>CM032635.1:2250648-2930155 GCA_019097785.1 Fraxinus excelsior | reverse complement strand
CGCTTCTTCAGGGCGCTTACTTCGTTTTATGGTCGCTCTCCAGGGTGGTCCCTTTGGTGTTCAGCTTGCTTTCTGGTGGGAGTTAAGGAACGCTGGGAGCCCGGCTTGTCCAATGCACCGTTCGTCCTTCTAGTTTTTGATTTAGTCGCCACAGGAGAGCTTCTAACTTCCTCAGTTTGATCCTTGGAAGATCCTTTGTCTGAAAAATGCAGGGTCCGCCTTGTGGGGAGCCGTTCGGTCCTTTCCTGGCGGGGGGATTCCCCTCTGTTTCCCTGTGGCAGGTATTGGGCTTGGTTTTGTTCCAACCTACCGACAATATTCGTTAGTTTCTCGATGGCTTCCTTCATTGTCGCCATTTGTGGGTCAGCGATTTCATCTCGACCCCCTTTTTCAGAGTTTCTGGGATTATTGCTTCGCCCGGGGTGGGTATGGCCCGCGTGGGACTGGTTCCCTGATGTTGACAATTCGTCCATAAGATTATTCTGATGAATTGTATGTGGAGATGGGGCTGCTATCAAGTAGGGGACCCTCCTTCTAGCGCCAAACTGTTGACGTTCAAAATTGTATTGACAAGGTTAAAGCCAACTTAGAATGCAGACAGTAGTCTAAAAGTTACAATAAGGAAGAATACAAGATCGTTCATCAAATAATCGCTCCTTTTTACAATTATATGGGATCTTCAAGGGGATTTTTAGGGATTCTCTCCTTAGTATATTCCTTTAGATTTTCTGTCTGCCCCCCCTTCACTCTTTGTATCCTGGGCCTTTTATAGTAGGAAGACAATAACGTCTAATCCTCCTGTCTTGTCAACTCAGAGGCCGAGCAGAGCTAACTTGTGTGTTGTCCTAACGGGATTGGGGCCCGAGCTCAATGCTGTACTGTTGACTGAGGATGATGGGACTTGCTGATCCTGGTAGTAAATGCATTGCCTATTAAAACAAGCTAAGACTTCTGATTGGAGGAATAAGTAGGCGCTGACACAAGACCTTTCCACGTGTATGTCTCTGGTTTGGTACTCAGAGATTTTGTCAGTGATCCATAATTATTAGCCACTGTAGCGTCTTGAAAGACTACAATGGCTTGTTGGAAAAGCTACGCTCCTACCGACCTGACCTCGCATAGCTGAACTCCCAAGTCCTTACCCTCATTGGGATACGACAGTCCGAGCTCAACGACCTCGGAGGTCGGTGTCAACAATTCTCGATTGTGAATCAAAACTCTTCATCTCCATTTACAAATATCGGAATTATCATCAAATACGCAGACTTTTCGTACAAATCATATGATTAATGCTCATGTTTAGTTCCTTAATTAATAAAAAAATTAAAATTCTTCTAACAATAATTAGCAGTATTATAGTATTATATTTAATGTTTAGTAAGTATTATTTTTAAATATTAAATGATTTTATGATATAGTAAAAAATCTATTAATTTTATAATATAGAAAAAAACTATTTTTTAAAATAAAAATATATTTAATGTCTTAAAAATAATTAAAATAATATTAAAAATACGAAATGCATTATGACGCTTATTTTTCGCATTGACACGCCCAAACTTATGATTCTTGATTCTCAACATCGACGTCTCGCAACGCATTACGCCTTTTAGAACATTATTAATAAATGAATGGGAAATGCAAAAGGTTTTTTACTACTACATTTTAGTCACTAGGAAAAAACAAAATGGATGTGGAGATTATCAATTTAAAAATGCCAATAATTTATTTGGTAAGGTACATTGAACTCAATGAAGAAAAAATATTTATTTATTTAGTTTTGTATTATAATGTTATCTATTATTTTATTATATACAAAATGTTCATGATTAAGTGCAAGATTTAATATAATATAATAGTACGAAACACAAATTTATACATTTTAATTTAGAATTTAACACTATTCAAATTAAAATTAATATATCACAATGTGTAATTATTTATCAATTACATAAACATTACCTCATTAATTATTTAATGAACCAAAAAAATTATATATAAACTAAGCAAACGTGCATTGCACGTTGCTTATACCTAGTAAGATAATAAGCACAGGAAATTTCTTCGATTTGCAAGCTGACCTCCAATTTCACCTTTCCTTTAAGGCTTGTTTGATTAGAAAATGATTATTTGAAAATTATTTTTTTAATGCGTGGTTAAACAATATTTAAAATAAGATAGGACATTAGATTTATTGAACAACTTCAGTTATTGAGAAGAGATACAATGATTTAGGGCATGTTTGACGAAATTTATGTTTTTGCTTAGACAACTTCCTCTCAAAGTTATTTTAGCTAGAAAATTGGAATTATGCTTTTTGTGTGCACCAATATAGTGGCTCTTGTATTCTTACCTGTTGAAACACATTCCATGATTTATTTTCTCCACGATGCTCTGGGAGCGGGGCGGTGGGGGGCCCTTAAGGTTGGGGTTCAGCATTTATTTTAGCTATATAAATCATTTTTAGAGAATTATTGAAATATTTTTAAAAACAACTTCTTACGACCAACATGCCTTCTCATGATTTTTCACGAATCCAATCTTTTGATTTCAATTACTTCTCAATTGTTACTAATACATTCTTGGGGATTTAGTTTTTTACTTTTAATTGTTATCAAAATAAATATAAATATACGTTCTTAATAAAAAAAAATTATTTTATTGAATAATATATAACTAATAAGAAAATAAAGAAAAATAAATTATAATTTTGATGGAGGAAAACAAGAGCTAAATTGCATGGCCCAATGGCCTAATCCATGTTTTCTAACAGGTCAGTTAAGCATCAACCGTTTTATTCCCTGCAAACGTTTCATCCTTCTAGAAATTTCTACGACTTGCAAATTGTCCTAAAATACCCTCATACACAGTCTCTCATTGTTGTCTTGGTGGGGGCATAAATGTCATTAACGTCTGTAATTTCAAATATTTCCACGGGCACTTTTACACCGTTGGATGAAATGTGAAAAGCCTACCATAAAATTTGGCCGTTAGTGTTTGAAAGTGGTATTAGTGTAAATAAGAACCAAAAGGAGGTCAAATGTTGAAAGGTAAAACTGTAAATAAGAATGAGAAGTAAGGGCTAACGTGGAAAGTAAAATACTGAATCTCTAAAATATCCTTGCGAGGACAGACGGTTACGTGTCCTCGCTTCCTATAAGTAACGCCCAGACACGCGTTCTACGTTCATTTAGCCTTATCATTTTCTTTATACTTTCTCTCTGCATTTTCTCTCTTAGGTTTTTTATCTCTCTAATGGCAGAGGCACAGAATGGAACTGGAGCTGAAAAGGCCCCCCCGGTGGCTTTCACGGCGGTGAAGCCATGGGTTGTGGTGGATGCACCGAAAGCCAGCGACGCCGTGCAGTTTTACAAGACGGCCTTTGGAGCCGAGGAGCTGAGCCGCGTCATGCACCCCAAGAGGAAGGCTGAACACGAGATTCCGCTTGTTCTCTCTGCTGAACTCAAGATCGGCTCTGCTATTGTTGTTGTATCGGACCTCATTGATGACGACTCTGCTCCGTATGTTTTTTTTTTTTTTTTTGTCTTTTTTATTTTATTTTTTCATTTTCTTTGCATGAGTTTGGAGGTTTTTCCCCTTTTTTAATCGTTTTATGATAGATCTACGGTTCTGATTATTTTAAATGTTCGTAGTCGTGGTTAATATTTTATTTCAGATGTTTATATTTTGTGATAAAACGTGGTTCTTACTCTTTTTTGTTTTCTCTATTTCTGAAAGTTGCACGTATTTTACTTTCCTTCTGTGATCACTCGTTCTATAATAAATCAACTTTTGTAACTCGCCTGAATCATTTATTGCATGCCGTTGCTGTGGTTTATCATTTTAATAATGGATGTAGTAAATGTTTTTGTCTTGTATTTGTTGTTCAGGGTAAAGTCTGCTGTAACCGAAGGTGTGTTCTGCCTTGAGACTGAAGAGGTGGAATCTGCCTTGTCCCAGGCTGTGACCGCCGGCGCCACTGCGGAAGGAGAGATCTCCGAGGGTGATGGCGCGTGCTGCGGTGGGCGCGTGGGCAAGGTGAAGGACCCTTATGGTAATATCTGGCTTATCTGCTCTCCCCTGAAGAAATGCGCTGACGTGGCAGCTTGAGAGTCCTCTGATTTGATATTAATCAACTTGCTTTCCTATTCCAGTCCTTTTAATTTTCTGCGTTGTCTCTAGTATCAAACTTGATTAACTTTTGGTACAACTAATGGCAGTATTAGTAGTTAGAACAATCTGATGGAGGTTAAGCTGCTCATAATCATGTATTGGTTAGGGATTTTGAATGATTAAACTTCGTTTATGTGATCTTTTATCTTACAGATGGCAGTTATGTGCTTATTACTTGCTAATTAATTTCTCTGCGACTCTGGAGTGATTACTTATGAGTAAAATACTATTCATGACAATCCCAGTTTAGGATTTAACCTATATGTATTTATGTGGTTGCTTTAATTTTTAAAGCTGCATTTAGTGGTGTGGTGTGGTTTTAGAGTGGTTCCACTTGCAGCTAAGCTTTTATTGTGGAATGGGAGTAGTTTCCTCGTGAATGGTGCATGTTATTTGGGAAAAGTCAAAAGATGTACTTTCTTATTTAACTGGTTGTTTCCTCCAATGGCAATGTTATATTTCGTCCCAATTATACAAGCTAGCTGGGTTTCCTCTCTATTGTATATAATACTAATATGCAAATTTATTGAAATCATTTAAATACGCATATTTTTCATTTTTTGAAAATATGAAACAACTCATTTTTTTACTACAAATTTTTTATTAATTTCAAAAATAATTTAATTTTACCTATTGAAATTAAATTAGAAAAGATTTTAGCAAAAAATAATTTTTCAATAGCATTTAAAGAATTTTTCATAATTCGTATGAAAAACAAAATTATATATAATTGAAACGGAGGGAGTATTAGTTTTGATGGGATTGTCAAACGTGAAGATAAGAAGGTGAAAATTTTAGGATATACTTTGGGAATGAAAAAGTAGTGAGATGCAGACATGTAATAATTCAACTTTTTATTTTTTGAAATGGCCGAAATGACCAAGTGTGTTTAAAAAGCACTAGAAATACATTGCGTAACAGAGCCAGATATCCATATGTGTTGTCGAATAAATTGTCTGTCCGTATTGGAAATCGAGATCCTCCTCTTGTTTACGGGTAAAGTAGAACAATTTTGGTCTCCTGCGCGCCAGGATTATACTGCGCAGACCAATTTTCCTCATGTGTATCCCTTCTTTTTTCTTTTTTTTTTTAAATTTTTTTATTTTGTCTGTCAACCTAATTTTTATTTTTATTATTATTATTTTTAAAGCTTAAGGGCATGTTTGACAGTCCTAGGACTATAATTTTTTTTACGTTTTTGTTTCACAGGTTTTCGATCAGCCTTTGACTGATACTTTGACCAACTTTAATTTTTTGTTTGACGTTTTTTTTTTGTTTCTTTTCACCCAGTTGAAACTTTTTCATTTTTTCCTACTGATTTGTCATGTCCATCAGATTTTACATTTATTTTTGACTGAATTGGCTATAAATCAGTAGCTTCTCAAAATCATTGAGCAACCAATTCATTCTAGTCTCATCTTCTCAACAAGAGTAGATTTCAGTCATTCTAAATTTAGACCAATTTTTTTCTTCAGCAATTAGTTTATTTCAGTGAGATATTTACTTGCCTTGGATTTATCGTGGTGTATTATCTATTTTCAAAGTGAGTACAATAAAAAAAAAAAAATTGTCATATTCGTAATAAAATGTGATTTTGTACGCATTTACATATTGATTTTTAATGTTGTAAGAATGAAATAAGATGATAATGTATTCGTACCACAAATTCACGTAGGTGCGATTCCACAAATTGATCAAGAGTTTGAAACATTAGACGATGTATACAACTTTTACAATGAGTATGCAAAATTAGCTGGGTTCAGTGCACGCATCGGTAGTAGTTGAAAGAACGCACAAACGAATGAAATTGTTTGGAAATCATATGTTTGTTTCAAGCAAGGCCAAAAAGATGAAACCTACCAAATGAAATTTAAAAATTTGGTGGCCCGTTCAGGAGAAAGAAATCGTGGAGACTCCCGTTGTGGCTGCACCGCCAAGTTATCAGTTGTAAAAAAACAGACACAAAATTCTTTCGTCAAAACATATTCCGTCATGCGTTTTGAGAATGGAAAAATGTATGATAGACAACGTGAGGTTCTCCACTACACGATGAGTGATATTATAACATGTAGTTGTCGGACATTTGAGTTCGAAGGATATCCGTGTCGTCACATGCTTTCATTAATGATCAAGAAACAAGTTATGTTGTTACCAGACCACTATATTGTACGTCGATGGACCCAAACTGCAAAAGCAATTCCCATTTTTGAACCAATTGTCGATCCATCTACTGGTCATTCTCTAATTTCACGAACAGGATGCTGTCCCGCACTGCATCAGAGTTGGTTGACGAGAGAGCCTTGACCGATGCTCGAACCACATTTCTAATGGATGGGTTTCGTGACTTGAAATTACATGTAAAGGATGTCGACGACGGCGATGATATGCGAATGAGTGAGATGAAGAACAAGAGTAAAGAAAGTACCCAACATGTGGTTGATTCTACTCCGGTTAGGATGAAAGGGTGCTGAAAGCGGTTGAAGTAGTCGAAAGAGTTAGCCATGTCCGAATCTCAGAGAAATTGTCGTGGATGTGGTTGCAGTAGACATGGTAGAAGAACTTGTCCAACTTTACAACCGAGGTGAGTTGATAGATGATATCATGTTTAAATTTTAATTTTTTTTCCCTTTAATATGTTTAATCTATTTTTTATCCATGTAATCAGGACGCAACTGGTAGACGAGCCATATGAACCACAATACTCGACGGTTTTGGTGGTCAGAAGTTGCCGAAAAATTGCCTAAAACTTGCTTAAAAATCTGAAAATCTGGGCAGATTTTCACAATTTTCGGTTGCCGACTTCGTGGGTTTATTTCAGCCGAATCACTTGAAGTTTTTTGGGAGATTTTTGGTGGTAATTGAAGAGAACATCGTGGGCTTTCTAACGGTATCCGAAAATGACGGTTTTTGTGGTCGGAAGTTGCCGAAAAATTGCCTCAAACTTGGCCAAAAATTCAATAACCGTTTCTGAAACTTTGAAACTTCAGTGACCGTTTTGAAATTTTCAGGTAACTTCAGTGACCATTTGTGAAATTAACCCAAGGATTATATAGTACAACTCATTGATTGTCTAACATTTGACATCTAACTTTAATACTAATACCATTATTACGATATCTATACAATGAGTATGAATTATCTCCAAATATAATACTTTTACAATAATCCCTCGGATATTTATTTTTACAACCACTATTTGTCATCGTGTATACATTTTTGGGATTAAAGTTTCCACAAGGGCCATGCATATTATGCTTTACAATAACTGAATAAAGATGATGGTACTTGTTTTTATCAGGAATTTCACAAGAGACTATCCTATCAACTTGTTGAGCGGAAGAAATCTCATGGCCACGGTTAAAAATCATCAATAGATTTGCGTGACCAAAAATATTGTTCTTGTACAAATCATTTTTAAGATCTTCTAATTTTGCTTTAAATACAAGTACAATTAGATCCGATCGATTTTAAACCTCATCATTATGTTTCAATTCTTGCTTAATTTATGGTCAATTCAGATTACATTTTATAGTTAAGAATATATCTGATTTTTCATAACATTGAACAAGAACCATAGCATCTGTTGACGTTGAAAAATGTATGAACAAAATCTAAGTCAACTTAAGCAATTGACACAAATTTAGTTGGATGTTTTAATCAAAAGGTTAAAAGATAATGATACAATAATCTTGTTTCCTCTTAGTTATAAGAGAAATTTGATATATAAAAGAAATGCGAGAGGTCTCTCTTTTCTTTTCTTGTTTCCCTTTTTCTTATATAGGGGAAGATATGCATATAGTACACATGTCTTGTCAATCAAAACACCGAACTAAATAAGTACATATGTTGGTGCTACAAGATTGGTGGCTGAGTTCAGTTTTGTCAGTTGACCATGAACTATTGGCAAAGGTTGTCCCCAGCATTTAATGCATTACTTAAGAAGAGAAGCTAAGATTTTTTATTGGAGGACAATATGGGCGATGATGTGAGATCTTTACACATGCATGTTTCTGATTGGTAGCCTGTATATTCTGTCTGTGATTCTCAATCATTATTCATTGTCACGCATTGGAGGACTACACAAGCTTCTTGAGTAAGCCACTGGAGATCCGAGCCCAGCTCACACCTCGAACTCGCATTATTATCCTTCCATTGAATATGCAAATTCGAATTGAATGACCTCGGAGGTTGGTGTCAACAACATCTAAGTATCTCATTAGCATATCTCTAGGTCCACACGTAAATGATTGTGGCAAAACAAATTTCTTTCTAACTTTGTACCATCTCGTTTTCCCATTTTCCCGTTTTCCACACTATCTACAATACCTTGATAAAGTTAAGCAGAATTTGTTTCTGGTTATTACGAAAGTAATTTAATCTGGCTGTTTTAATCTTAACATACATATCTACAACATATTGCTGAAAAAGTCTACCAGTGTGAGGCAACACTAACTTTCCACTAGGCCTAATTTGTATCTTATATGCATAATATTCACGACATGAAATCTGTGACCGTTTCTTCATTTTATGAAGCACTGCATGAGGAAAAATGAAACAATTTTTATATGTAATTAAAACATTTATATTTTTAAAATTAGAAAACATATGAGAAAATATATGAACAAACTTTCAGCCTATTTTTCAATAATTTGAGCTACATAATCTATTGTTTTAGGAAAAGCAACATGGTCAACCAAATTCTCGAGTTGAGAAGATGTGTGTTTATATCTTTGAATGTCTTCATGCTAACCAATTCACCAAATGGGAAAAGTAAAAGATATTGTAAATTATCATAACAACCATAATAATAATGAACCATATGCAAATCACTAGAATGGTCATATATAGTAATATCACGAACATGATTATTTGCATTATCATCATCCTCAACTATACAGCAGCTACTTGAGACGATGAATGAATATTGAAGACTCTCTGATCGAGTTTGGGGTGACATCTTATTTGTATTCGATGGTCGTGCAAATAGGTTATATTACTTAAAGACCTAAAGAATCTACTATACGGATTTACTTTTAAGATTTCAATTAGAAGAATCAAAGTAGATTCCACTAAATTTTCAGAAATTTTTATACGATTTTGAATTTCATTATCTGTATCATAAAAATATAATTGCATATAATTTGGCGTATTATTTTGTGACATAAGTTGATTTACATAATGATATATCTGTCTCTGAACTCTGAATGTGTAAATACATTGGTATGCCTTAAAGAGTTCATTGTCGCACTTTACACCAAATGAAGTGAATGCAAAGTGGTTATTATATCCACGTGAAAGTTTTTTGAATTCCATACATATAGGTTCTTTAGAAATAAATAAATCGTACAGTTCATTTGGTGAATTATGCATAAAAAAATTCATTTTTCCATCACAGCAACAAAAACCTTTCGCTTCTCTATGAAATTTTCGCGAACCACAATATTTACAATAGTTTCATGTTGGTAACACATATGCAGTAGTTGGTATATTCAACGGGTTAAAACTTCCACATAATTCATAATCAAAAACATTAGTCGATTCTTCATTTGAAGTGGAACTCTCAGAATAAGAATGTATTATAGATTCATGCACATAAGCAACATCAGAATTATTGTTTTGAAATAACATAGGATCATTTATCATTTTACAATGATCAATACTTACGATTTGAACTCGATTCCTCCTATCCACCTGCCATCGATTTTGTTGTTAGCGAATGAAAGCATTATATAATTTACTTGTGTTTTCGAAAATACTTTCAAGATTAATAAACTCAAAACTTTTCATTACCAGTTTCCAGAGAATTCATCAGGCCAATAAATATACTGCCAATCTAAATAAAATAGAAAATATTTTATTAGTCAAACAACTAACAAATAATAATAATACCATCTTTAGCACAATGTGAAATAAAATTGATAAATAAAAGTCATAAAAATCTAGTATAACATTTATAAAATGCATAAATTTAAACTCTCAAATGTAGCTATAGAAAGTAAAAGTTTTAGAAAGAAATAATATTACATATGTTAAAACATACATACGGTAAAACAAAAGTTTAAAATATCAAAATTTGTGAACAATGACTGAAAATATACTTCAAAATGAAAGAAAAGTAATATGCACAAAGAAAGCTCAAGAACTAACAATTTATTGCAAATTTTATAAAAATCAAAATAAATGTACTACATAAATCTATAAATGAAAACTTGGATAGTTCAATTGGAGGAACTTACTGAAGATAGAGTGCACTACTTAGTCAATTACAACCACCAGGAAATACAATTGGACAATGTAGACAAAAGAACAATAAATACAAATTAGAATCCACAATTTGTCAATAGTTGTTAAATGATAAATAATATAATAGAAACTTTAAGGAAAAAAATACAAAGATTAACTACAAATTGAACTCTACAAAATTTAGAAAAGAATAACAAAAATATCATACCTGAAGATAACACAGTTCAATTGTTGTTGGAAATTTTAATATTTTTACTTTGAAAATGACATTTTGCAACAAAAAAAAAAAAAAATTGGAAACAAATTCAATATCGACAAAATCAGGAATGAGTAAAAAATATGACAAGTAAAGAAAATCATAATAAAAAAAAATGAAGTATATGAAATAAATTGAAGTTACATATTTTTTTACCAAATTGAGAAGTGACGCCTCTCAAGGGGCTCAGGGGTCGAGGCTCGTGGGGGTTCGGGGGCAACGCCTCCGATTGGGATCAACCTGCCATGTCAAATCGCGGGGGTCGAGGGGGCAGCGTCCATCGTAGAAGCTCAGGAGCAACGCCCCCGAAAGAGAATTATAATTTTCGTTTATGTGTTGAAGAGTTTATCTGTTAGAAATAATTTTTCAAACAAATACCAAAGACGATGAAAGGAGAAAAAATAATATTTTTAATAGACGTATTAATAAAAAAAAACTGCTATGTAGTGTTCGAAGTAATCTTAAATTTTTTTATTTTTTATATTCATAATCTACAACAAAATCAGGATTGTTATACGATTTTACTTTAGATTATATTATTCTAAGAGCAAAGATAAATTGTTCTAATCTTCAAAATTCCTAATATTTCATTTTCCTTCATCTGTCATCTTCTTCTCTTCGTCCTTCTTATTATTGTCTTTTATTTTGTTTTTAACGTCTCTCTGTCTCTAATCCTATCTTTTTCTTTCTTCTTCTCTCTTATCTAGATTTCTCTCTACTATTCTTTCATTGTTCTTTGTAACTTTTTATCTTCTCGTGTATAAAATTTTATGTCTACATAGTATCAGGCAAGAAAATAAATTTTAAGCTTACCTTATAAAAACACCATATACAATACAGAACAAAGCCCTCCTGAAATATTTGTAAATAACTAAAGCAACAGGGAATGACAAAAACTTAAAACTAAACAAAAACGAAAAAATTGAAAGCAGGTTGCAGAAAAAAATGAAATGAAAAAGCAAAAATAAAACAACAATGCGTAGAAATCTACCTTTAATGTCAATAACGATAATCATCAAATACGTCAAAGACAAAGAATTAATTACGGTAAGCAGCAAATACGTCGAAGACAACAGAAAGAAGAAAATATGTCATTTCAATTGCATTTAGTGCATTTGCATGTAACTAAGTCGGTTTACAGATTTTTATTTTTATTTTTTTTATAATTAAGTTGGCAAATTTTTTTATCCACATATTGAACAATAATACAAAGGACGAAACCGATTTCAAACCAAATTAATGTGACAAAAATGAATAGTGAATCTCACGTTCTCTCTTTTAAGAGAATGTGTGATAAGTTCTTTTTAGTATTATTTTCCTATTAATTTGATTGCATAACAATCTAAATATGATAATTTTCTTTGCAATTTTTTAACCCAATAATTAGTCATTAACAAAAAAAAAAAACCGGGGGGGGGGGGGGGGGGGGGGGCATGTGGACGTGAATCCTTTTTGATTGAACCACGTAAAACTCGAACACGATCTCTTGTTAATTTAGTCCTTGCCTTGGCATCATGATGTCTAGGAAATGTACCAATTGGTGCACTTAGGAACCTGAAAATAAATAAGTAAATAATAATAATAATAATTGTGTTTTAATCCATTGATTAGAAAATATAGATACTATGTTTAACCCGTTGTTAGAAATGCCTAACTAGAACGATATAATTTTTTTTTACATTAATTTTGAATCTATATTAGCTTACTCCGAGAAGGATAACAAAGATAGTGATGATCAGCCGACAAAGTTTAAGAAACATCAACTTCAATAATTGGGCTGTTGAAGGAACCAGTCATGTCTCAGTCCAGCCCAAATACTGATTTGGGTACAAAATCGAGCAACGACCGCCCAAATAAATGAATCTGGGCCAAACCTTTAAACCATTGACATTGAATATATTAAGGGATAATTAGGCTCAGTACTTTAAAAATGAAAATAATTAGAATAATACACTTAAACCTAATTGTGTATTTAATCTCCGTATTAATTACGGTCAAAATTAATCAAACCAGTAGAAAATCCTCTCCAATCTAAAAGGGGTAATTCTTCATCTTAAATCAAAACCAACAGAAAATCCTCTCCAATCTAAGGTGGAAACTTCTCTCCAATCTAAAAGGGATAATTCTTTATCTTAGAAGACGGTGTTCCCAATATGTGAGGTTCGATTCTGGGTGGAACTAGTGCGATCAGTGCCGATTTCTTCGGAGGATCCGATCAAGATTTCTTCGAGAATTAGCAGGAATTTAAGAATGGTTAATGAATCGTATGAATGGGTTGAGAGAAAAAAAAATTGTGTTTTAAGCCCGTGCTTAAGGATAGGCAATCTGTATTTAGAGTTGGACTATTAGAAGTTGGGATTCTTCCCTGTAAGTTTGTAATGATTTTGCGCTCGAACGACTCCCTGCCAATCGACGAGACGGCATCCGCGGCACAAGTTACTGGCGAGAACACCAATATAGCGGACAAGGCTGTGACTATCCGAACAAGGAAGTTTATGACAAATCGTCACCTCTCCAGGAAACAATTTATCATTGATGTGTTAGATCCAAGACGTCCTAATGTTTCTAAGGCTGAGTTGAAGGAGAAATTGGCAAGGATGTATGAAGTGAAAGATCCAAATGCCATATTTGTTTTCAAGTTCAGGACCCACTTTGGTGGAGGCAAGTCCACTGGTTTTGGCTTGATCTATGATTCTGTTGAGAATGCAAAGAAATACGAGCCAAAATAAAGTCTCATCGGGAATGGTCTTGATACCAAGGCTGAGAAGTCCATGAAGCAATTGAAGGAGAGACAGAACAGAGCAAAGAAGATACGTGGTGTGAATAAGACTAAAGTTGGAGATGCTGCTAAGGCTGGCAAGAAGAAATGAGTTTTCTAGATATCTTGGTTTTCATGTTTAGAAACTGAATACAGAAAATTCTCTTTGCAGCAAGTTTCTTATGCTGTGTCATTTCCTGAGTTAATTTTGGATTCCGTTTTTTATTAGAAAAAAAATGCTTTTTTGTGGAGTTTTTGAGTACGAGTATTAAATTCTTAACAAAAATCATGGATAAGAAAGAAGCAAAACGTTGAGTTTGATATCATGTTATGATCTATTGCATGCACGGCTATGTTGGTTCTGTTTCCAAAAAAAAAGTTTGTAATGATTTTGCTGTGGATCATATTGTGGGCACAAAGATTGGGGGTTCAATATTTGATAGATCTTGTACAAGATAGTGTGCAGCACACCTTTTCAGCTATGCAAATCCTTAAGCATGCGAGAGTGCAAAGGATTCTGCTAGCATCTAAATCTATAGTCTGAGACCTGATTCATCCATTCTTCCTACATTTGTTTGAAATCGACAGAGGAGTTTTGATTCGATTATTAAAATGGTTTTAATTCTTGCATCTTAATTGATTAGAAAATAATTTGTGGTTATTTTATTTAATTGCAAGGCGTTCCCATTACTAGAATGGCCTCAGAGCTATTGGTTAACAGTTAACTCATGATTTGCAATTGCTACTATGATTCGTGGTGGAAGTGAAAGTGTGTTTGGCAGCCCGTGTTCGAAGTGGAATTAATGTGCCTTGGCTGATTTCGCGGCAAGGGAAATAAAAGCCTTAATAAATTCTCATCTCACGTTTGTCCAGATATGCATATTGGTTCACTCAATAAATTGGCTGATCACTTATTTGATAATCCAATTACAATAACCATATTGCACAAGGTATTATACTATGTCTCAAGCAAATAATAACTCCATTGTGTTACGCCAACATGAAAATTGTCACTTTTTATTAAATTTTTATCACTTTTTTAATGTTTGTTACCTTTTTGTCAATTCTTTGAGATTTCTATCATTTTTTTGAGTGACAAACATCATTTCTTGAATAAAAGTGACATTGTATGTCTTTTTTAATAAAAAAGTGACACTGAACTTTAAAAAAACCGTGAGTCGCTTTTTAGTGTCACTTTTCTAAACGTTTGTCACTTTTTTTTTTTTGAATTCATGTCGCTTTTTTAGTGTTTGTCACTTTTTCTATCTCTTTTTTTTTTATTGTTTGTTACTTTTTTAGTGACAAATATCAATTTGTAATAAACGTGACATTGTATTTCACTTCACTTTCATTATATGTCATTTGTTTTTAATTAAAAAGTGATATTAAAAGTAACATTACACTTAATTTTTTTTTTATTAAAAAGTGATACATTAAAAAAAGTGACATTGTATGTCAATTGTTAATAAAAAAGTGACAATAAATTTTTAAAAGTGACATTGTATCACTTTTTTAGATTTTGTCACTTTTTTGAATTTTTTGTCACATTTTGAATTTTTTTTTCACTTTTTTAAATATTTGTCACTTTTTCAAGAAAATAAAAAAGTGACATAATATGTTATATTTTTTGTCAAACAAATCATCATGTGGATTGTCTTGGAACATGATTACTGGTGCTGTACAAATGGATATTGTTATTTTGGTGTTTGTCACTTTGTTTGAGTTTGTGTCACTTTTTTAGAATTTGTATCACTTTTTGAGTGTTTTGTGTCACTTTTTTTTTTAAAAAATTTGTCACTTTTATATTTTCCTAACATAATCAGCATGTGAATTGGCCTAAACGTGGTAATTATTTGAAGAACATGATTATTAGTGTTGCCCAAATGGATGGTGTTACTTTGGTATTTATCATTTTTTTTAGTTATCACTTTTTTTTGTCACTTTTTTTCAAAAAAGTAAAAAAGTGACATTGTGTCACTTTTTCATTTTACACATTATTTTTTATTTCCTAAACACTTTTCATATGATTTTTCAAAACATTCACTTTTTTTGAGTTTTCTCGCCTTTTTTTTTCAGTTTTTGTCACTTTTTTGAGTTTGTATTACTTTTTGAGTATCACTTTTTTTTGAGTTTGTGTCACTTTTTTTTAGAAAAAGTGACAGTTTTTATAAAAAAAAATGACATTGTCACTTTTTCATTTTACACAGTATTTTTTACTTCCTAAAAATCTTTCACATGATTTTTCAAAATATCCCTAATTTTAAGGGTATTTTTGTAAGTACCCCATATATTAATCTATAGTAGCCCCTTTGGATTTAGATAAAGAGGAAATTACAGCTGTAAAGGAATTTAAATTTACATTTTCATAAATCAAGAATCAAGTTTAATAATACAGAAATAGGTTTTGATTAATAATTAATAATGAATATTTAAATATTATAAATTAATACATCCAAACCCTAAAATTAAATTACAAACCAAATCCCTCCCCTCCATTCAACCAAACCGTCCCTCTCCTCCACTCTCTATTCAGTCGCCGCCCCGTCCCTCCCCTCCATTCTCTTGTCAAATTCACCTTCAGTTGTCGCCGCCGTCGCAATGAGGTGCCGCTGCAGGAACCCGCAAGATGGTGGTTGCGATGAGGGATAGTCGCGGTGGTGGCAGAACTTCGATGATCGATAGGTGGTTGCAGAGTGTTGGCCATGGTTGAGGTGCAGACAGTGTGGCGGTGGTTATTGTGGTGTTGTGACGGGGTGAATGACGATGGTGGTGGTATTGTGACGGGGGCGACAGTGGTGGTTTGGGTGGTGTTGTGGCGGTGGAGGTGGTATTTTTGAATTGTGATCATAACATTTATGCAATTGTGACCAAATTGCATAAATATGTGACTTTTATATATTTATTAATTAAATATATAATTAATTAATGAAATCATAAATAAATTTTAAAGAAAACCTGATTTTTGAAATTTAAAACCTCTACCCTTAGTTTTGAAATGGTGCATACTAAAAACTTGATTTATGTATTGTTCACTTAGATAAATAACATAATTTTAGTAAATTTTGATAAAAAAAAAATGTGGAGCTCATAAAATATGTAGTTAAAATTATTGACTTCTAAATTAACTTTTAATAAAAAAATTTAGTTTTACCAAACAAGAGCTGAATCTGTAATACAATAAAAATTTATGTTGAAATTTAATATGTGCATGATCACGACAATTCACATCTCTATGTTAAAATATTAGTACTTGATATTACTAGTGTAAACACAATCAAATGTTCATATAAATACCTATAGAGTAGGGTAGTTTATTTAGACGGCATTATAAATAATAAATTAATTTTATAATCTATTCACATATTTAATCTGAGTTATTAATCTAAGTCTTCATGATTATTAGAGATGTTATTTGATTGGTTGAGCATGGTGAATCGAGTAGGGTAAGACATGATTATGTTACATTATAAAAAAACTTATCATTTACAGTTGATTGCTAGAGTTGGACGCTTAATCTTAATAATATTGTATTTTTTTAATTGGATTTGTCTAGATTCAAGAAATAAAAAGTAATAATATATTTTAGAACGCATTGAACGGGACATCATAGATGACTTATTCGTGACCATTAGGAATAAGACTCTACAAGATCATTCAGCGAGTGACATAAATCTTGAGCGAGTAATGCACATTTATTTGTTAACTCAAATTCTTTGAGGTGCTATTGGGTGGGGATCTTGTTTGGAAGATCAATCTCGATAATTTGGAAATCAAGGCAAGACAATATACTCCCAAGATGGAACCCAATAATCATTTAAATAGATGATCATCACTCTTAACGGATTTTCTAGTAGGCAATATAAACTCATCTCAATAATCAGACGGTAGGATTGTTGGACTTTATGTCGTAATGCGTTCACGGCGAATTTGCCTTTATGAAAATGGGGTTAGGAGGACTGCACATACTGGAGGGCAAATCAATCATTTTGCTAACTTTGGTCAAACGGGGTGACTCATAGCATGATGGTCAAAGGACATAGTAAGATCGTAATTTTCTTCCATAATAGTCACTTTACATGAGAGTAAGAGTGCACAGGGTAGTGTCCCGGGGCACATCCGAGATGGCAAAGACAGTGCAAGGCTGGGCTTGCAACCCCAGGGTGGGGAGTTCGAATCACGGAAGGAGCAGCCAAGTGTTGTAATACCCAAAACCATGTGGTGGAGCAGCTTGGTGTTGTAATAACCGGTTGTAGGAGGGCTCCCTTGGAGCCAGGAGTATAAAGCTTGCATGGACACTGGCTTGATTGGGCATAACCCGCGATTTACCTCCGCCCAGAGTTGAGGCACCGGTGATGGGCGGTCCAGGAAATAGTCTAGTGTTAGCTGGGATACCTGAGTATCAGAAAAAAAAAAAAAAAAAAGAGTGCACAGGGTAATATAACTTAAATGGAATAGAAAATTGAATTTCTTTTCATAAAATAACATAGCTCAGTGCTCCCTCCACCACTGGTAGACAATGCAACTAAAATCAGATAAGCCCAAATATGTTGTCTAACAGACACATAGACACGTCCGTTTTGTGGATAGTACTCATTGCAAAAAGTTAGGAATTCAAACATATTGTGTAGTGAACATGTTCAGGCTTAAGATGCGTGCAAGAGTACATTTTTATAGATGTTATATGATGCAGATAGAAAATTTTAAGAATCCAAAAATGTTTTACGGATATGTTCACGCTTTAGATACTGGCACATCCGTTTTTGGGGATATTACGTGTTTCAAATAGAAAATGTTAAGGCTTATTAGCACAAAACGTCCCTACGTTTGACAGTTAGTGTGCAAAACATCCCAACGTTTCATTTTTTTGCATTTTCGCCCCTATTTCAACGTTTCAGTATGGAAAACGTCCTTTTCACTATTTTTTAGTGTCAAATGACCAATTTACCCTCAAATTTAAATAAAACAAAGAAAATGAAATGAAAAATAAAAAAATAAATTGTAATTATACTCCCAAACTTTTTAAAAAGTGCAAGTGGGTCTAAAAGTCTTATTAAAAGGTTTAAGCACAAAACATCCCTACGTTTGACACTTAATGCGGAAAACGTCCATACGTTTCAAACATGTTTGTATTTGCTCAATAGCACAAAATGTCCCTACGTTTGACACTTATTGCGTAAAACATCCTTACGTTTCATTTCATTTTACATTTTCGTCCTTATTTCAACGTTTCATTGCGGAAAAACTTCATTTTCACTATTTTTCAATGTCAAAATGACCAATATACCCTCATATTTAAATAAAACAAAAAAATAAAAATAAATTACAATTGTACTCCCAAACTTTTTAAAAAGTGCAAATGAGTTCAAAAATCTTATTAAAACATTCAAACCATCAGTATTCTCATCCTCCATTAGTTTTATCCTCCTTCCACCACCTAAATCACCAGACTCCACCACCATTCAAACCATCTCACCTCCCTCTACAATCCTCCACCATCTAAACCACCAGACCCAACCACCATTCAAACCATCTCACCCCCTCTACAATCCTGGAGCTGATAGTTGTGGCTAGCATTAACGGTTTGAATGGTGGGGTCGGTGGTTTAGGTGGTGGAGGGAGAATAAAATTAAGAGATGAGGAAAAGACTGATGATTTGAATGTTTTAATAAGATTTTTGAACTCATTTGCACTTTTTAAAAAGTTTGGGAGTACAATTGTAATTTATTTTTATTTTTTTGTTTTATTTAAATATGAGGGTATATTGGTCATTTTGACATTGAAAAATAGTGAAAATGAAGTTTTTCCGCAATGAAACGTTGAAATAAGGACGAAAATGTAAAATGAAATGAAACGTAAGGATGTTTTACGCAATAAGTGTCAAACGTAGGGACATTTTGTGCTATTGAGCAAATACAAACATGTTTGAAACGTATGGACGTTTTCCGCATTAAGTGTCAAACGTAGGGACGTTTTGTGCTTAAACCTTTTAATAAGACTTTTGGACCCACTTGCACTTTTTAAAAAGTTTGGGAGTATAATTACAATTTATTTTTTATTTTTTATTTTATTTTCTTTGTTTTATTTAAATTTGAGGGTAAATTGGTCATTTTACACTAAAAAATAGTGAAAATGACGTTTTCCACACTGAAACGTTGAAATAGGGGCGAAAATGCAAAAAAATGAAACGTTGGGATGTTTTGCACACTAACTGTCAAACGTAGGGACGTTTTGTGCTAATAAGCCAAAATGTTAAGGATCCAAACGTGTTTCATAGTGTACATGTTCGCGCTTTAAATGCAAGCATATCTGTTTTGCAGGTATCACGCGCTACAAATGTAAAAAGTTAATAACGCAAACGTGTTGTGTAATGGACATGTTCACGCTTTAGGCGCGGGCATGTCCTTTTTGTGATGGATGAACCCAAAACATGTTTTGTGATGGATGAGTTATCGCTATGCAGACACGCCCATTTTATTAATATTACTTGATGCAAATTCAAAATGTTAAGAATCAAAACATGTTTGTGGTGGAGATCTTCATACTTTCGATGCGAGCATGTCTATTTTTCGAATATTATGCACTTTAGTGTGTGGATGGAAAAAGTTAAGCATCGATAACTCGTATATTAAAAGTCGAAATTAAAATCGTCGGTATTTCAATTTAATTGAAAGATGAGCAATGTTACACTTACATATACAGATATGCCTTAAAGATATTCAGGGTGGGTGTGTAATTTCATTTTCACCTTTTTATTGCATGGGACCCACCTTGTGTAGACTTGTGTAGTTTTTTTGATATGTACAAATGAAAATTTCCTTGAAAGATAGATGAACTAGTCACAGTGGTAAATTTTCAATAATTTCAAGCCTCATTTTAATTTTGCTGTACCCCTCCCTGCTTCTACTTGTAATTTTGTATGTTACCAAAAAGACAAAGCAGAGGACAGCTTGGAGGAACTGGATGAGTGACACGTCTAACACATCATGGGGTCCACTCTACGCGTACGGACCCCTACCCTTAAAACGGGACCCACATCCACCTCAAGGACCGGATAACTGCTCTACTCACTTTGCTACGATTCCAACAAAACATGTGCACAAATTTGAAAAATACTTCTTTAAATTATTTTGAAACAAAATACAATTTTGTTTTAAAAAAAAATTAATTTCAGATTAGAATTTTACGCTGTGTTGTTGTTTGATTTTATTTTTTTGTTAAAATTGATTACGTAATTGTAATGCTCAAATTCTTGAATACAAATTTGTTCGTGAGACGCGCTAACGTATGTGTAGTTGACTTGTATATATGATTTATTATTATTACTAGGTGCAAGCAATGTGCAATGCACGTTTGCTTAGTTTATATTTAATAATTTTGTTTAACAATTAATTTGTTATTAATAAAGATGTAGTTTTTTTGATTAATTAAATAATTAATGATGTAATGTTTATATAATTGATAAATAATTAAATAAAGCGTTTATCTCCGTCATCTCCAACTCAAAATCACAAACAGAAAACTCAAGGTATGTTAAGGGGTAAGAATATGAGTTTACTTAGGCTCCGTTTGATTCTCATTAATGTAGAATGAGAATGAAAAATATAGCCGTTATTGGACCCCACACAAGAGATAGAAATTTAAAATTTATAGATTGATGTGATGGATAACGGTTATATTTTTCATTTTTATGGGTTTTTAATGAGAAACAAACAGAGACTTAAACTTTTTGCATGGCTTGAGTCTTTACTCTTTTTTAAGTAATAATGCAATTCATTTTATCGCTAAAGTATGATATGTATTACGATAATATATGTATATCATGTGTTGACTTAATATTGGTAAGTGACAGGTAAATTTTCGAGGACGAAAACATTTTAAGGGGGTGAAAATGTAATACCCCGAAAATTTTCATAAAATATAATTCAATTTTTATATACTATGTTTTAATATTTTGAAAGTTAGGGACTAAATGATACATTTATCAAATTATATTTTATTTGTGTCAAATATTTAAATATTGATAGAGTTATCGTAAATATATGAATATTGGTCTCGTTGGATAAATCATAATTAGATACATAAATCAGATTCGAGAAAAAGTCGATTTGGATAAGTTAGCTCCAAGATATTTTAATTTGAATGAATTATCAAAAGCTAATTTATTTTTATTATTATTTAACTATAATTTTGAAAGTTAGGGGTGGTGAAAAAAGATTTTCCATTCAAACAAGAAATTCTATTAGTTTTTCCGTTAAATCAAGAAATTTCGTTAGTTTTTCCGTTAAACCAACATATTTCGTTTAATAGCCGCTTTTTATACATAGAAAGATTTGAAGTGGGGATTGGTGAAGATATCACAATTGTGACAATCTTTAATTACGTAACGGAAAATGCGGCCACGTAATTATCTTAAAACAAAAAGGTCAGACGTTCTTTTCTTCAAACTTTGATTAATCTTAATTCATTTGGTTAATTAGATTAATTAACTTAAACAAAATAAGCGAGCAACAAAACAGTCTTTTTGACCTAAAATAGTAGGGCCCAAATTACGTCGGCTACCAATTGAGCCCCGTTTAGCCTTCATTATTCCATATATAAAATTACAATTTATTTTTCTCTCTTCTTATCAATTATACGTTCTTAATAAAATAATATTACACGTAAATTAAAAAAATATATTTCTTTTTTAATTACACATTCTTAAAAAAAATTATTATTCCTCTCATTATAATGTAAAAAATGAAGGTCAAACGGGCTCTGGAAAAAAGACGGGATTGATGTGGGTCCACCACAAATATATTAAATAAAAAGACTTAATTATGACTTATGAGTAATAAGTAAATTTTAAATAATTATTATATTGATTAAACCCAGACCATTATTAAGAAAAATAATAATATTTCGAACCGTGAATTTTATGAGAACGTGTGATTAAAAAGTAGGAAAAAAATTTAATTTATATGTGAAATATTTTATTATGTGAATATGTGATTGAAAATAAGTTTTTTTTTTTTTTTTTTTTTTAATAAAATCATGATTGTTAAACAAAAGCTAAGGGTAATACGAAAATTACTTTCAAAATAAGTGAGACTTTTTATCTATACTCGATGCCATTTAAAGATGTAAGGCGAATTAGGTCGGGAAATCCTAGACTTTCATAGTTGATTTCTTTAGAAAGAAATTGGAAAAAACGTCTAATTTTGGATTGATACAATTGTATTTGATAACAGTTTTATATCGTTTTGTCTGTTGAAATATTAAAGAAATTGGAAAAAAACGTCTAATTTTGGATTGACACAATTGTATTTGATAACAGTTTTATATCGTTTTGTCTGTTGAAATATTGTAAAACAACTTATTTTTCATCATATTTTAAAAAACTAATTAAATAAAAGTTGCGAAAAACTATTTTTCTATAAATTTTTTTGATATAAATCATCATCATCAGTGATGGAATATACCAATTAATGAAATGTTGAATATAAGAATTCGGTGGAAAAATGTTAACTAAATAATTTCTACAATGAGTAAAAATTGAAAAGTTTAACTGCAATTAAAATGTGATGTAACGAATAAAAATTGTAATGACAATATAACCAACCTATTTTATTTAAATTTGAAAATTTGTTGTATTAGGTGGTAAAATTGAATGAAAATGTAGGTCAAGTGGTCAACCATCATAAATTCATTCCTAATCTTCCAACTATTAAATTATTAATTCAACCTTAAAGGCATACATGCTTCCATCGCTATACGCTGATACACATGTCCCTTTCAATCTCAACTCGTATCCTTAAATTCATACTCCTTTTAATTTTTGTTTTTTAATTACGGAAAAATTGTCGACCATGATAATTTCTTTATTTTCTATTTTTTTAAAAAATAATTCTATAAGCTATAAGAATTATTAACTTTTGTTGGATGTGTACTCAAATTTGTGGAGAGTCTCTAAAGGAAAAGAAATAAGAAAATGAAATAAAAGAAATTTTAATTCTAAGCTCTTGCTTGGTAAGGATTAAAATATAAATCTTAATCTAAATTAAAGTTAATAATTGATTTTTACAGTATATTTTATAGAATTCACAACTTTTCAATTATATATTTCAACAACTTTGACTAAAATATACTAAAAATATTATTTTAATTCCTACCAAATAAGAGTTAAAAGTATAGAAAAATAATAATTTAGGAGTATGCAATTTTTTAAAAGTTTTTTTAAGAAAAAATTGACACGAAGTAACTTTTCTTAAAGTCATTTTATAAGGCAGAAGTAAAAATAAGAATCTTACAAAGCGGATCCTTGATTCTTCCCCTCCGAGAAAGTAAGGAATTTCCTCAAACTTCAAATGTATATTTTCTTGTTTTATATTTATTCTTATTTTTGGGATTTATTGCTGTTTTTTTTTTCTTTTTAAACTATAATATTAATTGAAATAAGTGGTTGAAAAATTGTGGTCTCGTAAAATGTGTGATTAAAATTAGTTGTCGATTATGGTCCATGTTTGGTACACATTAAGAGCTTGTTTGTCTCTCATTATTGGGAGAAGAATGAAATTTTGAATAGTATTTTTTGGAGAATGTGTAGTTAAAATTTAAAGTAAGTTTATTGATTTGTGTGCATAATATTTTATTGGGTGAATGTGTGGTGAAAAATCTTACTGTAGCAAACAGAGTTTTAGATTAATGGTCGACAAACAGGGGCTAAATTTTCATTTTTATTTTTTACTCATTTTCAACCACACATTTTTCAATAAAATAATATTTTTCATCACATCAATAATTTTTTTTTTCTACAACATATTTTTCATTAATTTATTATTTCAAAATACATTCTTTCAAAATAACGTGGCTCAAACACACGCTCGATTTCAGATTTTAATTCAAAGCAAACGGGGGCTGAAGTTGACCTAACCCCTCTCCACTGTCACGCGCCCCAACCTGCACCGCACGTCCGCACCGCATATGTAATGACTTTGCATGACGAAGCCACGCTATTGCTCTGCCGCGTAGCTGCCAGCTTCCGTACCCCACCCCTACGCACCCACTTCCCCAAACACATTCTTATTCCTCACTTCACTCATAGCCATTCGCTGCTGCGTGGGAAAAAATCTAGAGCCCCTTAAAAGAGTGTGAACAGAGAATTACCAAAAAAAAAAAATGTACATTGGGTTTTGTTTGTAGAGTGATGGCGAAGAGTGGGGTGTTTGAAGGCGACCCAGGAATGGTGTCTAAGGCCATGGAATTGAAAAGGGAATTGCAGAAATGGGTCAAGGCAATTGTTGATGACGAGGAAGTTAACTTGGAGGCAATTGATAAAGCCCAGCAAACGCTTTCTGCTTTGAAGGAATTGAAATTGAAGAAATATTTATCTCTTAGTTTTCATGATAATCGTCGCGGTGAGGTAGTTTCTGGTGCGGTGCCGGACGATTTTAAGTGCCCACTTTCTAAAGAACTTATGAGGGATCCTGTTATTGTAGCCACCGGACAGGTTCGAAATTTACTTCCACAAATTGGATATGATTTGGTTCATATCATTTTCTGTGAAATTGTTTGCAAATCAGTTAATGCGTGTCCTTGAGTGTTGGATTTTGTAATTTTTTTTAAACTGTATTTGATTTTGGCTGTTGAAGGAAAATTCTTCTTCTGGACTTCGAAACATTGATTTTGACAAGATAATTTGCAGGATTTTAGGCACTATTTTTATTAATTTGTTCTACGGAAGCGCACTCTGAATTTGTATGTGTGCGTATGTGTGATTGAACAGAGGTTTGTACATATTTTAAGCATTTTGACTTTGCAGTTGATTTGTGTATCTATCATTTGGTTGATATGTTGACATGAAACTCTATTTTTAATTTTTAATTTTTGGAAATTTTAACATCTTAAAATGCAGTTTCTTGTTTAATGTGTTTCTTGTTCATACTGTTAACATTCTTGCTACAATGTGTGCAGACTTATGATCGAGCCTTCATTCAGAAATGGTTAAAATCTGGGAATAGGACATGCCCTCGAACACAACAAGTATTATCGCACATTATTCTTACGCCGAATCACTTGATTAAGGAAATGATATTGCAATGGTGCGAGAATCACGGTATTAACTTGTCAGACTCTGTTCAGTATTCCGATGAGGATGGCTTAACTGGAGATGACCGGGACCGGTTCGTATGTTTGCTTGAGAAAATGTCATCAACATTGTCTGATCAAAAAGAATCCGCGAGAGAGTTGCGGCTATTGACGAAAAGAATACCTTCGTTCCGTGCACTTTTCGGCGAATCTCGCAATGCAATACCTCAGCTGCTGTCCCCGCTATCTCAAAGCAAGACTCGGAATGAGGTTCAGCCGGAACTCCATGAGGATATAATTACAACACTTTTGAATCTTTCCATTCACGATAACAATAAAAAGCTCGTTGCAGAAATGCCAATGGTTATTCCGCTTCTTATCGATGCTTTGAGATCGAGCACTATGGAAACAAGGAGTAATGCAGCTGCAGCACTTTTCACATTATCCGCTCTAGACTCAAATAAGGAGCTGATTGGTAAATCCGGTGCTTTGAAACCTCTCATTGACTTATTAGAAGAGGGACATCTTTTAGCTATGAAAGATGTTGCTTCGGCAATTTTTAATCTATGTATTCTTCACGAGAATAAGTTGAGAGCTGTTAGAGATGGTGCAGTGAGAGTTATCCTGAAAAAGATCATGAATCGAATGCATGTTGACGAGCTATTGTCCATCCTCGCCATGCTTTCAACCAGTCAAACAGCTGTCGAGCAGATGGGAGAGCTCGGGGGAGTTGAATGCTTGCTTAGTATAATGAGGGAGACATCTTGTGCTCGAAACAAGGAGAATTGCATTGCAATCCTTTTTACTATTTGTTATAGCGATCGATCCAAGTGGAAGCAGATGAGGGACGAGGAAAACACATATGGGACTATCTCTAAGCTCGCTGAAAATGGCTCGTCCAGAGCCAAAAGAAAGGCCAGTGGTATACTTGAAAGACTGAATCGGGCTATCAATCTTACCCATACCGCTTGATGTGGGTATACCGAGCACATATTCTGTAAATTCTACATATTTTCATTTTCCTTCGTCGTCAACAATTGAGGTATCTTGTTGTCATTTTCGATGTTCATTCTGTATATTTTATTGTCTAAGCAGGGCTTGATCTCAAGTATATGGTTTGTGCATAATGCTAAAGAAAGCTTTACTCATAAGGTTCTTTTCAATATTGTTCAAAGATGTTGCACATGGGTTTTGAGTAGACTGCATTAATATGTTACGACAGCACTTGCTTTGCTGGTTTCTTCTCTATTTTTCTGTCAAATAATTCCAGCACATGAATTTTCCTAGATCCCATAAATTTCAATGAAGCCGTGGTGTTTATAATTTTTCGTGTCTTGGAAGTATTCGTACAACAAGAAACCCATTTTTTTTTTGACAAACTTACTCGGGATTGGCTGCAAAGAGAGTATTTTTGGAACGCTCCTCGGTTCATGCTCCATACATTTTTTGTTTGCTTACTGGATTTAATGGCTGTATTTTTTCATGTTTTAAATTTTTACTGCATGAGATGAAGCCAAAAACCCATTGGCTTTATGTATCTGTGACTGATAATTGAATTGAATGAATGGTTCCAGATTGGGATGGGAAAATGGTGTGAGAATAATGTTTCCATGTTGACTGCTCATGTGATGTCTGGTTTTAGGGTCTATCCAATATGCTCCTCAAATTTTATGCGACAGTCTTCAATCATATCCCCATCCCATCCCACTTATTTTTTTTCTGTTGAAGAAACCACTCACCCACTCACCCTGCCTGTCTTCAAATATCACCGTCACGTGTTAATAAAAATCCGAGGTGAAAGTTTTTAGGTTAAAAAATGACCGATGAGGGGCACCATTGAGTACACAAATATGCCCATGTTTGAGTTTCATTCTCTCTCTCTCTCTTTTTTCCCATTTATTTTTTTAGAATACTCATTTTCAACTACACATTCTTCAAATAAAATAATATTACACACAAATCTATAACTTTTCATGATTCATCATTTTTTCACGACATATTCTCTCATCAATCACTATTTAAAAACTAATTCTTCGTAAAAAAAATGGGGGTCATACACATCCTAAGATTGTTTGTTTGACGGAATTTTTATTTTTGCTTGTAAAGAGATCAATTTTCTTTAAAAGTTCTAGCCAACAAAGCGGACCCTAAGTGTGTGTTTGGTAGAACATTTTTGAAGCTCGAAAGCACTTCTCAGGGAGCAAAATCTCTTTTTGTTATGATACTCTTAATGGGTTTTTCTTCATTTAAACATTGGACACACACATGCAACTGTGGTCCTTAGAATATCTAAGAATCCGATTCAACGGTACAGGGGGAAGAACAAACAGATCAGGCAAATTGGAAATCAATAAAGCTTATATATCCATATTGGAATATATTTTAAATATGCCAAATAAAATTTCTTACTTTGCAAAAGGTGTTCAATTATTCTATATTCCCGTCTTCCTTTTATGTTTGGTAAGGTGGATGAATATTATCGGCCACGAAGAATTTAATTTATCTCAAATATATTCTTTTTTTTTTAATCTCAAATAACCACATTTAGACGAGTTATTTAACATTATATCAGAATAAGTAGAAATCTTGATTTTAATATAATAAGTCGAATATATCTAATAAAAATGAAAATTTTGAACATGAGGCAGATCCTGAAAATATTATGAAATTAATTTCATATCTGATATTTTTAATTTGATTATAGATCATTGGTTTAAGATTATTGAAAAATAATTTAGATAGAATATATGAATATTTATAGATGGCCAATAATGAGGGTAATAATTATCAGTGTACAAAATAATTTTTGATGGAATCATTTAAACAAGTTGTGTTCCTATTAATTGAAAATTGGATTTTGTCCACAATTGATAATAATTCATTTTAACCTATCCAGATGGTGGAACCTATCGCACCTTAGAAAAGACAGACAAAAAGGAAGCATTATTTGTGGAATTGCTTTTTCAATAAATTCCCAGATTACGGAACAAAGAGGGGACCAAATGACTTTCCACAGTATAACCTATTTATACTATCCAATTACTTCCGTAAATCATGAACTATGGATATCACAAGTATTATTATAACTATTTTATATTATACCTAGTGATGTTAGTCAAGTCGGACTGAGCCACTTTCCTGCTTGCAAGCTCGACTCAGTTCATGTCATCAACTCGACTTGACCCATTGCTACCCCTATCAATTTTGATACATCAAACATGCCAAAGGATATCAATCTCGAGTTAAGATTCTATTGTTATGTATTTAGATAATTATATTTTCTCAAATGCTAAATATACACCACAAAAATTTATGCCTCGAACTTCAATATCTAATCCTTCACGGAATTGACTAATTTGTTATAAGATTGAAATTAGACTGGAATCACGATATATAAAGCATTGAATTGAACAAGACTGATAATGAATAAGAATTTAGCTTTTTTTTTCTTTACCAGTATTGTCAAATTCAATGTATTAAACATGTCATAAAAGACAACAAGAATCTACAGCAAAAGACTTCTAACAAGAAGTAGGACAAACTCGTGTGAAAGAAATGTTAAATGGGCTCTGAAAATTATACCCAAATTTCCCCATTCTGTAGAAGTTTCAATAAATTGAAAATGGGGATCTACCATGTGTAGTTTCTGCACCCACAAACTACACAGCTGGTGACAGAGCACATTTTGTGCCCATAGTCCCACACTTATGGTAACACATTTGTCTAATTCATGTGTTCACAGACAATTTTGCTTTATCTTCATCCAAATAATGTAGCTAAGAACAATATGTTTCTCCTCCAAGCAACACTATTTCTCCTCCAAGCAACACTAGGCAGCATCAACCTGGAATCAAGCTATGGTTTGTGCGCGTACATACAAGTGTAAAAAAGGTCGTGCCAACCTTTTCTAGTAGGACAGGTTGGCCTTACAGTTAGGCCAATGGGACAAAAGTACTAAGTTTAATCTTGCTGCCACTAATTTATGAAAATTGTGCATGTGTCACGCAGTGGACTAAAAAATGAATACGGTGCTGTGTTAATTACATAATTTAAAAATTAACAAACCATCATTCCAGCCAGATAAATCTGCATATCAGCATATGCAAGCAATGCCAGTTTCTTTCAGTTTAGGTACTAGGCATTACATTCATAGAGAGCATGAATCAGGCAGGAAGAAAATTCAAAGAGAAAAATTAAAGCCAAGGAAGCATGATTGTTCATACGGTAAAGGTTTTTTTTTTTTTTTTCCATCTTATGGATAGAGTTCTACGATCCTGTACATGTTCAGAAATAAATACTGTACATTTCCGAGACAATCAATTTGCCTTCACACTTGTCATATTGTAGAGTAAACAGGGATCAACAATTACACTCAAGAGTATAATAGGAAACCGACCATGATGAATGTCTGAACCTGCTAGACCCAAACTGAAGAGAAAAGATGAGTTGTACATCTTTTACCTGAGCCATACAACTGACATAAAGGTAAGACTATCAATCCGTCTTGTAAGCCCACCCATGTGTCTCCAGAAATGCCCGCACAGCTTCCTTTATGGCTAAATTGGGCACCAACTGTGATTGATACAAGGGTTCACGGCTAACTGGATCAAAGTTGCCAACCTTAAAGATGACAAAGTTAATGATTAATACATGCACTGGAGGATAAATATGTGAATATAAATAAATGGAAATGACAACTGCATATCAATTAATGCTACCTTCTGCAGATGATCAAGAATTACTGCTCTCTCATATGTAACTCCACTTGGAGTAATGACAGGATCACGGAAAATGTCTAGAGTAATATTACAGCACAGATAGTCCGGCACCTGAAATCCTCACAATTGGTGTCACCTAGTCAAATGAAAATAAAATTCCAATAAGGGGGAAATTCAGTGAATGAATCTCAAAAGATCACCTCAGTTGGGATATCATCTTCAGCGACTTTGTTAAATACTCCATTTAAAGCTTCCAATTGTTCTAAATTGGACACAGTATTTTCATCGATAAATCCTTCAATTTGTGGAGCGTCAAGGAAATGTTTCTCCTTCAGAGCTGCCACGCATGTTTCTCTAAGACACAGAAAGATAAGTAAAATACCAATATCATTCTAAGCAGAGCAAACAGAAATAAAAGGAGGAATCACAGAAGATGAAGACCCGGACTTGAAACAGAAAAGAGCAATTACTTCAAATTTTGAAGATCCCATGAACGTTTGGTAGATTCCTGTTCCCACAACAAATATCTTGCTCTTGCAAGCTCTTGCCATATCTCCTCTACCATGTAACCCTTAGGGTTTGCACCCCTTCCAAGATCCAAGGCCTGAGATATCATAAAATATCAAAAACATCCCCATTAATTGTAAATATTCTTATTGAAAAACTAATGAGTTTTGCAAATGAACAAACAACCACAATACCCTTAATGCCATCACCTTAATATATCACAACAATGTAATAGTTAGACAGTCGTAAGGAGATTAAAAACCTGGTGGAAAGCACAATGAGATATAAACTATAGGTGACTAATCAAAATAAACCACAAAAGCAACAAGACGCCCAAAGACTAGCCAATTTTTACCGCACACGTTATCCTATAAAGCAACTAAGCAAGTGTACCATCTAAAAAGGCATGCCAAGTTAAGTAATATTTAATTCCACGAGAGCGTGACTGATTTCAGAAAGCAACAAGTAGCTTTTTGTCTATAAGAAAGAAAGATGAACGAAAGAAGAAATGGGTGAAGCGGGAACTCGTTAACTGATCTATTATGAGGATAACCTGAGAGCAAATGGGCTTCCATTTGTTAGCATTATCAAAAGCTTGCATTGGTCATTCATGCAAGACTTGAATGAAGCATATGCCTACACAGGAATGCATATTTTGCAAAGCTAAAAAAGATTTGTTTTTGCATATTAATATTTTCAGGAAAAAAATTCTTTATGAAATAAAACCCATACTTTTTCCAATTCCTTGACTCCTTCAGTGTATTCTTCCCTTTGTAGCAGTGCAAGACCAAGCATATAGTGAGCCTGGCATTATGCAAAGCACTTCCAAGTTAGTTTGATGAGTGACAGACAAATAAGATGAAATTGTTAAATGCACAAGTCAACAATAATGCTCCAGATTTTAAAACCCTTAGCAATAGGCAAGAATTCCTAAAGTGAACATTCAGTAACCAAGGAAGATGTGACAGAGAACCATAATACAAGACCAACAAATAAAGCATGCATGCTACAGTAGAATCGGAAGAGACCAAACCCAACCAAGAATAACCAATGAAATATGTCAAAACATTTTCCATTTGTCATGTAGATGAGGCTGGTGGGTTTCCAAAATAAAAAAAAATCCGTACATGCATTATAAGACAAATACAGGAACTTTAGCAAAATTTAGTAAATCGCAGCAGATATCAATAAGAACTTCACCAAAGGTTCAAGTGAAATCAACATTAAATAATATTGGACATAGATTTTATACGCATCTCATGAACAAATACCCTTTCGGCACCCACAATGTCAAAAACAAGTAATAATCTACTATAATGAATAGGAGTAAAGATGAAAAGGACTCAAAAGCCCAAAATTTAATCAAGAGCGCTCCTTTTCTCCTAATTTTTGCATCTCATACTTCTTCCTTTATGAGAGCTCTGTGCTTCTTAACACTGGAAAAACCTGGCCGCATTGGCTATCACCACAAACCTAAAAATAAGCATCAAATCGCAATATCGAAATACCAGCAGTAAATCTTACATTTGACTCAATCGCTTAGGATACCTCCTAACTAAGAGAAAACATTAACACGCTAGTTAGATGTTGAAATGTTTCGTCAGCATCTGAAAGAGCTTATAATGAACTATAAAGCACAGGTGTCGGTTGACTAGTGACATTTTTCACAAATTAACTCGGTGCTTAAAAAGGAGAGGTTGGGTACTGACATATCATCCTTTCATGAGGTCAGGCGTAAGCCTCGAGGTGCTTTGAGGCATAAGCCTCACTGAGAACCAAAAAAAAGTTGAAAAATAATCAAACGTAAATCATAAATGTTAAATTTTCAAAACAAAATAACAAGTTAAGGTGATGTCATTGTCGCCAGAGTGATGAAGTTATATAGGGGCACAATGTTGTTTTACATGTGTTGTGTGTTGTGTTACCACCTCAGTACTTTTTGACCTTCCCTCTGCCGACATGTTCCCCACTTTGGTTATACTCAAGGCGTACCTCAACCATACAAGTCCTCTTTCTTAATTTATACTCAATAACTATCACACCCACTAATTGGGGTTGTATTCTCATTTCTTATTTTATCCCTTTGATACATCTAGCTTCACATCCTCATCATTTACTACCATAAGTACAGTATATTTAGTACGTAGTTTGTAGAATTAGCCTTCTAAACTTATCAAAAACTACCTATCACACGAAATACCTGTAGCACTTGTACATTTCATCCAATGCACTCTAACCATATGCATTATGCCACCTTCAACTCCCTATTTAATATTAAACTGAAAATATTTTAAAAGTGACCTTGTTGGAACAAGATCATTTAAAGTCATGCTATTGCTAGAACGGCACAAGTTTGAAAAATCACAAGTGCAATTTACTTTTTAAGAAAACAAGGATAATAGAATTCTAATTCTCTATGAAATTAGCAATTTCAATCGCGATACAAGCTCCAAAAAAGCTAAGCCTCTGAATCATTCTTTTTGAGGAAATTTTCTTCCAATTTGTGAAGTGACATAAAACATTATGCCCATGTTTAGGCCCCATTTTCTAAACTTATTTTTTTCCCACATTCATTTTCAACCACACATTTCATCGGAACCACAACTTTTCAACGTCACATTTCATCAACTTTTAACAAAATTTACTAAAAATCTAATTTTAATCTAAACCAAATAGGAGCTAAACTTCAATTTCTGAAATTTTTTAAAATAAGATCGTCTCTTCAAAAACAATATTTTGGTTGTACGGCAAGTTCTCTTCCCTAATATAGGCCTTTTTCAATTACATAATGTAACTGAAAGAGGTTCTTAACCCGTATATTGAAATTTTAAAAAGGAAAAAAGAAAGTTACACCATAATCTCACTTCTTCCGAAACTACGAAGTTCTATATTAAGATGTTCAATCACAAAAATGGGAAACTCTCTTATAAGCATGCTATCAATACTACAATAACATTTCAAATGAATTTATTCTCTCAAAAGCGCACATTTGACATTTTATGACATAACAAATAAAAATTTTATAATCCAAAAAAAGTGACAAAAATAATTGAAAGGATGTAACTTATGGCAAAGACTTTATTTATCCTCCCCCCCAAACCCACCCACACTTTATTTTCTGAAGCTCCTTAATGCAGGTGCGGAAGAGGAGATGCACATTTTCTCCACTCCTACAGAACCAGGCAAATGCGTATGTACTTCGGTTGATCAACCAAAACTTGCAGACAGGCGGAGAAGCCTCCAACGTTTTGAACATTTTGATTGTCAATATTAAAAGATGCAAAGGAACCACAGAAAGTATTCTGAAATTTTCAGTTAAAACAATCATTATCTCAAATATCAATTTCAGAAGATTAGATTGATGACGGGCTCTACTAAATGGCATAAAATAACCGAACTGCATGGAAATTAGAGTATATGGAGCTCCAAATAGTAAAAATAGCAAATGGAGTTTTAATGGAGTGTCAGTGGAGGTCGGGCAAATCCAACTATGGTAATTGAGTTGAAAGAAGTGGAAACGTGTGTATGTGTAGGTCAGTAGGTGGTTTTAACATGGGCAGCAAGCAAATGTCATGAATTATTTGGTTTTCATGATTGCAATAGATTTGGGCCATGGTAACAGAAAATGTAAGAAACATTTGTCGCCATTATATTATTCAGCCTCCAGCAATTAACAATCTAGATCCAAGTCTTCCAAGCTTTTTCAAGCTATTTTTTTCTCTTTATTACCATCTTAGTGCTGAACAGCGTTTTTCAAAGTCAGCACAATCATTTTAATATATAATGAAATTCAATGAAGTTCTAACTTCTAATAGATCCCAAGGAGATAAAATGATAAACAACTAAAAGAAATAATATCAAAGTATTTAAAACGTTAAGAAAAATCAAACCAACCAAGCAAGTAAAATCTATGAACTCATTAATCATGATCACTAGTATACAAGACCTTGACAGAATTGTGATCGAGCTGAATTGCTCTCCTACAGTCCTCCTCCACTCTGGTCCAATCACTGCACCCACAAAAACAGACATCAAACTTTTAATAAGAAATTAAACATTTAAAAGTCACACCCAAAAACAAACAGAAGTCCAAGGTTCTAATGGGTATAATGACTAAAGAATCAAAAATTTCAATCAAGAAAATATAACTTTAAAAGTGACACCAAAAAGTAAACTAAAAATCATTGAGATTCCATGGGTATAGTGACTAAAGAATCAAGTTTTCAATCAAGAAAATATACATTTAAAGTAACTTAAAAAAAAACAAACATCAATGCGTTTTAACCAAAATAATGATTGTACGTACTTCCGCCTGCGGTGGCACAAAGCCCGGTTGGTCCAATAAATCGGGACATTAGGGCACAACGTTATAGCCTAAAAGAACCACAACAAAGCAAATTAAAATTCCAAAAAATGCATATACGTGTATCCTATCAAATGTATACTTCCACACATCTAAAAATACCTCGGTATAAGCATCGATGGCGGCACCAAAACGATCTTTTTTGAAATAACTATTTCCGTCTATTCGAAGTTGCTCAGCTTGTTTAGCCGCAGCCGAAGCCACCACTGTTGGCGACATTTTTCTTTTCTCCCTCCGCCAATTATATTCTCTCTTTATTCACAAAGCTGATTACGATTGCAACTATAAACGAACGCAAAAATAGAGATTTCTCCCGCAGAATTACAATAACAAATCACTTTACGATTGGGAGATGGAAATTCGGGGGTGGGAAAATCAAATTGAAAGTGAAATTCCAAAAATTTGAAAGGGAAAATGAGTTTCACGATTTCCCGAACGTTCGATATATTTACTTTGAGAAAATTACAAAAGTGGGCTCCAACGTATTGTGTGAGTAGTGAATTTGTCCACAACTTTCCTCAACACTCAAACAATCAAATAACCTACTAAATTTGATCAAATCGTGATGTAATTATCACGAGTCTAACTTATAAAGTTATATTTTGTTTTAAAATTTGGGATTCTGCCTTAAAATAGGAAGTCAATTGTGTTTGTTTGAGACATAACAGTTTAAAACTAGATTTTACGGGTTTCGTAACTTATAGTCATATGATTCATATGTGTTACTAAAAGTCTATTTGATTTAGATAGAAATCAAATTTTTAGTAGATTTTGATTAAAATTGATTAAATATTAGTTGAGATATTGATAAAAATTATGAATCTCAAGTATGAGCTAAGTTTCATTTGACGAATACCATATTCAACCCCAAACACCTACTACTACAATCTCATAATTCTTGTGCCAATGTATGCGGTGTGCCATCTTCGATTGCACGAACCAGGACCAAATTGCTTTCCACACATTGGACTGCTCCAATGTGGCACAAAGTTGTCAATGCCGAGTCGACTTCTATGCTGCTAGCTCTGCACTGTTTGGTCCGGATATGCTACGCGAGGTATAGATTAGGGATAAGTTTTGCAATTTTCCTTTCTATTGGGGGGAGAGGAATAAAGATAGCTTGTCACGCGTGGTAAGGTAAAAGTGTGTGTTGGTTGGTGGCGTAATTTGATTAGCTTTGGATTAAAGTAAATAAGAAAAAATAACGACGTTGACCCAAAAGGACTTTACAAGTCAATTTCGAATGTCCAATTTCAATTATTTTAAGGTTAATGGTTTGATGTTGAATTAGTTGTCAATTTTGAAAAAGTAAACAATCTTCTGATAGATTAGACCGTGAGGCCCAAATTAAAACTCTATTGTTGGAGTAGTAAGCCCACTTATGAAAACGAATAGGCATTTGGGCTTTTTTCACTGCTTAGAAGCCCGTGCCAAATTCTGAAGTGAAGTATAAGAGGTTTAATCTCCGTGTGTTGATCGAGTAAGGTATCTATTCAAATTGCAATCATATACATTATTTTTTACACTTTGACACGTAACAACATACCATCAGACATTATAAAAAAATGAGCAACTTTACCTCCAATCATTTTTAATGGTTTGATGTTGAATTAGTTGTACGTCTAGCATTTTTTAGAACGTGATTTTTAAGTAGAGAATTGTAACTTTTAGAAAAAAAAACATTTAGCTCGAAACTTAAATTTCTGCGTATTACAATTTCTAATTCTTGTACTAGCAAAATTATATCTACATTCCTCGAACATAATGCAAGTGTATGTAGACTTTGTATCAAGTCGTTGAACTCAATTGCTAAAATTACATAATTAGACCCACAATTAATTGCTAAAAGTGTATTAATGTTATAGTTTTTTTATTAACTTATGCATCAAATCACTAACTGTCATATATATGTAACGTAAGACGATTAATATAGTAAGCGACTACAAATAACATTAGTCTATTTGAAAACCTCTTTTTCAAATCACTGCTCCATTTTTGCCAGGAAATTAAGTATCAATACTCGAGTCAACGAATGTCAAGATACAATCTCATACTATTTAAGGGTGATGATTTTGTTATCGAACGTATGTTACTTTTCATGTGTTTCATGTTATGTCTAATTAGTGTTATATTGGCAAAAATTGAATAAATCGGATTTAGCATCATCAAAGTAGTAGGACAATCTACCCATATGATTCAATAAAGATCCACAAGTCGACGAATTGGTTTCATAATCGTCATTGCGAGATAGTTCATTGACACTGTTAGTTATTCATACAGAAACTATGCAGTGGGTCATCAAAAGATAAATTGCATGGTTATCATATTTTCGATAAAAGTTAATCAAATGCGTGATTGAAAAGTTATGGGTCACAAGAAATATTGAATATGCATGGGTTTATAATGGTATTGCCAGTTAATTAGCCTTTCCAAACATGCATATAATATATATGAGAAATCAATTTGTACAGAAAAAAATCTACAGAAATGCAACGGAATAGAGACAACAGTGGACCCCACCGTGTATTTAAAAAGAGAAAAAAATGTGCTGACCCCACCCTTGTGTGCTTATTCTGTTGAATTTCTGTGAATTTTTTTTTTTTTTTACATGCAGCACTTCTCTAATATATATAGCTAGCAAATTCAATCTCTCTCTCTCTAAAAAAAAAAAAAAAAAGAGCATCATGGTTATGGAGAATGGTCATATTTCTTCTCGCATACGTACCATTTCCATTTAATTCAGAGCCCGTTTGGTACGGTTTAAAATTCAATTAAAATTGAAAATATGATCGTTATTGGGTCTCATCCGTCTAATAAAAGTCAACAATAACGACTATATTTTCAATTTTAATCTGATTTTAATCTCTACCAAACACTCTCTTAATTTAAAATTCAAAATGCTAGAAAATGTCGAGGTATAAGATAAAAATTAATCAATGTTGCGTGAGCTATGACTCCTACACCCCTACCAATATAATTACATCTGTAAAGTAGAAATTTCCAGTCAAAAGATAATATTCAAAACTTCAAAAACCCTAACCCCAAATTTCAAGCAGCTTTACTAGAGAAAATTAGCTGAATGGTCAAAATTGGTAGACAGACACCAAATTTGGACCACTGCCTAATTCAATAATAATAGTATGGTTGTATCTAGTAATAAATGTTGAAATTGATTATTATGGGATAAAATTAATCGTACAAATAAAATTTTCCTTTTATTTTCCTTTGGGGTTAATATAATTTTTCAGCATTATTTGGATAATTTGCTACTTTTATTTCCCCCTCTCTTATAATTTTTTTAATAAATTTATTGGATGTGCAGTTGTTACTTATTTTCACAATAATTTATTGCATCAACTAAATCGCCATAAATAGAAATTATAATCCAACGATCATGGTTGGTCGACTAAAATTACTGGTAACATTTAATTCTTTCTACAATTTCTCTCTCGAAATTTGATGTAGAGTCACTTTCTCTTGTTCAATGGAAATGGTCGATATTTCCACGAAACATGGCGAATTTATGACACTTTGAGTGCATCATTACCAGAAAACACATGTGTGGACACAAACACGGAATACAAGCATGCATCATCAAATTCTTTACTCTTTTGAAGAAAATTTCAACCACTAAAATGCACTAACTTAATTGTCGAACAATCATAGTGTATGCACAAGTAACACCACTAATGTTAAAAGCATTCTCGATAGCTACCTTACAAGTTGCAATCTTAAAGGTTATTGAACGTAGCACAAGGGAAAATTCTTTTCCAAAGAAATCATTTCAACAACTAAAGAGTTTTACTTTAGTACATTACTTTTTTAGGCCCTGTTTGAGCCATATTTTTTCCTCACTAAAATGAAAAATATGACCGTTATCTATCACATCAACATTTAAATTCAAATTCTCTATCTCTTGTGTGGGCCCCAATAACAGCTATATTTTTCATTCTCATTTTCAAAAAAGGTGGCTCAAACAGGGGCTTAATCCAAAGACATGAATAGTCTTATCATGTCTTCGTTAAAGCAAATCATGAGAATAAATTAGAATTGTCTCGTTGAAGCCTTATACTATAAATGCATGATATCTACAAGTGTTACATGGGTTGAGCAACGAATAGAGAGATTTGAATGAGCTCGCGAGTGACTTGCATTTTATTTATAAAATACAATTTTTTTTTTTTTGTTAAAAAAAAGTGAGCTACGAATGACCCTTGAACCAGCTTGGCTCACCCTACCATGGGATGAGCTTGTAGGACCAACAGAGCCCAACCCAGTCTAGTCCAATTTTTTAGGAGAATCGATGAGTGCGGTCCATTTCATGAACAAGTACGAGTAGAGTCGAGCCCAAAGGTGGGTGAGTCGAATGACTTGATTCTCATACCTTGTTTGGTAGAAAAATTATGTCCGTTAGGTAGTCATCGTGAGCCACATTTATTGATAAATTCAAGTGAAATTACCTTTGCACCCCTTTACATTTATTTCATTGTATGCTGAGAGTGTCATTTTAGAGAATTTGCTCTCTGATGAGTCAAAAAGAACGGCTGCAATGGACCCACATTATTGTTTCCAACAGTTAAGTTTTTTAAAAAAATGCCAAGAAAATGGTTATCAAATACGGTGTAAAATAAAAATCAAGCAGAGACAGTAAATAAGAGGAGTTCTATTATTTTTAAAACTTCATTGCGACTTCGCCCCATTTAGCACCCAATGATATACTAACAACATAAATCTCTCTCTTTTTTTCAATTCACCATTTTTTTATTTAGGAAAAATTATGAAGCTTCAAAGAGGCTTCCTTGGATAGTTGGATGGTGACAATTTATAACGGCTTCTAGAATAACACGTTAAAACTTTTGGTTTTCTCGAAATATTCATATTTTGACTCAAACATGAATAAAATAAAATAATTTACCAATTCAATATTTTTGTGTAAGCACATGCCTCAGCACCCACTCCATTTTTTCTCTTCCCCACGCGAAATCCTTCCTCAGCAAGAAAGTAGAATCCCCAACCCCTACGCCTACTCACTAATTCCTTAAAACTCTCCATTTCACCAACAAATATAAAAGCGTGCCATCAACCACCAAGCAAAACAAAACCCACCTGAAATTCTTGAATTTCTCCACCGCTTTTTAATGTTCCTTGTGACTTTTTTCTGATTCACGGACATAAAAGTATAATACAGCTGAAAGACTGAAACTTTACCTCCGCCATGCACGACGGCGGCCACCACCACGAGGATCCTGAAATGCCTTCCCTTGACCTGCAGAATCTGAAGGTAATATCGGCTCTCGGCCGTGGGGCGAAAGGCGTAGTTTTCTTGGTACAAACAGAGAAGGGAGAATTACTTGCTCTGAAAGCAATACTAAGATCTTCGATTGAGAAAAAGAAGGTCACAAGCAATATCGATCCTAATGAGTACAGAAGAATTTGCTTCGAAAGAGAAGTATTGAGCTCTTTACATCATCCACTTCTACCCAAACTTAATGGAGTTTTACTCACAGAGAAAATTGTTGGATATGCAATTGATTACTGTCCTGGTCGTGATCTCCATTCATTGAGGAAAAAGCAAACTGAAAAGATGTTCTCCGATGATATTATAAGGTAATTTAATCTTCATATCAGTATTTACAATACTGTAATGTGATATATTGAAAAAAAATTGCTCTTTTTTCAGATTTTATGCTGCAGAATTGGTGCTGGCATTGGAATATCTTCATGGATTGGGAATTGTTTACAGAGATTTGAAGCCAGAAAATGTAATGATTCAAGAAAATGGGCATTTAATGCTAGTGGATTTCGATCTATCAACTAAACTTTCTGCAAAATCACCAGAAATCCGTTCAGAGAGAAAATTAAAATCCAGTCCAAAATCGGAGCCAAGGAAGAAGAAAAAGATGATATCCCATCTCTTCAAGGTCCGCGACTCTGGCATTTCGCCGGCCGAATCGGTCCTTCCGAAGGAAATCGGCGGCGACACAGTAGATTCAGACTCTGATTCGGTGGAGAAGTCCAACTCATTCGTCGGAACAGAGGATTACGTGGCGCCGGAGATCATATTAGGTAACGGCCACGATTTCGCAGTCGACTGGTGGTGCTTAGGTGTCATGTTGTACGAAATGCTTTACGGAAAGACGCCGTTTCGGGGGGAAAATCGGAAAGAGACATTTTACCGGATTTTATCGAAGCCGCCGGATCTCACCGGAGAATTAACGCCGTTAAGGGACTTAATCGGAAAATTGCTAGAGAAGGATCCACGAAAAAGGATCTCCGTTAAGGAGATCAAGAGCCACGATTTTCTTAAAACAGTTGATTGGGATTTTATTTTGGAGATGCCCCGACCGCCGTTTATTCCGTTACGGCCGGCGAACGAGGACATGGATGGAAATGAGGTAATTGATGTGGAGTCTTATGTCCAAGGGGTGTTTGAAGTTGGTAAAGATGAGAATATAGAGAAAAATAAAAATTCAGAAAGTAAGAATAAAGATGTGTGGGTTGAAGGATTTAATCATCCCGTACAAATTCAACATAACGATTTTTTGATATATTAAAAATTGTAACACTAATTATTTTTTTTACTATACATGGATGATGGAAGGATATCATTACATATTGAAATTACAAGAATAATTATATATTTCATTTAGATGAATTTTCTGGTCTATAATTTAGTTTATTTAGATTTTTTTTTTATTTTTTTTTTAATACTCAAGTCTATGTGATGGTGTCAATAAACTTGAAATATTCAATAACTTGAATAAGTGTCTTTTGTGACTTTTAAGTGAGAATCGAAAAGTTTGGAAGCAAGATTTTAGTGGCTCAAGCACTTAATTGTTGAGGAGAAACGAATTCAAATTGTAGTTTTTAATGTTTACTAGGTGCAAGCAACGTGCAATGCACGTTTGCTTAGTTTATATTTAATAGTTTGTTTAAGAATTAATTTGTTATTAATAAATATGTAATTTTTTTGGTTAATTAAATAATTAATGATGTAATATTTATGTAATTGATAAATAATTAAATAAAGTGCTTCTTTCTGTTATCTCTAACCCAAAATCACAAACAGAAAACTCAAGGTATGTTAAGGGGTAAGAAGATGAGTTTATTTAGACTCCGTTTGATTCTCATTAATGTAGAATGAGAATGAAAAATATAGCCGTTATTGGACCCCCACACAATTCAAAATTGATAAATTGATGTGATGGATAACGGTCATATTTTTCATTTTTATGGGGTTTTAATGAGAAACAAACGGAGGCTTAAACTTTTTGCATGGCTTAAGTCTTTACTCTTTTTTAAGTAATAATGCAATTTATTTTATCGCTAAAGTATGATATGTATTACGATAATATATGTATATCATGTGTTAGACTTAGTATTGGTAAGTGACGGGTAAATTTTCGAGGACGAAAATATTTTAAGGGGATGATAATGTAATACCTCGAAAATTTTCATAAAATATAATTCAATTTTTATATACTATATTTTAATATTTTGAAAGTTATGGACTAAATGATACATTTATCAAATTATATTTTGTTTGTGTCAAATATTTAGATATTGATGGAGTTATCGTAAATATATGAATATTGGTCTCGTTGGATAAATCGTAATTAGATACATAAATCAGATTCGAGAAAAGTCGATTCGAATAAGTTAACTCCAAGATATTTTAGTTTGAAGAAATTATCAAAAGCTAATTTATTTTTATTATTATTTAATTATAATTTTGAAAGTAGGGGGTGGTGAAAAAAGATTTTCCGTTAAAACAAGAAATTCCGTTAGTTTTTCCGTTAAATTAAGAAATTCCGTTCGTTTTTTCGTTAAATCAACATATTCTGTTTAATAGCCACTTTTTATATATAGAAAGATGTCATCTATCATTAACAAAAATTATGTTTAACTCAGATTAAGCTTCCTTCCTTTTAATATGAGAGTTTTTATCGTGTACAAATTTCTGTTCAACTAATATTTTCAAAATATAGTTTTCAACTTCTCTATTCCGATAAGTGCATCTACACGATCAATCTTAAATTTTGATTTTCAAGAAATGCTCATGTTACGTTTAGTTTCTAGGTAGCCAGTTCTTACTGAACTACACCTCAAAAATGCTCAAAATCGAGAAGTTAACTCCGTCCATTTTGTGGGCCTGCTCAAATATATATATTGAAAAAAAAAAAAAATTGGAATTTTTTTCTACACGGTCCTTGAAAAAATAATAGCTTTGCTCCGCCGCCCACCTATGACTTGGACTTTGAAGCCAATTAGGCGCAACCGTCTCCTGCCATAACTAGCACGGCAATGGGCAACAACTCGCAAATGCAATTGTTTCTCAACTGCAGTTGATTTTTCCCCCTAACACCAACCACCCATCGATACATAAAGACGTTTCACTAGAAGTGTAAATGCACAATTACTCACAACAAACCAGAAATTCGACATCAATTCTATCGTAATCCCGAGTATAACTAGATCATGACTTCTAACCAATTCATTGTCCTCGAAGTAAATAAGGATGGGATCATGAAGTGACCACATGAAAGCAACACATCGTGCATCATATAGTTACATGCCATGCGTACCTAGTCAAGTATTTTACCAGGGAACTCATTTGACAAGGTCACATAAGGTACAAAACATAGAAGAATGCAACAAGACCGGGTAAACATGAACAAAAGCAAGTACCAAAATAACCTTGAATAAAACAAGCACAGGTTTTGCGGAGTAGAGAAGAATGGGCAAATTGTGCATAAATTTAGACCACGAATAGAAACAAACAAGAAATAGAGCAATGCAGGAAAAAAATGTAAAATGTAAATTAAATTGTCGTTGCATAAAGTTGATTGCCACAAGTTTAAAAAACTTAAGAATACGAACAAAATCGCCCAGATCAGTGTCCTGTCAAATCTTCTAATACTACCTAAGAAGTAAATGAAAAACAACTGCTATTGCAAAGCTCACTCATCCTCTTGGCTACGCAACCTAGCGAGTTTGTTGGTCACAACAACATCCAACTGCGCTGCACGCTCAACAATTTCCTTTCTTTTCTTAGTAGACACATTGTGAGCTATCTCTGCACAGTATGTCCTGAAAATAAACAAACTAAAGGATTAGATATAGTTCGAATATTTTTTATTTCATACAAGACAGAAAGAAGAGTTATAAACCTGTTGTGCATCATCAAAATTTCAAGTTCTTTAGCATTGTGGACAACAAATTTCTTAAATCCATTAGGGAGATAATGGCGAGTCTTCTTGTCTGAACCATAACCGATGTTCGGCATCAGTGTGCATCCTTTAAATTTTCTCCTGACACGTGAGTCAATACCCTTGGGCCTACGCCAGTTTGTCTATAACAAAACCAAATATCAAGAATATTATCCAACAGTTGAGCCAACAACAGGCATTACGGCTAGTAAGAAAAGTGATAATGGAATTCATGGAGGATCAATACTCGATTGGAATTGGGGAAACTAAAGTGTTTCCGAACAAATAAGCACTTGGACATACAGAATGATTGATGGTATTAAAATGCATAATTCTTATTTATAATTCTTTAGTGAGCATATCATCATAAGATGACAACTGAACCTTGGGGAGTAAAGCAGTTGCATAACATTATGCACACAAACTGGATTATAATTATCCAAACAAAGTTAATTTGACACCCTCATAATGCAACAAAAAGTTCACGTTCTTGATCACTATTAATCCATTATAGTAGGTAGAATTTCATATTCAAGCATTGGGGAGTTTTTACCTGTAGAACCTCAAGGAGGTAGTGCATTACATGATAAGGAGAAGCATGGATAAAGTGGACAAGAAGGGTACCTTCAGGGAGACATATCGATCACTCTCATGCCTCTTGAACTTCTTGACACGCTTCTTGATAATCTTCTTGTCAAGCAAAGGAACAGCCATTGTTTCTACACGAGTATTACCAATTTGCATTACCAACTATTATAGCAAAATTGACGTAGAGGAAATAGGAACAGACAACAGTACATGTATAAATTTTTCAGCAAAATGAATAGTAGCAGAGAATCACCAATATATTAACACAGCTGAAAAATCAGCTTGATCTGATATTAAATTTCCAAGCCTGCTGCATGTACTGTATCTGTGCTTACATGTAGCACATTCTGCCTTGGAAGGTTCTTCGAGTTCAAATAATTAATAAGCAAACTAAACATTCAGCATACCAAAAGTAAATGGCTGAACCATTTCTAATTCGATGATCTATTCCAACTCTAACAAAAATGACTCGGAAAATACCCTAAATTTAATAACCATAACAGAGATCTCAAAAATTGCTCCCTAAAAAAGGTTCCCTTTCAGATAATTTAGTTTTCCATAGTTCAAATGAAAATAAACGATGCCAAACAAATCGACCTTTTGATAGCAGATAATACATCAAAAAACTGAATAAATGTGCATATAATGAAAAATAACGTTGTAAAATGAAAGTGCACATTAAGCAAACGCAAAAAGCAGTATGAGAAGAAAAAACAAAGCGAAGCTGCGTCTGCAGGTAAGTCCCCCATTGATACATAATAGTATGAGTGCCAGAGGAAGAGGAAAAGAAGAGCTAACCTGGTGGTACCGCCGCAGCGAGATCTCCTACCGAGTGGTGGAAAATTGAGTTGCACGGAGGAGATGAAAGCGTGAGCTAGGGTTTTGAGCTTTTGTACTGGGTGTGGGTGTCGGTAGGTTTAGCATTTGCCATTTAGTCCTATTTTTCTGTATATTGGACTGGGCTTTATCCCTTCAAAAGAAGCCCAATTCTGAAAATGCCCAAGGCCCAGTAATAAAAATTGTTAACATTGACCCATAAAAGCTAAAAGGTTAACAATTAAGCCCACGTTTATTTTTCACTCTTTCAAAACTCTTTTATTTTATATAATCATTTTCAAATATATATTTACACAATAAAATATTTTACACGTAAACTAAAAAAAATTATCTACCTTTTAACCACAATTCTAGAGAAATTCGCTATTTAAAACAATATTTTTTTGTGAACATTTAAAATAAACCTGTGACTATCAACAAGAATCGGAGCCATGTGCAAAAATATTATGTGACATATGCTGTTGAAAATAACATGAGATTATGAACAAAAGTGTGAATATATTTTGTGACCTGTGCCGTGACCATTTGAAAAAAACTAGTAACCATTAACAAAAATGTGAAACATTAGCCTTATCATGTTATCAATTATTATAAAAAAATAACAATGCGTTGTGACTTGTGACCTGAGTCGTGACTTATGACTTGTGACCTAGGCTGTGACCAACTGTACAAAAAAATATGACGGAGTTGTAGCCGGAATATTCGTCAGAATTGGAACAATTACCGAAATTGGAATAGTCGTCGGAAACGGTCACCGGAATAGTCGTCGAAATCAGAGCAGTCGTCGGAACGGTCGCCGGAATAGTCGCAAGAACGATCATCGGAATCGGAGTAGTCGTCGGAACGGTCGCCAGACAGTTGTCGGAAAGGTGGGGTGGTGGAGGTTGGTGAGTTAATTATATATATTTACACGTAAATAAAAAAAATTCTCTACCTTTTAACCACAATTCTAGAGAAATTGGCCATTTAAAACAATATTTAAAAAAAAAAAAAAAAAAAGACCACCAAACAGGATCTAAAACTAACACGTCATATCAAGTGACTAAAAGGATTAACTTAGTATCCGTTAGATTAAAATGTGGGAAATTGGGGAAAAGAAAATGTTTTTCAGGGAAAAGATTTTCCTAGAAGTTGTTTTACTGGAAATTATAATTAATTGTGTTTGATTGGTATAATTTTTCATGAAAAATATTGGAAGTTTGTTGTCTATTTAACTTCATTTTTTATGAAAATATCCATTAAAGTGATAATGTTTTCTACAATTGAATCTAGAATTTGTTCCAATTGCCGAAAAAAAATTGAAAAAAAGAATTATACCGAATATCATTCGTTTGGTTTTATTTTGAATTGAAATTGTCAATAAAAGTGAAAAAAAAAAAAAAAAAATTACCATTTTGTCTAAAATTTTCTCCAATAGCAAAAAAAAAAATCTGGAATATATTACCCACCAAAACATCAATAATTTATTTTTCTCAAAAGGTGAAAAATTTGGAAAGTTGAAAAATGAAAAATATGATCTATCAAACGGACCCTTAATTTAACTTAAAGTTCAAAAAACTAATTATGTTGATTTAAATAGTAAACGAGAATTTCGTAAAATTCATAAATATTATTAATCATTTTATTGGTCATTCTAAAAAATTCCCCCCTTTATCACTCCGTTAATGCATATATTTTGAGACTTGATTCTTGAGGAAAGATTTTGAGGGTGAGACCAAAAATTATGTGAAAATCGAAGAATACTACAAATTTGATGTAGCTCAAAATTACCGTTACTTAATATCATTATATTTTGAAATATTTAAAAAACACAATTACTCGAATTTGTGATGGAATTTTTATATTTTTGTTTTAATTTTTTTAAGTTCGATAACAAGTTATTGGGCCTTGATTACCAAATGCCCGATAGTCAACCTCAATAATACATAAACGTATTTTTCCTTACACGATAATTAAACACTATACAAGCCGATATACTCATGTTTAGTTTAGTTTAGTTAAAGAAAACTTCACAGTATCTACAACTTTTATCTATCTTTTAATCATATACTTCATCAATTTTTATCATAATTTACTAAAAAATTATCTAAACGGTGTTGGGGTTAAATTTCATTGCAACTTGTCGATTCAACAAATAGGAGATTATCATGGCGAGGAGAAAAATTTAAACTAACCCCACTAAAGTTCCATATTTCAAGTTTGGGTGAAGATTTTCCGAATCCAAGATCAAAAGATGTCACCGTGTCACGAGCTTGTTTGAGCCACCCACACCCCCCCCCCCCCCTCTTTTTTTTTTTTTTTTGGACAAAATTACATTTTTGAATAGTGTTTTGATGAAAATTTTATGATTAAAAAATTGAGTTTGCATATAATATTATTTTATTAAAAAATGTATGATTGAAAATAGAAGAGAGAAAAATGAATTTTAAAAATAATGAGGATGAAGCAAATGTTAATTGAAGAATAATAAATAAGTTGAAAGGTTCCAAACGCACTTTCGTGTGTGTCCCCATTAAGTTGAAAGCTTCAAAAGTTGCTTCTTTTTTTTTTTTCCCTTTTTTCTTACACTGACTTGGTAAATTACACTTTGTATTGCATGAAATGAATTAATGAAAGGTAAAAGTAATTGGAGTCAATTTTCAAGTCTTCACTCAAATAAAATATTCATGATTAGATTGATTAAATTAACATGATTTAGTCAACTATTTTTCTACCTATTTACGAGTTGTTCTAACCATGCCAACAACCCATGCCACCTTTATGTCAATTATGATGTTTACAGACCAAATTATTATGCTTGTGTGTCTTCGATTGTGTCCGCGTAAGCTCGTCTAGCATGATTTTTATAAAAAAGTTAAAATGAGCTTTTGAAATTTATCGGTACCTTCTTTTTTTTTTTTTTTCATATAATCATTTAGGTCATGTTTGATTTCCATAATTCAAAACTCATTTTCAACTATACAATCTCGAACTAAAATATTTTGCATGCAAATTAAAAAAATTTCTTTATTTTTAATGACGTATTCTTAGACGATTCACTATTAGAAAACTCATTTTAATGAAATAATTGGCATCAAATAGGGGTTTAAGTTCTTTTGTTTAAAGTATTTAACAAACTCAATTATATTACGGCGAAGTAAAAGAAAAAATGGAAACTTGTGCTTTCAACTAAAAATAAAAGAAGTAAATCCGTGGTTGGTAGAGATTATTTGAAACTCATTCTTAACTACATCTTTTTTGAATAAAATAATTTTATATATGGATTCACGATTTTTCTTTACTTTTTAATCACACATTCTCACAAAAAAATACTTTTTTTGTCATGATTAGTTAATAGTCAACTATCCATGTTCTTAGCGCTGCTACTGGACATTTGAACATCATTTGTGAGCAAAACTCGTCCTATAGGAGGGGATTCGACGATTTTTTTGTACTATGGTAGTTAATCTCTATGCGAAGATTTTGCAATTGTCTTAACTATCAAAGCTCGTCCTCGCCTCTTATGTTTAGTTTCGTGGAAAGTTCACCTAAAGTCAAAGTTCGGCCAAAGCTCAATATCTATGCGAAGACTTTGCAAAATACATGATGATATTGTCACAAATACAAGCTTGACAAATAACGATGTTAATAATGTCACGTCATTGTCAGGCGAGGCACGTCGACGTCAAACGAAGCCCCCACATGGTAGTGTTTAGTTATTTTTTAGGTAGTGGCGGAGTCGGTACTTCGATTCAATATTGGTCGAGAATAATTACGGGAAAGTTTTTAAATACAAAAACATAATAATAAAAAGTCATATAAAAAAAAAAAAAATCTTAAATTTCAATGGAGCCAAGAACTAATAGCTCCCACCTCCACTTTTTCACACGAATCCCAGCCATTTACAGCTGACAACTTCTTGTTCGTGCCATAGCCAAAAATCAACAGAACGGACAACACTCATTTTACATGTCTAATTATCAATGAAAAAAATGCTAAGATTGTGTTTGAGTCACATTATTTTGGAACAATGTATTTTGTAATAGTAGACTGATGGAGAATGCGTGGTTGAAAATGAAGGAAAAGTTACTGACTGATGTGATGGAAATATTATTTTATTGACAAATGCGTGGTTGAAAATGAATACAATAATGAAAATTTTAATGTGGCTCAAACATGGATTAAATCTACATTTTTGGTTTACATTATGTTTGACACTTCTTACGTGGCACAATTTGGACAATGATGTGAAAAAGTGTCGAAAATTTCAAAGGAAATGATAGTGCAAATGTAAAAGAACGTAAACAAGGAGAAATCAATTTGTACAGAAAAAAAAATCTACAGAAATGCAACAAAATAGAGACAACAACGGGCCCCACCGTGTATTTAAAAAAATGCTGACCCTACCTTTTGTGAGTATTCTGTTGAATTTCTATCAAAAAAAAAAAATTATATACGTGCAGCGTTTCTCTGTAAACAATAATATAAATCATAATGTACTCATAACATTATTGCTATCGACATTATTCACTATACATGTTTAGTTGACATTACATATATCTTAAAGTTGGTCACCCATTTATCTTCTCATCCATCTAGGCATGAAATTATATGAAAAACGATAAAAATAAAAAAATAAAAAAAATTATAGTTCAATCCACCTGCCAAGTTGTGGAATGAATCCACTTAATTAAGGGGAAAGGTTACCTTTTAATTGGGATTTTACTATTAATTTACTCCTTAATAGGAAGAGTTTTGATTGAAAAGAATTTTCTTTTATTTAACCTCGCATTCATTACACTTTTTGCTGGCTTACAATTACATTAATCGAATGGGATCAAAACCAACTCAATATAAATATTTCACCAACTTTTGTAGTAACTCAAATTCATTACTTTATCATATATTTTCCAAAAATACTACTTTTTCATAAAATTTATTCATAAAATATTTACATCAAATATGTTCTCAATATTGACCGTTTGACATGAAAGTTTCGCCGTTTTCATGTCGGGGCTCAACTTGTACACGCATTTAAACAATTGATCAGGAACACATCAAGCTTTATGAACACTCCCTCTTATCCACGTGTCATATTCTAATTGGGTTAAGAAACGTCCACACCTCAAAACACACACCACACCTCTATTTAACCCTCTCCAGATTAGCATAATCTTCTTGTGTCTTAGTTCTAATTGAAGCCATGGCATCTTTGAGTCCATTCTTTTTCATTGCCACGGCTTTGCTAATCTCACCGGCCTATTCCCTCACCTGCACGTCACAGACCTTTACGCAAAGAAACACGCGGTTCACAAACTGCACCGATCTTCCGGTACTCAAGGCATATCTCCACTGGACATATGATCCAACTGCCATGCCCAAACCCACTCTCTCCGTCGCCTTCATTGCCCCTCCGTCCAAGCCCGACGGCTGGATTGCTTGGGCTCTGAACCCAACTGGCATAGGCATGGTGGGGTCACAAGCACTCGTTGCATTCAAGGATTCCAATGGATCTATGGTTGTCAAAACATATAATATCTCGTCTTACAGCTCTATAGACGAGTCGAAGCTATTTTACGACGTGTTGGACAAGAAGGCGGAATTTTCCAGCGGGGCGATGAGAATATTCGTCAAACTTGCTTTGCCCAGTGACGCGACGGAGTTGAATCAGGTTTGGCAGGTTGGTTCTGCGGTGAGGAATGGGATGCCAGAAAAGCATGATTTTGGACCGGATAATTTGAACTCAAAAGGCCGATTGTCGTTGGTGAGTGAGGCCACCGCATCGACTCCGTCGCCGGCTTCGGCACCGGCGCCAACTGCCGGGAGTGGGAATGGACGGGAAAACGGGAATGGTAATGGAAGTTCGAGGATTGCGGTGTATGGTGCTTTTGTGCTACTACTGGTGATTCCACTAATCCACCGGTTTTAGATTTTAAGGTTGCGATTTTTCAATTTTCATATACATTATTGGGATAAAAAATTAGGAGGTGAAATATTATTTACATATTCCACTTATTTAAGTAGATGGGAATAATAGTAATTTTCTTGTTTGGTTATTATCACAATTATATTGGACGGAAAAAATTATATTTGGCAATGGCATGATATCTTTGGATGTTTCAATATCTTTTGTCCCACGACCTTTTTGTACAATGTAAGCACGATTTGTGTGATATCGATCTCGCGGGATGAACATGATTAGGAAAGAGGGGCGAGATGAATGATATGTTCATGCGTATTAAACTTACCATGTAACTTGCATTAATATTTTTCAGAATTCATTTTTTCACTTTTTTGTTTTAAAAATTCAAATTAAAACGAGAACACGGATTGCGAGTGTTATGATAATCATTATAAATTAAGGGAAAATTATAAGGGTTTCATGAAATTATAAATTATAAGGGAAAATTAAGGTGGTGACATGAAGAAAAGACAATTCTTAATTAATGTCTTTATTTCAATACCTTTATTTAGCTGTAAAGGATTTGGTTCCTTGAGATCCCAAATGTATTAGACAATAATAATGGATCTTACTGTGTGTACATAAAAGCTTACATAAAGAATTACATAGTGTCACTTTGTACTCTATCATTTGTCAGTTTAAAATACAGTCAATTTTATCCAATATTTCCGTCCATATCATTTTATATAATTTTTTATATATCGGTTTAATGTATAAGTAGCATAATCCGTACTCCAATTACTAACAAGACAATTATTATCATTGTCCAACAAAAAGGGAGCTGTGTTAATAATCTCGTTAGGATTCCAATAGGTAGTTCTTACACATTGGGGTACAAATAATTCTGCCTATGGACCGGCCATAATTATTTCTAAATTAACTAGGTGATTTTTATTTTTTATTTTTTTTTTCAATTACTATATCAATCAAAAATGTAAGTACGCATTCGATAAAAACTCAATTGATTTGAAAAAATAAAATGATAGGACACAAACATAATTTCGAACACGACAATAATTGTCGTGGATAGGAGTTTTAGATTGCCTCATTATCCACGGCATGCTAAAGGGAGCAATAATGCCTAGACCATCATATTTCTCCCCACTCGTGCTATTATGTAATGGGACAACATGGAATATATGGAGTCGCGATATTTAGTCTTGTCAATTATGACGGTGATTAGGGAATGTTAAAAATTGACGAGACTTGATATATTTAGGATACGGTCGATTTTCTCTTGCTCTGTATATTTATTGAACAAGACGATGCGCCCTCGAATGCCTCGTGTAGTTCAACTTTTTTGAATTTTAAATTCACGTGAAATCTTTATGAATCCGTCGGACCGTTTTTCCACGGGGTTTGCTTTCTCGTAGATAATCAGTCGATTTTTATAAAAGATGCCAAGTTATGGTTGGTTCCATCCAAATCTCACGAAAAACTGGACCATGCCCATCCTATTGGCAAGTTCAAAGAGTTTGCCAAAGTTGATCGAGATTTTTTAAGTTCACGTCATCGTAAAATTTCAAAACGAATCTAATATAATAGTAAAATACGTCTATTTTTTCCGTATAATGTCCTTGTTTAAAAGAAGAAAAAGGAGACCAAATATTGGCATTAGCATATGGAATTTAATGCGTTTGGGGATTTCTATGAATCTACCCCCGTGATTAAAGAAATTTAAATTTGGCCTGTTCTAAAATTATTTTTTCCAATCTACAGTCTACACCACCAACCTTTCTGTCTATAGTGGAAGAAAAAATAAATGTGGACACATGATAAATTACTCCACATGCACATGGTGTGGGTTTTGTCCAAAAAAAAAAAAATAGAGATTGAATTCAACTTTGACTATTTATTTTGATTATTTTTTAATGAGTTATGAACACGGACCATGTTTTATTGTCATTCGAAAAAAGTCGCTCAACCATATTTTTTTATTTTTATTTTACTTCTTTGGATGGTTGCTCAACCGATTTCATGTTCTTCCTAGAAAAATTGAACTACCAGAAAAATCAAGGATCTAGCAGAGCATTAGATTATTTGTTATCTTTATATTTTGTATAGGATATTTTACAAGTACGATGAGGTTATACCATCTCACGGTAGATTAGCAAATTATTAGTCGAGCTAGATTCGAACCAGCGTAGACATATTACCAACGAATTTACAGTTCATCCTCATTAATCTCTCGAGCATCGATCCAGGAGGAATCGACTTTAGGCAATTGGCCACAAGGTATCGTATAAGATGTTTAAATTCTCTCTCTTTTTGATTATTTATGGATTATGCTACTTGTACATAAAAATGATACACGAGGAATTACATAAAATGGTATGGCGGGAAAATATTGGATGAAAAAGTTGATTGCGTTTCAAACTCACAAATGATAGTGTGACGTTATTCTTTAAACAATTCTCTTCTACCGTTATACATGGAGAATTTTCCTAGTAATTATGTTCGTGTCCTGATCATTTTAAAGACAGTCTGACAACAAATTCGTATATGATTATGGATACGGTCAAAATCGAGCATTACTTTTAACTATACATTCATAATTACTATTTATTTATTATTCATAATTTTTGTAGGGCCCTACTGCCAACTTCAATACGTATGTTCTTAAATCATTCAGTGATATTAAAAACCTACGTAGTTACTTTTCAAAATTGAAATGATTGTGGTTGATCCAAGAGCACAATGATTTGGCCACCAATGTGGTTGATCCAAGCACAAAATGCATTATTTATAATTTTTCTACATTTACATATTTTGAGAAATACGTTAACCGCAATTTTTTTCCCCTATTGAACAAGATTTAGGGCATGTTTGGCAAAGCTTACAAGTGATTATAAGCTTATTAAGCTCCAATTTTATCAACACATTTCATATGATTCACAATTTTACTTACTTTTTAACGACATATTCTATAAACATACTACATATAAGCACTTAAAAACTTATATATGTGTGCGTGTGTCTCGAAGCTTTTGAAAGTAGACGGTGTTCTTATTTTGCATAATTATTAAGAAAAGTTATTAGTACTTAATCTTAAATTATTAATTTAAAAGTTGTAGCGTAAGATTAAAGTAAGAGGAAGTGTAGATTTTAAGAGGGTAAACAGCCGTGAATTTAGGCACATGCGATGCGACCTTCAAAATCTAGCATGTGAAAAAATTAAACTATGAATTGATTTTGAATCCTTTACAAATCCCTATAAACTCGAGAAGAAAAAACTTGTTGAAAATGGTTTCCTTTGTTTGGAACCAACGGCTAATAAATAATAATTGAGAATACAAAAAATATAAATTTTATCGGTCACGAGTTTGACTAGTCGAAGTCACTTTTTTCTGAACTTCAATAATTCAATTCAACTTATAAAACGTTATTAACTTATTACTTATATTGATCATAGGCTCGACTACAAAAATTTCAATATGTTCAAAAGTGTTTTCTCCCGTTCTACTTGTCCCGTCACGAAATTAAAGTTTGAAAAAAAAAATAAAAAAAAATCAACAATTTGTGTAGGGTCCAGCCGTTTTGAAGAATCCATTGAATGATGAGCGATGAGAGTAATGGGGTCACATGTCAATTGACATCATAAAGTGGATTCAAAGTCCCATTTTTATATTCTCGTCATCCAGACATCATAATGACACATACAAATAATTATAAAGTTTAAATAATTAATAAGACCCTACTTGCCCCAAGATCAAAGGGAAAAAACGTGGGTCCCAAATATTATAGTCAACGTGTCATAATCTTCATTTGGGAGACTCACGTACTCAGTCTTAGAGTGGATTAATGATTGAATTTGATTGATAGGTTAGATATGGTTTGACCGAGCTTTTTGATGAAAATAGATAAAATACATACACAACCGTATCCGGAAATATTAATGAGTTATGGCTAGACCGCAAGAGCAATTTTTGTATTGTATTAAGTTATCTGGTTGTAGATTTTGTGATATCATGCGTATCAAATAGTAAAAACGTATCTTGTTATGTTCTTCTAAAAATCTCATTTTCTGTTGAGGGATTCCCTAACCCATTGTGCGACATAACTTTTAATTGTCAAGCCGAAAATAGCGGTGGCAAAAAAGCTCGTCGGCTCGAGCTTGGTTACATCGAGCCGAGGCCCGGGCCGGCCCGTGGCCCGAGCGAGCCCGCCGATTTAAAAAAAAAATTAATTTTTTTTTTCAGCTTTCAATTAAGCTACCTTTGTAGACAACTTTTAAGATTTTTATTTTTAAAAAAAAATTCAAAAAACACGAGTCGGCTCGAGTTTAAAGTTTGGGCTGAGCCTTATTTTTTTGGTCGGGCTTAGCTCAGGCCAAAAAAAGCTCGACCCAAAAAAGCTCAAACTGAGTCTGGACTTTTTTTTTTCGACTTGGGCTCGACTCGACTCGTTGACATAGCTAGCTGAAAAGGTCTTTGAGAACAAAGGCCTTCTTGCTTTTGAACTCAATTGTCAATATTTGGAGCCATAGCTAAATCCTGGAGATTTTTTTATTTTATTTTTTTCTAGTGTCTTTATACTTGTCCTATTGAAACGTAACCAAACAATGAAATATACAAATAGCATTTCTCTCAGATTAAAGAAAATCACTTCATAATCTATTAACAAATCCCAAATCACAAAGCATTTTTACAATTTTAATAAATCGTATATTCACAAATTACCAATATGTAAATAAAAAATTGCCACAAATCACAAACCCCGAATCACGATACTAAATTTGTAAGTCAACGATCAACATATATAAATCGTAAACCACCAATCAATCTGTTAAAAATTACAAATTCCCCAACAATCTTAAATCACATTTCATTCCCCAGTGAAAATGGCACCCAAAAATGAAACCATAAAAAAAAGAGAGGAAAAGGAAGGAAGGCTCGTACAGCGACTCCAGGCAGTGGCGGAGGGTGGAGGCTCGGCGTCGACGACTCGGTGGAAGCAGGCACAGGTCACAAACTCACAACGCTGAAGAAGGCTAGGTGTCGATCGAGGCTGCAAAGTAGGAGTTGGGGATTAGTTTATCTATTGAGGAAATTACAGGCAGCCAGCTATTTAAAATATCATTTTCACAAATCAGTTCACGAATTTAACATTTCAAAAATCAGGTTTTTATATTTAATTTAATATTAATTATATAATTTTCATCTCAATTAAAATAACCTAAATCAACCCTAGAATTCATTCCACACCATCCCATCCTCTCCCCTCCGTCCCATACTCTCCTCCCCATTTCTCTCAAAAATCACAGTCGCCGATGGTTCTTCCACCCACCGGCGAAATAAGGGATCTTGCCTATCTTCTTATGGCCGCCGCCGTTCTCTCTCTACTCATCTCTGCTCCCATCTATTTACTCAAAAATGGCCGCTGCAACAACCTTTGTCGAATCAATTTTTTTAGTTTTCGAATTTGAATTATTGGATGGTTGTGGTGGTTGTTTGTCTGATTTGTTGCCGATGGTTGCAGATCCGTGGCTATTTCTTCCAAACGGTGTTGATGGTTGCAGATCTGTGACGATTTTTTTCGAACGGTGTTGCTGGTTGCAGATCTGTGGCAATTTCTTTCGAACGGTGGTGCTGGGTGCCTGTTCATGGGTGTGGTGAATGACAGTGGTTGCATGGTGGTGGTGACATTTTTAAATCTGTTTGTGGCTACCGCGGGGTGCTACTGTAGTGACAGTGAGTTGGTGAATCTACAAGCGGCGACGGTGGCGAAAGTGGTGGTGGTGTGGTGGTTATTTGAGGTGTGGTGTACTGGCTGCGGTAGTGGTCATTGTAGTGGATTGGGGTTAGAATGGGGTGCGACGGATGCGGTGGTGCTGGCAACGATGTTGGTATAGTGGTGGTGGTTATAACGTTGGTTGTGATTTTTGAGACGATGATTTTGGTGTTAGCGGCTGTGGTGACGACGGTAGTGTTGGGTTGGTGGTGGTCACAAATGATTTATTGATTGTGACCAATAAATTAGTTGATATGTAATCAATAAAAAATAAATTGTGACTAATAAATACTGTGTGACCTACAAATTTATTAATTTGTGACCAATAAAAGTAATTCGTGACCTATAATTTGATGTTTTGTGACCATAAAATAAGTTGTGACTTTTAAATTTTGTGATTTGTGTCTGATGAACAAATTGTGACTTTTAAATTCTTAATTTGTGACCGATAAAACGAATGGTGACCTATAAAATTTTTAAATTGTAACATTAATTTTTTTGAATTGTGACCAAATTACATAAATTTGTGACCTTAATTATGTTATATTAGTATTAAATATATAATAATAAATTAATTGAATAATTCATTATTTCATAAATAAAATTTTAAAAAAACCTGATTTTGGAAAGTTGAAACTTGTTTTTGTATTTTTGAAATAGTGTAAAGTAAAAACCTTAGATATGTATTGTTCCCTTATCTATTTGCATGCTTAGTCGTTTAAAAGGCCTGTAGATAATCACAATACAAGCCTATGGATATGGGCCTAATTTTTTTTAAAAGCCCAAGAAGGGTCCAGAATTATTATTATTTTTTGTGGAAATTACATGAATTTTAAACTTTCAATTTCAAAATTCAGATTAACAAATTTTTATTTCAAAAATCAGATAATTAAAATTTTAAAATTTTAATAATTATATAACAAATTCAATATACAAATTCATTATACCCAATAATACACACCAAAACCCTAATTATTTCATCAACTTCATTTTCTCTCTCTCTCTCTCTGCTCTACCTCCCCTTCTCCCACCGTCGCCCCTTTTCTCTCCTCCCATTCTCACTCTACTCTACCTCCCATTCTCTCATCGTCGCCCCTTTTCTTTCCTCCCACTCTCTCTCTGTTAGCCCAAAAATAACTAACCAAGAGGGGGGTGAATTGATTTTCAAAACTTTTTCGACACTTAGTCTCAAAACAATTCAACACACAAGATATAATTGTAATGTATAAAACAATAAGTAAATATGCAAATATGTTATCTTAATTCAAGTATGATATTTCACAATGTAAATAGCAATTTCAAGTAAAGTGCAATAATGTAAAGATAACAAACCGATTTAATGGGGTTCGATCCAATGCAATGATCTACGTCCCCGTTACCAAGCTCTCCGTCACGAGTAAGGCCAATTTGTATTATAATGGTAACTTACAACAAGGACTGCCGATTATTTACAACGTTGAGCTTTTCGGGACCTCAACACGACCACACTATCGAGATTTACGATACCTCGATATGACCCACACGATGACTTACAACAAAGCGCACCAAACCTTATACAACGTTGATCTTTAAGGGATTACAACCGACCCACAATTCAAATGAATTTTACAATACAAATCTTCTCTTCTTATCGAATGATAAAATCAAGGTTGAGTACAATAAGAAAAGAGGCAAACACTTTAATAGATGACAAATGAATTAAGCTCAAGTGTTGATATTGTAAACTTTGATAAAAGATGGATGATGAAATAATTTGTATTGTTATCAAAGTTTTCAACCAATAATCTATCTTAACAAAATAACACAAGTTGAGTATGAGGAGAGATTTACACTTCAATACAAGTGTTGGTAAAAAAAACTTTTATCAAGAGTTAGAAAATAGATGAGATTGAAAAGTTTCTTTGCAAAATCTAATTCTTGATGAAATGGATAAAACAAGTTTGAATCAATCAAGAATTCTTTGTAAATGAGATATAATTTAAAACCAAGTTAAGCTCAAAGATTTTCAATAAATAATTCTCTCAATTTTCTCTCCAAAGTTGTACAAATTGAATGCAAAGAGAGTTGGTATTTATAGCACTCAAATTGGCCAAAACACTGTCCATCCGGACGAGCCATCCGAACGTCCAGTTCAGAACCGGATGACCAACTTACCGTTAGAGTTACTTTTGTTAGAACGGTCAAAAAAGTGACCGTTGAGATAAACCGAACGTCCGGTTCATCCATTCGGACGTCCGGATGGACAGAACATTTCTGACCAACGGACGCCTTATCCGGACAGTTTTCAGTATTTTGCTCATATCTTTTTCTTCCGATATCCGATTAAGGTGATTCAAAATGGGTTGGAAAGCTAACTCAAAGGTCTACAACTTTGATTCAGAAATCATCTTCAAATTATATCATCTTCCGTGTCAAAAATCTATCTCAATATGAGATTGAAAACTGGAGTATAACTTTTTGATTGAAAGTTGAAGTGTGATCTTTTGAGGGACGTTTGGAAATGATTTTTCAAGGTTTTTGATATATTACAAATGTTCATTTTTTCAAGATCATTCTCATGTCAAAATAATTTATGCAATTGATGAATTTATGAGAAATACTTGAGCTTTATGCACTTGCTAAACATTGACGAGTTCTACCTTTATATATATAAATGAAGTTCGATAAATAACTCTATCTTCAATGTTCTTGATCTCTTCGAGCCTCTCTTTGACTTGTATCTCGAATGATTTGTCTTGAATACTCGTTTAACCTTCACTTGTACTTCATTTGAGTGTGAATAATAATCTTTATAACTTTGAAAGCTTAAACACTCAATTCAATTTGTTAGTAAACAAGATGGGCTTGTTTGTTATAATCAAAACATTAAGGTCATGATCAACCATAGGTCAACAATTTCCCCCTTTTTGATTATGACAAACAAGATAATTTGCAATATAGATAGTGAACAAATTGATATAAAGTTTAAGCATAAGTTCCTCCAATCAACATGCATATATCAAGTTTGAGCATGAATTTTCTTGTGTACAATTAGCAAGCATAATTATCCACATCTCTTCCCCCTTTTGACATAAACAAAAATGTAGCACATAGAGGAGCAAAGGTATGGTATTTAGGATCACAGTTTTTCAAATCAACCATAGGCACATGTATTTCAATTGAATTCTCCCTTTCGTTTATACACGTATTCCCCCTTTCAATAATCAAATTAAGCATATATCATTTAATTGATTTTCCTTCTTTTGGCATAGGTTAAAAGAATAGCATATATGGGAGGAAGATAAAATCAAAACCATAATAATATATTCCCCCTCAATTGATCACAAGATACCAAGTTTATGCAAATTTAAAAATAATCATCACTTTATGGTAAAATATTAATCAATGTATAAGTGATGAAATATTGATAGTAAAATCATTCGAATAGAGTTTAAAATTTCCTTTTTCAACATTCCTCATCTCTTGCACACATCAATGAGAGTCATGTTTGTGTATATAGCATAATGTTCTACAATTCATTGAAATAGTAGATCACATTTATCATACTTGTACAAATAATTGAACTCTTTAGCCACAAATTTGAAATTCTATATATTCTCCCTAGCTTTTATAAATTGATAATCAAGTTTTAAATCAAAGCATGCATAATTTAAAATACGAAAGCATAAACATAAAAGCATATAATAGAGAAATCGATATTATAATTCAATCATATGAGTATTTTTCGATATGATTTACCTTATTTTTGATAGTCATGAAGCACATGTTTGCTGTCTCTTCTTGATCATCATTTCCATCTTTATCATCATTGCTATCATCCCAAGTCGCCTTAAGAGCTTTCTTTTTGATGAACTTTCTCTTGTTGGGACATTTGGTACTAATGTGACCCGGTTTGTCACAATTGTAACAAACAATTTTCTTACCCATTTCTTCATTCTTTTCTTCCTTCTTTTCGAATTTTCGGTTGCTTCGAAAATTTCTCCATTTCTTGACAAGAATGACCAAATCTTCAAGCTCATCATCGCTCATATCATTGCTTGTTGTTTCTTCATCAATTGTCGATTTTAGAGCAATTTTGCGTCTATCATCTTTTGATTCTTCTTTGCTCTTTCTAGTCTTTTCCTTGACATTGGCTTTGTTGAGTTCATAGGTCATTAGAGTTCCATACAATTCTTCCAAAGGATATGTATTTACATCCTTTGTATTTTCTATAAGCATCCGTATGGGGCTCCATTCCTCTGAAAGTGACCTAAGCATTTTGCTCACAAGTTCACCGTTAGTATATTTTCGATCAAAACCTTTGAGACCATTTACAATATCGGTAAACCGAGTAATCATATCAATAATAGGTTCATCTTCTTTCATAAAGAAATTTTCATAATTTTTAATCAACATATTTATTTTTGTTTCCTTAAATTTATTAGTTCCAACATGAGTGACTTCTAGAGCATTCCAAATTTCATGAGCCGAATCACATGTACTAATTCTATTGAATTCATTTCTATCTAAAGCACAATAAAGAATATTTTTTGCTCTAGCATTTAAAAATAATTTTCTCTTATCATCTTCGTCATACTCCTCTCTAGGCTTTGAAATGATTTGGTCCGATTTTCCAACAACTTTAATAACCTTAGTAGGCACATAGGGACCAAATTCAATAACTTCCCAAATACTATAATCTATTGATTGAATAAATATAGTCATCCTAGTCTTCCAATAGTTATAATTTGTGCCATCAAATAAAAGAGGACGATTAGTAGAATACCCTTCAAGATTTTGAAAACAATGGTTAGCCATTACTCAAGATTGTTAAATCTTTTCAAATATGAGCACCTCGCTCTGATACCAATTGTTAGCCCAAGAATAACTAACCAAGAGGGGGGTGAATTGGTTTTCAAAACTTTTTCGACACTTAGTCTCAAAACAATTCAACACGCAAGATATAATTGCAAAGTATAAAACAATAAGTAAATATACAAATATGTTATCTTAATTCAAGTATGATATTTCACAATGTAAATAGCAATTTCAAGTAAAGTGCAATAATGTAAAGATAACAAACCGATTTAATGGGGTTCGATCCAATGCAATGATCTACGTCCCCGTTACCAAGCTCTCCGTCACGAGCAAGGCCAATTTGTATTATAATGGTAACTTACAACAAGGAGTACCGATCCTTTACAACGTTGAGCTTTTCGGGACCTCAACACGACCCACACTATCGAGCTTTATGGGACCTCGATATGACCCACACGATGACTTACAACAAGGCGCACCAAACCTTATACAACGTTGATCTTTAAGGGATTACAACCGACCCACAATTCAAATGAATTTTACAATACAAATCTTCTCTTCTTATCGAATGATAAAATCAAGGTTGAGTACAAGAAGAAAAGAGGCAAACACTTTAATAGATGACAAACGAATTAAGCTCAAGTGTTGATGTTGTAAACTTTGATAAAAGATGGATGATGAAATAATTTGTATTGTTATCAAAGTTTTCAACCAATAATCTCTCTTAACAAAATAACACAAGTTGAGTATGAGGAGAGATTTACACTTCAATACAAGTGTTGGTAAAGAAAACTTTTATCAAGAGTTAGAAAATAGACGAGATTGAAAGTTTATTTGCAAAATCTAATTCTTGATGAAATGGATAAAACAAGTTTGAATCAATCAAGAATTCTTTGTAAATGAGATAGAATTTAAAACCAAGTTAAGCTCAAAGATTTTCAATAAATAATTCTCTCAATTTTCTCTCCAAAGTTGTACAAATTGAATGCAAAGAGAGTTGGTATTTATAGCACTCAAATTGGCCAAAACACTGTCCATCCGGACGAGCCATCCTGACGTCCGGTTCAGAATCGGATGACCAACTTACCGTTAGAGTTACTTTTGTCAGAACGGTCAAAAAAGTGACCGTTGAGATGAACCGAACGTCCGGATGGACAGAACATTTTTGACCAACGGACGCCTTATCCGGATAGCTTTCAGTATTTTGCTCATATCTTTTTCTCCTGATATCCGATTAAGGTGATTGAAAATGGGTTAGAAAGCTAACTCAAAGGGCTACAACTTTGATTCAGAAATCATCTTCAAATTATATCATATTCCGTGTCAAAAATCTATCTCAATATGAGATTGAAAACTGGAGTATAACTTTTTGATTGAAAGTTGAAGTGTGATCTTTTGAGGGACGTTTGGAAATGATTTTTCAAGGTTTTTGATATATTACAAATGTTCATTTTTCCAAGATCATTCTCATGTCAAAATAATTTATACAAGTGATGAATTTATGAGAAATACTTGAGCTTTATGCACTTGCTAAACATTGACGAGTTCTACCTTTATATATATAAATGAAGTTCGATAAATAACTCTATCTTCAATGTTCTTGATCTCTTCGAGCCTCTCTTTGACTTGTATCTCGAATGATTTGTCTTGAATACTCGTTTAACCTTCACTTGTACTTCATTTGAGTGTGAATAATAATCTTTATAACTTTGAAAGCTTAAACACTCAATTCAATTTGTTAGTAAACAAGATGAGCTTGTTTGTTATAATCAAAACATTAAGGTCATGATCAACCATAGGTCAACACTCTCCACTCTACCTGAGAAGTCAAAATCAGAAAATGGTGTGGTTTGTCTCCATAGCTGCTCGACATTTCCAGACGATACTTGGTTGCTGCGAAGTCGCGACGATGATGGGGGAGGCGATGACGATGGTTGTGAGGTGATGATGGTTGTGGAGTGTTGACGGTTTTGGATCCGATTTGTTGGTGTGGTGGCAGTGGCGATTGTGACGGTCACAACTTATCACATTCGTGACGATGGTTTTGTTGTCGGGAGATGATGTTGATGGTTCTTGCAACGGTGGTTTGGGTTGTTGCAACGATGTGATGGTGGTCAAAAGCGTTTGTGGTAGTCACAAATGATTTGGTTGAGTGTGACCAATAAATTGGGTGGTGTGTAACCAATAAACAATATGTAACCAATAAAATAGATAAATTGTGATCAATAAATATTGTGTGACCTACAAATTTATCAATTTGTGACTAATAACTTGATAAATTGTAACCCAAATATAATCTGAGATCAATTAATTTGATATTTTGTGACCATAAATAAGACGTGACTTATAAAATATGTGATTCATGATCAATAAATAATACGTAATTATTAATTAGATGGATTTGTAACCGATAAATAAATTGTGACATACAAATTTTTTATTTGTGACAAATGAACAAATTGTGACATATAATTTTTTTGAATTGTGACGTGTAAAATTTATAATTTGTGACCAATTAATAATATGTGATCATTTACATAGAATTTATGACTAAATTATATGGAATTGTGACCTTAATATATTTAATTAATAAAATATATATTTAATTAATTAATTTATAAATAAAATTTAAAATAGTCTGAGATTTAAAATTTTAAATTTTAAACATTATCTTTTAAATTCGAAATGAGTGAAACTAAACCTCTTATGAAATTTCCCTTATTTAAAAAAAAATAAAAAACAAAAGTCCAAAAACTCATCTTCTTACCTTTCAAGCTTTTCGTCTGCAACATTGGCGAGTGGGGATGCTTGCCTGCTTCCAACCTGAAAATTTCGATGAAGCCATCGTAAGCGACCGCATGGTATGTGAAAGTATTATAATTTCTTGATATGCTTTAAAGCTAGAGACATATTTGGTTGCAATTTTGTATTAACGTTTTTTTTTTTTTTTTTTTTTGAAAATATGATGAATGAATGAGTTTTTTTTACCCCATCTTAGTAATTTCTTTGGATGAAAACCTTTATCAAGAATAAGATATACTAATTAATGAAATCTTGAAAATAAAAACACGACGAAGAAAGTTAAGATATACGATAGATATTATGAGTAGCACGGAGGCAAAATCTAGTGCCGTCAAGCACAATTTAGGTAGTATACAAGTGTTATTAATTGATTAAACATCGTAAAAGTAAGAAAATAAGATTAATGCTACATTGATTGATGTTATAATATCATTGATGCTATATAAAATTATTAAAAAATTATAGATCTACAATACAATTAAAATATTGTACACTTATAAGATCTCAAGATTTTTTTTTTTATTCTTTCTTACTTTCGGGGTGATATATTATCAATTCAATTCGTGTTTATGCAATAATATGATGCTCAACTAATTATATAGACACTAGAATAGGGATGAACCTTATATTTTGAGAATCTAAAATTAATTTCGAAAATTTGGACTTTATTATTTATTTCGTTTGAATGATTGTTAGGTTTCTAATGCTTTTCAATTACTTGATCAATAATTGACTGAATTTGTGATTTCTGTTTTGTTCGAGAAAAAGAAAAAGAATTATAGCTATTATTGTAATGTTCATTATGTAACTATATGAAATAGTAACATCGATCGTAAAATCTAATTAAATATTATCAACTCTTTGAATTAATATTGGTGGAAGAATGTGAGAGGTTCAAAATAGTAGTGGTTTTAATTAACTAATTTCATAAACGCTTCCCACTTTGTTGAAAGTGTGATACTTAGATTAGTATTAAGTAAAATCTAATTGAATAACGTAATCTTTAAGTGTATGATACTTAAAACTCATATTCATATAACACACACTTATAATTTAACGCAACCACCCCCTTATTGTATACTCGTAGTTTCCTTACCCCCACTTTCATTTTTCTTTTTCTTTATTTAATTCCCCAAAAGTAAGTTTATGCTTACCTCACTCCATATTAAAGGAACATTTTTTCCATGGGACCCACCTCTATATGAGATTTTTGATGAAATGAAATTATTGTTAAAGGAATCATGCCCATGCCCATGTCACATTTTACTTTTTAGTCACTCAAATAAAAAAACCTCAAAGTAATTAATAATAAAACCGAAATTATTAAAATTAATTCGACACAGATCATCAAGTTTGTAAAAATTATTAATTAATTACTGTCAAACCCAGCAAAAAGGGGTGAAACATCAATGCATCCCTCAAAAAAGTAAAAAGCAGTTCCAAGCAATGCAAAAGATGATGGGGGACCAACTCCCAACTAAAATCAACACACTCCAAAAAGTTGAAAATTACTTTTTCTTGTATATGTTTGATCACATTGCTGGAAAATTAGACATCAGTTTGGATTTATAAATTCATTCAAAGCTAAGTTATCATTCACGAACGTTGAGAGCGGAATGATTGAAATAAATAGTAGGATCGAAAAAATCAAGAAACCAAAGCATTCCGTCAATTCTGGACGACTTTCACTTTCAATTCGATTCATCACTTAAGAGCCCCTTGCGCTTAGTAATTTCGAAGAACCCTTGCCCTCATCTTACCGTGGTTAGTGGCACGGAGTTAGTCGGAACTTCTTTAATTTAACTACATATTCACTATCATCCATAGATTATGTAGGATCGACTACTATTCATATTTATAAATAAATTTGCCAATTATAGACTACATCTTTAGTGAGAAAAACTATGTAAATCATTATTGTTGCGGTCAAAATTTATCAATCGGATGACTCTATTTGATATAACGGTTGTTAAGAATTAATTTTGTCAAGACCTAAAGCGCTTTATGAAATAAGAGCATTGTACCACGAGGAATAATTTGATGCTTAAATTAGTATATATCAAGAATATTTGTATCAAAAGAGATATTTGACCATAGATTATTCATATTTGATAAGTAAATTGAGCGTGCTAAGCAAAACTTGTGTCCAAATAGATTCCTTCACAGATTCACACGACAAGGTCCTATTTGAACTGAACTTAGCTCGTAGTAGAGACAAAACATTTTGTTAAAATTTCACGCTCTTGATTAAAAATGAATCAAACTTTATAAAATACAAGCAAATTTCCTGCCTTACCGAACTGATCTAAGTCAACGTTTTGAATGAAAAATCAAACGGGAATCCGAAATTGAAGGCTCCATGTGCGCCTTTACTTGAATCACAATGAGCCATCATGTGCACAATCTATTATCTACCTAGGACGACCACTTTAAGATGTATACAAACCTAATAACTTGTATTAATACAAAGCTTTGTATGAGTATGGTTGACTAGTCGTGCATCTCTCGAAATATGTTAATGGAAGTTGATGATACGAAAATTACGTGTGCTTGTGGATGCAAAAAGGGCATGTTTGCTACGCAGCACCTAACAACATTGGTACAAGATAGAACAATATTTTAACTTATTTTTCTTTTGTTACACATTCCAAGAAGCTATTGATCGTGAGGCGGAGTGGATGTCCTCAAATTCCATTATTGAAACCACCGTAGGGTTTGGTCGACGTACTAGACTTCTTTCGCCTTAAAACAACCATCCAAGTAAACGCTTCCAACAATAGGGCAATACCTCCCAACACCGCAATCGCTATAATATACGCATGCCTCCATTTTGACTCGGGATTTAAGATGTCTAGGCCTTTGAAAACATTGATGATGCCAAGTACGACAATTGCATACCCGATTCCATGATGGTAGATGTTCCAGTAAAGCCGATACTTGTGTTCCTTTTTCGGTCTCAAAAATAATGCAAATATCTATAACAGAAAGAAAAATTTCGAATTCAGCATCAAATAGATAGGTATGTAAGCAAAGTTAAATAGCCAAATCTGCCTAGTTGAGCAATCAATCCAATTATCATATCCAAAACCCTTTTCATCATTCAAGCCAAGAAAGGACCCTCCTTTTAGGGAACAGATAGATCACAGTGTTTGTAAAAAGGATTCACGAAGGTAGACGAAAAGAAATGGTTATCTTCAAGAGATAAATTTACCTGCACAGTTGCTAGAGAGAAGAGTGCAATCCCAATATTGCGGTGGACAGAATACTGAACACCCTTCGACTGACTTCCGAGTTTAAGACCGGTTCCCCAGCCAGCAACCCCGATAGCATAGGCCGAGATTTGGCAGGAAACGTGGAGATAAAACCACAGTGGATCGGCCGATGGAAACACCCTTAAGTACCTTGCGATGATGATCCCGATTGGAAACAAAAGACCCCAGCTCACAACATTCAAAATCCCATGGATCTGAGGGAATACATAACCAATTTGTTACAATTTGAATTTTCTTCATAAGGTATTCAATCATAGGCATCTACTAATCGTGTTCCAAGTAAATGTCAAATTATTTTACTCCATTAATACGAATGCTAGATCGATTCAATTAGTTAAAGCAACCAGATGTTTAACAACTATAACAAGTCACGTTAATTTTAGCCCTCTCTCTGTGGCTCTCCTCTCCCTAGTTATATCCATGTACAAATATGAATCAACCATCTAAATTCCGAGTATAAAAATTTAAAATTCAACAGTCCTAAATTCTTGAAAATCCGACCTCAAAATCCAATTAATAGTAAGAACAATGACAATAACAGCAATAAAGAAATCTATAAGATTAAATTTTTAGTAAAAAAATTAAATTTCATTAGTAAAAAGTAACTTACATTCCTTTTCTTGGTTCTAGAGTCACCGCCGGAGCCACCGGTGCTCTGTCCTCTCAACAAATCAAGACTACCTTTAGAATTCAAATTCCCGGATTGGAATTCATGCTTATCCGGGACCCCACCGGTCACCGAAGGGCCCACCTGCCAGACATGGTTCACTGTACTCTTCAAATTTCCCGGCAGAACAATAGTGGCGAAAAGTCTCATAACCCCGCCGGAGAACTCCGCAGAAGATTCCTTAACCTCGTACCAGACCTTGGATTCAGTCACAGGACCGATGGAACTAACGTTGTATGTCTTAACGGTCATTGCACCTTTGGAGTCTTTGAATGCGATGAGGGCTTGAGACCCGACCATGCCGGTAGCGGTTGGGTTGATGGCCCACGAAATCCAGCCGTTGGGCTTGGCAGGTGGGGCTACGAAGGCGATGGTTAGCGTGGCCTGGGTCGGATCATAGGTCCAGTGAAGGTAGGAGTTAAGTGCAGGGAGGTCGTTGCAAAAGGAGTAGAGTTTGTTGTTTGTGAAGGTCTGTGATGTACAGGTGGCCGCCGCCGCCAGCGACGGTGAAAGTACCAAAAGTGTTGCTAGAAAGAGAGCTGCCAGGGTTAGAGAGAAGGACGCCATTACAGAAAAGGGAAGTACGTTTCTAAATTCTAAGTATACTTCAGTGGGAAAGGACAATGATGTGACTTAAGTATCTACAGGCTGTGTACCACTTTGTAACTTAGACAATACTTTGAGGACCAAATCTGGAATTTATATCAAATTAAGAATTAACACATATTTTTTAATTTCACTCTCAAATTAAGTCCTTATGATCTAAATCAATTTTTCAGTAAATTTTGATAAAAGTTGATAAAAAATGTGGTCGAAAAATTGTGAGATCTATGAAATATGTGATTAAATTTGATCGTTGACTTTAATTCAGATTAAAAGCTGAATTCTAATCAGTACCAAACATGAGATAATACTTTGCTCTTATCACTTTTTCTCGCACTTCTTAACATACGTTTTTAATTTATTCTTGTATTATCTCGTTGATTTAAAATCTACTAACTAATAATGGAGATATGTGTAAAAACGAAACTAGTATTACCATAATTTTTTTCATGGTTACGAGTGTGAATTAATATTTGAACATTAATTGCACGTGGTTACGCTTAACTACAAATTATTATTTTTTGAATATTACTTCATCTCGATCAATTCTTAAACTATTAAATGAAAATATTTAAATCAATATAATAATTTTAAAACATGATTACGATTTATGAAATTAACTCTAGTCAAAATATATTATTATAATAGCAAGTTTTAATTTCGATAGAACCTTGCATTGAAAGAAAGTTAATACAAAATTATAGAAATAAATACGAAAATTATATAAAATAAGTTTATTTATTACAAAGAATATACGCTAGTTATAAAATTACCTTAGTTTCAAAATAAAATCTTAGAATCTGAATATCTCACCATTAATAGCAAAAATCTTGTCCTCGGAATTCCTTATGGGTAACAGATTTGTTAATGGGTCGTCCATTTGGATCCGTTAACAGAGTTGGATACCGTGGATGGGTATGTTTGAAAAATTGACGCCAATAGCACCTACTAAAATTTTAAATATAATATAGAGACAATGTATTTATTAAATTAAAAGCAATAATCTAAAATCAAGATTCTCATTTAATGGTGGAATATCAAATATGTACTCATATCTTTTTTTCATTAGAATTTTAACCTCGAACTTTCATTAATAATTTCAATTGGTCTCTACTTGCAAACTCCGTCAAATTCTTCCATTTTATTAGTCAAGTGAAGTGTCTACGTATTTTCATCTTCTTCGTCGAATCCTCTCCAAACCCTATGACCCTACTCCAACCACACAAGTCACAAATTCAGAAAATTATTATACAAATCCATCAAACATAAATGTAAAATTGAAGTTCTTGACATAAAAAAGTCATACAAGATCTTTATCAATTAATGTGAAGTTTGAAAAATGTATATAGATAGATAAAAATGAATTGATGAAAAGTGATTTGACAAAACATAAAAATAAAAAATGGAACTCTTCTGAACATAAATCTCTTAGCTCGTAACCGAGGCGGTCCTGAGGGCGCGTGAGTTGAGCGACCGCACAGGGCCCCAAAAATTATAGGGACACCAAAAAATAAATTTGGTATAGTATATTTATTTATAATTAGATATTCAAAATATATGTTGATTTTAAAATATAAAATTTTTATTACTATGCATAAGATATTAAAATTAAGAATATTGTGACTAACTAATTATAATTTTCTAATTTTATAGAATATAATAATTTTAAATAGTATTCATACCTTAAATATAATATTCTTAAATATAATAATATTCTTAATATAATATTCTTAACTAATGTGAGGAAAAGAGGAAAGTGGATCCAACTAGCCAGAAAAATGAAAAATGGAGCAAAGGCCAGTGAAGAAGGAAACAAACCGTCTATTTGGAGAAAAACGTCTTCAGATTTGGGAATTCTCTATTTTCCTTACGCGGTGATTGACGATTCATTTTTTTAATTAAACTCTCATTGAAAATCTAGATTACCTATTATTTTTCTCTATTATATTTTGTGATTTCATTGATTTGAATTCGCTTTGCAAGAATTTGGTAAATTTTGAATTCACTTTGTCTGAATGTGAGGACTAAGGATTGAGGAAGTGAGACATAATTTTCTTTCGGAGAAGTTGAACACTTACAAGTGAGTTTTTTTTCCTCGACATATTTTCCTTAAATCTGCTAATGAAATTGATTCATTGAATGTTTACTACCCTTTGACTCTCTTTTCGTTTGACTGGCGATTTTTTTTTTTTTTTTGTTATTTCAAGGTTTGTTTATATGGAATTGTACGAAGAGACTAGTGGCTTGAATGGTTCTTTGATGATGACATATGCATTTTGATGAAGTTCGAGAGATGCTTTTGAGCTTTATTTATATTTTTCTTATTCATGATATGTAAAAAAAAAAAAAAAAAAGCAGATATTTAAATATTATATTTTTGTGATGAAATAATATCATTGAATTTTTTTAATATATGTTTTAATTACTTGAAATGGAATACCATTTTAAAATCTCGCACATGGTACCAAAAATCTCAAGGCTGGCTCTGCTAGTTAGAAAATGCTATTCTAACATTCTGCCCGGCCCCCCCCCCCCCCCCCCCCCCATCTAGAAAATAATGCAAGTATCTATAACAGAAGGAAATTTTCAAAGACAACGTATAAGGCAAAGTTAAATAACAAAATTTCCTATTGGAGCATTCAATCCAACTATCAATTTCAAAAACCAATTATTATTTTTAAATTCTCAACCATTACTTTATCATCGACATTAAAACAATCCATTTCTTTGGAGTGGATATCTTAGTTGGCCAATACCTGAATTGCAATATACCTTCGTGAAATTCTCATTATTAATTATTAATTCGATTTTTTTTTTAAAGTCATAACTAACACGTTACAGAAATACCATAACACTTTATGTAACACTCAATCGACACCAAATATAATACTTAAATCTCTCAATATTAAACACTCTTTACGACCGTACAACGAATGATCATTTCCTATCATCCATTTGGCCCACAACCATCCAATCGCATTCCCTTCTCACTTCAAGGGTGGATTTCATTAATCGTTCAACACACTTGGCATTCATTTTTTCAAGACTGCCAGTAACGACAAAACCACCCCCAAATTGGTTGCCTCGAGTCCATCCAAGTACAAATTCTTTAGAGTCGATATCTTAATTGGCCAATACTCGAATTGCAATATACCTTCGTGAAATTCTCATTATTAATTATTAAGTTGACTTTTTTTTTGCAAGTCATAACTAACACGTGTTACAAAAACACTATAACACTCAATCGACACCAAATATAATACTTAAATCTCTCAATATTAAACACTATTTACTACCATACAACGAATGATCATTTCCTATCATCCATTTGGCTCACAACCATCCAATCGCCTTCCCTTTTCACTTCAAGGGTGGACTTCATTAACCGTTCAACACACTTGGCATTCTTTTTTACAAGACTGCCAATAACGACAAAACCACCCCCAAATTAGTTGATTCGAATCCATCACAACCATCCAATCGCCTTCCCTTATCACTCGTGGGCATTACTTGAGCTAGAAGTTGAATGTAAGATTGATGAACGAATGATTAGAATATTTTTATAATACAAATCGAACAACTGAAGATACGATCGAATAACTAACCATCAAATTGTTCTTGTAGGCCAAGCCGAGTAGGGATCCAATTACTACCTCCAATATAATCAAACCAAAATAAATATAAGCAAAAAAAATTTTTTTCCTCTTCTTTTAGAAAATCTCTATATTCCCCAATTAATTTGGCTATTTTTAATTTTAAATAATTTTGATTGATTCGGCATATGCTCCTGATAACATTCCCAAATGCCACCTTTCACATCACATCGTCCTGTATATGCAACCACAAAACCGCCGATCCCTTCGTCGTGAATCGCCGCCGCTCAATTAATCGAAGTATACTAATTGCATGGGAAAATGGAGTCGCTGCAGAGGAGAGTGGAGACATGGATCAGAGATCAGCGGACCAAAATCCTGAGAGTGACCTGGCCTCCGGCGTGGCCTCGGATGGCGGTGAAGTGGCCTTGGGTCGACGGCGGCCGCGAACAGCAGAAGAAGATTCAGGAAGAGTTGGGGCGCCGCAAGAAGCAAATTGAGGAATTCTGTTACGCCGTCAAAGCAGATTCGGTCTCCGATTTGCAGGAAATTCTATGTTGCATGGTCCTCGCTGAGTGTGTCTACAAGGTGCATTGCTTTTCTCACTTTCAGTGTAGATGATATAGCTAATTATAATTGTTGCTGTTAATTTTGTGGTCGATGAGTTCGAAAGTTCAAATTCTGTCTTGTCAAATCTTGTGTTAAGTTGGTCTTGCAACTTGTCTTCTATGGGTTAAAATCGAATAGATGCACTTCTGGCTGGCGATAAGAGGGGTTGAATCACATTGTACACTCGGGAATAATCGAAATTAAGTTCCAAATAAGAAAACAAGAATTAGCTGGAAGATAAGAGAAGATAATTGGGGTCGGAAAAGAAGAAAGTTATCGTATTTCTAGATAAAAAAAAATTGATTTCGTAGGTAATCTCGGAGTCTGAAAACCATTCTTTATGGTCCGTTCAATCTGGTTATGACTTGTATACCAGTGTTAAGTAGAAATAAGAGGTAAATGCCAAAGTAAGTAAAATGTAAAGATCATCACAGGACTGTGAAAAGTGTTTAGTCTGTTAACTTCTGGATATCGAAGTAATGAATGCTACTGAATTTAATTTGTAACATTTTTCGTATCAAAATCTTTTACTTTTGCACTCTTCACACGATAGAGACCTGCTGCGGAGATGGTTAGGGCAGTGAACAAATTCAAGGCTGACTTTGGAGGGCAATTAGTTTCTTTAGAGCGGGTGCAGCCTTCTTCGGATCATGTTCCTCACAGGTATTTGGATAAGAATTTCATGTCCGTCTTTTGCCATTTTACTCGGTGCCTTTTTCATATATATTTTTTTGTATTCTTTGATTTAGTGCAATTGATCACTGGTTCATTGTTTTATATTCTACTTGCTGTGAAAATGTGCGACACAAAGAGTATAGCAAATGATTGATCAACCCCTCACAATAAAGAAAAAATGCTATGATGTATTAAATGAGAATATAAAAAATTTGAGCACGAATATAAATTATATAAAATTTGTTTGATAACACACTTCAATGGGTTACATTAAGTCATTAATCTACACAGGTACTTAACCACATGTATGCCTGTAAAAAGTTGTAAACCTAGGACTCTTTTGAAAAAATAAGCTAATGATTAAAGTATCAAATTTTTATGCAACACAAACGAACAGTGGTTCAAACAACCTTGAATGAGCTGCAAAATTGTACCAATGCAAATTGAAATTAGGCATTTTTAGGAAAAATTTGCTAAAAGAACAAATTAACGAAAAATGAATAAGTGTTACAGAAAAGAAATTATTTTGGTGAATGGGATACTCTCCATGAATAACACCAGGAACGAATAAATACATGGGTTGTGGGAGCAAGATGATATTACCCTCCAGTTACACAGGGATATTGGAAAAGAACGAGGCCAAGAACTTTCTGTTGCCTCTTATTTAAGACTCTGCAAAGTGGCACTAGAAGCTATGATAACAAACACTTGGCTTCCATCTTGTCCATGACTGCAGATATTGCTTTATTATTATTTTTAAATCTAAGAAACTAAAGCGGTTACGAGATTGGTAAAGTCGCAAATTGAATCAGCATGGAGAGATGCACTAAACAAAGCTGAAAGCATAAGCATCAGCTTTCGTTGAAGGATTAAACTAGCAGGATCTTCAAGTGACGCGTTGCAACAAGTCAATAAAGCTTCTACGTTATAATAAAAATGCTATCTCACTCATCTACAATAGCTTATCTTGGTTTTAATTAGCTTGAAATTTTAGGTGAGCGTTGAACATGTGGTATTTGTTGTAGCTTTTCTTTTCACGGTTACAGCTAATTTACATGTCAGTCTAACTTGTATTTTAAAGATGGATCTTTTTGTAAGGTAAAATACAATTTGAAAGGAGATCAATATTTGTGAAGAGCCCAAAAAGGAAATAAAATCAGTCCGTCGACGATGAATGAGTAACCAAGAAAATTAAGAATTATTCTGGTTACTTCTAAATAATTTGCTTTGTGTAGGATGTATCTTGTTAGTCAGCCCAATTGAATTAATTATGTATGTGGTCTTCAAGTTTCAGTTCTAGTTTGTCTGATGCGATTACTTTGAGAAGAATTAGAATGAGAATATACTTTATTTAGTAACTTGGGGAAACTCTTCAGTGCTTTCTTTGCCTTGGGTTATGAGTCACTTAATGTTTTACTTGTCAGAGAATGAGAGAAATATAACAACTTGAGTAGCTTATGAAAAATGGTTGTTAAAAGCAAACCATAGAATAGGTGTATATAATAATGTAAGACTTCAATGATGGCTTCTTGTTGGATGCTGTTAATTTTTGTAGTACAACATCGAGGCAGGCTTCAGAGTGGTTAGTCGATTTGGGGGAAGTGCAACGTGGAGAGGTAGAGGGTGAACTGGGGGAGAGGTGGCAGAGGAAATGCTTTGAGTGGAAAAAAAGTTGAAGAATTTAAATGGTATCTTCCCCAAAATATATCATGTACTGTGGAAATTGGGCAACCTTAAAATGGACGCCCAAGTGCCAATGACTAAAAAGGATGGAGATCACTGCTGCAATTCCTTTCTTTGATTCTGGAGGGAGTCGTGGGAGGGGGGGAATGTAGACAGAGCATCCTTGATTGACTTGTAGAAGAACATTCTTGATTTACTCTGTAAAAGATTATCATCTTAAATTTATTCCCAGGGTCACATTAATCAATCTGATGAAATTGTTATTTTCTACTTCGTTCTGGTATATATATATATTAAAATTGCAGCATAACATGTCCATCTTTCTCAATTTTTTGGATTTCATTTATTACCAATAAATACCATAGCCTAGCTCAATCTTTTATTTCTTAGGTATCTATTAGCTGAAGCAGGAGATACATTATTTGCATCTTTCATTGGGACCAAGCAGTACAAGTAAGTATTGCATGTAACATTTTGAACAGATTTTCTTTTTGTTCTTTCCAAAGTCACTGTTTTTATTGTATTTTACTCTCTTTTCCTCTTACAACAAAAGGGATGTCATGGCTGATGCAAATATATTTCAAGGTGCCATATTTCATGAAGACCCTGAGGAAGACATTCATGGACTAGAATCTACTCTTCTTGACAGTAAAACGAACAATGGGGAGAATTTCTTAAAATCTCCAGAACCCAAGCCAAAACAAACAAAACCTACACCTAAGCCTGCAGCTCATAGGGTACTAAAGCACTGTCATTTCATTTTAAGAGTAACTTGTTACATCTTTGATCTTTTGGGGGCATTTTTTATAATATAGCCAAAATATACACATACTTTTCACGTTACCTTTTTTCTATAACTTTCTCCAGGGATTCATGAATCGAGCTAAAGGAATACCAGCATTAGAGTTGTACAGGCTTGCACAGAAAAAGAATCGAAAACTTGTGTTATGTGGACATTCACTTGGTGGAGCAGTAAGTCTTTTTGTTCTATTTGCTTTTGATTTAGTCAATCACGTGACGAATCTGAATGCTATTCTTTGTTTGTTAACTTCAGGTAGCAGTCTTGGCCACCCTTGCCATTTTGAGGGTTATTGCTGTTTCATCAAAAGAAAATGAAAGGGTCCAAGTGAAATGTATCACATTCTCCCAACCTCCAGTTGGGAATGCATCTCTAAGAGAGTAGGTTTTCTACCACGAGCTTGAGTTTTTTAGTAGTCAAATTCATGTCATTGACATGCCTGAACTGTTATGTTTCAGCTATGTGAATGGAAAAGGATGGCAGCATCATTTTAAAACCTACTGCATTCCGGAAGATTTGGTGCCTCGAATATTGTCTCCAGCATACTTTCATCATTACAATGCACACACTCCATTGGCAACACTCGATGAGACTTCACTGTCAGTGGCAAGATCTAGAGAAGGGCTGGAGAAACAGAAGGTTGAAAAGTTGAAAGCAATTGAAGGGGAACGGTTGGTTCTGGGTTTAGGTCCTGTGCAGAATTCCTTTTGGAGACTTTCAAGACTTGTTCCTTTGGAGGGTGTTAGAAGACAGTTCCTTAAATATACAGGGAAAAAAGTTGATCCAGTTGAGACATCTATTTCTAATGTTTCTGCTGTAACATCGTCAATGAATGATATAGTTACTACCCCACAGTCTCTAGAAATTGAAGAGGGTTCTGATGGAATTTCGCTCCGTCCTTTACCTGAAAAAGATGAAGAGATTTCTAGCAAAGTGAAAAATGGTAAGTCATATGGAAGTAGCGGGGATAAGAAGGCATGGCGCAGAATACCTTCTTTGCCTTCATACGTGCCTTTTGGGCAGGTAGACAGGCTTTTCCCCCTAATCTCTTCTATATTTCATTTATAATTATTTGTTATGTATCAGTATTCCTATAAACCTATGCAAAATTTCATGCAATTCCCCTTCATGGTTTGTGTTTACTCATGTTATTTTTTATTGAAGGAATGACCTTAGTCAGTTTTGAAGTATATGACCTTATCCATTTTTTAACAGCTTTATCTTTTGGGGAATTCATCTGTGGAGTCACTATCGGGTTCAGAATACTCAAAATTGACATCAGTAAGATTTTCATTTGCCTTTTGATCTCTGCTTAGTTTCTAACAGTTGCTTCTTCCCCCTATCATTTTTATTGCTTTCTAACGGCTAATATACTTTTAGGTCAGATCTGTGATTGCTGAAGTAAGAGAGCGTTTTCAATCACATTCCATGAAGTCATACAGGTCCCGTTTTCAAAGGTAAGTTTTTTGGCATTTGGCTTTCCTTCTTGTAAGTTTTATGTTATCAATAATCCTCAAGCAGTTATTTTTCTTGAACAGTATGATATAACTACGTGAGATGGGCCTATATGTGCTGTTAATATTTTGATGCTTTATCTTGAAGCTATATTCTGCATGTCTTGAAGACCCCCTTTTCAGTAAAGAGATACTTTTTAATAGTAACTTTGATATAGTGATGGATACACAATCTATTTCAGAATTTCTCCGGGTTTACTTCTTTACTGCCCGTCTTGTTATTATCATCTGAAGCTCTTCCTGTATGGAAATCTTTTAATTTTCGAAGCTTTCAAGTGACAAATGATGATAACTTCTTCAAATAAACATTTGAATATGAGTGTTTATTATGTATATTCAAATTTCTAATTGACTGTACAAAGATAAAAAGGGTGATACCTCACAAAATTCTTAATCATATGTACTGTTTGATCCAAATTACAAGCACTTAAAATCTAGCACCATTAACTGGTTATGTCCATATTTTGAAGTTACTATACAACCTTTATTAGTCAATGCTGAGAAAATTGGGCATAATATCACTTAATGAAAACTTTGATCCTTTATATTATCTTTTCAAACATTTTTAAATTCTGATCCTTGTGATGTTGATGTGGTTGTCTATGATGATGGATGAGATTTAAATGCAACTTATGTTTCCCTCTTAACATGATAACCATGATAGTCATGATCATTTTTAAATTCTGATCCTTGTGAGGTTGATGTGGTTGTCGATGATGATGGATGAGCTTCAGATGTAACTTAGGTGTTGTTTGATTGATATTATTGATGAAAGAATGTATTTTAAATAGTGATATGATGGGAAATATGTGGTTAAAAAGTTATTGATGTGATGAAAAATATTATTTTATTGAAGAATGTGTGGTTGAAAATGAGTTTTGAAAGAATGTGTGTCAAACATGGGCTTATTTTTCCCTCTTAACATGATAACCATGATAGTCATGATCAACTTGCTAACGTGTTCTTTCAGAATCTATGATCTCTTCATGAACGAGAATTTATTCACATTTTTGGGGAGGGAGCAAGAGCAGCAATTCCCACATTTACAAAAATGGTTAGGAGTTTCAGTTGCTGGTGCAGTTGAGCTTGGCCACATTGTGGAGTCCCCGGTTATTCGTGCAGCTACTTCCTTAGTTCCTCTTGGATGGAATGATACTTCTGAGAAGAATGGAGACCCTTTGAGAGTAGATATTTCTGGTTTTGGATTACATCTATGTACATTGATTGAAGCTCGAGTTAATGGTAACTGGTATTCTTCTTCATCTTGTTATCCGACCAATGCAACTCTACTTTCAATCTAGTGTTCTGTGCGTTGATTCTGTTTTTAACAAAGTTGAGTGTGATTATTGGTAGTGTTGAAGAAATGAATTAAAATGAATACTTCCCCTATCTAAGCTCTTAGATGAGATGGTTGCATGGTATTAGAGCCAGATTTGCCGCCACTCATTTATAAAATTTGTGCATGTGTCACACCTTTGATCAACAAATGAATCTGGTCTGCACTTGATGGGGGCATGTTCAAGAAAAGCTTTAAATAAGTACATGTAACCCCTCTCTAACAACTCAAGCTTTTATTAAGATGGTTAACAAGTACCATTGTGTTATTGTCCTTTGTTCTCTAAATCCCTTTTTCTGTATCTATTTGAGCCTTCGACACGACAAGACAAATTCACTATTTTTGTCGTGTAATTCTTCTATTGACATTTGTATTAGCTCTTTGTCATCTTGTATTCTGAATGAATCTGGAAGATCTAAATCCCTTCAAAAGAAGTATACTTGTCCCCTGGAATGAGGCTTCCTTGTCCCACATGGATTAGGAAGTAAAACTTTGATTTTTATTCATTTGTAGGTGGATTCCCAAGGACATAAGCACAATTCCTGTAAGCCTTTTGAATACTGAGCTGTCACAATTTTGTGGTTCCCATGTGAGTCTTGAGGTGCACCTTTCGTTACGTGCTTGTAGGCTCAGAGCATGAAGAGACAAATTGTGAGTTACAACTTTAGGAATCAATTGCTACCACAACAAAGTGCTATGCCTGCATGCACGTGATGGAAGCCTTCTGTTGTTGTAGGATTCTGTTGAACCCTTTCAAAAAAAAAAAAAAAAACTTGGCACACGGTGTAGGCTCATTCTTAAAAATTATGTCACTATAGAATGTTAATCACGGATTCCTTGTTTTTCGATGATTCACACACTACTTCGGTACATGGAGAACTGGTTCTGAAAGTTCTGTCATTTCTTAGGTAACATTAATACATGTAGTATCCATCATTATAGGGTCAACTGTATTTAATTTGTCCTTTCTATCTATAGCTGGCAGAGTTGAAAATTCCGTTGATTAGGACTATTTAGCCAGTAAACAGTGCTTTGAGTGTATCATCTTTTGGGCGGTGCGAAACTTTCTTATTCATAGGGCTTTAGATTTTTGCTAATGAAATATGCCCTCTACTTCTACTTTTCTGTGGGGTAAGATAAGTATTTGATCCACCAATCTCTTGCAGCTTTATTTCTTATTATATTGCTTAACTTCATTAGGTGTTCAACTGCTGTGGAATCTTTTCCTTCACCACCAGCGTACTCAATGCAGCATGGATTGCAACCAGAGATACAAAGGATGCGAATATTAGTTGGAGCTCCACTGAGACGACCTCCCAAGCATCAAATATTGGAGGATGGATTAGTGCCCATGTTTCCTTCTCTTGATCCAACCTGTATTGATCTGAAGCTGAAACAGAAGGCTTTGGAAGAGGAAAAAATCACTCGTCCTGATGGTTTAAGTGATTTTGTTGTCTATTGCACATCTGATTTTTCTACTGTGTCCAAAGAGGTTCATGTTCGAACCCGTAGGGTGCAACTAATTGGCCTTGAGGTATTGCATGCTATCGTGCTTTAAGGTACTTAAATCCATATTATTTCTTACATCTTGACATGGATGATGAATATGCATTTTGCAGGGTGCTGGTAAAACCTCTCTGCTTAAGGCAATTTTGAATCAGGGCAAACCTAGTAGCACTACAAGTCTTGAGAATTTTCCTGTGGACGTGGACCTTCAAGAAAGTATTGCTGGTGGTTTGTGCTATTCAGACTCTGCAGGAGTAAATTTACAGGTACTTTACCCCGAACTCGTTCACAAATTTTTGTTTCTTCTGTTTCTGTATAACTGCATTTTAACTTGGCATCAAAAGTCCAAGTTTATGAATTATTATGTCTATTATCAAACCAAGAAGGTGGCAATTTATGTTATGTTGTGACCAACTGCACACTTACAATCCTGTCTATAAAATTTGATGTTGGAGGATAGATTATAACAAGCACAGATTGACACTAAGTTTGTTATTATTGATTTTTATGTTGCTTTCAGTCACAAAATCAGGTAGTTCTTTCTTCATTATTGCTGTAGTTTGATTTACTCTCACTTCAATATTATAAATACACGCACTGCTTGTTCAGCTTTGAAGTAGTTTGATGTCTACTTGTTGATGCAGAACTATAGAGTAAATATTTGATGCTTTGTTATGAGGGTAGTTGGATTTCTGTTGGATCCTGTAAACAAAATGTACTGGTGTCAATTAATGAAGTAAACATGTCTGAGAAAGTTTGTTATGCTGTTCATTAGTAATTTGGTGAGCATATGGGTGGTGAATCAGAGAGGTGTTTTATGTGATGAATTGTTCTTCTGCACCTTGAGCTGTTCTTAAATGAATAATTATTTACATTTGGTACTGACCGTCAAGGAATAGTTTGATTGAGCTATGAATGCACCTTCTTATTCTCTAAATTGTTTCTCCGAAGAAATTGCCAATCTTTCATGGAGAAAGTACCACTTCAAAATGTTGTTTATGAGCTTGATTTGGCACTAGTACTATGTTAAGCATTTTTTATTGTTTTTGTTGATATATCATTGGAGGTTGCATGATACATGCAAACGATTACTAAATTTATGAGCTCTGCTTCCTTGAATTTGAATCGCCTATTCCCAGGTTTACCATTTGATACATCGTTCTCTTTTCTTTCTGCTTTCGATGCAGAATTTGAATATGGAAGTCTCTCATTTCAGAAATGAACTGTGGAAGGGAATTCGTGACCTTAGTAAAAAAATAGATTTGGTTGTTCTTGTGCATAACTTGTCCCACCGAATACCTCGATACGGCCAAACAAATGCGTCACAGCCAGCTCTCACACTACTCTTGGATGAAGCTAAATCTCTTGGTGTTCCTTGGGTCCTGGCCATAACCAACAAATTCTCTGTGAGTGCACACCAGCAAAATGCAGATATTAACGATGTACTGCAGGCATATCAAGCGGCTCCTAGCATGACCGAAGTCATCAATTCATGTCCATATGTCATGCCCAGTGCTGCCGGTGGTTCTGTGTCATGGAGCTCAATTGACAAAGAACCGGACAGGACACCGACTCCTCAAAAGCTCATTTTTGCTCCTTTAAATCTTGTCAGGAGGCCTTTCCAGAAGAAACCCGCTGTTCTCCCTGTAGAGGGTGTTTCTGCTCTCCGTCAACTCATTCACAGACTGCTTCGCTCTCATGAGGAAGCTGCTTTACAGGTACAAGTCTTCTACTTTCTAAAATAAGTTTTTAAACGTAGTCACGCACGTGGATTTAGTTTGAAGCTCGTCTGCTATGTTTCTCCTTTCTACTATTAAGGAACTTGCCAGAGATGGGCTTTTCTTGGAGTTGGCTAGGGAGCGTGCAGCTAGAGATACAAGTCAAGATGACCAGGCCAAATCGAACTCATTGACTGCTGCTGCCGTTGGTGCTTCCGTAGGAGCAGGTGTTGGAATCCTACTGGCCGTTGTTATGGGCGCTGCCTCAGCCTTGAGGAAGCCATGAAGATTTTGCCTTTTGGTCCCATTTGTATGCGACTCCACATTTCACAGATGTAAAAAGTGATAGCAAATAGATTAACATTTAACTTAATTGTTTTATTTTTTAATCAAGTTGTGATTCCTACTCGTTCTAGTCTTATCCTGGTTTGTACTGTATTTGTCATTTATATATTCTGTATTTTTTCAAGCAATTCTTTTGCTAAATGTTGGGCGATTCACATTACATGTGCCCTTTCCCTAGGATAGGGGTCTAAATGGGATCGCCCATCGGAAAGCACACTATATGATGATCATTTCGTGGCTATCAAGAACGAACTAGTACGCCATTTCTTGGGTTCTAGATTCTCTTATCACATTCTCAGTGAATGCAAAAAAAGAATGCATCTTACTCCCACTGGAGAAAACATGTCCTTTCCACGCTAGAACCTATAAAATTTAACGACCTTCAATCCACTCAATCTTGAATATGATAATTTATAATACGAGCAGTGATTGTAGCTCAAGTATAATGTAACATGTTATTTCTAGTTGATCCCAATGCCTGATCTAGCATCAAAATCAGCACTAATTCAATGAAATAAACTGCAGCCGGGGAAAGCTTTAAGCTTCTTTCCTCCGGAACAAGAAATAGGCAGATCACTGCAAAGTGGTAAACCAGAAATCATGTTGAACAGCAGGTAGTAGTGCTCTTATTTTGCTTCGATAAGTCAACGTTGACACGGTTGACAGATAATTCAGCCTTGTAGGAATCGGAGTTGAGAGTTTTCCGGCTAATATTGTTGTAGATCTCACGGATAACAATCTCAAAAGCCTTATTCACATTAGTTGAATCCAGAGCAGATGTCTCTATGAAAAATAATCCTCCTTCTTCTGCAATGCCTTTCCCGTCCTCCTTGCTCACCTCTCTGATGTTCTCTAAATCGCACTTATTCCCGACCAGCATTCTTGCTACAGTCGTATCACAATGAGCTGCATGAACAGGAAACATCAAGAATTACTCAACCACAAAATGAAAATTACATCCAAATGTTCGTTTATTGAATGTTTGACACATAACATTCAAATAATGTTTTTCGAAAATGAACCACCCTCAACTGATAACTTGATTTCTATTCGTCATCTGAACTCTCTCAATCAACTTTGAATATAAAAGCTGCTTTTGAATTCGAGTGAACGTCTTTATAATCAAAGCAAAACCCCATTACTAAAACAGTTTTGAAAACAGATTGTGGCTATAATATGAAAACCAGAAGATTAATATTCAAAAGTTTATGATACAAGCTACTCCCTCAAGAAAGATGAGGCGGCTTCATTTTGGTTGGTGAAAAGGACTAAGGTCATCAACATATTTCTGCGACTATCTAAACGGAACATCACATATCATGGTAAATTACAAGATCGACGATGTCTGTAAAAAAAGGTATGGTTTCTTATCATATAAGAACAATTTATCGCACTGCCTAATGACTCTCCTAGAATCAACAGTATTTTGGTTGACATTCGTTTGTTCCAACCTACAGCCCTCGTTGCTAGATTCCTCGATATTGAATTATCATGCATGCTCTCCTCTACACATTTTCTACTCAAATTCAGCAAAGTAATAGCCTATTCTACTTCTGAACTAACTACATTCTTAATTTACTGCATCTAAGTACTAACCACAACCTTCGAATTAACAGAATAAAAAATTAATCTAACAAAAGGATAGCCTCATAGTACCAACTGCAGAGTTAACCAAGGATCTAATCCACTAAAACATGTAATGTAAACCTATGAATCATCAAACCAGGACAACAGTGAATATCAAAACAAGCATAAATTAATGGAAAAATAACCCAAGAACAACAAACTAATCCTCATTTGAATCCCTTTTCACCATTTCAAAAATTTTTATTGCTGGATCTAATCAAAAGCAACAAAATTATTAGCAATAACCACATCAGGATAATCAAGAAATGACTAAAAAAGCTTACTGTCAAGTTCATCAAGCCATCTTTTGACATTCTCAAAAGTACTCTTCCTGCTAATATCATAAACAATAAGAGCCCCCACAGCCCCTCTGTAATAAGCAGAAGTGACAGCTCTGAATCTCTCTTGCCCAGCAGTGTCCCACACTTGGGCCTTCACTTCCTTGCCATCAATCTCCATCACCTGAGTCTGAAACTCCACTCCAATGGTGGCCTTGGAGTTATGGTCAAACTCATCTCTTGCAAAACGGGACAGCAAATTGGATTTGCCCACTGCTGAATCACCTATAACCACTATCTTGAACAGATACTCCTCCCCCGTTTCTTCTTCCCCCATGTTTTGCTTGATTTTTTTTGCCTTCTGTTGTTCTTCCTCTGTCGGCACTGTGTGTTTGTGTGGATGGAGAAAAAAGGTTGGAGGAATAGTGTGAACTATAGAGAGATTAGATGCATAATTTCCGGGTAACAATGTACATTTCAATTATACATATTTAATTCATTTTCCTTTTGGTTTTGTGTTATTTTTTAGTGTAATGAAGAAATTAAACAAGTAAGAATAATTCAAGGCGGAGTCTTTTCTAATTAAAGGACACATCATACATACATGTTTGTACAATGTGGATTTATGGTAGCACGTAATATTATTAATTCGGGCTCCAAAGTAAAGAATAAAAAAAATTTCATCTTGAAAAATAGAGTAATCATTTAAAATAACAAAACAGATTATGTATGTCTGAGATTCCCGAGAAAAAAAGGGTGACAAAATTTAGATATTTGGAGTTATGGAGGCATATTATTATTTTCGATTTTACACTTTTTTTGAAATTTTTAGGTTTGAATATAGACTTAGGTTGAGTCAGATAGAGCAACTAAATTTAGGCAAATAACGTTATTCATAGTGGTGGTGATTGGGTCGAACGGCTCGTACTATTCATACCCACGAGCTGCTTGGGTTAGTAAAAAAACTAGCTCGAGCACGAGCCGAGCCTCCACCAAACGAGCCGCTGCGTTTTCACGAGCGGCTCGTGGCTCACGTCTAATTATTAAAAAAAAAAAAAAAAATTAGGACAAAAGTTCAGTGACTAAAACGATCACTGACAAAAGTTCAATCACCTTTTCGGTCACAATATTTTTTTTTATATATTTTTTTCAATTTCACATACATTTTTTTCCTCTATAATACCCATCATAATCAATTATTTTTTCCCACCAATATCAATCTCTCATTATTTACTATACAATACTTTCTACAATTTACATTCTCCATAATTCCATTTATCAATTATCAACAATATCATTCTTATTCATTTTCATTCATTCTATAATCATCTTCTACTCTTTTTTTTACATTATTTCTTACTATTTTACAATTACGTTCGACAACTACTACATAATCTTCATTCACTTCTCTATTCTACATTTCTAAATTCAATTTCTATTATTCATAACAAATGGATTCACGATCATTTGTTGAAAACTTGTTCGGTATGGAGAACGAAACACAAACACCTGCCCAAAATCAAATTGAGAATGAATTTTCCGGTCTCAATGAATTACCATCCCCGAAAATATTGAAGATTTCGAAGTTCGTGATAGTCATCCTATTGATTTGGAACAAGATGAAGAACTTGCATTAAATATTCTCGATGTAACCGGGAAGAGAAAGGGGAAGAAGCAGGCAAAATGTTGGGATCATTTCAAATTGGTTCCCACTTGTCATGTGGTCGATGGACTTCGAGAAACCAAAGCAGTATGTAAATACTGCCAACAACGACGGTATGGCAAAAAGGCATTGGAACCACCCACCTCAACCATCACTACAAATCATGTTCGGCCAAACATGGACTTCTTGCACCTGATCAAACGCAACTACAATTTGGTACTCCACAAGCCGGTGCTACTACTACGCCACTTTCTACATGGATGTTTTTGGAGGAGGAAACTCGAACGGGAATGGTGAAGTTCGTTGCCGCGGCGGAGTTGCCACTAGCAATAGCGGACAACCAACATTTCGTTAACTACGTCAAAAGATATCTTTAACCGAGGTACCAAGAGTTAAGTTGAAATACTCTTCGTTCTGATACAATTACATATTTTCTTAATGCAAAGTAACTATTAATTTCAGATTTAAAAGAATATGGGGGTGTGATATCTTTAACTTTAGATATGTGGGAATGGATTAATAAGAGGGGTTATATGGCTGCAACTGCACACTACATAGATACACTTTGAGTCACGCATAAAAAAATTATTGTTTTTAAAATTGTTGAGTATTCGCACAACGCTCAAACTATATTTAATGCTATTTGTTAGTAATTCGAGAATATAAATGTGAGAGTAAAATTCGTTCTTTTACGTTCGACAACGCTGCTGTAAATAAAGTTGTTATCGATAAATTGCATATAGTTCTTAATCCTGATTTCGGTGGCTATTTATTTCATATTCGATGTGTATGCCATATTCTTAATTTAATAGTACAAGACAGTTTAAAACATGTTAAGGATGAAATTAACCGAATTAGGAATGCACTTATTTATATCACATGTACACCCAGTAAAAAACAAGGATTTGAGGATTTTTGTGCAGAATCTGGGATGACGAATACAAAAATCTTTATTACTGACGTAGGTCATAGATGGAACTCTACGTACTTATTACTAAAATCATGTGAAGGTTATGAAGCGTATATTGCAGAATTTTATAACAATAGGCATATTAGAGACGAAGATGATACTATTTTGAGTGAATCTGATTGGAATATAGTTTTTAAAATAAAAAAAATTTTGACAACTTTTTACTAGTCTACAAATATATTGTTTGATATTTATTATCCCACTAGTTGTATGGTTCTTGAACGTTTTTATATAACTGCTAGAGCTTTTGCTAGATTTCAAAATGACCTCGATTTTCATGCTGTTATATATTCTATGGAATTGAAATTTAGAAAATATTGAGAAGAATTACCTATGTTATTTTCTTTAGCATGTGTCATGGACCCCCGATATAATTTATCGGGTACTAAATTTATAATTGATCAAATGTCAAATGCTTTAACTTTTACTTCACCTATTACTTATAGAAATTTGGAAACGACGTTCCGTGAAATGTATGAGTTATATGTTTCACGAATGGGTATACATTAATCGTGTACCTGCACACACTCTTCCTACTAATATAACAGATGACGATGCTGAAATTTTGAATTTTTTTGAAATTATGCACTCGTATAGATTTGATACAACTGCATATGCATGTGGTTCCTCTAGTAGTAGTAGTTTGGCTTCCACTGCATGTACTAAAACTTCCAGCCGTAGTCAAAATCCAAATGCGTTGCCATATGAATTAATTGAATACTTTAGTCAACATTTATCTGCTAACAAAGCAACAAGTAAAAGTTCAGAAAATGTCCTTGAATTCTGGCGAAATAACGAACGTCGATGGCCAGTAGTTTCTGCAATGACAAAAGATCTACTAACACCTTCGGTTATCACTGTAGTTTCAGAATCTGCTTTTAGTGAAGGGAAAAGAGTTCTCTATGAGATCAGAAGTCGACTAAAAGAAAATATTTTGAAGGCGTTAATGTGCGTGACGGACTGAGAAGACGCTAATTATCGAATTCAAGATAAGTGATATTTAATTTCACCACATTCATCACATTATTTTATTTTCATACTTTTATAATTTTTTTTCAAAAAAATTGTACACGTAACAAGTTGTTCGTGTACAATTTTTAACTCCGCCTACTCGAAATTGAAGTAGCCGGTCCCAAACCCGGATAAAGGATGATAGTTTATCTTTTTTTTTTTTTTTTGTAATTGTAAAAAATAAAAATATTAGTAGGAAAAAGTATATTTAAAAAATTGTTTACAAAACGTGTTTATATATATTTTTCTTTAGGTTCTCATTTCTTAACAAATAAAATTTTTTTCTTATTATTTTAAAAATAAAAATTGTTTTGAATAATGTATATTTTAAAAAAATTAGATAATGTTTGTGTATATATATATTTTTAAGTTTAGTGATTTAATAGTTATAAATTTATAATGTTATATAATAAATAAAAAATATATATATAAACTGACGAGCCGAGCCGCTCGGCTCGTCTTGGGCGAGCTCGGCCACGAGCCGAGCTTGTCCGGGCATGGGCCGAGCCGAGCCGGCTTGGCCCATTGCCACCATTAGTTATTCATAGCTATTGACTTAAAATGATGTGGTCAAATTTGATCAACTTAATTGAAAATTTGAATGAGGCAAATTGTTGGAATAGTAAAAAGAAAAGACTTGTAGCATTAATTGAAGTGTTTCAAGAGCACTTCTTGTGAATACATGAGTTTGGTCCCTTGGGGAGACCATTATGCTTCTATTTATAGGCACCAAGCTAGCTAATTGGTTGCCCAAAGTCACATCAACCACAATATTGTACTTAAAATACGATCATTTGCGTAGAATTTGAGGCCTTTTGATTGGTTGTTGGGGTCGATCTAAACATGTCATGATGATATCGAGGTGGTGAATAACTATTACTGTCTTGTGATGATGTCACACATGGACACATTGAGCATAGTGCAATGATTACGCTCTCCGGATGACCGAGTTGGATTTTTCTTCAATTGTGGTATGTCAGTGTTGTCGGATGAGTTCGGATCCCAACAATAGTTAAAACATCCTGTCTCTCGACTGGGCTATATGTCGGATAATGGTGAATAAAATTGTGTACAAATAAGTATTGAGTTGATATTTTCAATATTTATTGCTCAACTCTGTTTTGAATATTTACAATCTTTACATGAAATAAATATTCGGCTGAACAAACATCATCCCTACATCTGTAATTGAAATATTTGGTAAATTCTTCATCTTTTCAGGCTCGACAGTTTTGACGAAACTTGCTCTAATGTTTTTCTTGGCAATATCTCAATTATTGGCTTCGTCAGAACTCCAAGGAATGGAACAGCATCTCTTACATCATTGAGTCCAGTGGCATAAAGAACCAAAGCATCAAATAAAAATGTGAAACCCGAACATTTCGCGGTTCCATGCCTTCGAAGATCTAGATACCATTCGTATTGATCTTTTCCCAACCCCATTTCCTCGATCTTGCAATGATTTATATGAACGTGCAAGAATATCTTAAGTTCGAAGGAGAACAAATTTGGGGAGTTTTTAGTTGCGTGTAGTTCAGAGGAGGTTACCTTGTACTCAACACATATGAAGCGTTCCTCATTTTGGTTTTCTCTAATCAAAGTTCCGACCTGAGTTTGTTGATGGGATTGCAGCTCGGATTAAGTTAATATCTCAAGAAATGATAAACGTGAACTCTTACTCGATTTGATTAGTAATTTGTACAAACCTTGGGTACTACCACATCGAGTGACGTTATTGTTTTTTCATCATTGTCCAAGTGTGTGTAGAAAAGTTTAATTTCTTTGGGGTGATTGTATATGATGACTAGCTTTTTATATATTTCGTCTGTCAGACAGATGGCCGCCACAGAAGATTTACCAGAAAGGTTACCGTATATCGGTATACGTTCCTCGGAGACGCGATTTTAGCTTTTGTACCTACCTTTCATGTTCTTCACTTGAGGGGGCACCTCATTCGACTAGGGGTGGCAAAAAAGCTCGTGGGTTCGCACGGCTCGGGCTCGGGCCGAGCCCCATTTAGTGGCCTTGGCCCGAGCCCAGGCCGGCCCGTATGGCTCGCCGAGCCACACGGGCCCAAATGGCCCGTGACACATGATTTAAAAAAAAAATTTAAAATTCTGCCTGCTGCAGGCAGCTTCAATATGCATGTAGCGAGGCAGATTTGAATATACCTGATTTTAGGCAGATTTGAAACTTGCGTGCATGCAATAATTTTTTTTAAAAAATTTTAAAAAATGAATATATATTTTTTTGTCTATAAATACGAGAAAAAAATTTATAATTTCATATCACTCTCCAATTGCTTAACTCTTTAGGTAATATTCAATATTCTACTCTTCAATTGTTTAACTCTTATTTTCAATTTACACATTTTGCTATATTCTTTACTACAATATTCTGTATTCTACTCTCCCATTTCTTTTACACATTTGACTATATTCTTTACTACAATTTTCCTCTATTATAATACTTACACACAGATTTTACCAGTGATAAAATTAATCAGTTTAAAGGTAGTTCGAGTACTCCATCGAGGAACGATGCATCTCAAAATATTCCAATTAATTTGGAAGATATCGAAGAGGAGGAAGTAGTCGAGGTTAAAATGTTGAAAAAAGAGTCTGCTGATTGTTGGCAACATATGACTCGTAAAAAAGTTAGGGTTCAAAATGGAGTTGATATTTGGAAAACATGTTACAATTATTGTGGTAAAGAACTTAGTTGGAAGCCCAGAACTTAGTTGGAAGCCCAGTTCGAGCACATCGCATTTAAATAGACACATTTTACGAAGTTGCAAAGTGAAACCAGTCGGTCTTGACCCGAAACAGACCGAATTAACATTTACCGGTTCCGGTTCCACTCTATCTACTTTTGTATATTCACAAGAAAGATTTCGTAAAGGAATGACCTCATACGTGGCTGCAGCAGAGATGCCGCTAACGATGATCGAGTCAGAACACTTTACTCGTCTTGTGCAGAATTATCTCCAGCCCAGGTATAATTCTTATTGTAGAAATACTCTTCGTTCGGATGTTATAAAATTATATAACAGAAGAAAACAAACTGATATTGAAAGTCTAAAAACTTTTGATTGTGTTATATTATTTACCTTTGATTTATGGACCGGTGTTAATAAAAAAGGATATCTTGCTGCTACAGCTTATTACATTGATCACCTATGGATTATGCATAAAAAAATTATTGCATTCAGATGTGTAGAATATCCTCATAATGCGACTAACATATACATGATTTTAAAAGATATTATACAAGAATATGATATGCAAAAAATGGTTCGAAGTTTTACTTTTGATAATGCTAGTGTAAACAACGTTGTTATCAAAAAATTTATTGATGATTTGAACCCTACATTTGGAGGTTTATTTTTTTTTTATCAACGTTGTGTATGTCACATTATTAATTTGATTGTAAAAGATGGATTGGAATATATAAAATCACCTTTAGATAAAATTAGGCAATCAATTAATTTTATAATTATATCACCAGCAAGAAAGCAAACATTTAACAGTTTATGTGCAGAATATGGTTTAGAAGAGAGATCATTTGTCACTGATGTATCACATAGATGGAATTCTACATATCTTATATTACATTCGTGTGAAAATTATGATAACGTTATTTCAAATAATGGTAGACATACATATGGACCCGAACATAATTTAGAAGATTGGAAATGGTCTCTTGCATTTCAAGTGAAAAATTTCTTAAAACTTTTTTTCGATGCCACGAAAGAATGTAGCGGTGTTTATTATCCAACATTTTCACTTGTTTTACAATATTTTTTCTATATTGCACAAGCATTTAAAAACATATGAGTTTGACAATTTTTGTTGACGTAATTTATTCTATGGAGGCAAAATTTCTTAAATATTGGGAAGATATACCCTCTTTATTTTTATTAGCTTCAGTGATGGACCCTCGACTTAATTTAACTGGCACAAAAGCTACCATAAAGGGGATTTCAAATTTCATGAATGTAGAATTATCACATGTGCATATAGAATCTATGTTATGTGAAATGTATAACTATTACGCTGAAAAAAATGGTCAATATAATTCTACTACCCAAGTTCTTTTTCAAAAAATACATCAACAAACACAGAAAATTTTTGAAATTTTTTAGAGACCAATACTAGTGTTCCCTCATTTAATTCTAGTTCGTCAATATCTAGAGCAGTAGATGTCAGTGGTACAAATTTTGAAATTCCCTCTGAGTTAGCTAGGTATATGTGCGTGGACGTTCGTAGTATGTTACAACCACAACAATTAGAGGAATTTAATCTTTTATCATGGTAGAGGTGTAACGAAAGGCAATATCCAATTGTATCAAAAACTGCTCGCGATCTACTAACACCTCCGGTGTCTACGGTAGTATCGGAGGCTGCATTTAGTTTAGGTGGTCGAGTTTTATGTGACGAACGATCAAGACTAAAAGAAGATATATTTGAGGCTTTAATATATTTGAAGGATTGAGAATGTGCGGAATTACGCCTTCAAGAACAAGTTGACAGCATAATGGCCGAAGAGTTACAGTAAATTCAAGCATCTATGATATTGTAAGTTTTTAAATTGATTAGTTTAAAACAAATGTAATTTTTAATTTTTTTCGTATCAAGAAAAATTGTACACGAAATATTTTATTCATGTACAGTTTTAACTCCGCCCAGGATAATTGTAGCCGGTCCCAAGTCCGGATAAAGGAGGAGGGTTTACAATGTAAACTTTACATTTTTAAAATTTATTTAGTTTATAACACGTATAAACTGTGCAAAATTTAAATTCTTAAAAAAAAAAAAAAAAAAAAATTGAGCCAGCTCGGCCCGCAAAGGCTTGGGACGAAAGCTCGGGCCGAGCCTCATTTTTTTTGCTCGGGCCTAAAAAAGCTCGGACTTGGTACGAACTTTTTTTTTTTTTTTTTGGCTCGGGCTCAGCTTGACTCGTTGCCACCCCTACTTTCGACTTTGGCCACAAATTTCTTCTTGGTGAGCTGGTAGGCTGATACCAAACCAAAATCACAAGTTTGTTAATTTCATGTCATTTTGAACGGTAAAGATTCAGCCAAATGAGACAAATTTAATACCTTTGGTACTATTCTCTAAAATCCAATTGCATATGAACTTCATAAAGTCATTTGCACAATCCACAGCATCCTGTAATGCCACAATAATGAAAGTAAATATTGCTCTAGTTAGAACCATTTTCAAAAGAGACATCCTAAAAAGTCGCAGCCATTTCATACAGTGTGAACAGAGAGGGAAATTATACCTCTGATTGTGAGAAAGCCATTTTCAAGCTTGACCATCCACGCTTCAGCTAATTATTTCTTAGAATCTGGTCTTTTAGATCGGAACCTTGGTCCAAACGAATAAACATTTCCGAAAGTGCACGCATAACTCTCCAAATGAAGGAGACCAGAAACTGTCAGAAATGTTTGGCATGAAAAGAAATCTTCAGAAAACTTATCTTTATCATCAGCCCTGATAGGTTTTCCAGATCTCACCTTTTCTTTCGCTTCCAACTGTGATACAAGCTCAGTTGTTTTCTTGAGATCCTGAATCCAATCTGCCAAAACTTCTTCATTGCAATCTATTCATTTAAGTGCTTCGACTTGCTTTGTTTTTACCCTGACCAAGGCCTTGTTAACTTCAAGTTTGGCACCTCCAGCATTCTCCAGAGTATCTTTGGTTCTTTATCTTTCCTTTATCAGAAAGAGTAGTCACCTGAAAATTCTCACCTATTCCCTCAGAGTCATTGCTTGTTATTATTGGCACTTTGGACATATAGGAAGCCATTTTCTTGGAAGAAGGTATGAGTTGCTTGTATAAGAGCATTTCGGATTCTCATAACAGATTATACCTGCGAAAATTTAAGCAAATTCTTGAAAGCCTAAGATATCAAAAGATGAACTTCATAAATTACTGAGGGAGCAGATATTACTGTTGTTGTTCGTGGTCGTAAATGGACAGAGCCCCTTAAATTTTCGAGGTGCAAACTTTTCTTCGTTAAAGGATATCTGTCCTGATCAACTGTCCCAATATGAAGAATTTTCTCTGCTTTAAGTTCAATAATTTGCTTCCCTGCATCGATAGTTGCTGCAATGTACCTTCTGCTAATATACAAGTTCCAGCAGGCATAATTCTAGCAGGAGGAGCTAAGGCCGAGTCCACAACCTGATTAATCACACATGCAATCAAAGCATAAATTCATATCAGAAATTTCAGTTTCTTTATTGATCTCCCAAAAAAGGCTTAAAAAATTGTGAAAAGAAAGAGACTTTTCAATTAATTGTAAGTGTCAAACTCGGCGTACCTGAAGACTAGCAACACAAGAACCATCACTGATTTGCAAAATTGCAATTGAAGGCCGTGGTGGCTTAGGAATATCTGTATCCAACTTATCACGAATTCGTTGCTCCCCACCTCCTAAAACCTTCAAAATACTCCGAAAAAATGGATGCTGGGATTGAAGAACTTCCACACACGTAACGCCTTTTTGCCTTCAAGCATCAGGGGCTGCCACCACAGGTGGTGTAACGGGGTCTTTTCTTACCTCCTGGGAGGACTTAACCCACCCTCCAACCACCACTCTCCGGCCAAGGAACCCCTCACCACCATCACTTTGGCCTAATACATATTTCAATACTATCCTTTTGGAATACTTCGAAAGGGTCAACTGTGTTTCCCCCGGGGCATGTTCTGGGGTCATTTTCGAGTGAAAAGATTCAGATGAAATCGAAGGGAACTTTTAGTTGAAGTGATCTTTTGTTGGGATTATAGTGTTGAGAAATGAAAGTGGTTTTAAAATTTATATGGAGAAATTATGCTTTGCTTATTTATTATTGAATGGATGATAAAGAGGAAAGTTGAAGGAGGGAGTGTTGGGAAAATTGGGAGAGAAGGTAAGGGATTGTTTCTGGGTATTGCCAGCTGCAGCAAGTTTGGAGGGAGAGACATGTACAGAGGTTAGAATTTGGTATATAGTTTTGAAGCCAAGTAATATATATATATATATATATATATATATATATATATATATATATATATATATATATTATAAAAAAAATTATATTTATTTTTTAGAAAAATGTATTTCTAATTCCACACAATAAAGAAAATGTCTGTTTGTATCTTTTTCTTCAGTACAATTGTCACATTTAAGCATTTCAGGTTCAAGATTCACCTTAAAATTGCAATTTGAGAAATGATTTTCCAGCCTTACGTGCAAAAAACTAGATAGAAAACCAGTATTTCTGTTATCAATATTTGCCATATCAACATAGAATGACAAAAATTGCAAATCAAAAAGCATAGAATAAGTTGCAAATTCATAACAAGAATAATTCAATTTATGCGGACAAGTTACAACTCTCTTCCTTAGACCATTGATCCTTTCTTACAGAGTTCTGTATCAAAATCCACCATTCTTGACTAGTTTGTACATAAATCATAATTGCAGCCAAACCTAGCAGGTGCATGTTATATGTCTCCAAGTACAGATAGTAATGGCATGGACGGTACTGGAATTTAGGTATCTTCTCCCTTCTCTCAGTGGCAGCGAAAGCAACATAGTTGAAGTTGTTCATATTTACTCATAACTCATGTCCCAATTCATATAAATTAATCTATAAACAGAGAGATGCTTATAAATTAATCATGTCCCAGGATGTTCTTGTCCTATGAGGATGAAGGTGGCGATGATGTTGATGACACTGCCGCATGATAAGATGATGATGCAAGTTGTGCTAGTGCTGGAACGGCACCACCTGCACATATTCAGGTCCATAGGGAAAGACATTAGACGTGTTGAATCCCCTCAAAAATCAGATTTCATTCCAGCAAAAATATTATACTACAATGCTTGTGCTTCTGCCAAAAGCACTTTAGCCAATCCAACTTGAGATTGTTTTAACAGAGAGTATTTCCAATCATAATATGTCTAAGAAATGGATAAACCTTGAAAGAGAGATAAGAGAAGTGAGTTTTTATGTAAACTTATTTCTCTGGGAACCGTTTTGCAGTAGGTATTGAGGCATATTCACTCACAAGGAAGTGTTTCAGCAATTTTTTTTTTTTTTTTTTTTTTATATTTATCAATTCAGTTCCACATTATTTCTTCAGATAGCCAAGTATTTTGCTTTTGCAAGAGATTTAGAGCTGCACTTGATTTAAGTAAATAAGGATAGACATCGTAGAAAGAACTCCTACCTGCCAAGCCAGCACAGCCTGAAGAGAATACAATGACAGGTGGGGCCTGAATCCGCAAAGAGGTCGTGACATAAGAACAAACCCAAAAAAAAAAGGGTATGGAAAGAGAAAAAAACACGCTAAATTTGGAAATGATAAGAGTGTGACTCGTATGATAATTATGAAAGAATAGAAAAATTTACACCCTAAACACCCATTTACTTAACAATATCAAACTAGAATCTCAACTTTAATCTGAGCAAAAGAAATGGTAAGATCAGTTCACTGTCCATTTTAACGTGCATTTCCAGATCATACACCTTCAAAATGCTTGTATGTTGCATTTAATCCAACAATACTTTCTTCCTTTATCTTTTTATGTTTAAAGACAAGTTTTAGACAAATAAGCCTCTGTTTGGCAAAATTTATAAATCATTTATACATGGTCAAACTTCATTTTCGGCCACACATTCCAATAGAGTGCTAACTACTTATCCGCCACTCAATTCTATCTATGTATAAATTAAATCGTTAATAAATTCTTACCAAACGGGGAGGATAAATAGAAAATCGCACAGATGAAAGGGCATTGTCAGCTGACTGCCACAAAAGATTGCCAACAAGATATAAAAATGAAGCAACGTAGCAATTATACTCTCCCTATCTTGTTTACACAAAAAGAACCAGCTCAACTAGATCTTCTTCCTCTACTAATATTCAGTTAGATGACTTCAGGATGAATACTGTTAATCTATCTTGTCAAACTAAAGCCAAAAACATCTGGAAGCATAACTCTACATGATGATTTGTGGCTAATAAACATATGTGCAAAATCAAGTTCAACTGCCATATCCCCAGCCCAGATCTAAATGCTAATATCCAGTCCCAGGAAACTTTCGTTTTATACTGTCATACCTCTCTGCCCTTACACTGAAGAATAGGGCATCCTAATAATAAATCAATAGCATCCACTTTGCATCTGGTAAGGCTCTCCTATGAATTCTAACTTCTCCTCAAAAGAAAATTTGTCATTTTACCAGAAAAACTATAAATCTGATAAATTTGAAGCAATTAAGCACAACAGATCATTTAAACCTCAAAAGCATTTTCCCCACACCAAATATCTTCTCAAACCTGCCTCTCATCACCCATATCAATTCTCAAAACCTAATTTATATTACATTCCACAATATAGCAGGGTAACCTTCATATTAGTATCATGCTCCTTTAGAGAGTAGATGGAGTTGATTATCGAAAAGTCTAACCAGTTTGGAGGAGCTGGAGTTGGTAAAACAGTAATTTTTCATATGCAATGGTGAATCCACTATAACAATCCACTTCCTATCAACCAAGAAAGAAAGGAAAGATAAGGGGAAATAAGGTCAACACAAAGGTTGCATTACAGGCTTCAAGGGAAAAAAAGGAGTATGAGATGGAAGCACTTACACCAATGAGGAAATGCAACCACATAGGTCCTTTGATCCACCTCTGAATAATTGGCATAGCTGCAGAAAAATTATATAGGGAATAAAAAGTCAGTCCGCGGACTGATCTTTCTCACATAATACTCACATCACAGTAGAATAAAATACTCATAAACAAATGCCAATATGTTAAATTTTGAAGAAACATTGCCCAAGGAAATAGATGGCAGAAAGCCAGTCAGAAACCTGCTGGTATCTATTATAGTTTACTTTATAGGATCACTGTTTACTCATCAAATAAATGGAAAAAAAGAAGGAAAGAAACCACGCTTGTTACACCAACAACTGAACGCTCAACCAATGGAAAAAACAATGGAAATTAAAGAAAGGCTAGCATACCGTGGTTGAAGCCATAAAAGGCCCTCGCAGTGCCACCAACGGCCGATCCTATCTAAATCAGAAAGAAATTTGGCAGAAACGCTTAATGAGGTACACAAAATGCATAAATTACGGCAAGAATTACTACTCATACAAGCCATACCATAGAAAAGCTATCCCTGATTAGTGGCGGAACAGTCCACTCACTGGTCTCCTGCCATTGAGTTAAAATTCAATACCGAGAAATTTCTTATTAGATAATTTGAATCAACAAAAAGTAATTAAGTTTACCATATCTTTGCAGAGGGGGCCGGCGCAGTGAGGGCATCTCAAGCTTTCAATATCGCTTCGCCTTATTCTCCTGGCTCCAATGTTCGACTGTTCCGCCATTGCTGCAATTGTAAATATTTACAATTGGAAAATATACATACAGTCGATGTATGTACATGTGATGCACTCGCACTATTTTAGAGCAAGAGAGGGGGGCGAGGTAGAGAGAGAAACTGGTTGAAGAGGAAGAACAGAAATGGGCCGATGGCCCAATGAAGCCCAGCTCGTTATTTAAAGAGAAAAGAGAATCAGCCCATAAAGGATGGAAGCTGACCTGAGTCGGAAATTTAAAGAAATAGCACTAAAGAGGGCAAATGACGATTATTACTTTACACGTTCTAGGCCCCTGTTTGAGCCACCTTTTTTGAAAATGAGAATGAGATAAAAAATTTGAATTTAAATGTTGATGTGATGGATAACGGTCATATTTTTCATTTTAGAGATGAAAAAATATGGCTCAAACAGGGCCTAGATGTCAAAGAGCAAGGCAAATTGCAACCATTACCCTTCGACTTATACCTTCTTTTACACGTTTATCCCCAATTATTTCTTCTTAGCATTAATCATGTTAGCCTTTCATTTTTTTAATTACAAATGATCCCTACTAACAATTTCGTCCAATATGACTGTTGAGTTGGTTAGAAATACTTTTTTTTAATAATCGTGGATGTTCGGGTTAGTTTATGCTCACCTCGATTAATCACACGGGGCCTGAAGTTTACAACCGTTTCTCACCTCAGTGGCTCTGAGGGGACTCGAACATGTGACCATTGGGAAGCAAACTTAAAACCTGACCAATTGAGCTACCCCTCAGGGTTAGAGTTGGTTAGAAATACATTTTACTCTCGGCTTTGAATTATCTAAAAATGGAAAAGAAAAAGAGCAAGAAAAGAGTATTTTTTTTTTTCAACTTCCCCCAAGTTTAAATGTTATCATCTATTGTCCTTGTCTTGTCCCAATTTTCAATCTCCATTCCTACAGGGGTAGCATTCAACCTTGTTGACTCTCATATGTCATTTATGTATCTACATATGCCTACAACCACCAACCACCCTTAAAATTTCAAAATCATATCGTAGTCTTCTTCTTCTTCTTCGTCGTCGTCTTATTTATTTAAATTTGGGGTACCATAGGATTGTCTAGGCGATTTGATCGCTAGAATAAGTGAAGTAGGATAAAAAATAGGATTTTCTTTGTTGGGTGGTGAACTTTTTTATACTAAAGACCGTTTGATCGCGAGTTACGTCTTTTAACATAATGGCAAGTAAGGATGCAGAAAGATCTATGGGACCCAGTCGAATTCGATAAATAAGCATTGTTGATGGACTATGATTCCTCTATTCTCGGAGAGCGAGAAATGCAAGGTTCTATCGAGGCAAAAATTAGGTAGAAAAGGACTAAACATTAACACGAAAAGAAGATGCCCCAACATCGATCGTTAGCCAAATTACTGCCACAATTAGATATTTAGCCATCGTTTGATAATCATTATTTCAAGACTTTTTAATTCTTATATTCATTTCCAATCACACATTTACTGAATACAATATTTTATATGTAAATTCAAATTTTTCTTTTTCTATTTTTTAACCATACTTTCTCTTTAAAAATTACCATTTCAAATTATACTTTCTCAATATAATAGCCTAGGACTTAGACAAATAAGTAACATCGTGGGGTACAAAATAATTCATTTTAGCCCATCCCTACAGCCTAATCCCCTTCTCTAGAGAACTGAGAAAAAAATGAAAATGGCTTCTCTCATGGCCTCTCAAACCCTCACAATCCGGAACCCAATCAATATCCTCTCTCACCACCATTCCACCCCCGCGTTCTGCCTCGCCTCTACCCATAACCACCACCTCCTCTCCCTCCCAAAACCCAAAGTCTTCTCTTTTACTGCAAACCCGAAACCATCAAAATCAAGAATCTCGGCCTCCGTTTCAGCACCTCTCCAAATCCCAGTAATAGAATCGTCCAAAGATCAGAACCCATCTCAAGAATTGCTCTCCGGTTCGACTCGGACAGTCACTACCCTCTTGGCCACGGCCCTAACCGCCTCAAAATTCTTGGCCGGCGGAATCTTAAACTTGGCAGTACAACTGAAAGCTCCATTGATTTATACCGCGGGGCCCGCATTCTTTGCTGCGATAAAAGACGTCCCTACTGGGTCGTTGAACACGCCGTTCACCGTGGTGGCAGCTGGAATGGCGAAATGGCTGGATATTTACAGCGGGGTTCTGATGGTTAGAGTTTTGCTCAGCTGGTTTCCTAATATTCCCTGGGACCGGCAGCCATTATCTGCGATTCGGGACCTATGCGATCCGTACTTGAATCTTTTCAGGAATATAATCCCTCCAATTTTCGATACACTGGATGTTAGCCCACTTTTGGCATTTGCTGTTTTGGGGACTCTTGGCTCAATTCTAAATAGCAGCAGGGGAGCTTACTGAGTATTCTCTAAAGTTTTGTAGTTTGTGATAATGAAATTATGCGCATTTATTGGTCTATTTTGTTCGAGTGCAATAGTTTTATGATTACATAGAACTGGATAATTCAAAAGTCAATTACTTGAAATGCTTGATATGGCTATAAAATTTTTGTATTTGTTACTCATTAATTATCTGTGGCAGGGGAAAGTCCATATCAGTTCATTTGATTTTGGGTTAGTTTGAATGAAGCTTCTCCCAAATTGATATAATAACTTCAGAACAAAAAACCAGCTTAGGTCGTCTTGCCATTTGATTGTGGTTCTGTTTATATGAAGCTTCTCCCGAATTGGTTAAAAATAATGTTGGAACCATAAACCAGACAGTCTCGCCTGTTGATTTTGGTCCTTTTGTATTAAGCTTCTCCGGGATTGTTTAAAAATAACTTCAGAACAATAACCCAGCTTAAACAGTCTCGGCATTTTGTTTTACTCTGTTCATATGAAGCTTCTCCTGAATTGGTTAAACATAACATTGGAACAATAAACCAGCTTACAGTGTCACTCATTGTCAATAGAGTTTGAGATGGACGAAGGTACGTAGACCAACCTCTGTGGTCATTGTTGATGGGTTTCCATACAGATTCTTTAACGTGTTATAACCTTAACTAGGTTTAGGGGTTATTCATGAGGTCTCGTAATTTCAATTTCCATCAATATAAGTTGTTTTTTTTTTTGTTGGTGATGGTTACACTTCGTTTCACTCCTCTAGATGGAAGTGGGGATTGCAAGCCAGTGTTGAACGTCCGGTTGGCATGACTTTTGCTTTCTATCTTTCAGAGGAAACTATTTTAATTTTTATTTAAAAACTAATTTTTAAAATGGCTTCCTATTCCGGAAGTACTTTTTGAGGAAGCAACATTGTACCGGTTTCTTCTAAAAAGTTTTCTAATTAGAAGAAACACTTTCATAAAATTAGTTAAATGGGCTCAAAAGTAGTTTTTGGGTCTCAAAAGTTCCTTTTGACTTTTTAAAAGTCATCTCAAACGAGTTAGGGCTTCTTCTGACAACCAAAGTCAATTGACTATTTCTCTACTCTTGTTAAATGGCCTATGGGTTTGTATTAATTCTTTAATGGCATGTTTGACTAGGAGGAATGAACGGGCGGATCATTTTCTATGCCTGTTGCTATCCTGTTTTTCTGCATTAAACTGGGTTATCCCTCTGGGAGATTTCTTAATTTTGCATATGAGTTTCCAATATCATCCTTGTTTGTTGAGCTAGCTTGCAATGATTTAGAACATACTTCCTGTATCTTTGTTGAATCTCTTATTTGTCGTGTCAATTAGTGAAATGTTTAGTTTCTTTACTCTTTATTAAAGAGTCAATTTTACTCTTACAGCATGCATGCGGATATTTATAATAGAGTTTGGTTGCAGGAATCTTTTAAAATACTTTTACCATTTTGTACTTGCTACTTGTGGCTTCATATGGACATTCAGAAATTGAGACGTGGGATTTAGCTGCTTAACCCTTGTAAGTTTAAAACGAATCGAATAAAAATGAAATCCTCAAAAGTGGCAGTGTGTTTGTATGGATGGTTGAATTACGAACCAAATTTGCTTGAAGGTTGCTTGAAACATTGATAGAATGCATCTTTATGACCTGGGATCATGTATAGATGTGTATACAGACCTTACCTTCATATGCGTGCAATTGCATCTTAGGTTAAAAACGTTAAAATCCAATTGTCCAAGCACAGACGACAGCAAAAAAATATAGAAGCCTTTAGGTCGATTGGTCTTGAATACTTTACTGTTGAGACTTGATCTGTATGCTGAATTGCTGATATTCCATTTGTGGTTCCCATTTTGTGTAGTAGTCAAAAAGTCCTGGAACCAGAACCATGCCACTTGTGCAGAAAACACTTTCTTGTCATTGGCTTGTTTAAAAACAGTCCCGCTATACATACAGAAAGGGCCTGCCAGAAGCCCAACAGATGAGCTGGCAATATTTAAAAAAAAAACCAAAAAAAAAGAAAAAAAAGAGAACACATTAACTCAAACGTAGCATAAATTAATGGAGAGAGAAAACATTCAACTTTACCTTTCTTCTCCACATTAGCTTCCCATTTCTTCTCCATCGATCTGGGCCCATTACTCTTGGACGTCGCCGGCAAGTTTGTCAACGTCTTCGCATGCCGTCGATGCTTGTTGGACTCGAATTATCACCGACGTCGTAGCATTTTGTCAAAAGGTATGATATTTCGATTTCGATGGAGATTTTAATTCGAAAGTGGTGAATGATGAAAATAAGGGATATATTGAACGAAAACTTTGTTTCTTCTGACGTTTAAAGGATGATGTCCATTTCAAAAAGTTGTATTGAATTTTTTTTTCCAGACTATTTATGTAGATGATACTTTGTCTTGATTATTTTACGGGTTTTTGTTTTGATTGTATTCAGTGGCCTTTGAAGGTTACACTTAGTGTTTTACAGAGCGTTGGAGCATATTTTTTCATTAATTTCAATTTTGGTTTGTATTCAGTGACCTATGAGTTCAGAGATTTTTTTCCAGTAGTTTCTTTATGCAATTGGCATCCTGTAGTTTGTTGATGCTTCTAGTATGTAGTGATCATGTTGATTGTACATGTAGTGTTGTAGTTATGGTTGAAGTTTGCGGACGTGAGAATTGCCAAACTGATAAAAGGAACTTGTCATGGCTGGGTTATTCTTTGATGCAGTGGATGTCATTCAATTTCTTTCAAATATTGGTTGAGACTTAGTGATTAATCAATTTGAGTTGCATATGAGTCCAGACTTCATTTATTCATCCTTTCTTACTTATCACTGTCCATTGAAGTGCAAAATAATGTTGATGTATAGTTAGTTTACTTTTTTGTAATTGGCAAAAAAATGTTGGAACATCGTTCCCTAATTGCAATTTACTTTGCATTAGAATGAGGGGCATAAATTATGGTGTTTGTCACAGCTGTAGAAGCACATATCATTCATTCGAAGAATGCAATAGAAAACGTCGTTGCCCAGATTGTGTAGATGGTATCCAGAAATGTTTCGAGGTTGAAAAGGAGGGCAAGAACAAAGGACGGCTATTCAAAACTTGCAGTAACGATTGTGAATTCTTTGACTGGATAAAAGTCGATGAAACAAACGGAGGGTCAAGTACCTTTGTTGAAGGAACGAATCGTAATAACAAAGAGGAAATTGATAGTTTGCCTAGCATGTTCGACAGCCTTGCTCGAATAGCTGATAAACGAAACATTGAGATTTTGGTAAATGTGACATTTCGTAAGGGAAAAAAGCCGTCAGACGATAATGGAAAATGAAGGGGGTCGGCATGATTGTCAAACATAAACAGTCGTGTATTTGATTAGGTAGCTTTTGAGTAATCCTTTCATTATGGTCTGCCCAAGTGAATCAATGTTTTAATGTGTTTATCGTTCATTTGAAGATTTGCATTCCAGATTGTAATGTTATCAACTCAACTGGCAATTATGTTAATGTGATTTCATTTAGGCTCAATTTGTTTCGCAATGCCGTTGTTTCTCAATGATACTGCTAATGTTTACCGAGAGTGATAACACGGAAACAAGATGTTCCTATATCATGCATCTAGAGAAGTTGCCAATTAAAACTTATCATGGCAGAAGGAAAATGGTGTGATTTTGAACTTTATGGAAGTTGATAAAAATCTGCATGTTTTCACTATCAACATGAATAATGCAAGACTGATATAGCCTGCAACTCACAGAAAAAAGACACCTAAATATTAGGACAACCCCAATGCAAACGCCCCTAAAATCTGATGAAAGGCCACAACATTGTACAACATAATTAGGCTTCTTTAATCCAACGTAGATCTCATAAAATTCACTTCCAAAATGTAAGTTCACTCATACAACAATTAAAAAAAAAAAATCTGATCATAAAATAATTGCAATAATATTACAACTTAATCACCAAGGATTCAATTTCTCCCAACACACTTCATACCCACCTCCGGCATCTTAGGCACAACAAGACCATCTTCTCCTAACGTCACCTCTTCCACTGATAACATATCGTTTACAAAGTTCTTGTCACCAACTCCCTCCAGCAAAACTTCATCAGATTCGTCTTCCATAGATTCACCTACTACAACACAATAAGCCGCAGTTTAGTAAAACAGAAACCATATTAGTTCAAAGCGTAATTTCAACATGTAATATCTCACGTTAACATTGCCCACAAATAATCAGCGCTTAGATAATTCCACCCCTTCAACAAATTACAACTTTCCGAAATCAAATAATGAAATAACAACCACCAAATCATTGTATTCAAAACATTCACTCCAAAACGTAGAAAGTAACAACAAATAACTCACTGCAATTAACAACACTCAGTTCAAAAATTATTAACTACAGGGAAGATAACATAGCATGACTCACTTGGGTTTTCCGGAGTTTGTGAAGACCCGACGTCGGCATCACCGCATTTTGTCATAACCATCTCACCAAAGCCGAGGAAAAAAGCTCCCAATTTGGGGAAACGACTGCCCTTGATGTCGCAAGTGAGTGTGGTAAGATGAATCCCTTGTGATCGATCTATTGACTTCAGCTCCAAGTAAATTGAAATAATTTTTGTTCGGCGGGAGAAAAAAATTCGTGGATGAGTATCAATTGTTTTGGAAACGGAGGTGGAAATGAGTGGCGGCATGGACGATTTGTGGTGGGACGAGTGAGTTTAGGGAGAGAGAGAGAGCAGCATGATTGACTTCTATTAGGTTTTCTTTTCCATTTTCAATTGTTGAAAGAGATAGAAAAAGGAAAGTGCCACGTCAGCCGAAATTTAAATTTCTGGAAGGCTTCTGTTATAGTGGCTTTTCTCGTTTAAAAATTGGAGGCAGTTTTTGCACCAATTACACACTGCCAACAGTGATCTGTCAACAGGGTGGGCAGCTTTTTCAGTACAAATGGCAAAGCTGAACCATCAATTGATTATGGTACTTGAATGCTGAGACCAAAGTTTTCTAGCATCAAATTGCAATAATTTACACGACCAAGTAACTCTTGAAACTTCCAAAATTATCTAAACTAATTATACGACATTGGTGCTCCCAGTTAACATGAAAAAATAGCAACAGCAGAACAGCCAGAACTACACAAGACTGCATAAACAGAGTGAAGGAAGTGGGAGCTGGACGAAAATTCCCTTCCTTTCAGCTTTCGTACTTCGACAGGAACCACAGCTATTTCAGCAAAACCATAGATCTGATCATGTAGAGACAAGTTACTAGGTTTTTCTAAAGTAAGAAAGTAGCGTTGGTTGTTTATCATCGGCACCCTTGCTTTTCTTTCTTACTGAACTTTCACTTATCCTGTCAGTCTCTCTAGCAAATGGCTTAGCATCTGAAGAAAGCTCCTCATAGTTTCGCTTCCCCGGAATCTGTGTAGCCCCTTCCACATGCACCCGAGTAACATCTGTTTTGATGTCATAATCATCTTTGTTTGAAATAGACTGATGGTATCTGTCTTGATTTTCAGGTTCATCTTCGGTACCTTTCTGCTGATTTATTTTAATGTGCTTGTCTTTTGTTGTTGGGTTTTCTAGTTTTGGTTTGATGTCATAATCATCATTGTTGGTGATAGATTGATGATCGCTGTCTTGACTTTCAGGTTCCTCTTTCGTGTCTTTCTGCTGATTGATTACAACGGGCTCATCTTTTGCTGTGGGGTTTTCGAGTTTTGGCTCAGGTCCACGATTTACTCCCTTCGAGAAGAATTGGGAGATAGGTCTGGTCTCCTGTGTCTTTAACTGTATCTGTAACAACTATACAAGGTCAATGCATGTTAATATTTCTCGATGGGAAATAAAATATTTGGACTGTACATTTATATAACGACAGTTGAGTTGCACGAATTTTTTAACAATTCTTTTAAGAAGCGTGATTCCATAATCAAAACCATCAGAAGAAACGTTAAGATTCTAGTGCAATATTGGTTTTTGGGTCCACATTAACATCGACTACATTCCCTGTGCACACAGCAGAACCAGTCACTCCGATCACTCGGGATAATTTACTATTGCTGCAGACAAGGAACTCCCCAGCATGAGAGGGAAATGGACTCTTTGAAGTTGCCTTTAAGTTGGAACTGGAGTTTATTAAGCAGCTCCAAAAGCCACTAGAATGATTTTCTGGAAACAACTTCAAATTATATAGCATTGTACAATGTGTCATGCAGTACAACAGAAAGTCCTATCTTCTGCAGTAGATTGTCAAACACTATCTTATCACGACCAAAGTTCTCATCTGGTCAAACACTAATGATGCAGCATATACTAGAACAAAGAAAGTAGTTTTTACCTCCTTAATGCACTCTGGTCCATCAAACGAAAGCTTACCCATTGCAGGTGTCACTGGATACCAGGCCTGCAAGTGAAGGTTTAAATTTTTCTAACGCTCAATTCCAATAACTCTGCTCACCAACAAAAGCAGACAAGAACTATCCACCTAAACACTTAATTTTGAACCCTTACCAAATCTGTCTCTTCATATGGTTTGAGTATCGTATCAAGATTTGACAAAGAAGAATCATTCAGCCACCTATCAGTCGAATCCTTGTTTCCCAAGATAACAGGCATCCTATCTATAATAACAATACAAATAAACTTATGTTATGAGAGTCAAATGCAGAAATTCCGAGTTGCATTCCTGCAAATCTGCATAGACAGCAGGATTGGACAAGTCCGGCAGATGCCATGACGCATTTCTATGGTAAAATGACTTCATAGATCATACTTAATGGCCTTACATTAAGTGGGATTTGAAGAGAATAACAACAACATTACAAACCATGAAGCCATTCCAGAGTTGATGATGAAGAAGTCGTCAAGATAGTGAAGGTATACAGGACTTCTCCTGCATAGAGAAAAGAGAAAACAGGATTGAGCAACTCTGGTGATGTATTCAGAGGAAGAGTCTCAGAAAGCATAAGAGACCCTGGAATTCTATTGCAGTAGCTGTCCATCTACCAGCACCTCACCCCACAAATGCGAAACATAAAAGAAATTTCCAATTACTCATCTATAAAATTTGGAAGGAAAGAAAAACAACACAACACCCTAAGAAAAAGCTCACTGTTGATCTTGCAAATGGTTGCTCAAAAGAAAAATGAATTCACAAGTTAAAAAAATGTTATAATTGGTACTTCACCTTCTGGATTTTTCCAAGAGTCAAATAGGGCAGCAAAGACCAGGGGACGACCATCCTTAATATGTATGTAGTAAGGTTGCTTTCTAGACCCATCTTTTTTCCATTCATAAAACCTGAACACAAAAATTGGTTCACATCAGGGAAAAAGCAATTGACTAATATGACTATAACTAGAAAAATATAAAACTTATCAACTCCTTGTTGGCAATATTTACAAATATATGTTGGGTCAGATGAATTCGAATTCAGTTTAGAACAACCATAATTTAATCCTTTTGCCTGGGAGCAGGGGTCTGATGTTTGTTCCATTTACCCAAAATATTATTATGACCACTATGAATAAAATTCTAAGAAGAAAACATAGCCCCCGTTTGGCTCCCATTCTTTTCCATTACATTACCTTAATTTTCTCTCTCTTCATTTCAACCACACATTCATCAAATAAAAAAAACCTCAGAGGAAATGTTCAAACAACAATTATACTGATGAAGGCTGCATAAACAATTGCTTGATTAAAAAAATGATCCAGTTATACAGCGTCTTCTATTAATTTCGAATCATTACAGAAATACTGGAGAATAACATAACAAAAACCACAATAATTCAGAAGGTAATTATAAAAAAATGTTAAGAAGGAGCTGCTGTGCTTCTTAAAAAACAATTCGAACCTTCCTCTTCATATATATGATTAGGATAAAAAGGTAAAAATGAACAGCTAATAATATGTGACTACTTCTACATATAACTACTAAAAATATATAGAAATAGACACCAAAAGTTTAGAAGACGGTAAGGTGAAGAAATAAATGGAAAACAACAAGAAGAGCAACAGCATCAACTGGACAGTCTATTAGATATGGAAATAATTGTACAGGACTTACCCTTCAACAGCCACCAGACACCTGTTGTTAGGAACCAGACGACGAAAAGAAGCCTTCTCTCTAATTGATTCAGATCGTGCATTGAACTGGAAAAAAAGATGTCCATCAAATTGTTTTAAATCGACAGCAGTATGATATTAATACCATATCAAGTATTATTTACACCAGGATCTTTAAGCATCTGCAACTAAATGCTAGTACAGCAGTAATATAAAAAAATAAGTGGTCAGGTAAAAAAGGTCGAGAAACAAGAAAGTGGGAGGGGCTGCAAAATAATCATCTTCCCTTGAATTCTCACTTTTGACTTTCAAGCGAAGATGGGTATGAGAAAGAAAATTCTTAAGTTGGAAGTTCCTTTGGAAGTCGATAGAAGAAAAGAGAAGGCGTGTGCGGTGACAAACTCCAAAACCAATGTTATTTATCATCTCTACTTTAGAATGAGCGATAACACCTCTTTAAAGTGTCAATCCCAGTATTTTTTTGTGAAACGATCTAAAATAAAAAGGGGTATATTTGTGAATATAGGGACCGAACACATTTTGTTTAATTTCCTCGTATTAGTAGAAATCCATTTCCTTCCACGCATCTTGTCAGCTCCATCATTCAAATTGTCCGTACTACATTGGACTCCATATTCTCCAATCTATAAACCACCTTGCCAGAGATGATGGTTTCTAGTTGTTTCCCTTCACTTCCTCCAACCTTGAAGCCATATAAGAAATCAATAATTTATCCCCGTTTTCACTTTCATTTAGTATTTTGGAACGGTTGAATTTTACATATTATCACCACACATGGAATCTGGGAAATATGAACTATGGATGGTCTGCATTCACTTAAGCGTGGAGGCTGATGTTCAGGTTCACAGAAGGTATCACAGGTAAAGGATGATATTGCAGGTAAAGGATGATGTGTGTTCAGAACCAATGCTGGAAATAGAAGACACAAATTTCCCACTCAAAAGGCTCAAAATGGTAGCATTGCCCATTAGAGCATATGAGGATTGTTCCTGAGGAACTCATCACGATATATATAAAATTATACTCCCTCCACTCCATTGCCATCGTTATATTTGCTACAATATGAAGTCAAATAGTCAATCTTTTAAAATTAAGGTTAGATTAAGCCTCCATTTGGATAACGACTTATAAATGTTTAATAAATACAGTCAAATATTAATTCCAAACTTACATTCTAACTAGTGCTTATTATCCACACATTCAGTGAGACCTCACTACTATTTCCTCTTTATAAATCAATTTATTTTTGGATATTACAAACTTTCAAATGATAATATTTTCTGTTATTTTGTAACTTGAAATTCTCAAATTCTATATGTCATAGTGAATTGCGCCAATACCATGTAGCGAGATGTGACTATATGGAAAAATAAAGAAGTACATCTTTGTCATATTAACCATTTTTTTTTTATGTCACACGCGTGACATTTAGAAGCCGAGGACAGCTTGAGAAACATGAAAGTAGATAAATGAAATTATTTTCATATTTAATGGTAGAATTTTGAAGAGACAGTTCGTGATTTTCCCCTTGGTTGGCCAAAGGCTAAGAGTTTCTAGTTTAGGTAAATAGAGCGATCATTAAGGAGCTAAAAGATCAGGCAAAGAAAACATTAACAGGCAAGATAATCAACTAAACAGGTAATAGTCAGTTCTATAAAAACCATGTAAACGAAAAGAGCCGAACTAAGATTTGGTGCCTGAGCTGAGCACGATAAGCCGAACTAGAAATAAAATTGGTGCTTGGCTTGTTTATCTTTTTATGTTGGTGACTATGAACCTTCTAACATGCCGAACCTAACCCAGGCTCAAGTAGATGCTAATTTGTTTCTAAAACCAAGCTTGGGAAAGGTTATTTTTATGAGTTCTCAAAAATTTGTTCAAGCTTGCTAATTTATTTGACAGGCTAGAGATTAAATTTTGAGAAGCAGAGGAACTCTAAGTTGAGTTGAAGGTGCTAGGTCTTTTTGATTCCCTACAAACAACTCGAGGAGGACAGACAGCGTTCTTAAATTCACTTAGGCTGCTTTCAAAGAGCTGTTAAAATATCCTAATTTGTCTGTACCCCGCACTCCTGCTCCAAATAATTATATGAGTATAGCAGTGGAAGAATTTCTCCGTCAAGAAACTTCATAATATAACAACACGCGCTCACTCACACTCACAAAAAAAGAAAAAGAAAAAGAAAAAAAGACTAAACACGTGTTAGGTCTTTTGAAGAGCTTAACATCAATGAACTCGGCATAATAGTATTATTACCATCCTGAAGTGATCGGGCTTTTCAGATTTCTTAGTGAAACTCGGAATCAGCCCCCATTTCATGCAGTGAACTACAGCACCGTTGCAATCCCCTTCGTCCTCCCTCCGAACCACCGGCACGTTGAATCCCGGCGCCAAATTGTTCGACGGCCGGTACCTGTTAGATTTAAACACTAGTTGTAATTTACTCAATTCAATAGCTTTGAGACTATGGAAAAAACTGAAATTAGTTTAACAAACAGCAAGTTGATGAAGATTGATTTGGGGACGAGTATTCAGTTACCGGTCCACATTGACGTGACGGATGGGCCGACCACTGAGATGGCAGGCCCGGGGGAAATCATCGGGCCTGAGAGTACAACGAGCTCTTCCGCACATAGGTTTCTCCACTCGCTGCTTCTCTTGGATTCTGGAATTGTACAGTCAACTGAAGCAGGGACGCTGGAGCGGGAAGAAAGTATACGGAGTGGATCCGTAGAGATTAAAATCGGATTAAAATTGAAAAATTAATCGTTATTGTTGATTTTTATTAGACAGTGAGATTCAGTAACGGTCATATTTTCAATTTTAAACAGGATCATAGCGCTTTTGTTTTTTGTTTTTGGTAAGAGCGATTAACAAAGAGGGTATATAGGCTCGTTCGATATGGATTAAAATCTAATTAAAATTGAAAATATAATTCTTATTGGATCTCACTCGTCTAATAAAAGTCAATAATAACGACTAATTTTTCAATTTTAATCTGATTTTAATCCATACCGAACGGGCCTATAAATAAATGTGAAAATTATTTTGAAAATGAAATAATCAAAATTAATCAAGGATTTACATTTTAGTGGGTGATATCGTGGTACTAGACACCCAACCGCGGTTGATATTCATTATTTTTAAAATATGCGTGTGTTTGAGTTACATTATTTTGAAATAATGTACTTTGAAATAATAGATTGATAAAGAATGTGTGGTTGAAAAAAAATGAAAAGTTACTGATATAATAGAAAATATTATTTTATTGAAAAATATATGGTTAAAAATAAATAGAAGAATGAGTGAAAATTTTAATGGGTACTAAATATGAGTTATATATTTTTTATTTTTAATTATATATAGTTTAATAAAATAATATTAAATTTAATTTTAATTTTTTTCTTATTTCTTAATCACATTTTCTCTACAAAAATACAATTTTAGCCCATGTTTGTTTTAGATTATAATTTAATTTTAATCTCAAATCAAAATCAATAATTAATTTAACCACACATTAATGAGTTCACAACTTTTTAACCACACTTTTCATCCATTTTTTTCAAAATAAACTAAAGGTCTGATTTTAATCTACAATAATTTTAGGCAAAAAAATGAGCTCAAGCATGCTCTGATAATTCTTTAGCTAGATTTTTGTAATTTTATTAATGTCATGTTTTATTAATTTGTACAAAATGATTTTAAAAAAAAATGTAACTAAGGTATGAAATTTTTAAAATTTATATATGAAAAATTATTTTATAAAAAAATATGATTTAACATTTAAAATGAAACTCTGGCTAATTGCAACCTTATTCCTCCGTCCTTCTGTCTTTGAATTTTACGATAAATTATAAACCGCCATTTTGTTAATTCTCTTAAAAAAAAAAGGGAAAAAACCTCATCACAACCCAAAGCAATTCGAGGAGAAAAAATTCAATGATTATTGCTCCAGATCACGTCCAGATCTGAAGCAATTCGCATTGTTCTGAAAAATGAGTGGCGCGCGATTTTGTTCGTTGTTGTTCGAATTGGGTTACGAAGGATACGAGTCACTTGACCCGGACAGCTGCGAGTGGCCCTTCCAATACGACGACGTTCGGCCCGTCCTCGACTGGCTCTGCTCTAGCCTCCGCCCTTCTAACGTTCTCTCTTCCTCCGAAGTCTCACTGTAACTATGACTCTCCATTTCTCCTTATTCACACACATTTACATGTACATTCCGCTGTATGATTATTATCTGTCATCTATTTGTTAATTTATGCTGTTTGTGAACCAAATTTTATTTAAATGTTTTAGTTTGCATTTGATGGCTGGGTTTTACGAGTTTTGAAATTGTGTCTTTTTATTTTATTCGAGGGATTTTGAGTTTTCTTAATCGCAGCCAGGGAGGGTGAATTTGAAGGGTATTATTATGATTATAGGTTTCCTTATTTTCCGAAGTTAAGTCTTTTTGTGTTTATTCACCTGCTCTTTAACATGTAATATAATTTATGTATGTACGGACTGTAATGGGAAGGCATTGACATGCATATGGATTAAATGTTCTATCTCCGTGCTTTATTCTAGTGTTCTGTTACCCAGTCTTTTATCTGTTCTTTCCATTTTAACTTCTATCCAGCTTCAATTTTTCATCAAGACAGGAAGTGCATTTTTCTGGTTATGCACTAGAATTCGTGAATTTATTGACCAAAAGAATACCTTTTCTCTGTTGTAGATAATAAAGTTTATAACTTTATTGTCCATTTATACTGCTATACATTTTTCTTAGTTTCTGCAATTTCTGTAATTTGGGAACTTCTTATTTGATATGTATCAACATTTACTAGCCATTGATTAAAATCTTTTATTCTTTGTGCATTTAGGTACAAGCAATTTTTAGAGGAAGGGAAGCTTTTGGAGGTACATCTAGATCTGTTTCTTTTATTGATCTTTCTCTTTCGCCGTGCTGGAAAAATGTCCTCCACGAGTTGATGCTTTTGGTTTTGCACATTTTTGGGGCTGTGTCCTACAATGAGGACAGGGGAAATCTAGAAGTGGTTGCTAGACTTTGTCCTTTAGGACAAGAAAGTGCTGTTTGTGGAGAGTCCTTGATGTGTGTTAAATTGTGGAGAGTCCTTGATGTTTTTTTCACATTTCATCTAAAAGCTAAATTTTTTAAAGAGGGCCACACGTCCTCTTTTAAATCTAATCTTCAACACTCCTCACTTGCAGGATATTTATTTATTTTCATCAAAGGTCTTATAGTGTAAAATTTTCATAAATGAGTGGTGATGAGATTTGAACCTAGATCTTTTGCCCAGCTGTGTTATCGTGTTCATTTTATCTCCTCGAAAAGCTTAAGCTTTTAGAGAGGGGCATGCGTATTCATTTAAATCTAATATTCACGAGCATGATTATTCCTGTTTTTAAATTGCATGACATTTTGTCCTGTTTCTGTCCTAAAAGCTTATATATGCTTTTTGGTGCATAGTTACTACACATTTATTAATATTATTATTGCCTTTTCTGTTGTTTTGGGTTATATGGGGAATATCATCTCTCTTTACTTGTTCTATGCTCTTACAAAGAGTCATATTTCTATATCAAGGACAATGGGGACGTGATGTTATCCTTTTGTTTTCACAGTTTGTGTAAAGGCGGGGAAGAGAATATGTGAGCATCTAATTTAACAAATACCATTCTCTATTTATAAGAACTGTATGCTGGGCGTTGATTTTATAATTCAAAATATTTTAGTTTTACATGTCAACTAACTATATATTATATGCTTAATGAATTATTTTTAATTATACCTGTTTTGGGTTCTATCTTTATATTTGTCTTGCTGTCATATAATAACATTTTCACTTATGCATGAATATTTTGATGCCACTAGGGAGAAGATTTAGACTTTGCTTATGATAGCATTTCAACCTTTTCTGCAAGGAGAGATAACCAGGAGGCAGTTTTTGGAACTGAAGAAGGATTGAAAGAAATACGGTAACAGTTGTTGTCCTTTGTACACTTAAATTCGTTACACACCAAAATGGTCCAAGTTTTCATTAACGAACTTGGGTTTGTTAGTTTATTAGCAAGCTTTAGCCTGGCTCAAATATGAGCAAAATGCCAAAGCCATTTCAACAGCCAGTCAGACCTCTTATAGCTTGAGCTTGAAAGCTCTGATTGGCTTGCAATTCTGAATTTCTACTATTACGTTAGACCCGGATTTGGGATAAACTCTATTAATTTGTATGAACTATCTCATCTAAAAGTTTAAGATGTTAGATAGGAGCACATGTATTCATATATATATTTTCTTCAACAAGTCGCCTCTCATGTAGGTTGGTTTCATTATTAACAATCTTTTAGCACAATTTTTTTTTTTAATATATGGGTGGCGGCGAGACTTGAGCTTGGTTGTGCTGCTCAGCTGTTATGCTATATTGACCCTCTCATCTAAAAGCTTAGCATGGTGGATAGGGCCATATATATTCATCCATATCCTGCCTTCAACAATTTGTTTAATTGGAAGATATGTGAAATTCATCAAAATATGCTCAGTGTAATTTTTCACATCTACATGCAGAATAACCACCCCCCACCCCCCCCCCCCCCAAAAATAAAATAAAATAAAATAAAATAAATAATCAATAAAGACGTAATAACAATGTTAAATAGCTTTGTATATGTACGTCACTGTACTGTGTCCAATACATATCAGCAAATGGTGATTGGTTTTCCAGCATCTTAAGTCGCATTATATATCATGTTTCACAAGGTCTGTTCTGTTCTGCAAAACATACACAAACTCAATTTATGGTTAGTTTTGAGCATGGCCGAAAGCATGTAGCCCAGCTTGAGTACCAAACCTAGTCACGCATGTTTCAGGAATGAGTCTATAGCTTGTGTCCAGATAGCTTCATTTAATTAAATAAATGTTTCAGTCACACTATATATCATCACTGTAGCTTATTTTTGCAGTTTTGACCCGGGTTCTCAATATTTTCTTCGAAGTTTGGCTCTAAAGTTCCTTATGCATTTTTCATGATCTCTTTCTTTGCTCATCATTGCCCATGCACATGGGCTATTTTCACCGAAGAATAAGATTTTACTGCTGTAATTGTAATGTTATAGACAATCTTTTTCAAGAAATTATAATGCTTATGTTGCTCGGTTTTGAAGATGATGTGCTTTTGTATTCAGTGATGCTACTTTAGCTGCAAAAGCAGAAGCTTTGGAGTTGCAGAAACAGCTCCGGTCTCTGCAGCATCAAAATGATCTGCTCACTGGGCAGGCTTCAGCATTGATTCAAGGAAGAAGAGCACGAGTTGCGGCCACATCTACTGTAAATGGACAATTAACTTCCGTAGATGATACCCTTTCGGCGAAGAATTTGGAGGTATGCTCGATAATATCAATTTCTTGGCTAACTCTAGCATTAATGTGGTCCTATGGATGCGTTTTTTACATTCTTTCTAGTTGGAATTTGTTATTTTTGTTTCTTTACAAGTCCATAAGCAAAAAACTACGGGGCTATGTGTACGGGACATTTATTATTAAGTATATAAATGTTAAATCTTTTACACGCTAGAAGATTATGGTAAATCTTAGTTTGTCAAATTACAAATTTATCCAATGTGCCAATGCGATGACTTGCTGCCTGCAAACAATGATTATTGTACTGCAAAGGCTTATTTTATTTTTTTACCTCAAAGCAGTTGATGAGTGAATGGAATATTGAAGTCTAATTTGATTCTTTCTTTTGTTCCTTTTCATCTTTCCTCACATACGCACCTCGAAATTTGTTTTGCCAACCTATAATTAATGTCTCAGGCTCTCAGCTGAGTTTTTCACATGTATTTATTTTAAGATGGATGTCAATGTCCAGTTTATTGTCTGCTTGCTGGCTTTTCAGTATCAAGGTTATAATGACTACCATTGTTTTTGGACTGAGATGTTAGTAACGCGTCCTCTTTGTTATACTGTTCTTTTCCCTCTTAACTTGTAGATGTACTAGTTCTATGTATGTCGTTTTGATTGTGTTCTTTGTGACTTAGATGAATGCAGTTCTTGGACGGATGGCCTCTACTGCTCAAGAATTGTCTCATTATCATTCGGGCGATGGTAAACATTCCCTTCTTCCCTTAAATTTCCTAAGAAATAATTCTTAATAGATTTTGGAGTTCTGCATGCATAAGAAGTCTTAAATTTCATTCAGATTACTCTAGTTTTTCCAAATATAAGTACGCTTACAAGTTCTTGTCCTTAATTGATATCATAAATAACATTAAATTGGAGATGTGGTCTTATTTTGGGTCTTTTCAAAACATGCAGTGTTGCTATTCTCTGACAAGAAAGGTATAAGTGTAGTCTGATTCCAATGGATGACTTTTTGCCTTGGTTTTTTTACTTCGATTAAAGTTATTAGAGCCAAGGTTTTACAACATTTCAGGCAACTAGTCGGAGTTAGAGTGAGCTCGACCCTTGCCGTCACCTTTGTGCAGCAAAACCTAAATGAAGCCTAGAAAATAAGCGATCTTTCTACTTTTGCTTCTCCAAAAATAAAAAATAAAATAAAATAAAGAAAAGAAAATGCTGTCTACAATTGAAATTTATATAGCAATTAGAAGACTTGTTGAAGCTTAGAAATGGAAATTCTAATGAAGGCGCATCTGTTAAATTATGGCGTTCCATTTTTTCTTGTGCCTATCTGATGGCTTTTTATTGTTTTTTCATGCAGAGGAACCGATCTATTTAACTTATTCAGACTTCCATTCCTACTTGCTCGTGGATGCGTCTTGCATGAAGGAGCTAAATCAATGGTTTGTCAAGCAACTAGACACGGTATAAATGACAATAATACAAGCTTCTTTATTGTGTACCAAACATTTATTTAAAGCTTGGTGCTTTTAGAATAAGCCCCCGTTTGAAACCCATTTTGGGAGAAATAGAAATTTTGGAATAGTGATTGATGTGAGAATATGTGGTGGAAAAGTGATGAAATTTTTTTGATTTGTGTGTAATATTATTTTATTTGGAGAATGTGTGGTTGAAATGAAGAATGAGAAAGAGAAAGAGAAATTAATGGGTGTCAAACAGAGGTTAAATAATAAATAGAAATGTTGTGCTTAGTTATGCTTCCCTTTTACATCGACTACTGCTAACCTCCGAATTGGTTAGAGGGGGCATGCAAATTGGGCATTAGGCTGTGGTCATTATCTACGAGCTACTGGGGCACTCTTGTGTGTTTGTGTGTGCTTTTGGCGGAGAGATAGTAACTATTGAAGTTTCAAGTCAATTATACATTTATACTTTTATTAAGGTCGAAAACTTGTGAAAATTCAGTATCTTTCACATACATAAGATGTATAAAAACATATACTGAAACCAATTTTTTTGTTTACTTGCCTTGAAATCGATTTATGGATTCACATTAAAAGTGAATTATCCAGTTCTGTTTCTGAACTTATTCCTTGTTCTTTTATATCTTTGGCGATTATCTGGCTTTGAACTGTATATATTGGATTATCAGAATCAGAACAAGGCAAAGAATCTTCGACTGCAGTTTAATTTTATTGCTTGAAATGCTATGTATGTATTGTTGCATGAAGTATTTTAAAAATATTTAATCTCATATAATCTTTGTTTCTTTTGTTTCGTGTGGTTGCACCAGGGTCCCTATAGATTAGTGGCTGAGGAGGGAAAATCAAAATGTTCATGGGTGAGTCTCAATGAGACCTCGAATGTCTTGGTACGAGGTACCCGTCTCTTCCTCTTTCCGTAAGGAAGTTTGTAGTGTGAACGTCTCAATCTGTCATACTTTCCTCTTCCAGTATTAGCATTTCTTTTACTTTTTTCTCCTTTTATTTCTATAAACCATGCACACTAAAATTTGATCTTATTGGACTGACAGTTATCCCCATTCCTAATTAAGAAAAGAAAGAAAGGAAGCAAATATCGGGATCCCCTTTTGCTTGAGACATGTTCAGCTTATATTAAGTTTCCCCCTCATCTACTGTTCTAAACTGATGGATAAGGAGAATTGTAAAGATGCCTCACGCAACACTTCCCCGAACTCGGATGCATAAGAAAGCATAGGGCCTTAAAACATGTAATAAATTGTTTCTACCTGAGAGGTTCAAGCTCTCATGGCTACCTCCAATTTTGTTCCCACTGACTGTGAATAAAGTCCTATCAGCAGTCCTACTGAAATAAAAATTGTGTTGTTTTGACGAAGTAATGACTGCCATGCACTTTTAATTTCACAGATTCCATTAGAATACATGCAATGTCCACAGTCCACTTGCGTTTCTTCTCTTGGATGCTATAGGAAATGAATCACTCTTGTTCTTTTACCCACCGTGGTCAGTTAGTGGCTTGCTTCTCTTTGCATCAACAAATCTTTGTCTAATATATAATACAGGTGATTTCTTTTACAAAGTCTCAAGGTTTAAAAAGGCGGAACTAAGTACTGAGACGATTTTTTTGTATGAGGCGAGGCGTAAGCCTCGAGGCGGATTGAGGCATAAACCTCACAAAAAATAAAAAATCTAAGTGAAAGAACTATAAAATAATACAAAAATAAAAAAAGCAAAGTTGGAACATATAGTAAATATGATATAAAGCCATTAGCATATTGAGATATAGTCCACCTAAAGAAAGAAGATGTTTAACAAAAAAATAAAAAACATTACAGAAGTTAAAAATCACTTCATTTGCAATGGAAAAAAAAATAGCAGCTTAAACTAAAAAAAAACCTAAAAGTCAAGAAAAAAAAGAGAGGATGATACATACCTGGGAACGATGAAAAAGAGAGAGAAAAGAGTATAAATTAGAAGAGGAAAAGAGGAAAAACATATATGCCTTTTAGTTTTCTAGGTATTTTATTGTTTTATTTGGGCCCAAAATGCCTTTTTAAATGGGCCCCTTTTATTTTTTAAGTAGGGCCGCCCTTTTTTATGGAAAAATCAAATTTTAAATAAACCATTTTAAATGAGGCGCACGCCTCACGTTCTATGAGGCGCGTGCCTTGAGGCGCACACCTCATATTTAAAGGCTTGTGCCTCATATTTCTTTGCCTCAAAGAATTGCCTCGAGGCATCATAGAGGCGCCTCACAGACGCCTTTTTAAACCAGGCAAAGTCTTGTAGTGGTGAATGAGATTTTAAACCTGCTAAAAATTTCATTGGTAAGAACTAGATCTCCTGCTAGAGAAAAATGATGGTTTGATGCTATGGATGGTGTGACTGTTTATTGCTTTCTTTTGTTGGAATTGTGGTTGAAAGAACGAATCTTAGTATTTCAATTTCCACTGGTTCAATTCTTTTCAATATGTTTTTACTTATAATCATCATTTGACTTGTTAACACATACTCACAAGAGATGTAAAAAGATACTAGGAAAGTTTCATACACATCGGCTCAGAATTTTGAGAAGCTTATTGATGCTATATTCTGGTATGCAACAACCTCCTGAATTTTTCTCGTTCCATTAATATGGCAGATTCAGAGAACTCGCATCATCAGCGCCTTTCTGAATTGCAGCGGCTTCGTTCCATGTATGTGCTTTGTTTCCTTAGAACTGTATGGGTTTCCATTTTTCACCTTAAATGCGTAGTATGTTTGTTGACTGGTAAATATCCTGTGACAAAGTGATAATTGAGTGGGTAAAGTTTAAAGTAGATAGCTTTGTAAATCTTCTCATGGATTATTTGCAATGATATTTAAGTGTACTCTTGACGACAGACACTCCTAACAAGATGTCAAGAACTATCGTTGTAGGAGAAGGGGAAGAAGAGAGAGAAAGGGGAGAAGAAAGGGAAGAAGTGAAGAAGGGGGAGAGAAAAAAGAGAAATATAGAGGGAGAGAGAAAAACCGAGAGAGAGATTGGAGTGAGAAATGTGTTTATTTGATAGTCTGCCGTTCAAAGAAAACCCTATTGCTACTTATAGCTGGAATTTCTTATAAGAAATAAAATAAAAAAACGAAAAATTCTTTAAGAATAAACTCTATTGCTTTTCCTAAAATAAGTATCCAAAGTTGGCAGCTATTCAAAAAAATTTCTATATTGATCTCCATCAACTCTCCCATCTAATATTTATATCCAAAATGTTACTAATCTCTAATGGCTAGTTAAGGAACTAACTTATTTCCACACTGCACAAGTACCATGTCCAATATTAATGTTTATCAAGGAAAATTTCTTTGCTCAATATGAGAAATCTGATATAAATGCATGTAAATAAAAATTGATTCAAGTTACTGTGTGAAAATAGAAGCTATTCCACTTTCTCCCACAAGCTTCATCATCATTAGTCTAAAAGGATGTTTAGATCTTTGAGGGAGCTTCAGTTAAAGTTGACTCGTGTCTTTTGTATCATCAATCAAAGGATGATACATAGTTTTGATGTTGTGCCTTTTTGCTGAATTTTTCAGTATTGGCTCCTTGTATATGTTTAATGTTGTAATTTTTATGCTTAAAATTCTTTTTCTAAGTTGATGCTGATGTAGGACAATCCTATCCACACCAGATGCACTCAATTTTGTGTCAATACTTGGCATACACATGAAAGATCAAATTTCCTTGCATGAATTTTAATGATGTCCCATGTAATGTGTCAAGTGTAGAGACTATGTTTCATTACAGCATCATGTGCCCTTTGATTTAAACATCATTTATGCACAGATTTGGAACAAGTGAAAGGCAGTGGGTGGAAGCTCAAGTTGAGAATGCTAAGCAGCAAGCTATTCTCATGACACTTAAATCTCAAGTGACTTCCGATGAAGCTCACATTCATCTTGATCTTCATTCTCTTCGGTAGTGCTCTACCTTTGTCCGATTTTAGCATATTTTTTGTTGCAGCATTTTGATCATCAGTTTCCTATAAATGAGTTCTCTAATTTCATTCCATAAGAAATTGTTATGCTGTATCTTATGTTATTTTAAATATTTCCTGCTCTATATTTGTAAGTTATGTTAGTTTTGTGTATCCTTAATTATTGTTATTTGAAATGGAATTAACCTCTCAATGGGTATTAAAAATGATAATCCAAACCTTCATTCTGGACATTCAGACTTCACTTGGCTATGGGTTCGAGTGTGAGGATTTAAGGTTGGTAAGGATTGGAGAGTGGAAGGGACCTTTGTTTCTTATTTTCTTGGAAGAACAAGAGGAGGGGAACAGAAGTTGGAAGTGTGAGCTGATCCATTGTAAACAATATATGTCAACTTCAATGCTTTCCCTCAAACATAAGGTTTTTGGGCTCTGATGCTAGTACTCTTTGAAATAGTTGGAGTACCTGTGTCGGACACGATATGGGTATGAGTATAGGATATGTGTCGGATCCTCCAAGTTTTAACCGAACACTTCGTTGTTTTTACTTATTCTTCTTTCTTTCTTTCTTTGTTTCCTTTTCTTTTCCTTTTCTTCCTCTCTCTTCTTTCCCCCTTTTTGCTCTCTATAAACTTTGCGTCGCAACTGAGAGGGTGGAGAAAGGTGGCGGCGTTAGGTTTTCCTTTTCTTTTTCTTCTTTATTTTTTCTTTCCATTTCTTCCTTTTTCCTTCTTTCTCCCTCTGTATCGGTGGTTTAAGGTTTTATTTGTATAAAATGAAAATGAGTTCCATATAATGCTATTTAGTGCTCCACTAAATCCAAATTGCAATCAAATCCCTCATTTTCTATTTTATATAACATTTTGTAATTTTCATAATTGAAAACTGAACCCTAAAAATCAATTTTATTTGTCTTAACCTCTTATTCAATATTCATTTCATTCTTTGCGAATGATTGATTTTGGTCTATTCAAAATGATAACTTGAATTAGTTAAAAAGCTGAAATTTGAAAGACGTACTCATGTGCCCGTATCTGAAATTTGGACTCTTTTTAGTCATGTCCACATATCTTACATTTTAGAAAATAAAGTATTCGACAATTAGATACGTACTTGTACCCGAGTCCGAGCATTATAGGCGTTGGGGCTCCTAACACACGTCCGAAGGTAGTAAATAAGTCCAACTACCCCTTTGATTGAGCAACCACACTTCAAATATGATCTCGTAAGTATAATGAATGAGGATTATGGACTCTTTGAATTGTAAAATATAACTAGATATCGTATCATAATCAACATAACTTATATATGGTGGCCGATTTGTGATTTCAAATGCTTCGTTGAGAAAACTAAATGATACGATAACATCATTATGATGTTCTATACTTCCCTGGTAACTGTACTCTACTAAGGAACTGAGAGGAAGTAATATATCCTTTACAGAAATGATGGCATTGAATCTTTCCCATTTTCCCTCATCTTAATGAATTTAGTCGTAATGACCACCACAAATAAATCGAAGGAGAAAGAGAAAGATGAGGGAAGAAAGTGTTTGGTGAGCTTAAAATTGTGAATAAAATCATTTTTATCAAGTACGGGATCTTTATTCTTATTTCTGCTTCCTGGAAGAATTTCTACGAGAGCTGCACATTTGTAAGATATAAGGAATCAGTTTAGAATTTTATATGCTATCATGTTTAATAAAAAATATTTATTTTTCTATTCAATTATCAATATAGAATGAAGAAGCTTGGCTATTCCTTTTTTTTGACATTCTGTTCTTCCTTTTTTTCATGATTCAAGAAATCTTGGAAATTCTGAATCTGTTTCTTTTTGCTTCATTTACGCAATTAATACCCTTTCAACTCTGAACGGCTACAATAGCCATTAAACTATTTTTATCATTTATCCCTTATCTGCTGCAGCATCACTTGTGCACACGTGCTTGGATGTATTTAGTTCTTTCAGAGTATGAAATTACTCGTACGCAGTATCACTTGATACGGCATTCTTTTGGTGCTTTTACTTATTTGGATAATAGTATGACCCAGGTTGGTGCAATTACTTAGGTTGGGTGAATTTGGTGCCAAGACAGGAAGGTGGAAGATATTTCTTCAATCTTCCGATAGGATCGTTTTCTTATATGCATTGCAACGAAGATTCCCCCCCCCCCCACCCACCCCCACCCAAAGCTGATGTTATTTTCATTTTATTTTGTTTTGTTTGTTCTCGAGAATATATTTTTAAAATGTGAGATATCTGGTAATTATCCAAGACGGTTGCCGTTAGTGTTCATATAATTGTGTGATAAACTAGTCTTCGGTGATTTTTCTTTATTTTTGTTGAGCATGCTGCCATTTGTAACTCATGATATTTGCCCATTTAAAACCAGAATCGAAATCATCTTGACAAGGTTCTAGAAATATAATTTGACGTGTCAGAACAAATCACAACAGAAAGAAACATTAGCCTGAGGAAGAAAGTTCATTTTTGCATGCAGTAAAGCTCTATCCTTCAAATTTTAAAATGTTGTAGGTCCAGATTGCACAATAGCCCTTTGATGCTCGAAATTTGACCATGTTATCTGGTAAAGTTTGTTTTGTGTGGGGGATTTTTGGTATGCACTATATCCCGACTAAATGCATGTTTTTAACTGGAAATAATAATTAATCACTGCAATTTGTGCAATTAAATTATTTATGACTTCACTAAATGTAGGGAATTTTATGTTTGTTTTTCATCATACTTTTATCCTTTGAGCAGGAGAAAACACGCTGAACTGGCTGGAGAGCTTTCTTCTTTATATCGCAAAGAAGAGAAGTTATTATCTGAGGTTTGTATCTGCAACCTGTGAGAATTTCACCATTATATGCCAATATGCCCAATGGTCCTCTAAGGGTACCTATGCTGCTGAGATACCATGTATTGGTCCTTGCTACTTCTAACTTCATTTTTTATGTATATAATTTGCTCTCTGTCCTTTCATACCCTTGGGAATCTGATATTTACTTCATTGTTTATAAAGCCAGTGGTTGTTTGTTGATATTTTCCTGTGAAACCATAATGAGAAATTATATGCCTTTCTCCTCCCATATCAGTGAGCAAGCCACATGTATATGTTGGTACCAGAAAACGGATGGAATAAGTTCTGTGCAAAGTGCAGCTTCAGATTTAGCTAAATTAAACCCCTATAGGATCACCCTTCCCCTAGACCCAACAACAAAAACAATAAACTAAGCCGTATTTCTAATAAATTTAGGTTGGTTACATGAATACTTCGTTGCCATTCAGCCCCATCATTGCTAATTCTACTTGGCGATTGTAAGCAACTAGGTCCTTAACAACTACAAAAGTCCATGTTAATTCTGGTCTACCCTTCCAGTTTGCTCTGCCGACTTGCATCACTATTAAGAACGGGTTAGGTTGACACAAAACATGTCCCAATCACCTAAGTTGTCTTTTTCCTTGATTTATTTTCAATCATCACCACCTTCGCTTGCTGGCATATATTCTAATTTCTTATCTTATCCATTTTAGTATGACTACGTCCATATTTGCATCTCATCATAAATATAAAACAGATAACTTAGGGCATAATGATCATGTGAGAGAACTAGAAGAAACTTCATTTTCAACCATACATTTTTCCATAAAATAATGTTTTATTTTAGCAGTGAAAGCATGATTGAGTGCACTGCTGGAGCGAAACTTCATGCAACAAATAGGCTAGATGATTGCCCCGAAATGAACCTCATTTCTGGGTTTCTTTTAATTTGTTGGTGTTTTATTATATTCTCATCCTTAGTTATAGCTTTCTTCCAAAGGGTTACATTTCTGTAAATGCTCACTGCAAATTTCTTCAGACTATTCCTGAACTCTGTTCGGAGCTGGCTCAGCTGCAAGACACGTACATCTTGCAAGGTATAGATTTTTTTGGTTGCAATCATGAGTAAGCATCCCATTCTACATCTATATCTTTACCTTATAGATGCCTTTGCTTGCAAGTTGTTCTTGTTGATAACATAAGTTCATGACTCGAATATATAGGGGATTATGATCTGAAAGTTATGCGGCAAGAACTCTATATTACTCGGCAAAAAGTGGTATGTTTAGCTCACTGAATTCTTTTCGTGTTGCACGTGCAAAGATGTGAATTGAGTTCATTCCACGATAATGGTTGCATTTAGCATATTTTGACATTTCTTCTTCTCAACCTATTATCATGAGCATAAAACAATCAACATGTCCAAGTTCTAATTAATTAATTTACACAATTAAATTCGATAATCTGTTTAAATTAATTTCAAATCAAATTAAACATAATCAAACTAAATCCAACAACAAAAATAGAAAGCAAAATTAAAATGAAATAATTATATTAAGCACATGGAAAGAAAATGAAATTATAAGTGATGGGAATGAAGACAAGGATAGAAACATAGTCTAGATAGGATTTTAAAATAAAGTTTAGTTCGAATTATGAATGTTTGGATGATTGGATTAATTTCAATATTTTGATTAAATTCTAGTTTAGTATAAGTTCTTTTGATTTTAGATTAGTCGCTCTATAGATAAAGGGCTTATTCGTTGTAATAGTTACCCTTGAATATATGAACAAATTGATTTTTTCTTTGCTCTAATCTTCTCTTTTTCGATTCCCTTTCTTTACTTGTTCTTTTTCAATTGTTCGTTGTCAAATTGGTATTCTTGCGTGCGTCAATAAGAGCAATGCTCCTGGGAAATAGAGTGGGGCCGTGGGGGATTTAGAGTTTTGGAGTGGGAGGCGAGCGGTGGGGCTAGGATCTTTGCTGGAATTCTTTCCGCGTGTCAGGGACTTGTGGAGGGGGAATAGGAATTTAGGATTTTGGGATAGTTGGGGTTGCTCCCGGGGGTGGGTTTGCAACTGATTGAAGTCAGTGGGAGTCCCGCCAGTCCGTTGTGTAATTGGGTTAGCTCTTTTCAAAGGCAAATAGCCAGATTGGAAGACAATTACAGTATTTAAAAAAAAAAAAAAGGGATCTCAGAATCCCCCCCCCCCCCCCACCCAGTGCGCTTACCCTACATAATCTAATACTAGTAGGAAAACTGAAAATGTACATTAATCATGATTTTTTTTGCTATCAAGTTCATCGTTATTCAAATACCTAGCCTAGTCACATGGCTTGTTTAGGTTAATCTGCATACGATTGAAAACATAAAGGAAGATCTTGTTGGAAAAATATAGAATGTAGTATCAACATTTTTGTTTCGGGATGGGGCGAGGAGGATTGAACGAAAAGAACTCTTATCTTTTGATGCATGTTAGCTCTTAATTACTATCAAATTTCTTTCGTGGTCCAACTTCTAGTTTTGTTTAATCTGAGGATGATGACGTGGGACAGTGAAAGCTTCAGTTATACAGAACTAATTTCATTTTCCAACTAGAAATCTGATACCCTGTATCATCAGCAATCTTAAAAAAGACAACATAATTGATCACACTTTCCACATTGTCCGTTTGAGTACAATGACAGATGCCGTTAAGTGCATTTGCATTAGTATAAAACAGAAAGTAAGGGTGTGTTTGAGCCACATTATTTTGGAAGAATATATTCTGGAATAGTAGATTGATGGAAAATGTGGGGTTGAAAATGAGTAGAAAAATGAGAATGAAAATTTTAATGTGTACCAAACAGGGGCTAAATAACAATCTTTGCAACTATGCTTTAGAAAAATCATAATATAAGAGGGTAATGATTTACATAGAAACTTTGATGAACAATGTCACTGCTTTTTGTGGTGATGTACCATTTGCATTTCTGCGACTTTGACTAATCCCTAATAAGTAATTTATTATATGGAAAGCATCTTTTTCACACTGTTGGGAGCATGTAAAATGTGAAGTGTTGATTTCTTCAATGCATTTGAAGAACTTCTATTAGGACTTGTTTTTACAATAGCTCTCTTTGTTTGCTGGATTTACTTAAAATTACTCTTCTATTTTTTGTAGTTCATAAATCATTTAATCAATCAGCTATCACGGCATCAATTTTTGAAATTAGCATGTCAATTGGAAAAGAAGACCTTGCTTGGAGCCTACTCCTTGCTAAAAGTTATTGAGTTAGAGCTGCAAGGATACCTGTCAGCAACCAAAAGTAGAGTGGTATGTCTGCAATCAATTTCACGTTAGCAATCTTCTCACCATGATGCCGAAAAAAAAAAAAAAAAAAAAATTCCCAGTTATTTTATTGAGCTGGAATTTCGGACATTTTTCCTTGGCTTCATTTTCCGTTCAGACAAGCATTGTCTTGGAGGAACCTATATAATACTCTACAAAATTCATATTTGTTTTAAAAAAAGTCTGTTACTGTTTGTAATTTGTGCATGCATCATATTAGGGCCATTGTATTGCATTGGTTCAAGCTGCATCTGATGTACCCGAACAAGGAGCAGTGGATGATCGAGACATTTTTCTCCATGGTGTTAGAGATCTTTTGAGTATCTACTCGAGTAAGTCTGCAAATCTTATAAAGCTTAGTGCTATTTTTTACAGAAAAAATGAAGTCTCATTTTTCTATTCTCAGATGCTCAAGTTGGTTTATCAACGTATGTATCTGCACCGGGCATTGTTCAGCAATTATCTAACCTCCATTCAGACCTGATGGCTCTGCAATCTGATCTAGAACATACCCTTCCAGGCGACAGAAATAGATGTCTTAATGAACTGTAAGTTATTCTTCCAATTCATATTCTTACTCTTTTAATGTCACCTTTAAGATGGTTTTTGAAATCAAATTTTTTGGTGTTTAAGATTTGAAACTCTTTGCTTACTTCCGGATATAAATGCATCCTTTGCTTGCATGCCCAACTTTACTGTCCTTCAGGAAACTGAGTGCTGCTTTGAAGTCACAATTGTTCTTTGGTCCATTCCTATTCAAAGATTTCTCTCAAACTATTCTGAGGAACTGATGATAAACTTGGCTATGAAATGATTTTGCACCTATACATAATGTAAAACGTTGGTTGGTACTTGATACGCTTTCCGTCTGCCCAAGAAGAAATAATAAATGAAACATACTTGTGCCTCTGATTAGTTAGTCTGAGGGTTGAGCACATTGATTATTTAATGAGCAGAGAAGAAATTGCTGTGATTGAATTACTTTCACTAAATGTCTTCTCATTGAGGTGTATGTGTGCAGTCTGTTACCAGTCCATTATTAGGACTATCAACATTCACAATCAGATGCCATCTATTATGAAGACTATCAAGTGTTTGAAAGTTCGTTATGTCATTGGACAAAATAATCCTGAATACATATATTTCACTAGGATGAACGCTTTGTTGCTGCAAGTGTCTCCCCGTGTTTCACAAATAGATAGTGATGCAGTTAATGATGCTATGCACAAGTAGCATCTCACTGATATCTTTCTTTTGATATATCTCAGGTGTATCCTTGTTCAAAATTTGCAGCAATTGTTATTTGCATCGTCAACAACTGCTCAACCAATACTGACACCATGGGTACAATTTTCTGTTATCTTACTTGTCACATATTTAATATTCTCTGTTGTACCTTTGGCCCAAATTAAGTTTTTAACATCCTCTGCACGCTTTTGCTATTTATATCAACTTAATGGAAAATTATGTGGGCTCTCATCAAGTATCTAGGAGTTCCGTTTTTTCTCTAGAATATTATAAGTTTCAATTATCAGCAGACTTATATTTCATTTTTCTTCTAATAGCAATGTTTAGGGGTGTCATAATATTCGAAAAGACCAATAAGTTTCTTTGTAACCGCAGCAAACCACGTTAGTTTTGGTCTGCCTATATTGACACGTCACTCTTGTGAGCAACTGAGCATGACCTTAATTAGACATGCTTCAACCAATCAAGCTGTCCTTCATTAATTTCATCTACTGTTCATCTTGTAAAATATTGATGGAAATTACTGGTCATTTCTTGGAAAATGGGGTTTTTCTGTATCTGTTTCTATCCCCACGCTCTTTTGGGTTGTGGGTGGGTTTACTAATCAATTTTATTGGTTACAGCTGAATGTTCGGTATTTAAATGAAACTATGGTTTGGGAGCCTATCCTTTTGAGGATTTCTTTCGAATCTATTTGCTTAAACAAATTGACTTGCATTCACATCATTTTAATCTTCTCATCGCTCTCGATCTCTAGACATTGATGAAGGAGCTGGATGAAATGGAAAAGGTCAATGCAAAGCTCTCAACTGCAGTTGAGGATGTGACACTCGAGCATTGCAAGAAGAATGAGGTATATTCAGTTTCATTCCTCCAGTTGCTGTGTTATAGCTTTCATTATTTCTTCAGTCAAATCTTTAATTTCTTGCTAAACTTGAATTATACTTCTTCAATCATTTACAACCATGCTGATTAAGAATAATAATTCTTATTTTAGAAAATTAAAAAATAAATTTGTCAAGCTTCATTGACGGGATACAATCTCGCTAAGTTAAAAATGTTGAGAAGTGATATCTCGTGTTAATCTTTTTATCTTGAGTTTCATTGACCTGAGACTTGTGCCTGCCCTATATCTCTTACACGATGCTTACTCTCTTCCACATCCTTGCTAAATGCAGATTGTAAAACATCATTCACAAGAGATAACATTCCAAAGGCGGGTCTTTGTTGATTTTTTCTGCAATCCAGAACGTTTGAGGAACCAAGTCAAGGAACTGACTGCAAGAGTCACAGCTTTGCAGACATCATAACATGTACAGTTGTGTGTATGATATGTATTAGGTTTTAACTAATCGAATATGCTGTTTGTCGGTTCCCATGTTTGGTTGATTATGTTTTCCTTATAAATTGGAAGTTTTCTTCCTTGGATCTGTTTGTGTATGGTTTGTCAATGACGATTTGCTTCATGAAAACCTCTTTTTGTGCATCTTTCACGTTGTAAAAGTATGTTGGATCATAATATGTTTGGTTCTTGCAATATTAAAAAAACGACTGATTTCAGAATCTTAGATTGTATTACAGGGTTGAACTCATGTTCACTAAACTTTATTTTATTTCAAGTTGGTTATTTATACTCTGTTACAATTCGGTCATTCTGTAAGCAAAAATACTCTCGAGGACAAACTGGGATCATTATATATTTGCTACTACATTTATTAATGGATGTTATATTCTCTTGGGAATCTCTTATTTGAAAGTTCTTGGCATCTTGAATTTGTTGTAGTAGTTGGCTGAAGACTGGAGGCAGAAGGTGCTATGCCGAGTAAACATCCGGTCTGTTGGTGTTTTCATGGTTTAGTTTTCAGGTGTAGGTGACACTTGAATGATTTAGGATGTGTGGTTGGAGCACAGATACAGAGTTTCTTTGTTTTTATCAATTTGCTTGCTGTCCTCTGCATTAACATCTTTGAGTTCCATTTCCTCGTTTTTCCTGTGAGTAAAAATAAAGGATTAATCCATTTGAGTGGAACATGAAATTAATGTTAAACTCTACGAGGGATACTGCAACAGATTAATTAGAAGCAACATGAACCAAATTACATGAGCGTTGGAAGAAAATATTTGTTTGGTAAGGTCGATTGGATAATGGTAAGTATCAAGAAAAGATGGTGCAACTTTATCACATAAACACGGTCGTTCTTATTTCATAAATGAATTTTTATTTTTTCTACGTACTCTTTATTAGTTTTATCATCGTGTTTGTGTAACTTGGTGGGGCCTTTCATTGAATCAAAAGCTGTAAAAAAGATTTCTGAGAGAGAAATACACACATCTCTCTCTCTCTCTCTCTCTCTCTCTCTCTCTCACACACAGATGTATGTAAGGGTGAGAAAGTCTATTGGAAATTATTATGGAAAGATTTAGGTTTTATGTTGTCGTGCAACGAGTATATACTGTTTTAATCCAACTTATTATAAAATAAAATAAAATAAAAAATTTAGACAGATATCTCTATTTTTACAATATTTTCTTAAACTTAGGAAAGGAGGTTGTACAAGTGTGAATTGGCAGATTTCTTAGCTTGTAATGGATACTGACACCTGGTTCTAATTGTCATTATTTAAGCAATTATGATACTTCGCCTTTTTTTTACAATTTTGGTTGACAGTCCCACTTAATAACATCGCAAACATTTATTTCAAAAATTATTTTTAAAATTAATGGTCCATATTTTGACAAATTGATTGTCATCCATCATTGTCAACCATAATTGTTCAAATAGATTAATTCTTAAGCTAGGGGATTTGTGATGCCATTTGAAAATGCAAAGCAAAGCTGTTGACCTTAAGAGTGAGGTTGATCCGTAACATCAAATGAATAAGATATTTCAACGGATAATGCGAGTGGATGGACACTTAGCCAAAGAATTCATTTACTATCGTATCAGTTCAAGTTAGTAAATTGTATTCATCAGCGTGTATACAATTTATAAATTAGTTTAAAAATTCAATTGAAATCAAACATTAATTTCAATTGTACCTTCATAACTACTCATCAAATTTCTTCCAATCCACAGTATTCTTTCAAATTTATGTATTGAACAAGTAAACAAATAAAAAATGTAAGCATGCAAACATTATATAATTATAATACGAGACTAAAACTTTTTCGCAAGCCTTTTTGGTCCCAAATTCCAATGTTGTTCCCTCAAACAGTAAAAGTAACAAGAATTGTTAATTTTTATCATTATCACATGATAGTATCTTCTTGGAGCCAACAATTTCTTGCTTAAGCACGCAATGAAAACCATATTTAAAACCACTAATTAATTTATATTAATATTTCTCTCATTTTTTTGCTTATATTTATTTACTAAATCCCATCAGCTTTTCGCCATTTTCAACAGACACGAGATGGCCGCAGGCAGCTTGAAAAGAAACCCCGTGCCTTCTTCTGCACAAAGAAAAAGTAACAAACAAATAATATAAATGTTTTGCTCGCTTATTAAAGTTTGATTGTTTAAAAAAGTAACACTATTGAAAGTAATCTTTTGTTCTCAAAACGTTCCATTTCAAAAGGGTTAAGTTAACAGTTTAGTTGAGGGGTGAAGAGGGCTTACCCTTTTGGTTTGTGCACGGAGGAGCTCCGGCGAAATCTTGTATAAATCTTCATCCACCGCCTTGGGCGGTGGTCTTAGTGGTGGCGCTGCCGTGACAGGAGATTTCATGTCACTGTCATAATCACTCACCACACATGCTGCTTCCTTTTTCCCTTCTTTTTCTTGAGGATAACCTACTTTTGCCTGCATTATTACACACACTTCTTACTATACATACAATAACACAATCAAATATTCATAAAGACAACTAAAATCAGAAAAAGAGTTACTTACTCGGCCGCGAGGAACAACAATCATGGCCGGAGTAACAATATCATTCTCATACAAATCACCGGAGACGTACAAATCCCGGTCGTCATCGGAGTAGCTATACCTGAAAACCCCAGCTTGTCTTGCAGATTCAAAGCACTGCGTAAATGGAAGATCATCATTGCAATTCCAGCTACCAAATGCTGGAACATGGCTCCTCCTAAAGTAAAATTCCTACACATCATCAAGAAAAATAAACAAGTTCAAAATCTAAGTCGTATATTTTACTGCAAATTCCTTCAAAACGAGACCTTACACTTGCATCCATTCTTTGTCAATGAAGAATGTTCAAGAAACCTGGTAAAATATGAGATTGACTTGTGAGATAGAGGTGTAGAGAATTTGAAATGAACTTTTGTTCTTTCTATCAGTTGTCGCTTTCCAATACGTGGGCATGATAGGGAATTTAAAGAAGAATGAGAGAGAATTCTATTAGAAAATCCAATTAAAAATGAAGTGGTGTCTTTTCTTTGTTTCTTCAGTGGATTAAAAAAGTAGTAAAAGGACTAAAGAGTGGGGTAGGGGTACATATCATCCGTATAACTTCTACTGCAGTGTACAGAAGCAAAAAGGAAGAAAGCAACAAGCCCAGATACCTAAGTTTAAGCAGTAGTAGACAAATAGACAAACAGGTAAGGTGGGAGGATAAGGGGGTAAGGACAAAAGAGGTGTTCTTTGCTTTACCTTTACTTTATCTGGTGCAAATTCGTAGATCACTTTTATCAGAAGGATTCATTGCTTTGTCTCTTAAGTGTATATTCCAACGTCACAGTCACGTATTTATACACAGAAGAAATGGAGATGATATGAGATGAATCATGTTACATGTAGAATCTCTTATTTAACGTCATCATATTCATCCATTTTAAAAACTATTTTATATATCAAACGTTAGTTTTTGACAACTCATGATTGTCACTTAATGTTGTAATCTTAGGTTTATTCGATATGAGATACACTCTACGAGTTTCATGACAATTATTAGAGATATTTCTCATATTTGAAAAGTTGCATTAACATTCTCTATTTCTAATTTTCATAACGATATTTTAGGTATATCAATCTCATTTATGTCTCAAAAAGTGGCCGATGATGCATATGATACTTAAAACTAGAAATATGAAAGGTTTTATGATGCATATTATACTTATAAGTTGTGGATTTTGTAGAAGTAGCAGATAAATTATGATTCTTTTGAAATGTATTGGATAAAGAATATAACTTTGTTAGACATGAACGGAGTATGATGAATAGTGCCCACTTAAACACGAATTTTGAAGGGAAGATTGCAAACATCACCCCAATTTTTTTATCCATTTTTACAATTTTGTCTCCAATCTTCATTTCTTGACAACACCATCCCCAATTTTTAATTTCTAACCATTCTAAAAAGCCACTAAACTCGTACGAAAAGGGCGACTTTGCCATGTCAATAAGGGCGAAGGACGATCAACTTAGGACTACAAACCTCACATTTTGAACACGTATCAAAATATATAAAATACAATAATGAATGACTACGCGAAGCACTCTCTTTATTTCATAGTCGCTAATTGCATAAACAAATCAATTGCACTTTTTTGCAAAAATCATCATATAACAATATACAACACACGATAGTTCGAAATTTTTTTCATTTAAAAAATCTAACTGTCCAAGTGCAATTCAAATTCATTTATTTTTCAAATATGGTCTTATATGGCACACTTTTTACAAAACAAAAAAAAAATGATGAAAAAACAAATGGCATTTAAAAGTGCGTGTTGTTTTCAAATATTGAAAAAGGCTTTTCCTCTAAAATTTCCCCTTTAAGAAATGGAAAAATTATGAACGTGATAATCTAAAATGGATCTGCCCACTGGTTCTCGGATTCCTAAATGGATCTTGCCAATTGGTTCTTGGATCCATTCCCATCACCTAGATTTGCATAATTTTGACTAATATCTAAAGAAGTCAAACTTAGCTTCTCAATGAACTGTTTGACTTTATAATTTTGACTAATATCTAATCACCTCTTACGTTTGACTAATATGGAGATGCACGCATAGAAGCAATCGATGACCAAAGTAAAAGTAGTACATATAGATTTATCCTGCCCAACCTACTTCACATAGACTTGACATGGTCTAATTGTTTTTGGGTATGATGATGATGTGAACCATATCACTACTTTTATGAGAGAAGATGAAAGAGCTCATATAAGGCTAACAACATAGAGAATAGACGACCCATCAGAAGATGGAAGAATAGATGCGTGAAGAGGTGGACAAGATTTTGGTTTGCTAATATTCAGATTTTTGTAGAAGTTGATAAAACGTGGGATTAAATTTTGAAAAAATTGTGGGTCTCCAAACGATTATCTCCTCTCCATTGCTTGGTCTGTTTGAGCTCTTCTACCCTCTCTTGCAAAGTAGTGATCTTATCCTTCAAAATGTAGTATTATCTTACGTATTTAGACGTGTTGAGTATACGTGAAGAATGATGGGGATGATTAAGCATATAAATACCACTTTTGCTTGGCTATCAGAAGTGACAAATCCAAGAATTCGAGTGGGTTAGAATGGATCCAAACAAGCACGCAGCCTTCAAGCGACCACCCAATATATTTTTGATGGAGCTAGCACCAGCGGTTGCCATGACTCGTCAAGTTGCTTCTACTTTTATCCATGATTTTGTTAGAAAATGATTATTGTTCAAAACAAATAAATGTTGGAATGAAGAAACAGGATTAAAAAAAAACAATTATACCTTACAGCCGCATGGGTTTGTACCATGCGGCCGCATGGGTATTTACCCGGACTAAATGTCTCGGTATGGTTTGAACTATGCGGCCGCATGGTACAATATTTTAACCGTTTGGAGGTTGATTTTTGCCCGATTGGAATTCAAATTTGGTGACTTTTGGAGAGTTTTTTGCACCACTTCGTGTAGCATTGTTTCTGGGCTATAAATAAGTGGTTTGTGATCAACTTAAACATTAAGAAAACATACAAAAAACTATAGCCCCATTTTGAGAGAATTTTCATTCCAAGTTTAATTTTCTTCTTCATATTCATAGTTCTTGAGTGTTCTTGATTCTAAAAGATTTTGCTTGATTGTTTGAACATTAATCTTTTTCAAGACTTGTTTTAAATCCTGCAAACCATTTGCCATCATCCCTTCAAACAATTTTCAATCCTAAAGGGGGCAAATATTATTTGAGGACAACGGTATCATGATCAAGTCTTTTGGTGGATATTTCACTTTTGATTTCTTGTCTTCAAGTTAGTATTTGATTGCTGCAACATTATTACATTCTCGGTGTATTCTCCATTCATTTTTCAACAATCTCAAACAATAATTGATAAATGGAGAACGAAAGCACAATGGCTACTATCAAGTTGATGAATCAAGACCTTGTACGGTTGGATCGCTTTGATGGAACGAATTTCACAAGGTGGCATTACAACCTTGAAGATCTTCGACATACTTGATCTGGAATTGGCACCATTACCGGAACCTACAAATGAAGAAACTGATGCGGTAAGGGCTGAAAGACAAAAACGCCAAGACGGTGAACTTATATGTCGTGGTCACATCATAAATGCTCTATCAGACAGGCTATATGATCTCTACACTAACACTTCATCGGCAAAGGAAATCTGGAACGTATTGGAAAACAAATACAAAGTCGAAGAAGAGGGAACAAATAAATTTCTAATTTCGAGGTATTTTGATTTCAAGTTTCTTGATAATATTCTCATACTCCCCCAAATACATGAATTGCAAGTACTTGTGAATAAGTTGAAGGCCGTAAAGATTGAAATTCCAGAAACTTTCCAAGTGGGGGCTATTATTGCCAAACTTCCCGAATCTTGGAAAGGATACCGGAAGAAAATCATGCATAGTTCTGAAGACTACTCTTTGGAACAATTGAAAAAACATCTTCGAATTGAAGAGGAATCAAGGGCAAGAGATAAGAATGATAATTCTTATGAAGGCACATCTAAAGCCATGTTGTAGAGAAGCTTGAACCGTCTACCAAAACCAACAAGAGAAAGTCTTTAAGAAACTTCAACAATTCCAAGAAGAAGACAAAATGTAGTTGTTTTGTATAGGGGTGTCCAAAATATCCGAACCGAACCGAGCGGTTCTTCATAAGTTAAAGACCCGAACGGGTACCCGAATCGAGAACCGAAAGGTTTGGGTCGGGTCTTGGGTCTCGACCAAGAACCGAAGAACCGAATGAGACCCGAAACTAAATAATTTTTTTTTATTTTTTTATTGAATTAATTAAATAATTTTATTTTTTCTAACATTTTACATTGGTGAAAGATTAATAAATCAAGATTTGAATTTTTATCTAAGGTTGCAAGGGATGTTCCTGCCATTCCTGTATCTACAGTTGCTTCTGAGTCAGTATTTAGTACTGGAGGACGCATTTTTGATCCATTTAGGAGTTCTTTAACTCCTAAAACAGCTGAAGCCTTAATTTGTACACAAAACTGGCTAAGAAAATATTCTAGACTCTTGAAAGTTTCCCAAGATGAAATTTGCATTGAAGAAACAAAGTTCTATGAGGGCATTGAGACATGTAATAGATATATATTATATTTTTTTTTATCAAATCTTATTAGTTGAATATTTTTTAGTTTATTTGTTTGTTAATTGTGCTTTTTCAATTCTTGTAGAGTTTTTTGCCATGGCAAGTCAAGCAGTAGCAGTTGATGATTAAATCAAATAGTTGGTAAGTATTAGTATCTACTTTTTGGTATTTGTATGCATTGAATTAATGTTATTCGACAGCTAGTTATTTTTATATTTTTGAATTTGGTTATGTTAATTTGTAAAAGTTACAAATGAAATGTCATTAGTTATATTTATGTAGTGTTGCTGTAAATGTTAAAAAATTTAATTATGGTACGGAACCGAACCGAACCGAACCCGAACGGTTCCATAATTATATTTGGACCCGACTGGTCCATTTATTAAATACCCGAAAATTCTGGAACCGAGCAGAACCGAACCGAACCGACCCACGGACACCCCTAGTTTTGTATGTGGAAAATCTGGACATTATGCAAAAGAATGTCGATACCGAAAAAAGAACAACACCGAAGGAAAAGTAAACTACATCAAAGAAGACAATATTGTGACCACCGTTAGTGAAATCAATACAATCAAGGGAAAGGTTCCCGAGTGGTGATATGATACATGTGCAACTGTACATGTATCGTATGATAAGTCATTATTCAAGACTTATTTCGAAACTGATGAAGAACAAGAGATTCAAATGGGTACGAAGTCAGATCCAAAGTGTATGGAAAAAGAAACGTGGATATTATTTTCACTTCCGCAAGACGGTTACCTTAACAAATGTACTACATGTTCCCGATATGAATAGGAACTTAGTTAGTGAAAATCTCTTAGGAAAATCGGGCATAAAATGTGTTTATGAATCCGGTAAACTTGTACTTTCCCTAAATGAGAAATTTGTTGGTAAATGTTATTCTAGTGAAGGAATGGTCAAACTGTGTACTATGACAAGTCTTTAAATAATAAAGTCGACTTTGCTTATATTGTTGTTGATTTATTTTCGTTATGGCATGCTAGATTAGGTCACATAGGTAAAAGTACTATGAAACGTATGTTTGTGACATGATTTCATATAATGAAAATGATGTTTATAAATGTAAGACATGTATTGAATCTAAAATGATAAGAAGCCTTATCAAAGTGTTAATAGGACTTCTAATATTTTAGAATTAATTCATACCGATATATGTGAACTACATGGAATGTTGACTAGAGGTGGTAATAGATACTTTATTACTTTTATTGATGACTACTCTAGGTATACATATGTTTATTTAATTAAGCATAAACATGAGGCCTTTGATATGTTTAAGACATATAAAAATGAAGTAGAAAATCACCTAAGTAAGAAAATAAAAATTTTAAGAAGTGATAGAGGAGGTGAATATTTTTCTAGTGATTTTAATTCACTTTGTGAACATGGTATAGTACATCAATGTTCTGCACCTAGGACACCCGAACAAAATGGATTGGCTGAAAGGAAAAATAGAACTTTAGTTGATATGATAAATGCTATGTTAATGTATGCTAAGTTGTCATTTAATTTATGGGGTGAAGCATTATTAAGTGCATGTAGGATTTTAAATATGATTCCTTCTAAAAAATACTAAGGTTTCTCCTTATGAATTGTGGAAATGAAGAAAATCGAACATTGATTATTTTAAAGTGTGGGGGTGTCTTGCTTATTGTAAGAACACAAATCTTAACCGATCAAGTTGGGTCTAAGAAGCATAAAATGTGCTTTTGTAGGATATGCTAATAATAGCAAGTCTTACAGATTATTGAATTTAGAAACCAATGTGATTATCGAATCAAATAATGTGGAGTTCTTTAAGAAATCATTATCTTCGGATAACGAATTGAGGGAAATTCATAATGATATCCCTAGCTCAAGTGGAATACGAGATGGAACATCTTCTAAAGATGTTAATGAATCTAGTGAACCACGAAGAAGCAAAAGAACTCGAATTGCGAAGTCCTTGGGATCGGATGAGATTGACTCTCAACTTATTTCCTTTTACTTGGTAGAGGGAAATAGTGTGAATGTTGTAAGAACAATTCCTTTTGTTCAACAAGTGGAAACCGACCCTAAAACTTATAAAGAAACTATAACTTCACGTGATATCATCTTTTGGAAAGATGTTATTAATGACGAAATTGATTCGATAATGTCAAATAATACATGGGAACTTGTCGATTTATCACCCGGATCTAAACATATAGGTTGCAAATGGGTGTTTAGGAGAAAGTATAATACTGATGGTTCTCTTAATACCTTTAAGGCTAGATCAGTAGCCAAAGGTGATCGACAAAAGGAAGGAATTGATTATTTTGACGCATATGCACCGGTAGCTAGAATAACATCTATTAGGATATTATTTGCTTTAGTTTCGATACATGACTTGCATGTTCATCAAATGGATGTCAAGACGACATTCTTGAATGGAGATCTCGATGAAGAGGTCTATATGGAATAACTTGAAAGGTACGTTCTACCTGGAAATGAACAAAATGTGTGCAAGCTAGTAAAATCATTATATGGCTTGAAGCAAGCACCTAAGAAGTGGAATGAGAAATTTGATTTAGCGATAATATGTTTTGGCTTTAAACATAATAGTGTAGATAAATGTTTATATTGTGAAGTATGTGAAAATTATGTGATTTTTATTTACTTGTATGTTGATGACATGTTGATTATGAGTAATCACATGGATGAGATCAAAGAAACGAAAATGTTTCTATCTTCCATTTTTAAGATAAAGGATCTTGGAAAAGTAGATACTATTTTAGGTATCAAGGTTACCAAAAATAGTGGGGGTTATTATTTGAATCAATCACACTATATAGAGAGTGTGATAAATAAATTCAAATATTTGAACATAAAAGATTGTAGTACCCCACTTGATCCAAGTTCAAAGCTTTAGAATATGCAAGTACTATTGGAAGTCTCATGTATGCCGTTCGATGTACGAGACCGGATATAGCATTTGCAATTAGTAAACTTAGTAAGTTTACTAGTAACCCGAGCAATGACCATTGAAAGGCCATTGGAAGAGTTCTTGGATATTTAAAAAAAACCAAGAATTTAGGTCTACAATATACTAAATTTTCAGCTGTATTGAAATGTTTTACAGATGCTAGTTGGATATCTAGCACATGTCAAAATAAATCCACTTCAGGTTGAGTGTTTACACTTGGTGGTGGAGCTGTTTCTTGAAAGTCAAAGAAACAGACATGTATAACACACTCAACTATGGAATCCGAGTTTGTTGCACTATCGGAAACCGAGAAAGAGGCTGAGTGGCTTAAGGAACTCTTATACGAGATACCTTTGGGACCGAAGATAATATCTTCTATACTTATCATGTGTGATAGTCAAGCCACGTTAGCAAAAGCATACAACGAAGTATATAATGAAAAGTCTAGACATATGAGTCTAAGACATGATTACATAAGGAAATTAATCAAGAGTGGAACAATTTCCCTAAATTATGTAAAATCAATTGAGAATTTAGCGGATCCTTTAATTAAACATCTAAATAGAGATTTAGTAAATTCTACTACAAGTAAGATGTGGTTGAAACTCTTAAATTTAAAAAGGTCCACCAATGATGGCAACCCTACCCATCATTACTCAAAAAGTAATTTATGGGTTCAAAGGGTAATAACAAGTCATTCGACATGTGGATAGTTTCAACATTATTGATATCCGTAATAACCTATTTTAGTTATAATGCTGGTTGTTACTGAAGTAATTGATGAATTAAAATTCTTAATGAAATTCAGTATTAATAACAAGTATATTAAAAGTAATAAAGATACTGAAAGAACTTCACCTAAATAAATTTCGATGTGATGCCGCCTCAATAGAGAGTTAGAATTTCTCTCTTAAAAGTTTATTGAAAAAGGATTAGCGTAAGACCATAATAGCGCTAAACGAGTTTGAGAAATTTGAGAACACGTGATATTCATGTGTGTATTCGAACCGGTATTGTCATTTGGAACAAATTGTTCAAAATTTCATGCTACATTTGATTCCAACTTTGCTTTGTTTGAATTACACTATGGTTAGATTCAAATCGAAAGATATATAATTATTATGCATAAGTATCGTATAACTTTGAATATGAGAGTTTATTTGATTTTGAACAAGTGGGGGATTGTTAGAAAATGATTATTGCTCAAAACAAATAAATGTTGGAATGAAGAAACGGGATTAAAAAAATATATATATATTATACATTGCGGCTGCATGGGTATTTACCGGGACTAAATGTCCCGGTATGGTTTGAACCATGCGGCCGCCTGAGTTTGTACCTTGCGGTTGCATGGTACAATATTTTAACCGTTTGGATGTTGATTTTTGCCCGTTTGGAATTCAAATTTGGTGGTTTTTGTAGAGTTTTTTGCACCGCTTCGTGTAGCATTATTTCTAGGCTATAAATAAGTAATTTGTGATCAACTTAAACATTAAGAAAACATACAAAAAACTATAGCCCCATTTTGAGAGAAATTTTTTATTCCAAGTTTAATTTTCTTCTTCATATTCATAGTTCTTGTGTTCTTGATTCTAAAAGATTTTGCATGATTGTTTGAGGATTAATCTTTTTTCCAAGGCTTGTTTTAAATCCTGTAAACCATTTGTCATCATCCCTTCAAACAATTTTCAATCCTAAAGAGGGCAAATATTGTTTGAGGACAACGGTATGATGATCAAGTCTTTTGGTGGATATTTCAATTTTGATTTCTTGTCTTCAAGTTAGTATTTGATTGCTGCAACATTATTACATTCTCGGTGTATTCTCCATTCATTTTTCAACAGATTTCGTATCAACAAATGATTGAACATAATCCTTGTTTGGTTTGTTAAAAATTAGATTTTTAGATATCTTGATAAAAGATGATAAAATATGTGATTGAAAAGTTGATCCATTTGTTTGGCTTGTGTGAGATCTTCTATCTATTTTTAGAAAAATAGTGATCTAATCGACCAAAACATAATCTTAAGTACATATAACACGTGTTGGGTATGCACGAAGAAGTACGGGCATGATTAAAAACATAAATACGACTTTCACTTGGGCCATTGGTCGTTCTATCCATTGGCCAGGAGGAGGAAGATAGTCGAGGGAAAGACTGAAGTTTCTTGCCTCTTGGTGTTGCTCAACCGCTTCTCCGCCATGGACGGCGGCTTCTCCAACTTGGAGATGGCACATGCAAAAACTGTTTGCAATTGAAAATAAGTTTTAACAAAAGATATCAATTTTAATTTTAATAAAGGTCCTCAATTTTGGCTCATTTACATTTTTATCCATCACCATTAGATGATCATTTGATGCTAATTTTGTCAATTTCCCCAATAAAAACTATGTTCACTAATTGATCCTATCAATGGGTTACTAAAAGAACTTATGAATTTACAGTCCAAATTCCATGTTTGACCAATCAAAATGCTTTAAAAATCGACCTAGGCATGAATTCGAAAAAAGTAAAGAGTTGACGATCAAAATGTTCAACTAGAATTAAATCAATTTTAATACAAAATTCATTATGTAGTCAATCATACCGACTCATCAACTACACAATCAATTACAAATGTTGTAGCAAACATCTCATATTATCGTAGAGTGTTTTTGCTTACCGAATGATCAAATTGTAATGAAGCATATAAATAATCAACTTGAAATAAAACTATATTTACTAAAAACACGATTTTTATCTAAATCGAACGGGGACTGAGATTCTGAAAAATAGTAAATTAATCGTTTCTTATATTGCAGGAACCAAACATATTAAGTCCATGTTTGACCTTATTTTCTAAAACACGATTTTACTTAAAATCATTTTTAATCTCACATTTCACGAGACCTATATATATTTTTTTAATGAAAAATGCATGTTGTACATCGTCTTTTACATAATATTTTACAAATTGATGAGGTGTTTAAAAGAAAATGAGTGAATTTTTTTGTTTCTTTTTTTGATTGATGAGATCTTGACACATCATGAGTTGATAAATAAATCTATAAGTTGTAAGGTACATGTAGCACAATCGAATTTTTATTGACTTTTTAACTACACAATTTATTAATTTTATCAAAATATACTAAAATTTTGATTTTTAACTAAATCAAACTAGAGATATAGGTTACTAATGATTTAAGAATTTGATTACTAGTCCAGCCCGGCCCAATCTCTCTCATTAACAAGTAGCTCAGTCTGCTTTAGCCCAATAAATGCTTAATCCCTTTTTTTATTTATTTATTTATTTATAAGATGATCCCAATGGTTTGAATAATGTTAATAGTACACAATCGAGTTAGACAATGCTTTACCTACCGATCATGTGTCAAAAAGAGAGTGGTGAAGTTTTTTTTACTTGATTGAAGAAATTCTGACCCAATTATATTTTATAATATCACGTGTATGTAAGTCATTATGTACATCTAGCACAATCGAATTGATTTAATTAAATTTTGTTACGATCAGACTCATTTCGAATCGTTTTTTTTTTTTTTTAACTCAAACCTAAAATAAAGGATTCCTTTGAAATACAAGGAATAATTCATCCACTTCACGAGTGTCTTCCAATGTCTGTAAAAAAGCAAAATGATTAGAAATTGAATTAAAACAAGCTATTATTAGCCCTCATTTTCGAAAAATTATTTTTTTTCTTAAATTCATTTTCAATCACACATTCTACCAAATGAAATGATCTTACACATAAATTCGGAAATTTTTCTTGCTTTTTAGCCACACATTTTTTAAAAATTACTACTACAAAATTTATTCTTCCAAAAAATGGGACTCAAACAAACCCTAAATATTTTACGAGGGGATGATTACTTTCATTAATTTAGACGAAATACAAATACTATAAAGTAACATGAGATGGTTAGCGCTCCTAGTTTCACACAGAGCCAGCGGTTTCGAGGAGAGCATAGACACCGACAGTTGAATAAAAAATTAAGTTGATTAATACGTACGTACCTACCCAAGATAATTTAATTAAGTTAATTACTATATATAATTTTCAGAAAGCGTGTAAACCACATGATAGGGGCCCACCACATAAAGCTCAAGCTTATATTAATCCAAAATTAAAATAATTATTATGTTAACTTGATATAAATAAAATTAAATTAACCCCTCGTTTGGTTAAGTTAAAAAAACTTTTTAAATTCTAAGTCAAAATCAATAATTAATTTTAATTACACATTTCATGGAATTCATAACTTTTCAATTATATATTTTATCAAAATTTAATTATTATTATTAATCTAAATCAAAAAGGGCTAAGTTTTATTCACGTCGATTACATAAATATTAGTTTCAACGCTCGATCTGTCGAAAGATATTAAATAATTAGAATTTTAACAATCACGACAAGCTAAGATATGAATTCTTTTTGTCGTTTCGTTTGATTCGTCGTTATATTTATATGAAATAATTAGATTCTTGACAATTTTGATGTGTAAAACAATTATATTAATCCAAAACAATTGAAATAAAGATTATCATTTTTCTTTGCCATCTATGTTTGTCTGTTAAGTGCACAGAAATTCTCGACTGCATTCTTTGATAAATTTATTTACTTGCAGGACAAAAGCTTAAGAGTGATGTTTGGTGTACATAATTTGGGTTACATAATAGTGTCCATACACTCACATGGGGTGGTGTCCGCTCGAATATGTAACCCAAATTATGTACAAGTAGAGTTATTCAAAGCTTAACTGATATATGTAGGAATATTTTAATATTAAGATAATAATAATTTACGGGAGATTAAACCTTTTTTTTTTTTTTAGTGGAAAAGTTGGAGAGGGTGAAAAAGTCACAACAAATCGATGGATAATTAAAGAGTATACAGAAGTTATAGGACTGTCTCCCTGTATTAATTTTGTCAAAAAAAAATTGCACCTTTAGAAAAATTGGAGTTATAGAGGTTGGACCAATCTCATTGATCCTAGTCTGGTACGAGCACGTCTTCGTTGAACACCTTTCAAATTTCGCCTTAAATGTTCATATAGATACATATATTATAGAGGTGATAAGTTATTGACTTTTAAGATTTTTATTATATAAAAAAAATAAAAAAACACGAGCCGGCTCTGCCCGTTTAGGCTTTGGTCTAAAGTTCGGGCCGAGCCTTATTTTTTTGGCCAGACTTTGCTCGGCTCGGCTCGAGCAGAGCTCGAACTTTTTTTTTTCGGCTCGGCTCGTTGATATAGCTAGAAAAAATGATGAAAAGTTTTAGATTTGTGTGTAATATTATTTTATTTGAAGAATGTGTAGTTGAAATGAAGAAAAAAAATGAGTGAGATTAAAATGTGTGATTGAAAAATTGTGAATTTCATAAAATATGTTGTTAAAATTTATTGTTGACTTTGACTAAAATTAAAATCTAAATTTTAATTCGGGTCAAATGGGGGCTTAGTTTTCCAGTATAATTTAATCTTTTTTTATTATAATTAAATCTTTTCTGAGAATCTATAATTACTTTGTAAATAAGTAGTAAACAATTGATATGACAAAAAGAAGAAAACAAGAAATCAAACAAATATTTATATATTGGAAAATAGTTAGGAGGTAAGCTTCCTTTGTCTTTTCATGAATTCTTGGATACATGGGTAAGATTCAATGAATGCGGTTCGGTATCGCCATTCTTTTCGGCTTTTCCTTTTTTTTTTTTTTTTTTGGACCGTATAAAAATAATTTCATAAAAGGTAACTTATTACAGGACAAAATTGAATTAATTATTAGTTTTCAATAGGTTTAAATTGAGATCGATTTGCCAAGTTTATTAGAAGATCTAAAGTAACTAGATTTAAAACGTAGGTTATGTTTGATTGTGCAAAAAATTTCATGGAAAACCAATTCCAACTACCATTTTTGCATTGTTTGATAGCAATAATTTTCCTTGGAAATGGTTTTCTTGGCTTCCCTCGAACGAGTACAATTTCCATGGTTTTTGTTGAAAATGAATTCCCACCACTTTGGTGGGAAAAAAAATTTCAGGTTACCCTTTTTTTATTTTATTATTTTTTTGACAATTGGAAAAAACTCTAGAAACAATGATAAAAAAATTATCACCTTTATTGACAATTTTCATGCAAAACAAAGCCAAACGAATGATATTCGGTACGGTAATTCTTGAAAAAAAATATTTGACAATGAAAACAAATTCTAGACCAAATGGTAAAAAAAAAAAAAAAAATTATCACTTTAATGGATAATTTCCATTAAAAACGAAGTCATACGGATACCAAACTTTCAACATTTTCTAGGTGAAAAATTATATCAATCAAACACAATTAATTACAATTCCGAGTAGAACGAATTCTAAACAATTCAATTTCCCGTAATTCATTTTCTTTCCACCCAAATTTCACGTTTCCAATCAAACGGAGCCGTAATGTTTGACTTAGTTTTATTAGTTGTCTACCTATAGTGAAGAAACATGTTACGTAAAAAATAGGGTATTAAACTTCAATTGATATAAAAATGTATCTTGACAATATGATAGGGGCGTCATCGAACTAAAATCTTGATAATAAATTTGTATTGTTTTTCACAACTCGAGCTTTGAGTAGATGAATAAATTAGGAAGAAAGAAAGAAAAAGTCAGTTTATTGAGTTATTTTATGGAAGAGAAAACGAGACATCAACCAGAATTTGATATTTGTGATAGAAGCAATGGGAAAATATAGCCTAAACTTTTTTTTAATAGCGATATCCATTTTCCCTTCTTTTTTTTTCCTGTTAAAAGGAAAATAAAGCCAAAACTTTTGACCTTTTGCTGGATCACTAATACTTGTCACTTTCAATCTTAGCAGAAAAAAAGGAGAAAAATAAATGGAATTTAGTAAAACTAGTAAGCTTCTAATAAAATATCATATTTCGAAAATCATACGACGTCGGACATTTCACATACGAACTCGCATTATTGTAAGTTATTGGTATCGTTTGAGATATTTCTCTGAGTCTTCGAAATGGAATCATATGTTATAAAAACTCTTCAAGACTTTGATGATACTTTAAAATGCGGAAATTCTTTTTCAATTGCCTTATTTCGAACGTTCTTATGATGATAATGTGAATTTTAGTAGAGTGGTGTAGTTGTGATCATTTCAAGTAAGAAAGATCTCTGGGATCCTTCACTCTCATCAGCCTAAAAATAGAAAGAAGCTCACCTTGAAGATGAAGACAGAGAAAGGATGTGAATGAGGTTCAACCAACGATCGGGAAGGCTCACCTTGAGATGTACCATTGCACCCGTGAATTTTAAATAATTAATTATTAGAAATTCAAATAATATGTTTTGCTTGTAGGATATGTCCAATGTTTTGTATGTTTTTTTAAAAATATTTTTGAATTATTGAATATAAAAATATTATTGACGGGGACAGGTTGGGAGTTCAACAGGAATTGTTAAAATTGAAAATTAAATAAGTTAAATACAAATTAATCTTACTAAAAAGTTACTTACTTTTGCTTAACCTGATTTTCAAATTTACTTAGTTTCCTAATAAAACTTATTTTTTGAAACTAAATCTTTATTTATTTTGTGAGAAAAAGTAAATTTTAAATACACCTAAACATTCACGAAAAGAGGGAGAAAAAAAGAGAGGCAAAAATCAAGAACTTTACGTACAATTTAGGGTTTAGGAATATTATAGAACCAAAAAATTCAAACATCGAGAATTCAATTCTCTAATTTACACTAAAATAATTCGACTTTCACATTTTTGTCTTTCTTTTTTCTTCTCGATTATCATGATACATAACGAGTAGGCAATCATTGAAAACATTGTTGATATGATCCATTCGACTCCTGAGGGTTCACAAATTAAGATTGGTATTGTATAATCAAATAAGAATTGCAAAAAAAAAAAAAAGGAATAAATAAATAAAATATAAAAAGTGATAATAAATAGGATTATTACCCGCATGCATGCCGGGTCAGCCATGCAATATCTCCAAAAATTGAACTTTTTCTAAACTGCCCTACTCCAACTAGTAGAAAAATGCATGAATATTCTTTAAGCAAGTTGAAGAAATACATGACAAAAACAGACATCATTTCACCTGAGTTGTCTTTTTTATTTATTTCAATAAACCCGTTTTTATGTAGCGAGTGTTAGACCATTCAAAATTAAAATATTCATAAGATGAAAGTAACAGAAGATTCTAAATGCATAGGTGGGGTCATACTTAATAAATGAAGATAAGGAACGAGAATATACGTCAATAAGTTCAGAAGTGTTGGTCGAAGATAAACTGACAGAACGACGATTGCAGTGGTTACTCGTTTTGAGTTATCTAAACACTCATAATTGAGAATTCATGAGAGAGAGAGAGAGAGAGAGAGAGAGAGAGAGGGGGGGGGGGGGGGGGGTTGATTGCTTCACACGGAAAAGAGACATTAGCCTTGTATAATATTTATCACTTGACTAATCAGCCTTTTTCTTTCCCTAAATTATGCTAAAGAAGTGACTGGGGATAATGAATCTGTCATCAATTTGCAATTAAAAACCTACAAATGATACTTTTTAATGATTGCTCTCTCTTTAAGATGTTGTACATGGACACAAAGAAAGGTCAATTAGCATTGCTAATCTTTCTTCATTCAGAAGGGAGCATGCAAATTTACTGACCAATCAGAATAGTCTGTTTGCACTTAGGAAAAAAAAACATTTCACAATTGATTTGCCGAAATTGGTGTCAAGATAATTAATTTTTTAACGATATATTTCATCAATTTTATCAAAATTTACTAAACGAGAGTAAGATAAGAATCCATTTCTGCTTTTTTTTTGACTTTTTTCTATGCTGGTTGACATCTAGTGGGATAGTTAAAGAGAGTGCAACAAGTTCACGTAAAATAATCCATGCTTTTGCTTGAATATATTCTTTTCTTCAACTTGAAGAAATAAATGACAATAACAAATACCTAAATTCATTTCACCTTATTTAGGAAAAAAAATATTTAAATAAATAAGTCTAATACTTAAGCTTTTAATTGGTAGGGATTAAAATCAGATTCTTAGTAGATTTTAATAAGAGTTAATGAAATGTATGGTTGGAATTAATTATCGATTTTGACTTAAATTAAAACTTGAATTTTAATCCACTCCAAACAGGGGCTAAAATTTGATAAAATCTCTAATCAAAGGTAACAATTATTTTTTTATTAAAATATATTAAAAATCTAATTATAATCGACACCAAACATTGACTTAATATGTTAATTTCTTATTCAAGAATTTTTCGTTACGCAACGTATCTTTCTTGCGAAAGAAACCTATATCAAGAGGGGATTAAAACGGGAGAAAGGTTAATAAACTAATCTAATGCAAACTGAAACTTTATTTAAAGATGGATATCTCTTCAAGATCTTGTGCATGGACATAACCTTCCAAAGAAAGATTGATTGTACTAACGTTAATGATGTGTCGAAATCACCATTATTGGCCATTTTTATATTGCATCATTAACAAATAATTATATAGCCCTGTTTGGTGGTGATTAAAATATGAATTTTAATCTAAATCAAATTCAACAATTAATTTTAACCACATAATTCACAGGTCTTATGAATTTTTCATTCACACATTTCATCAATTTTTATCAAATATACTAAAAATTTGATTTTAATCCCTCATCAAATAGTAGCATAATAGCGAGAGCTTGTTTGTCTCTCATTTTTAGGAGAAAAATGGAGTTTTGAATAATATATTTTGAAGAATGTGTGGTTGAAATTTAAAGTAAGTTTATGGGTTTGTGTGTAGAATATTTTATCGAGCGAATGCGTGGTGTAGAATCTTACTGTAGCAAACAGAATTTTAAATTAATAGTTGACAAAAAGGGGCTGAGTAGAGTAGAGTATCGTTCCGATTGATTATTGGTTGTTCTTTAATTAAAACTTGTTTCAATAAAACACACAATTAAGACTATAAAAATTAATAATAATGGAGAAAACGAGTATTTAGATAGAAATTCGTTAAGAAAATAGTAAGGAGTCCTGCTTTTACTAATCTACTCACATTCAATTCATATTTTTGGTTCAATTATTATGTTTTCGCTCATTAAAATCCGTATATAAATATTAATATTCATTTCTCGAGTAAGATTATGCGTTCTAACGTGCAATATCTCAATATAATGTATAACAAATATCATCTAATTTAATTCTCATAATTAACAAAAATAAATCAATCACGTCAATTCAATCCACTTTGAGCTTCTGATAATATCAAGTTGTGTCCCTAATATAAAAGTTGAAACTATTATGATCCGTTTGATTGCAAATGTGAAAAATGAGTGGAAAGAAAATGAATTTCAGGGAATTGAATTGCATAGAAATTATTTTATTGGGAATTGTAATTAATTGTGTTTGATTGATATAATTTTCTACTTGAAAAATGTTGAAAATTTGGTGTCCATTTGACTTTATTTTTCATAGAAATTATCCATGAAAGTGATAATTTTTTCTACCACTGGGTCTATAATTTGTTTCAATTGTTAAAAAATTAAAAAATTTATCATATCGAATACCATTCATTTAGCTTTGTTTTACCGTGTGTTTGGTAGAGATTAAAATCGAATTAAAATTAAAAAATTAGTTGTTATTGTTGACTTTTATTAGACAAGTGAGACCCAATAATAGCTATATTTTCAATTTTAACTGGATTAAAATCAATACCGAACAAACCCTTACATGGAAATTGTCAATAAAAGTGATAATTTTTTTTTTTTATCATTGTGTCTAGAATGTTTTTCAAAAAAAAAAAAAAAACTGAAAAATGGATTCTCACCAAAACCTCAAGAGAACAACTTTCAGCAAATCCCAAAAAAGCTGGCGCGTGAGGCAAGTTCAAGAAAATATTTTCCTAGAAAATTTGTCCAATCAAATACACCAAAACTTGGAAAATGGAAAAAACTTTCCTACTTCCCTAGAAAATGTGTGCTATCAAACATATATATATATAAGCAAGCCAAAATTTAAAATAAAAGAAAAAAAAAATTGAATCGAAATAGAGATTTGGATGGATTATTAAATTTCGGATAACGGCTACCACATTTGTTCTTGTTGCAACCAATACTTTCAAGCTCAATTTGAGCATTGAACGAGAAATGTACATAGTCAAGAGTCAAGGGTTCTATTGAAATTTAAATTAAAGTATAATTGAATGATCACTCAATATTATATCATGTTAAATAGTTTCACGATATAATTATTCGACCCATAAATTAAACTCAACACCAACAAATACTTTATTAATTATCTTTTTTGGAGGATTATAATGCATTTGTTGTTAGTATTTGAACCATAAGAATTAGACCCAAAACCTAGAATTGGAACCAATAGAATCATTTTTATTTGTTATTATAACTTTTTTTTGAAAATTGTTTACGAAAAAATACATAGTTACAATACATTAAAAATATAACTCCATATTTATCAAACTGGTAAAAAGTGTTACAAATCAAGTATTAAACACACACACACACACTAAATTTGAATAATTTAATCATCATTATCACATCCTAATATATAGCATATATTCCTTTTTGAATAACAGATTTTTTCTAGAGCCTGTTTGGTACGACTTAAAATCCAATTAAAATTGAAAATATGACCGTTATTGGATCCCACCCGTATAATAAAAGTCAACAATAACGACTATATTTTCAATTTTAATCTGATTTTAATCTCTACCACACACCCTCCTAATATTTCTCCCGCCCACTTTCTCTCTCTTAGTATACACATCTAGAAATCGGTGCATTCACATCTCTGGCTCTGCTATATCTAAAATTGCTCCAATACTATCACTGAGATTGGCCATAATTTGGCGAGTATAGTTCTTCAACAGCAGATTTCCTCTGAGTAAGTCACATTGTCATCGTCAATTTTACAATTTCATCTATTTACGAGGGCTAGCTTTGAGTTTGTCAATAATCTGATGATTTAGAATTTGAAGATTTCAAAACCAACACATTTCACCTTCATTCTAGCTATTTTCTGGTCACATAGCGGTGAAGAATTATTGCTTCAAACCGCATCAACATCTATAAGGGTGGTTATAAGTTTATGTTAATTGTGATCGATTGTGAACAAATATATCTTCATTATAACTTTCTGTGACTATATCTGTCTTGCTCACGTATAGTCGCAATTAAATACTGATATGGTGTTAGACAATCCCAATTAAGACAAACTTGGTTGCGGTTGGTCATAGATATCGCACATCTTGTCGCAAATAATAACAACATACACAAATTTGGCCACAAAAAGTGACTATTAAAAAAGCCATGTTCACATACATCACAAACGCATATAGTCAATAGGTCACGGTCATGCTAAAATTTTATGAAATAAACCACAGTCACCTCCACCTCCACACTATCAAACCGATCTATTGCGGGTAAAACTCCACCGCTGTCGATACCAAACAAGTTGGCCACCACCTCAATTCCACAACCTCTACACCAACTTTACCTTAAATCCACCTCATATATACGTCACGCCCAATTATCCATCCTAGTAGATTTCAACGAAAAACTACTGCGAAATACATATGGCTATCTTCATGTGTGCCTATGTGTTTTTATGTATATATACAGAGAGAGTTTGTGTTTGTGAGAGAGAGAGCTCATGTCAATAAAGAAATAAAAGGTTATCGTAGATAGATAATGTAGAGAGAGTGTGTGTGTGAGAGAGAGAGCTTGTATTAGTAAAAAGAGAGAGTCGTAAATATCTCTGTAATGATGTGGGGATGGGTAGGACAAATCATGATTTACGCTTTGAATAATGTTATTTATTATAATGATGATGAAATATCAATAATGTGACAGTTTATGCGGAATAATAGAATTGACTGTTCAATTTTTATAAGATAGATGGGAAATAGGAAAATAGAAATGTGAGGGATAATGAGCGACATATCACCGATACTTCATCATCGTGATGATAAATTACATTACTCTTATGCAGGTTTCAATAGGGCATTTGGTATATTATAGTGTGGTATATATAAATTGGTATATTAAAAAATAAGTATCTTTATTATCACATGATTTGTGAAATTAAGACCCTGTTTGAAACCCATTTTGAAGAAAAGAAAATTTTTGGAATAGTGATTGATGTGAAAATATGTGGTGGAAAAGTGATGAAAAGTTTTTGATTTGTGTGTAATATTATTTTATTTAGAGAATGTGTGGTTAAAATGAAGAATGAAAATGAGAATGAGAAATTAATGAGTGTCAAACGGGGGCTAGAACTAATCCACCTTATTTTTGAATAAAACACTTTATGGGTAGGATTTTGGGTAATTTCTCATTGTTTAAAAATATTTTATGATGATCCAATAAAGTAATTAACACATTTTCAAATAGTTCCATTACCAAAGAACCATTTCGTTTCGAATCTCGTGGAATCAGAACTAAATCGACAACGTTCGGACCTAATTATAAAATGACGAAACAAGTTAAAGGTTGATCTCGATAAATTTGAACCACGTAAATTTTAGAGTACCATTTTCTCTTCTAACATATTTAATTAAGACTAGTCAAAGCCCGTGCAATGTACGTGTTTTGATACTTTTAAAAGTTATGTTAGTGTCGAAATTAATAGGTAGTTTAAACTATTTAGATTGGAATGTATTTTGTCTCCAATACATGTTTCCAATTTGTTGATGCCTTGTTAAAAAGACAATGAAATTCAATCTAACCCTCTTTTTTCTACCTATTGAAGTAAAACATTATGTCTCATTCATCTCGTGATCATAAAATCTCCAATTACATGTATCAGTTGCACCAGTATTTAATTTCTTTACAAAAACCATATGCAAGAAGACGTATGTAGTCAACACTACTTAATTAATAATAATACAGTACCGAATTTATGACAAATCAAGGGTTTCTATCAGTTTTAAAACCACAACAGAACAAAAACTTCCATCGTAGAAGCAAAAAGAATGACAAACGGTCACATAACTTCATAAATTTCGTCGAACACCTTTTCAGTATATTCTAATGATATTGTACATTAAATAAATATTTTTAAAAAAATCAAAATAATTCATTTCATAGAAGATGTTTGTCTACTAGTACTGCATGATGTATGAGGATTATTCTGAAAATCATTGAATTCCTTCAATATTCATTTTTGACACCATAAATTTACCCTTTTGAACCGTAAAAACTGAAAATGAAACTGAGAGAAATTGGTGTGAGTATGTGGATTGAGGGTGGGTAGAAAAGAAAAATTAACGATTATGATTTTATGTTTAATAATTTAGATAAAAATTGAAGAAAAAAGAAATAGAGAGAAATTAGTGTGGTATAGGGGTTGAGGGTGAGTAGAAAAGAAAAATTAACGATTATGATTTTACGTTTAATTATTTTAGATAATTTGTATATTTAAACTTAATCGACAATATATTTATTATTTTCATATTTTAAGTATTTTAAAAAAATTAAATCAATCCAAATGGATATTCATATTATGAAATATCAAGTCAAACATTGTAGGAAAAATAAAGTTCGAAGAAAAGATATTGGAATGAGGTTGAGATTTAAAATAAATACAAACAATTACGAATTTACGTTTCACAATTAATGTAAAATTATTTTTGATATTTAAAAGTTATCGACCATATATTTATCATGGTCGTACTTCAACATTTCCAACAAATTTTAAATCGCTTAAAACACATATTTGTAACTTAAAATATTAAATCAAACGTAAAAAAAATAGGCTTAATTTCAGTTAAAAACTGAAGAAAAATTAAATAGAGAGAAATTGGTGTGAGTATAGGGGTTGAGGGTGGGTAGAAAAGAAAAATTAATAATTATGATTTTACGTTTAATAATTTAATATAATTTTTATATTTAAACTTAATCGATAATATATTTATTATTATCACATTGTAAGTTTTTTTAATAAAAAATTAAATCGATTCAAATATCAAATCAAACGTTGTAGGAAAAATAAAGTTCGAAAAAATGACGTTGGAATGAGGTTGAGATTGAAAAGAAATATAAACAATCACGACTTTACGTTTCATAATTAATGTAAAATTATTTTTGATATTTAAAATTTATCGATCATATATTTATCATGGCCGCATTTCAATATTTCCAACAAATTTTATATCAGTTAAAACGCATATTTGTAATCTAAAATATTAAATCAAACGTTTAAAAAAAAAAAGTGCTCAGACGGCTTAGCCGAGCTGAGCCATAAAACCACTCGACTTGGGATATAGCTTATGAACAGTAAACTCACTCTTTTATATTAGTTATAGACTAGTTAGAAGCACGTGTGATGCACGTGTCATGGTATAGTTGGCTACACGATAGCGTAAATATTTTTTTAAAAAAGTATTTGTCTTAAATATCAGTTACATTAAAATTAAAAACACTTGAAATAACGATGTGTCAAAAATAATATTAAGAGATTTGATTCAAAACTTATTTTCTAGACTTTGCATTTGAAGGTCTCTCTGTTCTTTTTAAAAAAGACAGGGTATAGCTGATTAGGTGTTGATACCCTGTTAAACGAATAATGAAGTTCAATCTAACTCTCATTTTTCTACCTATTGAGGTAAGACATTATGTTTCATCCATCTCGTACTCATGGAATCTCCAATTACATGTATTAGTTGCACCTATATTTAATTTCTTTACCAAGACCCTATGCAAGATGTACGTAGTCAGTACTAATTAATTAATTAATGATAATACAGTGTAGAATTTAGGACAAATCAAATGTCTCTATTAGTATTAAAATCACAATACAAAGAAAACTTTCGTCATAAAAGCAAAAAGAATGACAAACGATCATCTAGCTTCACAAACTTATAATAAATAATACATAATAAAAAAAAGGGTTTAGCCTAACCGAGATGAGCAGAGTCGAGCCATCGACTTATGAACAGTAATAGACACAGAAAAATGGTAGGAAAATAAAGTTCGAAAAAAGGACATTGGAATGAGGTCGAAATTGAAAAGAGATATAAACAATCACAACTTTATGTTTCACAATTAATGTAAAATTATTTTTGATATTTAAAATCTATCGACAATATATTTATCATGACTGCACTTCAACATTTCCAACAAATTTTAAATCGTTTAAAAAGAATATTCATAACTTAAAATACTGAATCAAACGTAAAAAGAGGAAAAAAGAAAAATAAAAAAAGGCTTAGAGGGCTTAGTCAAGCCGAGCCAACCGACCCATAAAATACAGAATAAAAAAAACGGCTTAGCCGAGCCATCGGCTTATGAAGAGTAATTGACAAAGAAAAATTGAATGAAAATAAAATTAGAAAAAAGAACATTTGAATGAAGTTGAGATTGAAAAGAGATATAAACAATCACGATTTTATGTTTCACAATTAATGTAAAATTATTTTTGATATTTAAAATCTATCGATCATATATTTATCATTAAAGTGTGGTTGGGATTGAAAAAAGATGCAAATAATCACGAATTTATGTTTCGCAATTAATGTAAAATTATTTTTGATATTTAAAATCTATCGATCATATATTTATCGGGTTAATTTCACAAATGGTCACTGAAGTTACCTGAAAATTTCAAAACAGTCATTGAAGTTTCAAAGTTTCAGAAACGGTCACTGAAATTTGAAATTTCTTTCAAAACGGTCACTGAATTTTTAGATTTTTTGGCCAAGTTTGAGGCAATTTTTCGGCAACTTCCGACCACCAAAATCGTCGATTTCAGATACCGTTGGAAAGCCCACGATGTCTTCTTCAATTACCACCAAAAATCTCCCCAAAACTCTAAGTGAATCGGCCGGAATAAACCCACGAAGTCGGCAACCGAAAATTGTGAAAACTTGCCTAGATTTTCAGATTTTTGGGGCAAGTTTGAGGCAATATTTCGGCAACTTCCGACTACTAAAACAGTCGATTTCGGATACCGTTGGAAAGCCCACAATGTCCTCTTCAATTACCATAAAAAATCTCTCCAAAACTCCAAGTGATTTGGCCGGAATAAACCCACGAAGTCAGCTACTCAAACTGGGCATAAAAGTCCGAAAATCTGCCCAGTTTGGGTAGCTGACTTCGTGGGTTTATTCCGGCCAAATCACTTGGAGTTTTGGGGAGATTTTTGGTGGTAATTGAAGAGGACATCGTGGGTTTTCCAACGGTATCCGAAATCGACAGTTTTGGTGGTCGGAAGTTGCCGAAACATTGCCTCAAACTTGCCCCAAAAATCTGAAAATCTGGGCAGATTTTCATAATTTTCGGTTGCCGACTTCGTAGGTTTATTCCGGCCTAATCACTTGGAGTCTTGGGGAGATTTTTGGTGGTAATTGAAGAGGACATCGTGGGCTTTCCAACGGTATCCGAAATCGGTAGTTTTGGTGGTCGGAAGTTGCCGAAAAATTATCTCAAACATGGACAAAAAATCTGAAAATTCAGTGACCGTTTTGAAAGAAATTTCAAACTTCAGTGACCGTTTCTGAAACTTTAAAACTTCAGTGACCGTTTTGAAATTTTCAGGTAACTTCAGTGACCATTTGTGAAATTAACCCTATATTTATCATTAAAATGTGGTTGGGATTGAAAAAAGATGCAAACAATCACGAATTTATGTTTCGCAATTAATGTAAAATTATTTTTGATATTTAAAATCTACCGATCATATATCTATCATGGCCGCACTTCAACATTTCGCACAAATTTTAAATCGCTTAAAACGAATATTCGTAAAATATTGAACCAAACGTTTTTAAAAAAAAAAACCTAAAAAGGGTTTCGACGACTTAACCGAGCTAAGCCATAAAATACAGAATAAAAAAAGGGCTAGGCCGAGCCGAGCCAAGCCAAGCCATCAGCTTATGAACAATAATAGACAAAGAAAAATTGTAGGAAAATGAAATTTGAAAAAAAGACATTGGAATAGGGTTGAGATTGAAAATATATTTAACAATCACGACTTTATGTTCCACAATTAATGTAAAATTATGTTTCATATTTAAAATCTATCGATCATATATTTATCATGACCGTATTTCAACATTTCCAACAAATTTCAAATCGCTTAAAACGAATATAACTTAAAATTCTAAACCAAACGTTAAATTAAAAAAAAAAAAAAAAAAAAACTTAGACAGCTTAGCCAAGTTGAGCCATAAAATCTATCGATCATATATTTATCATGGCCGCACTTCAACATTTCCAATAAATTTTAAATCCCTAAACCAAAAAAAAAAAAAAAAAAAAAAAACTGCTTAGCCGAGTCGAGCTATCGACTTGTGAACAGTACCAAGCAAAACCACTCTTTTATTATAGGTAGGATGCCGTAACATTTAAAGAAAAGAAAAGAAAAAAAAAAAAAAAAAAAAAAAGAAGAAGAAGAAACTTACATAAGACTTTGAAAACATGTTCACAAATCTAAATTGCCATCTTCTTACTTTATCTTCATACTTATCTATTTTAGTACGTCTACTAATTTATCTTATCATCATCTAAACGTTATATTACCTAATTTGTACAGCTATGTTTTTATGGTCTTAGCACACTCTTATATATTTTAGTCAAATACTATTGGCTAACCCAATTACTTTCTCATATTTAATTTAATAATCTTAAGTACACTTTATTTGCAAGTCAGGCCGGAAAATATTGAAATAGTGTTTAATTTGCAAATATAAGAAATATAAGGGAGTAAATTGTTATTTTCTTTAAAATGTAAATCCGACCAAATCCGATTGAACCGGGGAAGTTAGAATTAATGCAATCATTGACCTAAGCCTTTTACACGTTAACCATTTCCCCAAGAAAAAAAAAAAAAAAATCAGGAAAAAAAATAATGCAAATATTTTTCAGAAAAGCCATTGAACTTTCAATTTGACTACAAAAAGACACCCGAACTTTCCAAAATTGCCTAACTTAGCCTTATTAGTATAAAAATGCCATCGCACATTTGATAAACAAGCACTAAGAATTTGAAATCTTGAGGGGGATAGCAAATAGTAGAAGTATAAGACGAATCTTTATTATCAACGATTTTTTCTGAATTGTCAAATCAAGTTCATTTTTTTAATCTTACTTGGTATAATATAGAGGTACTTACGACATAATGTGACAATTTATTATTATTGACCTCAAAAAATGCATCAAAGAATCTCGACCGTCTCCCCGTTGAAGCGGGCCGAAGTACAAGCCCAATAAGATGTTGCAAGAGGTTACTAAGCCCGTGTTTGGTAGTAATTAAAATCAAGATTTTAATATCAAAACCAATAATTAATTTGAACCACACATTTTATCATATTTATCAAAATATACTAAATATATTATTTTAATCCCACCAAACAAGGCTTAATTTCATCGGTCCAATCCAATTGAATAATCAATGCCGAGTTGACCAATGTAAGACCACATCCGTCACGTGCATGCCACGCAATTTATGGAAATAACAAATATTTTTACAGCAAAGTGATGAATGTAATTGTCATAAAACAACTTAGCAATAGATTAATCAATTCAAAATAATATTAACAACACATCGTGAGATCAAGTAAAGACTCTAAAACTAATGTAAATCCATTTCATTAGGAATTAATGATGTTTTAACAAACATTTTCGTCTAAGCAATAACTAATTCAAGCTGTCGAACGAAAATATTTGATTTTAAAGAAACACAATCAATATGGAAACGGTTCATATAGTTTTGCAAAATTCTCCATTTTTTTTTACCTCGAATTTTTGACGTTACGTATTATCCAAAAAATGTGGTAAAAAACTCTCAAATTCAACTGGAATTTATGGAAATAAGGACCAAATTAATTATTTAAAAAAGATGGAGGGCTTCATTAAACTTTTTCCGACAAAGTAAGTGCAAATGGGTTCATATTATTAACCCTCTTAAGAATTTACTTAAGCTTTTATTTGATTATTCTTTGACTTTAACAGACAACTTCTACTGACTCAATCATTGTTAATTATAATACAACCCTTTAATTTACAGGCAAATTGGGAATTAAAAATAAAGTAAAAGAATACCAAAAATCGATTATTTGAATAAATTATGGGCAAAAGAAACAAAAATTTCTCTATATAACTTCATACACATCCTTCGATTTTTCTTCCCCTTTCCCTTCTCCTTTTCTTGCCCAAACACAAAATTTTCCCTTCACCATTTGTCCCTAAAATTCCTGCATTGCTGTTCTGTCTATATATGCATTAAGAATATCATAATTCTTCCTTAATTTAAGCTCATTCCTGAAAAAAATCACTTTTTTTTGTTGAATTTCATCTGGATTTTCATTCCTGATGGATAGAGTGATTTCTGAAAGCTGGGATTCGCCATCGCAGTTTGGAACCACTTGGAATGGACTGAATTTCACTGCAGTGCAATCTTTTCTTGACGCCAACTGGGAAAAGACTTGTACAGATCAATTTACACATTTTGAGCCAGTTTTAAGCTCCAATTCAAGGTTTTCAAATGATTTTGCCCTCCGGGAGTTGATTGGGAAGTTGGGTATTGGGAATTCCGGCGGGTTTCCGGCCACTGCAACAGCCGCCAGTTCCGCCATGGCGGCGGCTACTAATGCTAATAGTACCAACAATATTTGCTATAGTACGCCCTCAAACTCTACCCCTAAGCTGCATTTCCCGATTCTTGATCAAATTAACGTGCGCCATTTGGGGAATTCACTACCTCCGACTCCTCCTCTGCCTGCACTTTCCTGTGATCCAGGTTTCGCGGAGAGGGCAGCCAAGTTTTCGTGCTTTGGCAGCCGGAGTTTCAATGGGAGAACAAGTCCATTTGAATCAAATAATGCTATGTGGAATGGGAATTTAACCCGAGTTTCGAGTAGCCCTTCTCTTAAACAAGCTGGATCTCCGGTGGAAAACAATAATTTGAATCAATCACAGATGGAATTTAGGTCTCTTAATGGGATGGTTGATAAGAAATGGAGTAAATTATCAGGGGCAAGTGCCAATTCTAATGAGGAATCCTCTGTTTCTGAGCAAATCCCAAGTGGAGAATTAGGGTCAAAAACCCCAAATGAACTTAATTCCAGGAAAAGAAAAGCTGCTTCTAAAGGAAAAGCCAAGGAAGATACATCAACTTCAGCTAAGGTATAGATATTTTGTCAATCTATTTGAAGTGTGAAATAATAGAAAACGCAGTAATTATAGAACAAGACTTTCATTTCAGGGATTTGAAGATTACAACAATCCAAAAACGAAGCGATCAAAGCCTCAAGAAATTAGCAAAAATGAAAATGATGATGTTAAAACGGAGGAGGAAGCTAAGCGGAATCCAAATGGTGCTGATGATGAAAGTGAGAAACAAAAGGCTAATCAAAAGCCCGAGCCACCAAAGGATTACATTCATGTCAGAGCAAGAAGGGGCCAAGCCACCGACAGCCACAGTTTAGCTGAAAGAGTATGTATTTTAGACAATTTCTTCAATAATACATTGAATCATATAATGCGATCCCCATATTGTAATGGCAGTTGTCAAGATTAGATGTTACTGTAGACGTAGTACCGAAATCATGTAGACGTAGTTTGTTGTTGATCACTATGTTGTGATGTTCTTCGTTATCGTTTGGTTAGGTTCGACGAGAGAAAATCAGCGAAAGAATGAAGCTTCTCCAGGATCTCGTACCAGGCTGCAATAAGGTTTGCAGCATTGCTTGCTAATTTCAAATATTCAATTTGTTGAATTACTATATCAAGTCCATCAGTAATGTTCCCTTGAAAAATTCACGTTTTAGGTGACTGGAAAGGCTCTAATGCTTGATGAAATCATTAACTATGTTCAGTTGCTGCAACGCCAAGTTGAGGTATAAATTAGAATACATTAAAAGCTGGTAGTATAAAATGTTTGTTTTAGATTTCAACTTTTGTTGGGCTAATGGGGTTTTGGACTAAAATTTCTGCAGTTCCTGTCTATGAAATTAGCCTCAGTAAATCCAAGACTGGATTTTGAAATGGAAAATCTTCGCTCCAAGGATGTGAGTAAATTTTACCTTGGTGAATATATTATACTTTATGTTCGAGTAGATCTAGTAGTGAACCGAATGGAATCGAGAAAAAAAAGATTTATTTAGCCAAATCAAAATTTATTTTCGAAGATTTGGAGTTTCTGAAATTTGATTTGTTGGATGTCCATTCAGATATTTCAAGAAAAAGGAAACCTGCCTCAACAAATGTACCCTTTGGATTCCTCAGCAACAGCATTCTACAATCATCAACCCCAGCAGAATGTACAACTACACGATGCCCAAATTTCCAGGGGACCATTGAATCCATGTTCAATGGACCCTTTAGATGCCCACAACCCAGGAATTCAATTATCTTCGATTGATGGATTTGGTGAAAGTCTTCCTCAGGTAATCTACTGTTCAACAACTCAAAAATCTTGTTCATAATGCTGTTGAGTACTCACATCGAACATACACTAAAATGTATGATGGAATATTTTTTTTTACATAGTCTGATATTTGTATCGACCTCGTATTTCCAGTTCCCAGCATTCAGTGGCCATGATTTGCAAAGCATTATTCAGATGGGTTTCGGCAACGATCCTGTTAAAGAGAATGCATTTCATTCAGATAACTTTCATGGTAACAACAAGAAAAGAATTAGAAAGATTACAGTGATTAACTATTGTTTTAAAATTTGTCACTTATAAGTACTTGTTTTATGCAGTTCCAAATCAAACATCCCACATGAAAGTTGAGCTGTGATCAACCATTTGTTTATGCTCTCTGCTGTATGCCCGAAAGGAGAAAGAGGCTGCTGTAAATACAAAGATAATTTAGTACAAGATGATCGATAATTCGAGGAAATTTTCTTTTTTTTCTGTCTTAGTTTCGTCCTATGCATTTTATTTCGATATTGTAATTGATGAATTCCTGTTTCCAATTTTTTATGAGGCAATTTACAATTAACCATTGTATAATCCTAGAAGCAGATGCCTATTTCTGGTGCAAAGTCTTAACAGCACCATATATGTACTCTTTTATAATGTAAGATATTCTTATTGGAAATGAGAACGAATCTTTCCATGGCCATTCTTTTTTTTTTTTTTTTTTTTAGCAGTCGACATCGCATTTATTGGCTTGTTTGATAGTTTAAACTAAGCAGGACTAAAGAAGGAAAAGTAATGCAGATGCCTATTTCTGGTGCAAAGTCTTAACAGCACCATATATGTACTCTTTTATAATGTAAGAAAGATATTCTTATTGGAAATGAGAACTAATCTTTCCATGGCCATTCTTTTTTTTTTTTTTTTTTTTAGCAGTCGACATCGCATTTATTGGCTTGTTTGATAGTTTAAACTAAGCAGGACTAAAGAAGGAAAAGTAATTAAACTCTTATCTTATACTGTACAATACTGTTTAGCCTATCATACCGATTACATCCCACATGTCAAATCTTGATGATGCATTGCAATCTTTCTCAAGATCTTCTCACGGTGGTGTCCATTAAAGTGTTAAATCGCGTTTTCTGGTGGTTGTGACTTTGATTGTTACTCTACTTATGTTGTAACCAGCTGTATAAGTGGGGCTCTTGTCATTTAGAAGTCTTAATACAAATAATAATTTTGATTAAACTTTTGTTCTAGTCTATCATAATTTCAGGCACATTTTGTGGGCACCTGTAATTTTCACAGATAAACCAGAAACTGAACCTTCTGTTCTCTTTTTCACCCTGCACAGAATAATCAAAAGGCTGGAACTTGGAACCAGTCATTTACAGCCTACATACATTTTTTATGTTTATACATGAAGAAATAAAAAATAAAAATAAAAGGAATCCCAGGTTGTCATTGGTGAGATTCTGACTAGGCTCAAAGAATTTAAGGGCTTTAAAAAATTAATTTTAAAATTTTATAAAATTTAATATGAACAGGAAAAGGTTTAAGTAGTGGAGTAGGAGAGCATGAAAAGATGCCCCTAAAAGATTATTGAATCATTTGATGAGAGGTGGTTAGTGAAAAATTGGGTTTAACAAAAGATTTGTGCATTTGCAGCCTTTTTGGTTATTTTAATCAGGGTTCTATTATTGATCTTTCTGATCACAGTGGCTTGATTATCTGAAAGATTCTTTGAAAATGATCTTTTGCATAAAAGAGTAAAACAACATATTATTGTATGTTTGAACATTATTGGAGATAATAGAACTGTCTTGAATAAATATTAAAGAACGTCAATCATGCAAGAAATGTATCTGGCAGTTTGTAAATAAAATTTCTTGTTCTCAGAGCTGAATGGCTTTTTAGCCACCGGAGTTCCGCCGTAGAATGTTTCACACTCACCGGAATGAAAAAAGTTCAAATTTTTTAATCCAATTTTGTTGTATACATTGTCATAAACGACCTAAACGGTCTAAATCTCCATTAAATTGTCGTATAGTTCTAGTATGTCCAAAAATTTTAGGGAGTCTATTTCCTCGAATTTCAATATATTCTTTGTGGACCTAAAACACTGTACAAATTAAAGAAATTCAACTCAAAGATCTCTTGAACAGATGTAGATTCTTGAAAATGATTTCTTGCTAGTCAAACAAAACAGGTGAATAATTGATTTTTTTATTTTAAGAAAATAAGGTGAGTTGTTGAGAAGAAGATAATTATCAAATTTCAACAAATCAAATCTTGATGGTAAAATAATAACGTAGACTATATTGCAAATTTTCATCTAAGATTTTTTATTTTACACAACTTAGGACCTATTTGGCAAGACGTCTACCTTAGACTAACTTTCTTAAAAATAAATAAATTATAATAAGACAAAACACTTCTAGAAAATTATTAAAGCATGTTCAAAAACAGAAACTTAAAAGTCATGTCAAATGAACCCTAATATCTTGTTTAGTAATATAGATAGAACTTCAATTCGAACGCATTTTAAAATAACTTGGGACTTTTCTACAGAGACAGATTTTTTCCTTTGATAGATTCTCGAAGTGTTTATTATGTCATTGACAAAGAAAAGCAGCAAGAATAAAGCTTAGCATTGCTGCACTATATGTAAAATCTTTAAAAAGGGTACTCCCACTTTTCTCCAAAATTCTTCTACCGCCAGTTTAGTTTTAGGATTAAGCACCATCAATTACCCAGAATTTTTTTTTTCTTACTATAGATTTCTAGGTGCATCGATCGTGGCATTGACAAATGTGACTTGAGGGCATGATCGTCTTGAAGAGCCATGCTTGATCGTCTATATTTAAGCTCTATGATTAGTGTAGAACGATTTGATATATGGATTTCAATTGGATATTGAAAAATCAAATGTCGCATGGGATATCACCCAACAGTTCACGAAATACCAATTTATTGGCTTTTAAGTTATCGAATGATTGTTACTTATCCGTTTTTAGTTTTAACCCTAAGTGTAGAATTAATCAATCAAAAACAACAATTCACTTTTAATTGTTTCTAGATTATTAAGCATACAATTCCACTTATCATATGTTGAATTGCCGTAGTAATAATGAAAGCAATAATAAACACCGATATGATGACGAAGAAATTCAATTGGGTAAAAACTCTGGGACCAAGCCAATTACATCCACTATAAACAATACAAAGTGAGTTACAGTCGGATACTATATACTCTCCACTCGACTTCCTGATCTATTTCCTGCTAACTTGAAGGTATGCTCCAAGACTTGTTCCAAGATCTGCTCCAAAATCTTCTGCAATTGTTTTTTTCTAGCTGAATTTCAAGAACCTGCTTCATGGCTTTGTGCTCTTCCTGCGCTTGTAGTCTAACATCTCTCAACATCTAGCAACCTCTAAAATTCAATTGAGAAAGTGCTTTCCTATAACCAATAGGAAGTATGTGGTATTTCGAATTCAGTGAGTTTGATGTTTTTTTCCAAATATGTGGTTGTATAAACTCAAGAGTGAAAGTATGAAATCAATGTATGAATAGACTCTTGAATATGTTATAGAGAAGATGCACAATGAACAACCACACCCCAATTTGCGCATAGGTTTGAGTATTTGTAGGAGAGGGTAATTTAATTGAATGAGGAAAAAATATTTCAAAACAGCGAAATAGGATTTTTCGGATCAACCCGATTGGCGACAGGTGAACGACGCACTGTCGCTCGAGCGAGAACTCAACAACAAGCAGACGACATGCTTTCTGTTTTTGTCGCTCGAGCTTCAATTGGGCGAGAAGCTAGCGAAAATTTGGTGCTGTGTTTCTTATCTTTTCATGCTCGAACCCCAGACTTCATAACCAAATTTATATAGAGTGCACAATAGGTCATTAACTTTTACAACACGTTATAACTTAGTCATTTGTCCATAGAATTGCCAACACTAAAAGTCTAACCGATAGTATATGCTATTTAGTTTTAATGGTAAGTAGTTGTCTATGTGACAATGAAGTCAATGTCACATTGTTCAATATATAAAAATGCACTCTAACTTCATTTCAAAATGTGGCAGTGTGCACTATTGCATAGATCGACGTCATACCTAAATAGATTTGCTCATTAATTAATGTTATGACAATAAAAAAATTATATGATATAACAATTAAAATTTCGGTAAAAATAAATTATTTAAAAGATAATTAAGACATCAACAAATTTCATTTTATGGTACGAAAATTGCGAAATGGGAAAAATAGCAAAAAAAAAAAAAAAAAAGTTAAATGGAGGAATGAACCATATATGTTTACGATCTACTTTTCTATGAGTCTTAACACAATTGGATAACTCCCCAACCTTTGGTAAGCTCAATATTCAGTCCATGGACACGCTAAACCATGGCCTATCTGGGAGGGTAGAGGCTAGGAGCGAAAAAGTACTGGGGACCGTGGAACCTAATCACCGGGTTCGATCTGGTCATTCCCAAGTCTTAAACTATTTTGGGGTACTAGAACCAAAAATCATCTAGTTCTGTTCAGTTCTCGACTCTAATATCTAGAAATGAAAATTCGAAATGAACCAAACTTTTATTTATTTTTTAAATATTGATGTTGTTGCAATGCTCCAATTACATGGAAGGATTATAATGTCCGTGAGAGGTGAAAAAAGTGTCATTCGTAGTTGTTGAAAATTCCATTCCTAGATCAATTCATTGATAATTACCAATATAATAATTTTATTGCTAACCTTCGGTAATTTACTGATAAATTTCTCCTTCACATTTTACTAATGGAAATTTTTCGTCGATAAAATTTTTTTATCCTTGAAATATTTACTCGTCCAATGTTTGAAAACACTAGATACGAGATTGGAATGACCTTACGGTTAATTATCATGATCGAAATTCAAAATTCTTCATTGGATGGAGAAAAATCAAAACTAAACTTGTGTGTGAAAATGACAAGAATATGAATTCCTCCTCCTAGTCCAAAGACATGATGTTTAACTGATGCCAAAGAACATTAGTCGTTCATAGACATAACTAGAGTAGGTGTCCTGAAAAGCAAGTTGTCACCGTTCTAAAGTAACCACTTTCCAATTGTTTGGCTTTTAATTTTCTCTAGAAGAAAGGTTTATTCCTAATCACTTTTTGGGGGCATTTTCCTTGCAAAACTTTAGTCAATTTATGGACTAATTGGGGGGTGGGTGGCGGGTAGATGTGGCTAGCCACCCCCCTTTCCTAAACAAATTTTGAATGATTAGATGAATCCCTTCAAATATTGGATTCTCTTGATTGAATATCTCATTTAAATTGGCATGAGAAGTGAGTTGAAAAAAAAAAAAGGAGACGAGCAAATTACACATTCGTACAAATGTATGCATTTCAATTAGGTCCAACTTTTATATTTACGATTCTATCATATATTCAAATATAGAGCTTTTATCTAGCGATTTCAGTGAGTGTATCGGAAATCACCAAGTACTTGAAGTATTTGACTATTGCACTTACATTCTCTTCCTTTCAAACATTGATTCCCTGCATTATATGGAAATAATCATAATTGTTGACACACTAAAAGTACATCCCAAATTAAATAGCTCAAAGAATGAAGTCCAGTTAGGGGAGTTCAGAATACAAACCCAAATAGGATTATTGATGGATGTAGTGGAAGCCTACAGACACCATAACATGGTTGTCCAAACTTGCAAGACGCCTAGAATTTAAGCGAATGAAGTACCTTACAGTCGCCCAGACTGATGACCCCATTCTCGCCCAAACCTTCAAATCACCTAGGGTTTTAGCGAACATAAAGTGTTATGGTTATCCAGGATGACGGTTATTGAAGCAGTCATTGAGCAATCTTATCACATTCCACGATTTAAGAAGCCCGGTTGAAGGCGGTTGAACGACACAGAATAATGACATCAGTTAGAGACAGCAGTTCCACGATCATATTGCCACCATAAAGAAAGCGGGTAGTTATATAGCAATCAAGCAGTTTCCAAGCAGTTTGTCATAAAGAAGTCATCAAAGGAATATAAAAAGAGAGAGACGACATAGAAAAGCAAAAAGATCAAACACTCTCAAACATAGAACATGTAATTTTTATTATTTTTATTTTCACTGTATTTAAACTTTCAACTGTTCTGTGTGCTTGCGTCCCTTGGAGACATTTCGTTTTCTCGTGAAATCTTCAATAAAACGCCCTTTTTGAAACTTTGTCTCAAAAGGTTTGTCCATTACACAATCGTCTGAGTTTTTCTTTAATTGTTAGCAAGATCCGACTTTATGCGCGAAACAATAATATTATGATTCTAAGCACGTCGACTCCATACTTTGTATCGAAACAACAAACATTGTTGATTTTCAGATCTTGCACTAATATTGTTTTCTTATTACGGTAATATTAGCGTTCCTAGTATCATTGTACAGGAAAGTATACGATCCTATCAATTCCTTTTTAATATACGTTTGTGTGGATATTTTATAATTATTTTGTTTCTCATATACTTTTGGTCAGAGAAAAATCATTTAGACAGGGAGCCCATCTATTGCAGATTGAATTAAAATTCTTGCGAATTTATTGAAGAGACAGGCAGACAGCCTCGTTCTTCAAAAAAAAAAGCAAAGTATTCCACGTACTATAATGTAACTTGGTTACCACTTAACATTACTAGTAACTTCAAATAAGCCAAGCACATTTTACAGACTAGACTATGTATCAAGAATAGTAGAAATGTAAATGTCTGTACATGTTTAATACGCGGTATTAAATAAAATTAAAACGTTTATCTGTGATAATACATTCTGGTTTGATACCGTTACAAAACAATTGCTCATATGTTGGCTATGAAGAAATGTTCAAAATCTGTAGAGCGATAAGCAATTTCTTAAAGAGTATCGATCGCCTTCTGGTTTCAGTAATTTGCTGGTTAATCGTCTTCACATTCAACTAAGTCGAGGTCAACCAACAAGTTAATAACTAGGGGATTTCGGATCCATGTCATGAGCCCACGAGTCGAGGCCCCTAATAATATACTTAGCTGAAGTGAAACCCATCCTGTGGAGGAATTCGACAGCCCTCTGCTAGTGATTTATTTATAAATTAAGTGCAGCATTCATGCTCAATTTACCTACTCCTAGAACTCCACTGTCTGCACATCTTTGACACGCTGTTGTAGGTGGCGGAGTTGGAAATAAGCATCGATAGCATGGTCGTGGACCTCCATTGTAATTGTAAACTGTGAGCTGCAAAACATTTAAAAATAAAAAATATTTGAACTATGTTAAATTATACTGGTATTTGAGGTAATGTATAAGATTTGTCATGAGTTAATTAAATGAGTACTCACTGAACTTATATCCAAGTTACTACTTGTTCACTAAACTGAGACTGAAAATTTGGATGAGGGTATGAGCCGGCCCACGATATTAGGTCCGGTACTAATTGCTCAAAAATGAGTCTCAAACTGAGACTTAAAATTCGAGTATTTTCCAACCTGTTTCGACTTCTGTCCCCAACATGTTACTTGACTATTGACTTGTTGTCTTCAATATTATGGACTTTGTTACTCGAATATGTAAATGATCAGCTTTATCAACTTTTTGAAGTCTCGAACTTGGCTCTACTCTCTCTCCAACAATCATCAAAATTGTGGCGCACCCCGGATCATATCAGAAGTGAGGTGGTGCCGGTGACGGATAGACAGGAAGAGAAGAGAAAATGGGGAGATGAAATAATTAGGGTTTTGGTTGGGATATTTAGGATTTTGTAATTATGATTTAGAGAGAGAAAATAGATTAAATAAATGAATTAATATCTGATTTTTGTATAAATAAAGTTTATATCTGAAATTTGAAATTGAAACTTTAAAATTCTGGTTTTTTGTAATTTCCAAAAAAAAAAAAAAAAAACAACCAGGGTAAAAGTGGATATGGACTGAGGCGTGCCGGCACGGTAGTCTGGTCCGCCCATCTCTAAGGGTCCAACAATGGTTACAAATTTGGCTGAGGTAAAAAAAGTTTACTTATAATTTGTAAGTAAATAAGTCAATTCCATTCCTCCTATCAATTTCCAATAAAATAATCTAATAAAATTATTTTATTAAATTCATTAGTTGGAGAAACAATACGCGAATTCTTGTTATACGTTCGTTCCAACCCTCAACCCTCTTTTCTAGATTCATCGATATTGAATCAATCGAACGCACGAAAAATATAAAAAGTTACTTATTTTAATAGAGAATAATTTTTATAAAAAAATAAGATATTTCACTTCAAAGTATAAGAAAAAATGTTATCCAAATATCGTTAGACCAAAATCGTTTTTCATTAATGTTAAGCCAACCATTTTTCGGGGGGAAAAAAAAAGAACTCGAATAAGTTATTTCTCTAAAATAAATCATAATATAATTGTAAAATAATAATTACTCTCAAACTAAGTAACTTATTTTCAATATACAAAATAATTTATTTAAAACCTATTCACTTGTAAATAAACTTGTAAGTGGTATTTTTAGGGTATAGCCGAACATGCAACTTATTTTGTGATAATTGACTATCTACTTGAATTGGCATCAATCAAACCAATTTGCCTACGGAGCCAGTTAATCCGTATTTACTTCACAAAGGTACTAAGCAATAGTCCACTATTAAATCAATATTTGATTCATATTATTTTTTTCATTCTCATTCTTCTATTCATTTCAACCACACATTTTTCAATAAAATAATATTTTTCATCACATCAATAACTTTTTATTATTTTTCAACTACATATTATTCATCACATCAACAGTAAAAATGCATTTTTACTCCCAAAATATGCACCAAACATGGGCTAAAATTGTGAAACAAAATACAACGAATAATTATATTACCACTACAATTTTTAGTTGATACTCCACATTTTACTTACAATTAAGCTCTTTAATCTTTCCTCAATTGTAATAATTATTTTATTAACTTTTATTCGTCAAATTCTTATTTTCAACCTTCCATTAATTCGCACTTCTTGTCCTTGATGATAATTTTTATTCAAATTTACTTTTATATCTCAAAAGTTGAATAAGAATTTAACTTTATTCCAAGGAACCAACTTTTTTTATGTTCAAGAACACAATTTGCACAGGTAGAGATGGCAATCGAGTCGAACGGCTCATCGGCTGGTAAAAAAGCGGCTCGTGAACCGCTCCCAAGCCGAGCTTGCTCCGCTTGTTTTTGGCCGAGCCGCTCATGGGCTCGTCCAAGTTGAAGGTTTATTTTTTATTTTATTTTTTGAAAAAAAGGTTTACCTTAAGAGGAATAAAAATAAAAAAAATTGACGAGCTCGCGAGCCGAAGCTCAACTCGGCCCACGAGCTCACGGGCCGAGCCGAGCTCGCACACAAAGTAACGAGCACGAGCCGAGCTCGTGTGCATACGGCTCGGCCCATTGCCATCACTATGCACAGGAGAGCTTGCACGGGGAGGGAGACCACGATATGTAATCCTTAAATCAGACGACATAACACAGATGTTCAGAGGGTACAAGAATACTAGAATTTAGATCAGCAATTAATTTCATGGCAAACTCGATACAGTTGTTTCCCGCATGGCAGAACAATGTAGTTTCGAAAATAGGAAAAAAAGACTAATAAGCAAAATATAAAAGCAGAACAGCACTTATGCCTTGGTATCAACACTTATGGATTCTGCTTTACGCACCATTTTCTGTTTTCTGCACCATTAACAGAACATATGTAAGAAACTATATGTATACCAAACCTTAAATTTGAAAAATGGTAATGCCACACGAGCTTACATTAGCTTCAAATGGCTGCATCTTGTTCATCTTAGCAAATATGTTCCCATAAAATTGGGCATCCTTCTTATTGAACTCCTTCTCCTTCTGCTTGAGAGCTTTGTACTCCAGCTTCACGTCCCTATTTCCACGACGGAATGGAGACCTTAGAATTGTTATAAATCTACTCCAACAGCCATATATATAAATAACTAGAGATTCAACGGTCGAAAAAAGGAGTGTGTTCTAACGTCACCTGTTGTCAGGATCAATTTCAAGAGCTTTCTTAATATCAAATTCGGCCAAATCCAGATCGGACATGTTCCTGTATGCTTGAGCTCTTCTATAAAGTGCCTTCACATTTGTACTCTCAAGTTCCAAAACCTTCACAAGTGCAATTTCCTCAATAAATAAATGAAATCCATTATTTGAAAGGGGAATTAAAAGAAATTGATTATCCAGCAGAGCGAACCTTAGTACACAGCTTCTCTGCCTGCTTATAATCTTTCAGTTTCAACTTGCAAGCTGCGCTGTTCAGATTGCAAGTGATCTTCAGGGCTTTGGACTGTTTCTTTTCTTCCTCACTAAAGGAGGTGTCATACTCAATGTACTTGGCAGCCTGAGTTCAAAATCCCCCATGTGAGGCAGACGACTAGCAGATACACAGTATATAATACTTCACTATCAAATCAAACGATATCAGAATCTTTGGGAATTATTACCTTCTCGTATCTCTTGGAGGCTCTCACGTATTTCCCGGCCTTGAACAGCACATTGCCTTCTTCCTTTTTCTTAACAGCAGCCTCAATCTTTTCTTGGGTGTTCATATCCCAAGATTCCTTCTCCTAAAAGATACCAACAATAGTTGGGCAAACAATCCCGGGCTGAGGATAAAATCAGAAATGACACTCCAATATATTCTACTGACCTTTTCAAAAGAGTCGAGCTCGATATCATAGTACACAGTCGAGTTTGGAGGAACTACAGCCAACTCTTGTTGCGACTCAGACGAACCAAAAGCATACTCAGGTGTAATTGTCAATAGTGCTACCTCTCCCTTCTTCATTGTCATTACAGCCCTGTCCAACCCCTCTATGACTTGCTCTGTTAAAAAATTCACAAAGATTAAAAACAAGTACATTCATATCTATTACATGAAGATTAAAAGCAGAAGCTCCAATATGCATACCTTCGTCTGTCTTGAATTCAAAAAGATCATTTTCCCCATGACCTTTCTTAATGAAGACGGTACCATCTTCTAGCTTTCCAACCAATTTCACTAGCAGGTCCAAATAAGAAGATATCATTAGACAGGTGGTTTACAAGATAAAAGGAACAAAACTCACTAAGATATAGGCTCTGTTTGAGCCCCATTTTTGTGAAAAATGAGCCTTTGGAGAGAGTGGTTAAAAAATAAGGAAAAATCTTTGGTTTACATGCAAAATTATTTTATCGGGAGAATGTATGAATGAAAATGAGTTGGGAAAAAATGAGTTTTTAAATAATAAGACTCAAACAAGGGCATAATAAGATGCCTACATTTTACAACAGCTCCTTCATTTGGGTGCTCATATCCCTCCCCTTCTTTCAATGTCTTTTTAACAACTTTCTTGTCATCTGTGACATTGGAAACTGTCTTCCAAGATAACAGCTCCAGAGTGATGTTCAATGTCGCATTTGCTGGGACAGCTCCAGCCCCATCAGAGGCAGGTTTGCCCTTCTCCCCAAATCCATCTGCAATAGAAAAAGAACATAAAGAATTGAACCTCTGCCCAAGTTATTTGATTTCCAATTTGGAGTTTAACAAAATACAAAATTGGTTCTTACATTGTGGCTTGACTGTGAGAAGGGCCCTTTCACCCTTCTTCATCGTCTTCACAGCCTTGGCGAGAGCAGGACAGAAGTGACCTGAATAAATGGTTACTTTCAGAAAAAGAGAGATAAACAGAACTGTTACATGGCCAAATAAATCCAAAGTCTACCTTCTACAACAGTGAATTCAGTTCCGTCTGATTTCCCAATTATGGTACCATCTTCCAATTGAGCCTCGTATTTGACTGGATTGCAAAATAAAATAACAGTTAATAATAATTTAATGAATCAACGTCTAACCAACTTTTAACATGTACCAAGCACTTCATCAAGATCCTTGGGATTCTCCCATTTCTCTCCCTCGGTAAGAATCTTCTTGAATAATCCACCATCCTTGCAGATGTCTTTTACACTGACCCAGGACAGTAATTCAACATCAAACTGTAGAGTGGCATTTGGAGGAATAGTAGGAGGAGAACCGGATTCACCATATGCCAACTCTGGAGGTATGGTAAAAATGGCATTTTCACCCTTCTTCATCGTTTTGATACCTTGGTCCCATCCCTTGATTACTTGCCCTGCCACGACAGAATGTTATATGCTTACTCACCAAGCTTTTAAAGGGAAGAATCAGTCCATGGCATACCAACAACATAAACTTTATAAAAAAAAGAAGGCACACATTAATAAAAATAACAGAAGCAAAGGCTACAGACATCGACCTAGCTAACGTATGTTGAACTATGCAGTTGCAAGCATGCACAAGTAGCGAAACTCTTAAACTTTCACTTCATCATCTTTATCCATTTCTTTAATTCAAATCAAACCCAATTTACCCCACCACCCCTCCTGCCCCTCTCTATCTCTTCCCCCTTTAACCTAAATATTATTTTGCACCAAAATCAATTGCAATCCACTTACCTATTCTACAGTGAATAAACTCTTTCCTTCCAAACCCAACATCTACGATAATTTTCCTTTACAAGTTTACAACAAACCATCTCCACTAACTATTTCAAGAAAATGAAACATTAAAGATACGCCTCTTTAACTTTCAATAATCTCACCAGGAAATCCACCAAAAAATCAAAATCTGGTGATATGAAGTGTTAGATTGCAACTCAATAATGGTTTTATTTTCATCTCTCTTCCTTCATCGGATGTGAAAGTGTCAAAAATTAATTAGAGAAGCACCCAAAAAAGCTTCTCACCCTTTCTATCATTACTGGAATTAGAAAGATAAAATTAAATCAAATTGCTGGACATGAATTCAAGAACACACTTTTTTAGGAAAAAAAAAAATAAGGAAAGAAAAATACGAACAAAAATGCTCAATATAACCAAACACAGTTGACCATTCTGGCAAAACAGAATAAAGATAACGGGACCCAGTTAAGTCATTGTTTTCTGCTTAGTCCACACCCCCAGTCATTCTAGCACATCAGGGTCCAGCCATGTACAGGTACTATTGATACTAGATTTCCACTAGTTTCATAAAGTAACAAACATGGATAACACAATTAGGCTTGTTCGGTATAACTTTTAATCCGATTAAAATTGAAAATATGGCCGTTATTGGGTCCCACTCGTCTAATAAAAGTCAACAATAACGCTAATTTTTCAATTTTAATTCGATTTTAATCTATACCGAACGCGTCCTTATTCTGGATTACCTTAAAAAGCCCCAAATGGTTATGCATTTCCCAGTAGTGACAAAAATATGACAAAAATAGTTCTACTTAAAATGTATCTTTGCATTTTGCAGGTTCATCTTATTTGAAAATAAATACAAAGATACTACTACTAACTTCTAACATTAAAACCTTGAAAGCACGAAACAAGCATCTGTACACGAAATACTAATCTAAAACAAAATTTCCACCTCAAGTTTCAATTTTTTTCAACAAACAAAAATATATCATCACGTAAAATCGAGGTACCTTGGCCGAGAGTGAACTTGAATGGCGTCCCTCTATCACGACTGGAGTCAAACTTAGAACCATCCAGCAGTGTTCCAGTATAATGAACTGAAAAATTTCCGACAAAAATCATCATTCACACGATACAATCAAATAATTAGCAAAGTATGAGCAAATTACTGATTTACCTTCAACTTCGTCACCATTTTCGGGGGTATCCCAGCCTTCCCCCTCCTTGACAAGCTTCTTCTTCAATCCTTCATTTCCGATCTCCTTTTCCTCCCCAACCTTCATGTAGGAACTGTCTTCCGGCAGATCCATGTCATCCATCCCCTCCGGTGGTGGCATCTCAAAATCCTCATCCATCTTTTCTCTAAAACGTGATCAACAAGGACAACAAAATTTCCGATAATGAACAGGGGTGGCGCTTAGATCCGCTTCTTAAAAAGTGAGAGAAAATGGAAGGTCCGGAGAGTTCTACGAGGGTTTATTCAGTGTGTGATTGCGTTGAGTGTGACTTGGGGTTTCGAACTACAATTTTGGGTGGTTATCACCGTAATTCTACACATCTTAATTGTAAGTAACCTCTTTCACCTGTATTCATTATACCAATTATTTTCTTTTATAACTTTTTTTCAAAATATTTTATTTTTATATTTTGAAATGAAAGAAAAATATTTTTCACACTTTTTATTTATTTATTTTTTAAGAAATGATGAAAAATAAATTGTTTTACATCATTTCAACGAATTTTAGGATATAAAATTATTATCAAATACAAAATGTATTTAACTAATAAAAGTTTGAAAATAAGAATAATACGAAAAATTGTTATGAACCTATATAATGAGTAAAAATTAAGAACATTCAGTACAATTAAAATGTGATATAAAAAATAAAGAATTAAAATGTGATACAAAAAATAAAAATTGTTGTGCGATCCTTTTGTTTTATTGAGGTTTTACGTATAACATTACATTTTAACCCAACCCTCCTTCAAATTATACTACATAGTAATTTACTCCCTTAAAATTGGCATGTACACATCTTAGAATATTAACAATAAAATGTTATATCATAAGAGTGTGATTTTCACTATTTAAATTTAAAGCATAATATTTATAAACGATTTAAATTATAAATAAAAATGAAAGGTGGATAAGTGTAGTACTTGTAAATTCCTCAAAGTAAACAAAATGATTTGAATATTTATAAATAATTTATAAACCCGAGTCAGACACAAGTTTAGTTCGAATGAGCGATTAGAATTTTATCTTTAATTAAAACTTTTAGGGCGGGTTATACAGATTTTATATTTTTCCTTTTATTTGTGTCATATTATATATATTTTGTTGCTGAGTTCTATTAGTATAGTTGTTTTATCAGCGATCAACATCTAACGTGACAATGTTCTCCAACAAATTCATTCCACTGCAATGTACTGCAACATAAGCAGTGCTTACAAAATATCATACGACCATTTTCAAAATCAGACGCAGAAACTCCTTAAATAAACACAAAATTCAACGTAAGCAAAATGCAAAATAACCGAATAAAATATTGGTTTACTGTCACCGAGTAAACTAAGACTAGAGAACTCTCAAGAGGCTACCAGGAACTACAGGAAGGGCTCCTAAGTTACAGTTCACTGTCATCTGATTTCCCACTGGATGTTTTCCCATTGACTCCTACCAGCTCTGTGTCAAAGATAAGTGTAGCACCCCCTGAAATGGTGGAGAGGAAGGTGACTTAACTTTTAACATTTTAAACGGTAAAAATTGGGCAATTGTTTTAAAAAATTAAGCAATTCTAATATTATAGCAGGTAACAGGCTTCAATGTAATTGAGTTACATCAAAAGAATATATAAGCAACTAAACTAACAAAAATCAGCTCATGCTATAGTTTCCTTATAGTCTATCCAGTATGATACTATAGCAAGAAGCAAAGTGTCGAGAAAAAAATTGAGTTGATTACCTGGGATGGTAGGCGGGGATCCCTGATCCCCATAACCAAGTTTAGAAGGAATTTTCAACTTCCTCTTCTCCCCTAAGCACATTCCTAGGAGCCCTTGGTCCCATCCTGCAACACAACAATTTGATTTAATAAAAGAAACTTTCACAGTGGACGTTGTTTTAGATATTCAAATTGTTACTCTAAGTATCAAAATATCGTAATAACTAAGAGGCAACTTCGTGGTCAAGGCTTGGACCCTGGAGAATGTTGACTTGATAATAGCAGCCAGGTCCAGACACGCCAACTTCAAATTGGACTGGGACAGAAATATCCAATGGCAGTACCAAGTACTCGCATATGTGCTGTTTGGCGGCTTTGGCCCATACTTAATAGGCAAAGCAATTCCAGTGACCAACTTGACTTGAAATTGGACAAGATTTAAATGAACACATGAGGGCTCTCCTCTAGTAGCTTAAGTTTTTAGATAAGATAGTTAACATGATATCAGAGCCAAGCAAAAAAGATAATTTCGCAGACAGACATTTTTAAAATTTGTGCATGTCAGACCTTTGATCAAACATGAGGAGGTGGGTAGGAGACAAGATTTTAAATGAATACACGAGAGCCCCTCTAGTAGCTTAAACTTTTAGATAAGATGTTCAACAAAATCCACTTTCCATAGATTTTCCTACATAAAACTAAAGGGGCTGATATTAAAGTGCTGTTCCGTGTTTGGTCTGCTGTCCTCACATATGAATTTTATTTTATTTATTTATTTTTTGTGTAAAGGCTCAATATGAATTCTATACAGGCATAAATAACGATATATACTTGAACAGATAAAAAAGGCTAAATGTCAACAGTGCAATAAGACTACTATTTTGTCACAAAGGATGTGCTTTTAAACTAAGGACAGCATGTCCCAATAAAAACATTCCAATCAATTGTGCTTTCTTCAAGTTTTATTTACTCACTAGACAGCATAAAAGGAGGCACGGCTACAACAATAAGAATGACACAAAATGAGTAATGGGTTAACACCTTTAATCACTTGACCACTACCAAGCTCAAATTCAATTGGATCACCCCTTTCAAAGCTGGAATCAAAAACAGTTCCATCTGTAAGCTTTCCCTGCAGATTGCACTCACGTCAGTAAAGGAAAAGAAAATATCATAATTGAAAAGTTCTCTGTGATATAATACCCCAAGCTCATAGGGTGAACTAAAGACAGTTTAAAAACCCATATAGGTAAATAGCTAATACATAATTCAAAAATAACATCTAGAGATGATAATCTAATTATCCACATCAAAAGAAGCCCCCCCACCCCCCCCCCACCCCCCTCTCTCTCTCTGTGTTTGTTTGTTTATGTGTGTGTTATATGGCTACTTGGTATAATTTCTGCAATCAGACATTACAAAATTAATTTTGAGTCCTTTCTTGGCCAAGCATATGCAAAAGCATTTAACTGTCAGCCAAAGTAAACAAGGGAAAGAGCATTCAATCACTCATGATCCCAAAAAGACAATGTAATCCATAACAGCTTGGAATTGATAATCTAATTAATAGAGATAATTTCCTCCAAGATAAAGCAAAGAAGAGGAGATAAAGAAGAAAGCATTATTGATTTATGTTACGATTTTAAGAAAAGGAGCAGTATAAATTAGTGTAATTCTACTCACCCTATAGTGTACTTTCACTTTATCGCCCTTGTGAGCCTGAACTTCACAAGTTGCAGGCTTATACTGCAGGACAAAAACAGGATCGTTATATACAAGTGCGAGCAAAGATAGAAAAAGGAAACAAGAAGACAGATAAACATATTCAACAAATATTGAATAATTGATCTTTCATAGTGAAAGATAATATCAAAATTATGTCAAGAAAATCACAATTTGTTTAGTGATTCCAGTCTTCTACTCCCTGCAGTGCCTTAAGTAACAGCCCTATAACCCCATTTTTCATTTCCAAGAAAGATATACTAGAGTTAATCTAAATTCATTATTTTCTTCTTATAAATAGTTGCTATTCATAATTCTGATATGCACGTTAAAGGGGACATGGAAGCTCATGAAATGATATAAATAACCATACATGCATCATGTTTTCCCAGAAAGCAAAAACACTACTTTTTAACTTTTAGTGAACTTCTCCAAAAGTCATATTGTGTAATAATTCAGATCTACATGATCTTCTCCAGAAGTCAAGATTACCTCAGTATCTAATCTTGGAATCTCTTTGCCAGTGTTAAAAAATTGAAATCAACAACTAAAAATCTATGGCTTTGATATTTTCAGCTAGTAGATATACACTCAACCGTGCCGATGATCACATAATTAAAGATATTTCAAAATAAAGAGCTAGCTAATCAAATATTGCAAAAGAAAAAAGAGATCTAAACAATATTGAAACCATACCTGATTGTGCAAAGGCATTGAATTTAACCCCATTATTTATACATCTATACTTAATTATGACAGGAGGACCATTCTGATTCAAACTAACTGAAAATCAATTACTTATAGAAATCGTAATAAATGTAATTATGCGTTTTAGTCATTCATAAAATAGCAGCCAACAGATTCAGCAGTTTTACCACACTGCGTAATTAGGACTCGTGAAATTACCAATAAACTATATTTCTTGCGCACTAATAATCTCAGCATTTTCGAATACAAGAACCAAAAAGATCGTACTTTGACAAAACAGAACTCGTAATAATTTACCTTCACACCGATCTGCAGCTCCGTTACATCCCCGGATTTCTTCGCCGCAACTAAACAGAACGAAAATTGAAAACGCAGATCATAATTCCATATAAAAAATTCAGCATTTAGCTGATTCAGCTTAAACAACAATATTTGTAAATTACTCAGATCTAAAAAAAATCAGTAGAAAATAAGTAATCAACAAGAGAATTTAAATAAATTAGAAAGCTAAATTGCATCCAAATTGAGCTCAAATTTAATTTACCTAATGTAATAAATACCAAAAAGAGAAAAACTAGTTTCATTATGAGAAAAAAAAAATAATAATCTGTTTCTCTATTTGATTATTTTTCTCTCTTTGAACGCCGGGTTTGTATTAATAGCGGACATAGGCTTCAACGTAATAAAATGCTAAAACTGCCAATCATAGTTTGCCACGTGGAGAGAGTAACAGGTCACTATTGAACACACCGACACGGCGTCGTTTCCTGTTTTGGGTCTGTTTAGATACGGGAAATACTAACAATAACGTGCTAACTGCGCGCTCCTTCTGTTCCTCCCTCAATTCAACCATCCACAACACGCCCTCCGCCACCATGCAAAATTTTATTGTCTCTCTCTTGTCCTAGAGAGAGAACCAACCACCACCATCCCCACCACCGCAGGAAAAAAACACCACCGCTCCAATGAACAAAAAGAGATATAAATCCTCCATAATCCTCCTAATCACCACCTTCATCCACCATGTCTGGGCCGACGATGCCACCATTATGGCCGCGTTGGCTAAATCTATCTCCCCGTCTCCTGCAGGTTGGTCCGGCTCCAACCCCTGCAAATGGCAAGGCGTCGATTGTGATTCCTCAGGCAAAATCAGCTCAATTAGCCTGCCTTTCAAATCTCTCACGGGACAAATTCCATCAAATTTGAACCAACTTTCCAATCTCAAATCTCTTCATCTTCAAGACAACATCCTTTCGGGCCCTTTACCGTCTTTGTCCACCCTCGCTTCTCTCGAAGACGTCAATCTTGATGGAAATAACTTCAGTTCTGTCCCTCCTGATTTTCTCTCGGGATTAACAAGTTTACAGACATTCAGCATTAATAATAACTCAAATCTCCCTTCCTGGAAAATACCTAATACCCTCAAGGATTCAACATCCCTTGTTAGTTTTAATGCAGGAAAGGCTAATATTGTAGGTGAAATTCCAGACATTTTTGGATCCTTTCCAAGTTTACAGAACCTGAAGCTTTCATATAATAACCTGACAGGTTCATTGCCTCGTTCATTTTCCAATTCCGGGATTCAGAATCTATGGCTCAACAATCAGGTGATAGGACTTTCAGGGACTATAGATGTCCTGGGGACGATGTCACAGTTGACAGAGGTTTGGCTTCATGTCAACAAGTTTTCTGGCCCAATTCCCGATCTTTCTGCGTGTACAGAATTGTACGATATTCAGCTTCGCGATAATTTTCTCACTGGTGTGATTCCTGATTCTTTTACAAAGCTTCCAAAGCTCAAAACTGTCGCGTTGCAGAACAATGTCTTCCAGGGTCCACAACCTGGTTTTTCAAATGGTGTCCAGGTGAGTCTTGGAACTTCTAACAATTTCTGTAATCGTAGTCCAGGTCCATGTGATCCGCAGGTGACTACTTTGCTTGAGGTTGTAGGGGCATTGGATTATCCAATGGCATTAGCACAATCTTGGAAAGGGAATGATCCTTGCCAAAATTGGATACATATTTCCTGTGATGTGAAGGGAAATGTGACTGTTATCAATTTTGCTAAGCAGAATTGGGCCGGGACCATATCGCCTGCCATTGCCAACCTCACTGAATTAAAAACTGTACTTTTGAACGATAACAACCTTACCAGTACCATACCGGATAGCTTGACCAGTTTGAAGGTGCTCCAGCTTCTTGATGTCTCAAACAACAATCTTTCGGGGAAAATCCCACAATTTTCTTCGGGTGTTACACTAAAAACAAATGGAAACACGTACATTGGGATAGATTTGCCCCCTATTTCCCCTCCTAATGTAGCAAATAATCCATCTGGCTTGAAAAATGGGACCAAATCTTCCGTCTCAGCATGGATGATTGTTGTTTCTGTTGTTGCTGCCATTTTAGTGATATTGGTCTTGTGCTTAGCGATTTATAGGTACTACGCTAAAAAGCGCAATGCAAAATACAAATGGGTTAATGGCAGTGAACTTGGAAATAGCGAAAAGGAGAATGAAACGAGTGAAAATATTAAAAGCACAAGTACAAACGAGACTCCCATCCGAAGTAACAGTGAAAAGAGTGATTATCATGTGCATGATGGTGGGAATGTTACGATCCCAATCGAAGTTCTTCGAGAAGTTACAAATAGCTTCAGTGAAACCAACATTTTGGGTAGGGGCGGATTTGGAGTCGTATATCGAGGACAACTCCACGATGGGACACAAATAGCAGTTAAAAGGATGGAATCAAGTATTGTAAGCGATAAGGGGATGAACGAATTCAAAGCTGAAATCGAAGTGCTTACAAAGGTAAGACACAGAAATCTAGTCGCGCTTCATGGATTTTGTGACAACGGGAATGAGAGACTTTTGGTCTACGAGCACATGCCACAAGGTTCACTAGGGCAGCATTTGTTCCATTGGGAGGAGTTGGGCCTTACGCCACTAACTTGGAACCAAAGAATGACAATAGCAGTAGATGTTGCCAGAGGAGTCGAATATCTACACAGCTTAGCGCAGCAGAGTTTCATTCATAGAGATTTGAAACCCTCAAACATTCTGCTGGGAGACGACATGAGGGCTAAGGTTTCTGATTTCGGTTTGGTGAGGTGTGCTCCAGACGGAAAGTACTCAGTCGAGACTCGATTAGCCGGTACCTTTGGATATCTTGCACCAGAGTATGCTGGTATGTATCAGTTTATTTTATTGATATCAAATATTATAACACGACTTTCAGACAGTAATATGCTCTTCACTCTTAAAACTCTACTAGTACAAACCATGTTTAAGAAAGTTTAGGCAGGTTTCTAGTACTAACTAGCAAAACCATCATCTTCAATTCCAAACAGCCACAGGAAGAGTGACAACAAAAGTTGATGTCTTTGCCTTTGGGGTGGTTCTGATGGAACTAATCACTGGCCGTAAAGCGTTAGAGGACTCATTACCGGATGACCAAATCCATCTAGTGACCTGGTTCCGCAAGTTAATCCAAAACAAAGACAGCATAAGAGCCTCACTTGACCCGACACTGCAACCAGACGAAGAAACCTTCTCAGGTATTTGGAAAGTAGCAGAACTGGCCGGATACTGCACAGGCCGGGAAGCACAACAGAGGCCGCACATGAGCCATGTCGTGAATGCCTTGTCTCCATTGGTGGACCACTGGAGACCGACCCTGGAAGAGGAGGAAAGTTTCGGCATTGATCTCCACATGAGCCTCCCACAAGCATTGCAGAGATGGAAAGCTAATGAAGACACTTCTTGTTCTTCCATGTTCTCCAGTGATTTCTATAATAGTAGCAATTAGACATGCATTTGGCTGTCTCTGAAAAGATGTTACAGATTTCAGTTTACTTTCCATTCTTTCACCCTATCGTTATTCTTGTAAACACGTGTAATTACTGATTTCATTTTTTGTCAGCAAAAAAAGTAGGAAGAGGATGTTCAACTATGAACGGTGTCCTAAAAACAAAAGGAACTTGCTTGAAATAGAACCACATTTCTGATCTCCATCGAACAATTATTGAAGAAGAAAACTGCCTCTTATGGATTGAAATTGAGATCACCGTTGAGTAAAAGCATTGAATTCATTTCAGACTCAAAAAGGACTATCTTTTTCTTGTGCTTATAAGATATTCTTGTTCACCAAAAGAGAAGATCCCAGAAAAAGAGCAAGTACCACGGACACATTATTTTAACATCTTTTGAAAAGAGAGACTAAGCAAAACGAGAGAGAGAGAGAGAGAGAGAGATTTTGCTCTTGAATTATGTTTCGATCGGCCTTTGAAATCTGAATTCATTCAGTGTCATTGAATCTACGACTTTCAATATCAGTTTCTTTGATCGACTACAACACTGTATTTTATTGCAACAACAATACCATGGGAAAGAATCCGTTTGGGCTATACTTGCAATTTGTTTGTCCTACAAAGACAATAAGATTTATGCATATATAGAACTCAACAAACAAGGAATTGGGTCGGAGGAGGAAGAAATGTTTACAGGTTTATGCGTAGAACACCCCGCATCATATGACAACAACAAACCGTATTAGTGGAAATTACAAGACATGTCCTTTGTATGACCAAAAGAAAAAATGGAAAAGGCTCCCATTTAGTCCAATAAGACATCCAAATGAAGATGTATACAACTTTGAAGGCCAAAAAATATAAATATTTTTTTATATTTAAAAAAAACCGTCTTATGACAGCGTCATTTTGGGCGAAACGATGAACAATACTTTTCCAAACTGGTTCTTATAGAATAGTAAGGATTATGAATCAGGAAACAATTTTACAGATGTTCACAACAAAAAGAACAAGATTTGTAACTTTAAAGAGATTCAGAACTCCCTGCAGTCATGAAGCAATTTTATTTATTTATTTGGCATAAATCAAGAATTCTATTATTAAGTACACAAAATCTTACAATCCCTGCAAGAACAAACATAAGCTATCCCACTCCGCGTCCAGCATCTCATCTTAGACACGGTTGTAAGTGGCATAGCTTTTGCCCTCATTCGCATAGCTTCAGAGATAACCATCCTTCTTTGTTCCAGTACGCCACCTGAGCTATCCAAATAAGACAAACAGGAAGCTCCAGCGGGGATTGCCACCTCACAAAATCGATCAGCTTAAGATGCATTCTTGTTGCAACAAAACCTGAACAGCCTAACCAAAAATCTTCACACGACATTTGTAAATTAGTTGAGAAGATTAAGCACTTCTACTCTCTACTTAGAAAATGCAGTCCATTCAACAAAGTATTGTAAGTCTTCTCATTCATTAAACCATCTCTTTTTCTGAATCCTTCAAGTAGGTCAAACGCATCGTTCCCCCTCCCATCCTTGCACATCTCTTCCAAGAGAGTCTTATATGTCAACAGATCAGGTGACATGGAGTTGCCCAATGCATCAAATGCAACCTCAATTGCATCCTCAAACCTACGTTCCATTGACAGACTACAGATTAATATCATACAAGTACTACCCTTTGGCACCAACCCTTTCATCCTCATCTCCTTATAGAACCCCAAACCCTGATTCACCCTCCCCTTCTCACACAACCCTTTTGCCATATAACTATATGTAAAAGCATTCGGCTCACATTCATACAAACCCATTTCTCGAAAGACCCTAATCGCCTCGTCCACTTCAAGACATGTCGAATAGGCCTTAATAATCATATTCAACACAAATGTGTCTGGAATAACCCCAGATGCCTTCATTTGCCTGGCTAACAACCTAACCGCATGTAAATACACATAACTCACATTCAGCTTATTGAATTTTCCCAAAAGGGTATTGAACAACAAAGTATAAGTCTCTAGATTCGGCTTAGCATCATCAGATTTCTGCATTTTCTTATAAATATCAAAAGCCCGATTAAACAATAGTTTACGACGACCACAACAGAATTTGATCATAGTGTTAAACAAGGGAAGGCTTGACGGGCACGCGCCCGCGAGAACTTCTTCCATTAAAGTCTCGGCGACGCGGTATCTCTTACCGGAGATGGAAATTTCAACCATTGTAAGATAAGTGAGATGGGTGTGCTTGTAATGACGTTGCTGAGCTGTCCATCGGAAAATGTCCAGAGCGAGGTCCGGGTCGGACTGGGCCCGTAGGGCTTGGTCTACGTCCGATGGAGTGAATCCGCATTTGAGGTTTTGGAGCCATGACTCGAATTGTTTTTCCAGTGGGGTTCGGGTTCGCGGTTTGGGGATTGGGTAATTTGGGGCTGGGCTTTTGTGGGATTCCGATTGGGGTGGAGTAGGTGGCGGCGGTATCGAGTGATCAAAAGAACTAGTGGTGGAGAGGGGACGGCTGAAGAGGGGGAGGAGGGAAGTTCGGAGAGTACGCGGTAGAACAAACAGTGTCATGGCAGGTGGCGAACGTCGGCGGTTTGGGTTCAGTTTTCGTCCTGTCGTGTTTTCTGTGTGCTGGTTAGTTTGTGTTCTTCAATTTCGGGATATTACTTGGGCCGACTTTGGGGTATGATAAACTCGTATTAGGCTGAGCATAGCATATTGGACCGGATAGGATAATTAATAATCGACAACTTACAAAAATAGCTTATCTCTTTTTAAAAATCATATGAGAAGTGTTTTGAAAGTAAAAAATAATATGTAAAATTAAATGTTAGGTTTTTTTTAATTAAAAAGTGACACAACACCAATTTTAAAAATTAGATGTCACTTTTTTATTGATATACAAATCACTTTTGATATTTGTGACACAAAAAAAAGTAATCGAAAACAATAAAAAAAAGTGCCAGAAATTTTTTAAAAAAATGACAAATACTAAAAAAAGTGAAACATTCAAAAAAGTGATAAAAAAAAGTTACAAAATACTAATTAAAATATCGGAATCATTTCAATAAAGTTACCGAACTTTTCATTTAAGTACAGCGAAGAATATAACTTGACTTTTCATTTAAACCAATATTATTGAATCTCAGTCCTACAACAAGAAGAAATTGACTTGCTCAAAAAAATGAATTAAAAAAATAACAATCACTACTAAAAGTGACAAAAAAACCAATTAAAACCTATATTTATCGCTCAAAAAGGTGACAGAAATTTAAAGAAAGTAACAAACAATAAAACAGTGATAAAAATGTCAATAAAAGCAATGGTAAAATCTCCTTCCCTTGTTCTTTTCCCATGAATTTCTCTAATTTTTAGTGATTAATTTAGCTCCTGGGGGTGGGCAAAACCCGATTGAATCCCCCAAAATCGTCCAAATCGAACCAACTCGACCGGTTTGGATCCATTTTTTTGTTGTTTTTACACGGGTTGGGTCGGGTTATGGGTTAACTCGTGAGAACCAAATAAATCCGTACAACTCAACCCGACTATATTTATGAATTTTACAAGTGTTATGATATTGCTTGAACGAATACACATTCAACACAAAAATATTTTAATTGCGAAAAATATTTATTGGTTTCATAGAACTTAATATCAATCTGTCGTGTAACATTTTCGAGCATGAAATGCCAAAATAATTCAAATTTTTGGTCATTGCAACTATAGAGACCTAATATTATATAAGTCATGGGTCAATTATAAATCCGTTCAACCCAACCCGTCTACTTTAATCTTTGTTGACAAGTTGTTCGAAATCGACCAACCCAACCCAACCCGACCGATATTTGGTTGGGTTGTGCCGGTCGGGTTGGGTTGGGTTTCAACCCTTACACCGGCTGGATCGTGTTAAATTATGATCAAACCGATCGTGTTGGGTTGAATTTTGGTTGAGGTAAAACCCGACCCATGCCCACCCCAATTAGCTCCTATTAACCTCTATTTGCAATTGATTCATATTGTTTTTTCTGTTTAATTCTAACACTCTAATGTTATTTCTTGATTGCTCTTTCACATGTAGGTTTTTTGGGGATTCAATGGCAATCAATGATTGAGCTTAAGTCGAACTTAGAATGACGAGGTCAGAGATGGAACGACATCCGTTATCGTTCTTGGTAAAGATTGAGCTTACTTTTATTCACTTATGGTCCGCTTGTGATGTATGTAGGGGATCTGCAAATTTAGTTGAATGACCCGCAATTTTGATGCTTTCTGGTCCTGCTTTTTGAATGGGTTCAAGTAGAGCCTAGAATGATGATGCATGTTTGTGATACTTGATGTCAGTGGCATTTAGAACAGAGAGTAAATATTGCCATTCTTAGATCTTCACCTAGAAAATGAACATCATGTCATTTAAGATGAACATTTCATCCATGTCATTTCAGAATGGACAATTAAGAAGTGTGGAATATTTTTTACATGTTATATGTACACTCTTTTTCACATCGTTCTTTACCTCATGCCACGTGGGGACATCACATTGGTCAGTTTAAAAACACACACTTTGCCGCCAACAATATTTTTGAAAACAATGGAGTGTCAAAATGGATGTCAAACTTAGAGTGTGCATTTAGCATTGTTCTATTTTTTATGACTACATTAACTGTTTTGGTGACGCAGAACGGAAGTAACAAAATTTACTAGCGTAAATCTTGAAAACAAGAAAATTGAAATTCTCCAAGAACGAAATTTTATTCAAATCAATAATGACGGAAAAACGCCCAAAAGCCTTTAAATAGGCATTACAAGAAATCCTAAAAACATAGAAAAGGAAATCGTTCCAAAAATAACGAAAATCTAAAACGGGAAATACAAAAATTGATCATTCGGGGCCCTAAACAAAGGAATTTGGCTAAAATCACGAGATCTCGGAACTACGCCTCAAGTCCAACTTTTCGGGTCGTTTTCAATCAACCTGCCAAATTTCAGCCCATTCCGACACTGTCGCGACAAATGACCAAATTACCCTTGACGCGATTTTTCTGTGCCAATTTTCTGTCCAGCACTTTCTCAAACTCCAAAGCTAGTTGTCCTACATCATTTGGGGACATGTAAGAAATAGAAGTGTGGAACAGGATGGATGTGAAAGAGAGAATGTGGAGCTAGATGTAGTAGAATGCTTGAATTTCTTGCTCTAGGCCACTTAAATAATTTTTCTTGTTATTCAAATTGAATCGAGGACTACCATATGCAGTCTCTTCTTACTTGGCTTATCAAGTTGATTATAATCAATTCTATCATCGCAGTCTAACTTGTTACGATTTTTCGACTTTTCTCCATAGGGCCTCTTTCATCTTCTCCCAACATTTTTACCGAAAGCACATGTTGCAATAAAAGTTCTATTAGAATCTATTTTATTCGTGCATGTTAGAAATGATTGTCACTGTTCAATTGCAAATAGTAACTTCGTTGAACATAATTTCACATTCAGTTTTTTCTGATTTGAGGGAACTATTGACGTGAAATTCTTGAAAAGCTCTGAAGCATTGAAACTATTTGGGAACTATTTTGAAACAAAAAAGCAAATAAAGGGAAAAAAAGTGGAAGAACGAAAGAATGTAGGAAGATATGCAGAGGGATCGACATTGTTGGAACATGCAAAGTAAAATAAAGCAGCAAAAACTTGTCAAGTTCCTTGGTCGAAGATCACCGTTCACCACTCAGGTAATGCCTAGGACATATTTATTGGCGGTCTATAGAACTCCTGATATCTTTCTAGCTTTTCGACATTTAATATCAAGCCGATTTTAGAAGTCATTTATTCAATAAGCTGATGTAGGCTGATTTTTTATGCAATATGTTGGCTCATAGCTATAGGGTCAAAAGGTTCATGGAGAGCATGTGTATAATTTGGAAGACTGCAAACTGGTTATTCTAATTTGAAAAACTATTATTCTGAATCCAACTTGTGAGCTTCTTTTAGAAATGTGTATATCTTGCAACTCGTGAATAAATAATGTCATAATTGTAACAATAGGTTGTGTGAATGTGAAAACGAAGCAATCGGTAAATTAAGTAGTTGCAAAAGATAGGCAACTTATAGTTTGACAAAGAAATGATTCCTCGGAACCCCTTTTGGGGTGGTCGAGTTGGTGAAACATGTGAACGCGGAGACCGTAGGTCACGAGTTCAAATCATCTGCCAACACTTACTCGATCGAGCCCGTAGTACCGGGCTTGCCTAGTACAGTTTATCTCTTATGTGTGGTTTGCGGACTACTGTACTTGGAGCGGGGTTTACCCAATGCGTACTCACAGTGGTCAGGCCTCTAGTGGCGGGTAGTGGCCGCGGGTTCCTACGTAAAAAAAATGATTCCTCGATCGAGCGCAATGGAAAATTTGGAATTATGTGGTGATTCCACGTAGTCCATAATGGCTCTGTTGAAACTCTCAGTGGTCTCGAGATACTCTTACAATGAAATCGAAGGAAAAATTGAGATGATTTGCTCATTTCCATTAGTCGAGTCTTAATCATCCTGATTTAGACGGATATTAATATCTTGTTAACATTTTTTTTTCTGTAAGTAAAAAAATATAATGCATGCTATTGCATGTTCTTTTCATCGACCATATGAATAAAACTAGCTAACAGTTTCCATCTTGAGTTATATTCCCTGTGAACTATTATTTTGGAAGTTGATATAACTTTTAAAGCATGTCTGGCTTATAGGAATGGATAGGATTGGATGTGAACTATTATTTTGGAAGTTGATATAACTTTTAAAGCATGTCTGGCTTATAGGAATGGATAGGATTGGACAATATATTGTATTACAATTTAGCTTCATTTTCATTCTCACTACCATATTGATGGTGTCTGGTTCACCTTACCAAAGAGATCGTAGTGTTTGTCTGTTGCTGTAAGTTATTTCATATGAATAACAAATTAATAGGAGAATCTTACGAAATCAGTTTTACAATAAAATATGTAGGTTTTTTAATTTTGAAAACTTAATAAGTTGTCCGGCTTAATAGCACAAAACGTCCCTACGTTTGATAGTTAGTGTGCAAAACATCCCAACATTTCATTTTTTTGCATTTTCGCCCCTATTTCAACGTTTCATGTGGAAAACGTCATTTTCACTATTTTTCAGTGTAAAATGACCAATATACCCTCAAATTTAAATAAAACAAAGAAAATAAAATGAAAAATAAAAAAATAACGATTTGAATGGTGGGGTCTGGTGGTTTAGGTGGTGGAGGGAGGATAAAGTTGATAGATGAGGAAAAGACTGATTATTTGAATGTTTTAATAAGATTTTTGAACTCATTTGCACTTTTTAAAAAGTTTGGAAGCATAATTGTAATTTATTTTTATTTTTATTTTCCTTTTTTGTTTTATTTAAATATAAGGGTATATTGGTCATTTTACATTGAAAATAGTGAAAATTACATTTTTCCGCAATGAAACGTTGAAATAAGGACGAAAATGTAAAAAGAAATTAAACGTAAGGACGTTTTACGCAATAAGTGTCAAACGTATGGACATTTTGTGCTATTGAGCAAATACAAACATGTTTGAAACGTAGGGACGTTTTCCGCATTAAGTGTCAAACGTTGGGACGTTTTGTGCTTAAACCTTTTAATAAGACTTTTGGACACACTTGCACTTTTTAAAAAGTTTGGGAGTATAATTACAATTTATTTTTTTATTTTTCATTTCATTTTCTTTGTTTTATTTAAATTTGAGGGTACATTGGTCATTTTACACTGAAAAATAGTGAACATGACGTTTTCCACACTGAAACGTTGAAATATGGGCGAAAATGCAAAAAAATGAAACGTTAGGATGTTTTGCACACTAACTGTCAAACGTAAGGACGTTTTGTGCTATTAAGCCTAAGTTGTCCTATTGTAACGCCCTGAAAATTTTAGAATAGAAATTAATTATTTTACATGCCATATTTTTATTATTTTAAAAAGTTGAGGGACTAAAATAATATATGTATTAACTTCAAATTTTGAACTAAATTTCTAGATATTGTTAAAGCGACTAAAAATATATCAATATGAGTTTCGTTGGATAGCTCGTAATTAATCATGTAAATTAAGTTCGAGAAAAAGTTAATTCGAATAAATTAGTCTCAATATATTGAAATTCAAAGAAATTTTAATTTATTTATTTTTAAATCAAAGTAAATTGTGCTGAGGATAATCACGTCAATGGATATGAGATAACTATTTTTTATTTTTTTAGAATTCTATTTAAAGCCAAATTGTCATCACTATCAAATATTTGGATTAGAACCACATTTTGTTGTGATAAATATTTTGTACACATGTCACCTTGTAATTGGTTTACAAGAAATTCATCAAATGTGATAAATACGATTTTCCATCACAATTGCACCATGACACAACCACTAAATTTCTCAACTATAAATAATGTGTAATTGTCCTACAATTCACTACCAATGAAATTTTACCCGACAACTTCCATATAAAGCGGCTATAAATTTCTAGTATATTTTTTTTTTCAAAGACTTGTTTGATCAATCAAGGTAATATACATTTGTGCAAGTTGATATTTTCATATACTTATATGTTCAATAATTTATGCATCAATTGCTAGTGAATTTTCGGGTTCGACCTAACGAAATGTGAAATCTTTCGAGAATTCAAAATGAGAAATTATGGGTATCTCGCTTCGTCACCAAAAAAATTATGGAAACTGCCCGTATCTTATTGAGTGTTTTTTTAAAATACTCTCTTAAAAAAATTTACATGCTAGTTCGGGTCGATTGGAGTTGTGGTGGGATGGTGCAGCGGACTGCAAAGGAATTTCGACATATGAAAATATTAAGTTTTATTGCCTTTAAATTTAGTGGTTTGTTCTGTTCAATAACATTAATATTAAATTTATCAGTTGAGAACGATACGATTTTAAGATTTAAATTTAAGTTTATGAATGTTCCAATATTTGTTTATTAAATAATTCTATAATTTATTGTTCCGCCTTTAAGGTAAATAAAAGTAAATAAAAATTTTGGTAACAATTCAACATGTATGAAAACTGGGGTGTTACTGTTTGGTATTAGAGCAAATATTTTTCTTTCGTGTAGACTTTTTCTTTAAAAAGAAAAAAATCGTGAACAGTAACACTGTTCACGAGAACAGTACGTGCCACTATTCACTTGAACAGTGACATTTTTTTTTTTTTTTTTTAAAAGATAGATGTTAGTTTAAATAAATTTTGAATAATGATAGTTTAGAATTTAAATTGTTATGGCTTAATGCTCATAGTTTAAGTTTCATATGTGACAAAAATTTTTATGTTTAGCTTTAGCTCTTGGTGATATTTTTTTAAAAATCAATTTGAAAATTCACATTTTAAGAGATTTCACATTTGAGTTTTGTTTATTTGCGTAATTGCAAAATTGAAAGATTTTGTCAAAAAGATTTAAACTGTTTAAGAAGAGGTTGAGATTTAAGCGGTCTGCTTGTGACCCCTTTATCATCTGTAAGCTTTTTGATTGAGCATTATTCAAATTAATAAGACGAAAAATGATATTTCAAAACTTTCCAAATTTAAGAATATTTTATTTTCTAGAAACTCTCATATCGAGAAAATCATACTTTAGAAAATTTCTGGAAAATGGGATATTTTCATAAGTTTTAGAAGTTTAAAGATAATTTAAAAAAAAAAAAGTTTTAACATACAATGTTATAAAGAATTATTGACATATGACGCTTACTATTCGATCACTCCCAATTGTTTCCAGGTATGAAATGAAATGTCGTTCTTTTATATTGATTATTACTTTTCTTGATTTATATTATGATATATTATGTCAATTGTCAAGTATTTAGAACTTTTCAAATAGTTGATGTAATTTCTTGGACAAATTCTTTTTTAAGAAGGGAGATGTTAATCCCCCAAAAATTTTAGACTATAAATTAATTGTTTTACATGCCATATTTTTATTATTTTAAAAAGTCGAGGGACTAAAGTAATATATGTATCAATTTCAAATTTTGGGCTAAATTTTTAGATATTGTTAAAGCGACTAAAAGTATATCAATATGGGTTTCCCTGGATAGCTCGTAATTAATCATGTAAATTAGACTCGAAAAAAATTTAATTCGAATAAGTTAGTTTCAATATATTGAAGTTCAAATAAATTGTACTTTATTTATTTATTTGTTTTTAAATCAAATTAACTTAGGATAAGGAGAGCCGCCTGAATGGATGTAGGATAATAATAATTTTTTTTAGAATTCTATTTAAAATCAGGTTGCCATCACTATCACATATTAGGATTAGAACCATATTGTTGTTGTAATAAGTATATTTTACACATGTCACCTTGTGATTTGTTTACTAGAAATTCATCAAATGTGAAAATACGATTTTCCATCACAATTGCACCATAACTCAACCATTAAATTTTTCAACTATAAATAGTGTGCAATTATCCTACAATTCACCACTAAAGAAATTTTACACGACAGCTTCCATGTAAAGCAACTGTAAATTTTTAGTATATTTTTATTCAAAAACTCGTTTGATCAATCAATGTGAGATATATTGTGCAAGTTGATATTTTCGTATACTTTTATATTTTATAATTTATGCATTAATTGCCGTGGTTTGACCTAACAAAATGTGAAATCTTTCGAGAATTCAAAATGAGAAATGATGAGTATCTCACTTGGTCACCGATATACTCCATAAAGAAAAATGTGGTATGATTTGTCTATATTATTGTGTATGAAAACTACATGTATTTTATTGAGTTTTTTTTTTTAAAAAAATACTCACTCTTAAAAAAAATTTACATGTTAGTTCGGGTCGATTGGAGTTGTGGTGTGATGGTGCAGCGGACTGCGAATGAATTTCAACATACAAAAATATTAAGTTTTACTGTCTTTAAATTTAGTAGTTTGTTTTGTTCAATAACATTAATATTGAATTTATTAGTTGAGAATGTTTAAAGTTTTTTTAAAGATACGATTTCATGATTTACATTTAAGTTTATGAATGTTCCAATATTTGTTTATTAAATAATTCTATATTTTATCGTTCTGCCTTTGAGGTAAATAAAAGTAAATGAAAATTTTGATAACACTTCAAGATATATGAAAATTGGGGTGTTACATCTATGTTCTTCTATCTAGATGACACTGGGATTCATTCAAAAGTTACCAAGGACACTGTTGAGATTTGTTATTAATATTGATGGATATGTTATTCCTATGCATGGTGAGTTTGGGAAACATATCTATTCTCTTTAGTTGTTAATCATCTTCTCTCTTTTAATTGGTGCTTCTTGCTATATGTTGCTGCCTTTCGGGCAACTTTGTTATTTAGCCTCCGTTTGATTCTTATTATTGTAAAACGAGAATGAAAAATATAGTCGTTATTGGACCCTACACGAGAGATAGAAATTCAAAATTGATGGCTTGATGTGATGTTTAACGATCATATTTTTCATTTTTATGGATAAAAAATGAGAAACAAACGGAGGATAAATTTAATATTCATGTTACTCATCTGAAGGAGTTAGAACAATTCCATGAAATCGCTGTGGTGTCTACCATATTTGGTAAAACTGGACATCTACAAAATGCTAACATTTTTCCTTAACACTCAACTAACTAACGTTGCCTTTAAAAAAATCACAATTCCATGAAATCATTGCACGGGTATGTAACTAATATAGTTAAAAAGTTATGGATCATATGAAATGTGTGATTAAAATTAGTTGTTGATTTTAATTTTAATTTTAATTTTTAGCCGAACCAAACGAGTATTTATTTGCCCATACATTTTGATTAAAATTGATGAAATATGTAGTAGAAAAATTGTGAATTTCATGAAATATAAGGTTAAAATAAATTATTAATTGTGACTTAAATTTTAATCTTTTTTTTAACTGAATCAAAAAGGAATGTTTAGCATATGAGAATGATGTACCAAATATGTCCGAAGGGTTAATGCTAAGGGCACTTCACATTCTTGATTAGATATTGTTGGGCACAATCAATGGGTTAAAGAATGTTTTAAAATTGGAAAAATTGTATCTTCATCAAAACTCTCTTTTATGGTATTCTTTTGCACATTGCTACATAAAGTAGTTTCGTAAGATATTAAATTTTATAATCATAACTTTAGACTAGATATCGTGATCGCATTTTTCTAAACGATTGTGCTACATGTACATAATAGTTTTCATAATAATTTATATACATATGACGTGGTGAAATATGATTGGGTCATAATTTCTTCAACTGAAAAAAAAAAAAAAAAAAAAAAAAATTATCTACTATCTTTTTGACATTCCATCTATATATAAACAATTATATAACTCCATTATATACAAGTAACGTTATTCTTGTCCAAGGTCGAAAATATGCACAAGTAACCAACAAACTAAATATTCAAACGTCCTTGTTCCACGCTAGACTAATACCCTTGAACTAAACATTGGGTAATTATATTACAACTACCATTTTTATTTGGTTCGCCACATTATAAACAAACCATAGTTAAAAAATATTTCTATTTAAGTACATCACACTTATTATACAAATATAACCCTAGTCTAATTGAAAAAAAGAAATATATATGTACACCACGTTCATTTTCTTCTCCATTATTACGCTCGATTCTCTCACTCACCCTCACCGCCACACCCACAAAACTCCCCTTCATCACGGTAGTGTGAACCTTTTTCATTGATAAGGTACAATGGTTATGGTGGAACAATTAAAAAATATTGTAATAAAAAAAAAAAAGATTTAAAAGTATGGTTATTTATGACTTTATCCATTATAGAATCATCATTCAAATCTTATCGTAGAGAATTGAAATCAAAATTGATAAGATATGGCCTCTTATTCAAATGCTTGATCTTTAGACGTCTTTTATCCCCACTTGTTCGAACCATGTTTGGTTAGTCACAATCATGTTACCCAAGGACAATGGGATTCATTCAAAAGTTACCCAAGGACACTGTTAAGATTTGTCATTAATATTGATGGATATATTTTTTTATTTTTTTTAAATATCCAGGTGTCCACCTTCGACAACTAATCCTGAAGTCTATGCTTTGACCCCTCAAGACGCAGACCGGTAAATCGCGGGATATGCTCCAAACTAGTTAGGGTCCAAGAGCCCCCCAACTGATCTGCCAAAGTGTCGAGCGAGTTAACATATATTGCACCTTGCCTTCCAAGATAAATCACGTCTTCCAAGAAAGAGTCTGCCTTCCAAAAGCCCCAAGAATCAAACCCGCGACCTCTGAACTGCCTGCAACTAAGAGCTCCTTCATTTGCCAATTGGGATGTGCCATGGGGAGGCATATTGATGGATATGTTATTCCTATGCATGTCGGGTTTGGGAAACACATCTATTCTCTTTAGTTGTTACTTCTTTATATTTGCTGAAATCAAAATCATCTTCTCTCTTTTATTGATTCTTCTTGCTATAAGTTGCTGCCTTTCGGGCAACTTTGTTGTTGAATTTAATATTCATGTTGCTCGTCTGAAGGAGTTAGAACAATTCCATGAAGTCATTGTTGCGTCTACCATATTGTCTAGACATCCACAAAATGCTGACATGTTTCCTTATCAATCAACTAACTAACGTTACCTTAAAAAAATTAATATAGTTAAAAAGTTATGGATCACATTAGTAAATAGAAAAAATACTGAAAGGCGGTCTTACATATTATATAACTAGCAAGAACTATATCCATTCTAGAATCCTCATTCAAATCTTATCATAGAAAATTGAAATCAAAATTGATAAGATATGGCATCTTATTCAAATGCCATATCTTTAGACGTCTTTTATCTCCACTTGTTCGAACCACGTTTGGCTAGTCACAATCATGTTACCATTTATTACTATATTAACCATTATACTTTAATATTAAATTCCAATACGATCCTCAATAATTGTGTAGATTAAACCCTTACTTTTGTCTTTTTTCACAGGTGGTAAGTTTTGATTAATACAATTATTGATGATTAGGTTTGTGGATTGAATATTAAATTTATTTTTATTTGGAGGAATCTAAATAATTGCAAGTTGAAAGGATTATTATTATTATCAAATTGTAAATTATGAGATAACTCCCATATAAGAATTTTAAATTATTTTTAAATAATTAAATCCACATCAATTGTCACATAAAAGAAATAAAATATCCAAATATTCTTTCTTCTTCTTTCAACTTCCAACTTTCTTCAAAAAAAAGTAATTATGATAAAAGTCCAAAAGAAAAATAGTAGCAAAGGATGGAGACCATGTTTGGCTAAGCCTAAAAGTATAAGGTTACTTGTCAACTTCTCTTAAGCCCCGAAGATATTTGAATTACTTATGTTTGCTCACTTTTAAATAAAAACTTAATATTCTAAAAATAAATCTTACATTATTTTTTAGCCAAACATAGTTTAGTTGAATAGAACTCCACTCCACTTTGTCCCCACATGTCGCCACCATAATTACCACAGCCCACCGTTTCCGCAAGTTCACTTTTCCATATCATCATCTTATCCTCTTTGCCCTATATAAATTTCTATTTGTTCGTCAAATTTTCCTTCAGAGTTCCACCCTTTTTTCAGAACCCAGAAAACCCCGTAAACTCTTCAGAAATAAAACTGTAGGGAAATATTTTACACTGTTGAATGGACTGTTGCCTTTCTTACAGCAAACCCAGATTCTCTTTTCCAGCCCTGCCGTCGATTCACAGTCGTCCAATCAATTTGGGAACTGATCGGAGGCCGTTGGTTGCGGTTGCTCGTAGATACAATAGTAGTAGCAGTAAGTGTGAGTTTGGCGGTTTGAACACTCCGCTCGAGCCGAAAACAGCGGCTGGGAGGTTCTTGAGTGGCGTATTGCTGAATGATCGGGAGTACTTTCACGTTGCTGTTAGGAATCAGTTGGAACAGCTGGTGGCTGACAGGGATGAAGCCGTGGCTCGTGCCGAGTTCAGCTTGGGCTCTGATGTAGCTTCCCTCCATAGGTTGGTGTTCAATTAGTTTCTTTTATCTTTTCGTCTTTGCTTATGGTAATTATTTGCCTTAAGTTTTAGACGGTTTTCAGGGTGTTTTTGAACTGGGCTCTCACGTTGATATGGAAAATAGGGATTCCTTGGTTAAATTGAGTTGAACAGGAAATTAATTCAAGGTAAAAAAATAAATATGTACATCCACTGAAAATTTTGTGGCTTTTCATCAATAATTAATGTTTAGTTAACATAGCATGATATTTGATATATGTTAGACATAAGTTTTTAACATTGTTTTTTCGATTTAAAAAAGAAAAAGCCAACCAATAAACCCGGTGCAAGGTTAACCAGTTTCCGATTGGCCAAGTTATATACTGGTTTTATCTCGATAGTTTTGGTATATATCTGAACCGATATCGAGCCGGTTCTCAGTTTCTTTGCTTGAATCCACCTAGTGCATCCCCTTTTTTTAACTTCGATTTCAATTTTGAGGGGCATTGTTCAAATTTTCTGAATTGCTCTGTTGCTGTTAGAGTTGTGCCAAAAGAATGTCATTAGAAAATTATGGTCAATGCTGACATCATATTTATATTAATTCCAATTGAAGATTTTATTGTATACTGTTCATTTTGGTTGTAAATGTGATGTCAATTAACAAAGAACATTAACATCTTGCTTACTTTCTTGTTAATAATATTCTCTTATACGTTAATGGATTCAAGTATACATGAATGTCAAAATCTGGAGACACTGGACTCTTCCTTCTTTATTTGATTGTATTACCTTGTCGTTGCACCAAATCTTTATTTCCAGGAAGGTTTTATTTTAGCATAACATATCGCCGATTGTAGTTAAGCTTTTTCAGTTATGAGATGAAGAAATAAGCTTTGTACGGATTATGGTGATAGTTATATTAAATAAGCAGGTAACCCTGTCATTACTTGCTTGTATCTGAATCTTTGCTTGATATCATTTTGCGCCATTGTGAAGATTTTAGTGATTAGCTTGTATATTTTTACAAATTCCATGGTACATTTTTGGAAAAGCGCAGAACTCGTTGATAATGGCATGGACCGGAGAAGGTGTACTAGTGCATCGATTTCCTTGAGGATGTAACGGCATGGAGGATGGTGTACTAGTACTGCCACCGGACATTTTGTGGCCTTCGTGAAGAAATTTGTCCATGCTTGATTTCATCTTTGTTCTGGTACATGAGATTCAGGGAACAGTTGTCATTTGTTGCTTCAAGGTGGGACGTACTCTGTTGATCGAGAAAATATAACCACTACGGGGACGTCATTGATGATTTTATCATTACTGCATTTTCGAGGAGGCAAGTTTGAGGAAGTAGAAACTTAGGCATTTTGTAGATGATTTCTTCGATGAAATAATTGAAATGTAGGCCAAACAAATGCAATACCTGAAATACTGTGGTAATGCCAGTTAATAATATAAAATCTTCGACTTTCTTGTATTTTTTCTGACTTTGCGAATGAATGAATGGCAGGAGGATTGCTGAACTGAAAAAGCATGAATGCCGGACTGCAGTAGAAGATGCGATTTATATGTTAATATTTTACAAGTTTACGGAGATCGGAGTTCACTTGGTCCCTAGACTTTCCAAATGTATCTACAATGGCAGGCTCGAAATCTATCCTTCAAAGGAATGGGAACTCAAGTCAATTCACAACTTTGATGTTTTGGAGATGGTTAAGGAACATATTGCTGCTGTTGTTGGCAAGAAAGCAAACTCCAATGTCACTGACAGTTGGGCCACAACTGAGATCCCGAGGCTTCGTCTCTGTAGACTGTATGCTGCTTCCATCTTTTATGGATACTTCTTAAAGTCCGCCTTGTTGAGGTACCATCTAGAACGGGGTTTAGATCTGACAAACCCAGATTTTGGTACCGATGCTTATTGTCAGTTTCCACTCTCGGAGATGATGTCTTTAGAATCGAAGTACGTTGCATTTGGTCGCATTAGCAGCCCAAGGTCTACATCTATTGGTCAAGTGTCATGTAGTCTAGGCAAGCAACACGAGAAATTGATGTGTTATGTGATGGGATTCGACCCGGAAACACTGCAGATGTGCGCGAAACCAAAGTCTAAGGAGGCTGTGAATCTGATTGAGAGACATAGTTTTGCTCTCTTTGGAGATGAGAATACAGGTTTGCTCGAAACTGATGAGTTAATTTCCACGTCTTATGCAAGTCTCAAGAGATTTGTGCTGGAGGCCGTTGCTTTTGGTTCATTCTTATGGGACGCAGAAGAATGCGTGAATGCTGTATATAAGCTTGAGGAAAACTGAATAGGCCATAACCGAAGTTCAGGGCTTGATAGCTCATCAAACGCGTTTGTATATATTGGTTTCTTCTTTCGACTCGAGGATTCGCTCCTTGCAAATAGAGAGATGTACAGTATATTGTCCTTGTAGCGTGGACGAGAGAATAATGTATAGAAGTTATTTGCATTTCAGGAACTGTTATGGCTTTTGATATGTTTCAACTTTTAAAGCATGATGCTACACAGAATATTATTTATTTGTGATTTTATTGATAATAGTACTGTCAATACATTAAAGATATGTAGTTACAATGTATCATACTAGTAACTCAAAAGTAAATACACGATCTAGATACTTTCATAGAGCCCTGCAGGAAGTCGAGGGGTGAGAAGAACATCGAGAGGTTTCACCTTGGGCAAAGCTATGCCTGGACCTTCACACATGTCTACAGGCATATTCATTGGTGCCGATACACAAAATCCTTGAAGCAAACGGGCAAGCGCAAAATGAACTACTTGCGTACCGAAGTTCACAGCTGGGCACATTCTTCGACCTGAACTAAATGGAATGTACTCAAAATTATTCTGTCCCACAAAACTCACTTTGCTATGTTCCTCAAGAAATCTTTCGGGTCGAAACTCATTGGGATTAGACCACACCTTTGGATCCCTATGTAGCTTCCACAAGTTAACAATCAGTCGAGTACCCTTCGGGACATAATAGTTGCCAACATAACAGTCTTCCATGGCAGCACGAGGCCCAGAAAGTGGACCTGGTGGGTACAAACGTAGGGTTTCCTTCACAATAGCCTGTAAATAATTTAACTTCTTGATATCTGTTTCTTCAACTAATCTGTTTCTTCCTACATGGATATCCAATTCCTTCTGGGCAATTTCTATGGCTTGTGGGTTGTTTAGTAACAAAGAGAGTGCCCATATTAGCGTCTCGGCTATGCTTTCTGTGCCAGTCAAAGTAAGAATCTGAACAAAGTTCAACACATTTATTAACGTAAGATTAGTGAGGCAACTCAGAATAAATACTGAACGACTGTCTGATAAAAAAAGAAGTGCTTACTAGTATCGTTGCCTTGATAACAGTGTCACGGTTGCAACCCGATTCCATATCAGCCTCGAGGAAAGTGGATAGCATTACATCCATGAAATCAGATTCGCCTTCGTTGTTGCGTTCCTTCCTGTTTTGCACATGTTCTTTCAACCAATTCTCGAGCACTTTGTCGATGTATTTGGCTGCCGTTTTCATAGCTTTCAAATACCCTCCAATATCCATCCATTCAAGCGACGGAATTGCATCAGACACAACAAAAACGCCACTAAGGTACAATTCTTTCTTTATAGCTTCTTTGAATAGCCATTCTTCACCACCATTCTTGCTATTCGAAAATCGCTTTCCAACTAGCATTCTTATGGTTATGTTAAATGTCAAGTCCTCGAACCATTTGCTTAGAGTTACCTTGGAAAACTCACCGTTCTTTTCACATCGTAAATACAAATCTTTTATAGCGTGATTTAGTTCAGACACTCGGATATGACTAAACTTCTCAAGTCGTTGGCTACTTAGAAGTTCTACAGTGACCATTTTCCTAAGATAACGCCAATAATTTCCATAAGGTGCTAGTGCAAAACCTACACCGTTGTACCCTATATACTTGGTCAGCGCCATGCTCGGCCGGGTTGCGAAATTTTGATCATTGGTGGAGAAGCAGTCCTTCATCATCTCCCAACTGCTCACCACCACCGCGGAGTGGCTGCCCAACCGGAGTGAGAAAATGGGGCCGTGTTTATCAGCCATTGCTCCCAATATTCGCGCCACCGGTGTTTTGCCCCGTAGATGGTGGAGATGACCTATGAAGGGCAATGCTCCGGGTGGTTCTGGAGCTCTTGTTTTGTAACATCTTTTGCCATTAACTCTAGTATAATAAGAGATGACAATAGCTAGAGAGAATAAAAAGATTAAGGAAATGGAAAGCATATCCATGCTTGAAGGAGAGAATTGATTTAAGGTTATGGCTACTAATGGTACTAAAGCCTATTTATAATGGAGAAAAAAAGATGAATATTTATTAAGTATTTTTCACATGGCTAAATTATAGGTTTCATTCCCAACCTTTTTTCATACCAGTTTTAACGTCAACCTTTCATTAACTAACACTATTCGTCCCCACTAACGTTTTTTATCGAAGATTTTTGTTAATATGATTTGCAAGGACAGAATTGCCCTTAGACTTTAAAAAAAAAAGACATGATATTAAGAAAAAATTGCAGCAAGGTACCAAATCTTTTCAAAAAGTGCTACTGATCCCAAACCTTTTATTTTTGTACTACAATTTAGCCCAACAAAATATTACAAAAATAAAGAAAAAAAAATCCTTTATAATTTTTTGTAATATGGAATGGGAAAATAATCCCCCTCCCCCCTCTTTTTTTTTTTCTTTTTCTTTCTATTGTAAAATTTTATTGGGCTAAATTGTAGTGCAGTTAATGTCTTTTCAAATATATTGTCACGATTTTTGAATAGAAATCAATAATAACGAACACTATTAGGGCGTGTTTCGGTAGGAATTAAAATCGGATTAAAATTGAAAAACTAACCGTTATTGTTGACTTTTATTAGACGAGTAACGATCATATTTTCAATTTTAATTGGATTTTAAGTTGTAGCGAACATGCTCTTAGTTATGAACTGTTGAAACGTGCAAAAAGAAAGAAAAATTGAAAACGAACTTTGAAAAGTAAAACATAGTCCATATCACGTGCATGTTAAAAATTGAAAACCAACTTTGAAAATTAAAACCAGTGGATTATAAGAATTTCATTAATGAAAAAATTTCAAAAGATTCGGTTGGATTTCAAGCCTAAAAATACAAATAACCAACTCTTTAGAAATTTCACAATTTTAATGAGATTCTTATGAATTTTGATGAAATATATACAAATTCACAAAATTCATTCGAAGTCGTAATATTTTAAAACGCATTAAAATCTCAATTAAGAACACCCTTATTAATAAGATCGGAGTCATTTTTAATTTTACAGTCTCTCATCCATCGTAATGATAAAATAGATCGAGAATATTTTATTATTATTATTTTTAATCTCGTGATGGATATTAGCTATGACGTGTTTCCGATAATTAAACCAAGTTTTTTATTGGAGGAAAATGTTAGGTTTCTTAAATTTTGGAACACACTTCATAAAATATTAGGCTTCTACAATGTTAGTTTGTACTATATTTGCATTTTCATGTATCGTACACATCACTCGTGGAACACATTGATTTTTTTTTGGTACTCCCCACATTATTTTGTCTGCAACTCACAACGTTTTGCAAACCACACAGTAACTTAACATTGTATGTGGTTGTCTGTAAATGACACATGCCATCAGTACTAGATTCATTTCTTGACAAGGAAATTCAATCGGGCAACATGTGTATAGTATTTTATATCAAGTTTGATATCATGTGAGGACGATTTTTGTACATTAATTTTAGAATGTGTTTGAGCCACATTATTTTGGAAGAATGTATTCTAGAATAGTAGATTGATGAAGAATTTGTGGTTGAAAAAAAAAAGAAAAATTATTGATGTGATAGAAAATATTATTTTATTAAATAATGTGTGGTCGAAAATGAGTAGAAGAATAAGAATGAAGATTTTAACGTGGCTCAAACAGATGCTTAATAACACTTTTTTCAGTCAATTATCGAAATTTCTACACATTAGTTGTATCCAATCTAAAAATTCACATCTGATCCTAATTCACACATATCAATCAAATCTCTCCAAAATGGACGGTAGCACACGAGTTTATGTCGAACACGGTAGCTTGACATGACTAAGATGATAAACTTCAATCCGTTATCCTATACACTCAGGTAAAAGTTCAACGAAATGAGCCGAGCCGTCAAAAAATCTCTCAATACCGCTTACACTAAAAATCTAGCAAATTCTATAACATCCAATTCCAACAAACATTACTTAGTTTTTATGTAAGATTTTCCTATGTTGATATAAGTATGTTACATTATTTTTAGTCGTCAACATGCATCTTCGCGAAAAAATATTTTATTTTATTTTATTTTTTACTTGACAATATTATAAAAAATGTTCCTAAAATTATTTTGTCTACAAATTCGCCATGTTTTGCAAACCAGAACAGTACCTTAACATTTTATTAGGTTGTCATGCTACACGTGCGTGTAGAATATTTTTTGGTTTATTGCCATGGAAAACGTCGCCACGATATCCAAAAAATCTAGGGTCATGTTTGGCTAACATCGAAGATAAGTAAAAGTTACTTAACGTAAATTCTAATTTTTAAATACTTTTTTCTTTCAGCCTTTTAGATAAAAAGTAAAGATAAATTATATTCACGCTACAATTTTTATTTCTTGCACCACATCTTAATTGCATTTAAGGTTCTTAATTTTGTTCATTATAACATTTATGTCCCTAACCATTTTATTAACATTCTTATCCTCACACTTTCCACTAATTAACATATTTTATATTTATAACAATTTTATGTCAAAAAATTCATTAAAATGACATAAAACAACTTATTTTTCATTTTTTTAAAATAAATAAAAAGTGTAAAAAAATATTTTCCCTTGTATCAAAGCATGAAAATAATTTTTTTTTTTTTTATATAAATCATCATTATGGACGAGACACACTAACGAATGGAAGGTTGAAGATAAGAATTCGACTGAAAAAAAAATTAAAGAAATAATTGCTACAATGAGGAAAGATTGAGAAGTTTAACTATAATTAAAATGTGGTGTGTGGAATAAAAGTTTGTGGTGATAATATAACCATCCAAAAGTAAATTATTTTGAAAGTATTTCTTACATTGTTATGTTAATATATCATAATGGAGTTGTCAGCCGCCATTTCTGATCATACGATATGCAATCCAACTTCACAGTACATGTCCACGCAGGGTGATATTCATAACAAAAAAAGCCACATGAGCAAAGAAAAACGTATAGAAATTGGTTTCACGAAAATTTTGTACTTGCGTGGTTGGAACTCATGGTAATAAAAAAATTGACAAAAAAATCCCATCGTCCCCCCTATTGGGAGTTATCAATGTGGGTTCTGTGAACCCCACCATGTACCCACAGCACAACTCAAGACAAATGGCCCACGTGACAAGCAAAATTCATCCACAAATTCTTTGAATGGGTACGTAAAGTTGGATGGTTATTAATTCTTGTCACGTTTTTTCAAAGTATTTTTAGTCTACATTGTAAGAGTTTGCACCACATGATATGTCCAGACAAACATAAGCCAAATTAATTTGCATATGATGTAGAATAGATGTTTGAATGAATTGAGGAACAATTAGATCGAAAAAAGGAAAAACAGTAAACTGTAGATTTGGCGTTCGAAACTCTGATTTGAGCCCATAAGACCTTTTCGAAAAAAAAAACGACGAGCTGGATCAAAACAAATTTTAATGTTTTAGTGCTATTTTTGTCATTTAATTTATTTCGAATTATTTTCAATTTTAGTTCTTTTAAACTAGGTTATTATCTAAACCCTTATAAATAAATGGGTAATTATTCGTTTTTATGCATTTTGCAATTAATAAAACTTCGTAACTTTATTTTTCATAATTTGGTGGATTCTAAAAATTGTGTTTTTAAGGTTTTCACTGAAATTCCTTATTTTGCATTGTGTCGGGTTTTGATGTCGTTTAGAAACCTAGGTAATTAGTATCCCGATCAAATAGCTGAAAAAGGGGATAAAAGGATATGGGAGTCTAGTAGACGCGATTCAGCTAACGAAAACTCTTGACATAGCTAGCTAGAGCAAGGAGTTCCCAAATGAGCGTATTATGGGCGATAGTCAACAATAATCGAGTTTGGTAACACGAAATTCCATTCAACTTTTGAGTGATTATTGAGGAATGCTAATTCGAAGGACTGGTGCAAGTGAGCTAGGGCTGGACATGGTCTGCTTCGATTCGGTTCTCAAAATTTTCGGATATTTAATAAATGGAATTGTCGAGTCCAAATATAATTATGGAACTGTTCGGGTTCGGTTTCGTACCATAATTAATTTTTTTAACATTTACAGCAATACTACATAAATACAACTAACGACATATTCATTCGTAACTTTGATGGGCAGTTGGAGATGAGAAGTCAGACTCGACAGTTGGCGGCTTCGATTTGGGCATGTTGATGTAGGTTTTCAATTTAACAAATGATTTGGAGTTAGTGGACACGTGCTTATCGAATGAAAGTATGAAATTGGAAGAGGAAGGATAAAAACTTAAAAAAACCTAGATTTTAGGCTAACAATTAAAATTAATAATTGGGTCAAAAAATTAAAACAAGAAATTGAATTTAGAAATTGGGTTGTGTTGTGCTAGCTAGGCATGGACTTGGCTCAAGAGTTGAAACATTAATCACTAAATTATGTAATTTGCTAATTTGTTTAGAAAAAATTAAAATAATTTAATTAATTCAATATAAGAAATTAAAAAAAAATTATTTAGATTCCGTTCTTCGGTTCTTGGTCTAGAACCAAGAACCGAGTCAAACTTATAGGTTCTCAATTCAAATACTCGTTCAGTATTTTTAACTTATGAAGAACTGCTCGATTTGGTTATGGAGTTTTGTCCAGACCTAAAGTGAGCAGATGCATTATGAGATAATTATAGCAAGCATTATTTTGGTAATGCGTAGAAAATCACGTCTTCTAAATTTCCTAATATGGAAATCATAACCTTGTTGTTTGTAATTGCACAAAGTGATTTCTTTATTACAATAATTCAAACTTACCAATACCTACATGTAATCAAACGGAAGGTTGGACAAAGTAACACCAAAAGAATGAAATGCAAAAGGATCAAGACAAGAATTGAACTCTTTCCTTAAGACGGATTTGCCCGTGTGCCTACAGTTTATTGCAATCATCTCTCGAGATACAACAATCAAATTCTTGAGTTCGTAGCACTAAGAAGCACAAGAACCGGCATAGTGAACGAAGTTATGAACTCGTTTTTGGAATGAAAACACAAAGACTTTTTAATGCAGAATTTTGGCTAGGAAATGATGTTATATGATATGCTTTGATTGCATAGAATATGAGTGAATGAAACCAACATGTATGGGTTCAATTTATAGAAGTTGATGGGTTACAACTTGAGAGACACAACCCAAAAATCAACTTGTTTCACGAAAAGTCGCACAGGTTGTTGGCTTGTTGCCACCAGCTTGGCGTTAGATACGCCGCTCAAGCACTCATTTCAGAGACTCCCACTCGCTTGGTGCTAGCGACGGCCTTTTATATTAGAAATTCTATTTTTTATTCAAAAATCAAGTTTTTTCAACCCTACTTCATTCACTAATTTCTCGTTTATCCGAAAATAGTTTGCGACGTCCAAATATACCAAATTCATCTACTCGATGAGTAGAACATGACCGATCCATTACTCGCCACATTTGTGTAGTGGGACCCATCCAAATATTTGGTTAAAGTTTGATAAAATTAACTTTTTATAATAACTATTTTCCAACAAACATTTATGAGTTAAAAGGTTCTTTTGGCTTTTATTTTCAGCTTCGATGACTATTGATGTATACTACATGCTTTCTCTTCCATTTCCAAACAATTGATGCTAACATTTTCAAGTAGGCTAGACACTAGAGGCTTGGAAAACAAAGAAAATATGTGTACGAACGAGATATCCAGCAACAAGAAGAAGGAAAAGGATTGAATAGAAGAACTCCATAATAATTGACGATCTTAGATGAATCGGCTTTGTCTACAAACAAGAAAGCTATAAGTAATGCAATTATAAATCTCATGGAGAGTTCGATTTTGGCTCTAGATGAATGCTGGCGATGTACTTAATACGATCAAACAAGAAATTTTGTGAGACATGGCCACTTCTAAGGTATCATTTCTAAAGTTCTTTTCTCATCCTAGATGTGCGATTGCAACAACTGATCTTGTGTGATTTTGCATGATGATAAGTGACTTTTACAAATATCCACGGACGGAGCCAGGAAATGATTATGGAGTCGGCTAAAATCTAAAAATTCTAAATAAACTTACGTTACAAAAGATCGAGTTTAGGAGACTACGTTCATTACATTCATGACAAATTGTTTGTGACACTCGATGATGTATACGTCTAAATTCTCATCCTAAGATGTCTCACTACATATTCGAACTTTTTTCTTGATAAATACGAAATCGGCACTCACCTTAGAAAATATAAACCGATAGAAGCATGATAAACGTAAGTAAATGATATATATCCATCAATCAAAAACTAAAAAAATACTTAAGAATTTTACTATCATTTGTTTCAAACAACTGAAAGTTTTGGCCAAAAAGACAATCGAAAGTGCAATATTGTACGTCACCGTTCTCAAAATGTTATTTAACATGGGCATTAGTCTTTTATACAACACACTCTACAGTTAGTGAAGACACCAAAAATGGAGAAAATGACAAGCAATTTTGAGGGTAAAAAAATTTGATTTCTTTCCCATCGATGTTTGATTCGACTTCTATAATATACATATAATCTTATTATTTATAAATAAATAAGTTCTTGTAAATATTTTTTATTATAAAGTTAAATATAAAGTAAACTACTTATTTTGATAGTAATATCAATTTCATGATCAAAATAGCACGAATAAGTTATTTATGAAAATATTTTTAAAACTAAAAATTTTAATTACTTTAAGCTTAACCAAACATTTATTATAAAAATAAGTAATTTATTTTAGCTCTAATCAATACAATTTTATTTATTATAAAATTTATATATAACTACAAGTAAAATATGCATTAAATAAAAATCAAATTTGGTAATAAAATTGTTCACATTTTATTAATATCATGAAAGAATATTTGGATAATTGGACATGGGCAGGACTCAATATGAAGCTGAGCTAATCTAGATATTTGGGTCAATTTAACTATAAAATTTCTTCTCTCTTACAGTGTGAGTTGGGACAGGGTTGGTCTACTGTTAGATCCGCCTTTGCTAATTCCCCTCTAATATAAATAAAATCCTATAAAAGAGGGAATGTGGTGTGCACTGTTCATTTTTGTAGCACTTGTGTTCACGCTCAATTCGAATAGACACGGTTCAGAAACAAGTTTTTATCAAAAGAATAATGCTGGTTGTACCCGTTGGTTGACCTGCTACCATATAGAATGAGCTGGCAAGGAAAAGTGGCAGTCAATTTTTGGGGCATCAACAGGTCACTATTGTTTTGAATTAGGCCCAATATAGTGAATAATAGTCCATTTCCTCTCATTTTACTCTTAGACAATGGAGTAGTGCCAAATACACATCTCTTCCCCAAATTCCCTCCCAAAATATTCCCGAGCGCCAAATACGCATCTTCCCCAAATTTCCCCCAAAATATTCCCAAAAATGACAGACAAAGGTAATGGGTAGTTTGTAATGGGTATAAAATTACTCTACTCTTATTTGCCAAATCAATTTGATATTGTTTTTCTTTTAACTTCTTTAATTTTTGTGGGGGTGGAGGGTGACCCTAGTTATTAATGTACTTGCACCAACTCATGGGGATTTATGCCACCATTTCCTCGATTATTTTACCACTGATTTGGGACCATATAATGAATGGAAATATTATGCGTATTTTTATCACAATGGACTTTTCTTAATCATGATTCAGACTTAAATCTTATTCACATTAAAAAAAAAACTCAAACACACTATGCCCGAACTTCATCAATGTTTATTGATAGATGGTTTCATTATTAAATCCATCCATGAATCTAATACTCCTCTAGTAGCACATTCAAGGACAAAGAATCTTTGTTTTGCATTACTGTTCTCAGTTGTGGACCATTTGAATATTACTAGAGTCTAGATGTGTAGTCCAGATTTTTACGACATTATCATTAACATTGTAACTGATTTTGCGTTGCAGGGAAAGCTCTGTTGGATGATGTGGATGATATTATTTTGGTAGAACCTAATTCTGAGAATGTTGTGGAGAATGTGAACATATTGGGTGATGAAAACGTAGGAAGAGATGGTGCGCGCGTGCCGGAGGTTGGATTGAAGTTCAATGATGAAAATGAATTATTTGATTACTACAAAAAATATGCATACGCTGAAGGTTTTCCCGTTAGAAAAAGAAATTCGAAGAAAGATGATGACGGTGTTGTGAGATATGTCACATTGACATGTAGTCGCGAAGGAAAAAGAATCGGTACTACAAGCGGTTCTTTGAAACCGCAACCAACCATTCTGACAGGTTGTAAAGCGAGGCTGACCGCATCTATGGATAGTCGTGGAATATGAAGAATTAACATAGTAAACCCCGAGCATAATCATAAAACAAGTCCATCGAAGTCGAGGCTATATCGGTGCAATCGAGAATTAAGCGCACATGTTAAACGGTGACTAGAAGTTAATGATATGGCAGGACTTCCTTTACACAAAAGTTTCAACTCCGCAGTAGTGGAAACAGGTGGATACGAAAATATGACGTGCGTGGAGAAGGATTGTCGAAACTATGTTGAACAAGTTCGCCGCTTGAGACTTGGAGAAGGAGACGCCGCAGCAATACAATCATACTTTTCCAAAATGCAAGCTAGTTGCTCCGAGTTTTATTTTAGTATGGATTTGGACGAAGATTCGAGGCTCAAGAACGTGTTTTGGGCAGACAATAGGAGTAGACAAGCTTATAAGGAGTTTGGTGATGTTGTTACATTCGATAACACGTACCTCACGAATAAATATGATATGCCGTTTGCTCCTTTTGTTGGTATTAATCATCACGGACAATCGACCTTGCTTGGATGTGGGCTCCTGTCGAATGAGGATACAGATACATTTGTTTGGCTGTTTAAGACATGGTTGCAGTGTATGCATGGCGACGCCCCACAGGGTATAATTACTGATCAGGACAGAGCTATGCAGAATGCAATTGAAATTGTGTTTCCCTATACGAATCATAGATGGTGTTTGTGGCACATACTGAAAAAGTTGCCTGAAAAGTTTGGATACCACGTGGATAAGGCTTCGATTTTCCATTCTTTACACGGTTTGGTATACGATTCACAATTTATTCAAGATTTTGAAGAAGGTTGGAGGGTAATGATCGACACATATGATTTGAATGATAATGCCTGGTTGGCGGGACTTTATGAGAACAGATCTCGGTGGGTTCCGTGCTACTTCAAAACCAGCTTCTGGGCTGGGATGTCGACAACTCAACGTAGTGAGAGTATGAACGCATTTTTCGATGGGTATGTACATTCGAAGACCTCACTAAAGCAATTTGTTGAACAATATGAACGAGCTTTGAGGAATAAGGTTGAGAAGGAGATTCAAGCAGATTTCAAGTCCTTCTCACAGATGGTTCCATGTGCAACGAGGTATGAACTGGAGAAGCAATTTCAAGCTATTTACCCCATTTCAAAGTTTCGAGAAGTTCAAGAAGAGTTTACCGGGAAGCTTTATTGTGACCTGACATCTACTTTAGAGGGAAATTTGGGGATGACATACGAGGTGTGCGAGGAAGAGATTAATGATGAACGATCAAAGAAAAAAATGTTCATCGTCTTGTTTCATGAAGAAGATTGTGAAATTGTTTGTAGCCGCCACTTGTTCGAATTTCGAGGAATAATATGCAGGCACATGATTACAGTATTGATCCGTAATGGGGTCAAACAACAAAAGGACAAGTATACATTACGAAGGTGGCGAAGAGATGTGAGTAGAGCCCACACAAAGGTCGCAGTTCACTACGATGGTTTGATTAGTACCCCGGGATAGTTGAGGTATGAGAGATTGTGTCAGTCTTTCGCTACATTGGCAGACCTGGTAGCAGACGATGAAAGCAGGGCTGAAACCATACAAAAGTGGATCGACCATGAATTTAAACTAGCAAGGAGCTCGAAATCTAGTGTTATGAGTAATGTCATGTCTCTGCATGGTACACAGATCGCCTCAAAATGTGGATCATCACTGGAAACTCTCCATAGTGGAGTACGTGATCCTACATGTGCGAAGAGAAAGGGCGCGCCAAAGAAACTTCGTAAGAAGAGCCCGTTGGAATCTAATTCGAAGAAAGCAAAGGTAAATTTTAGGTTTATATTATCAATTGTGTTTGGATTGTTTACTTACTCAATGTAACTAACTTGTTGGTATGTCATGCAGGGGAGTTCAATTACGTCCAAATGAAGTAGGCCGAAGGCACGACTATGTACTGTTGGCGTTGATGCACACATCGTTCAAGTACCTCAACCTTCAGAACATGGCATGACTACACCGTTAACATATACACAACTCCTAATGGTTAGTATATGTTTATGATGATGTTATCTTGATATGAACATATTTATCACAAACAAACTTGGTTAAACTTGTAGGGTGACGGTCAAAGTGTTGCATTCGCACAAGGAAGTTTTTTACCTCCGTCTGGCAATCATGATCACTTCTATGGTCAAGGTAATTATGTGGTTAAACATTGTACATACAAAGTGCATCATCCCTTAACTTCTTATTTGGACATTAATAACCGAATTGTACAGATTTTCAGGCAATGCCGTACTTCTACCCAAGCTTACCGGACCAAGATGGAGGAACCCAATGATTGCTTCACAACATGGCTTTAGGCACAGAATGAATGTAGTAGTGATATGTAGATGTAGAAGTGTTTTTTTTGGATAAGGTCCCTTTTTTTTGGATAAAGGTGTAGAAATTAAGTGTTGACTGGAATTGTAGTTGGAAACTTGTAGATGTATTGTAGTCTTGACTGGAAATTAATGTGGTAGAATGAATGTAGTAGTTATATGTATGTATCTAAGAGCTGATTTCTTTCGTGGTATGTTCACCAAATATTCGCTTTAAGTTTGATGTCTTTATTGTGTGACGTTAATGATGTTATGCTATTGAGATATGCATTTCAATCTTGAATGTACAACTGTGAGGGATTTATTCTTCTAGGATTAACGGTCATTGCACCAATAAAACAAAGGTTATGTTGCACACATTAAGTCATCATAATGGACAATAAAGTACCACTTCATAAGTGCAATTACATTAACTCTTATTGCATAAGTTCATATGCGTTGTACATCAACATTTAATACAAATGAAATTACATTAACATTTGACAACATCGTTTGCTTCTTCCAGACTTTATCATTTGATGCAACCTTGTTGATTTGCTGATAATGATGCCGAGTCCAACTTTAGAGTCCTTGATTCACCTAAGGGTGCTTTCATTTCTCCTATAACTCCACTGCTTCCTAATTCATTACACACAACAACGTCCACCTGCCATTTAATGTGAAAATTACAAAGGTTAGTTGTAAGAAAAGACACCATTCAGGTAAATAAATTTTATTTGAAGAACTAATTCAACTACCAAATTTTATTAATAAATGATCACCAATGGTGCATCTCTTTGGATGGCGCCTGCAAGAAAAAATGTCCTCTATTTTTCTATGAACTCTGACTCCTTGTCGTCCAATTTTTTAAAGCCAGCCTTCCCCTTCTTACCAGGAAATCTATTATCAGTATCCAAAGTTTTGAACTTACTGGAACTTTTACTTGTGTCCTCTGCTTCCTTATTTGATGCATAGTCTCCAAGAAGCGGCTTGTTCAAGTCATCATATTTGAACAAGTTTAACTCATCCACTAAAACCACTAGCTCCTAATCTTAGTAAATTCAAAGCGTTTTCAAACAATATCTTATCACTGAGTGAATCAACTGAGATAAAAATTAGAATTTTACACTCCTCATATACAAAGTTCACCAGTACCTCAGAATCACTACCTCCTCTAAACACTATAAATGAGAAAATCAGCACCTTTAGAGAAACATTGGAGTCGCTCGCCATCGATTCGCCGGCTGTCGCTTCGATTCGTCGTCGCTCTCTCAAGGGTTATTGGGGAGATGATATGAAATGGGAATTTTCAAACTGGGCTGGGTTGTCGGGTTGCATTTAAGTGTTGTGCCCATCTTTTTTATTTTTCCACCTCATTCTGTCATCTTCTTCTGTCATCAGCTTCTGTACAAGCAGCGCGATTGTTATCAAAATATATTGGGTATATAATATGTTGTTTATACCTTTTGTAACATCTTTTGTACATTGCAACTTTGTCGACACCGTAGATGGCCATTGACTTCGACACAGACTTTGGCGACGAGGACGATGAAGAAGAAGGATCCGTCATGAGGCTAATACCTGGAGTTGGATAAATTTTTGTTTTGGGTTCTCCATTTTCCTTCTCTGTAATTCTACTTTTTGACTTTAATCAAGATTTCTTTTTGCCTAAATTTGGGGTTTTTTTTGAATATACATTTGGGCATACCATAAATAGCTAAAATAGTTCTTTAGTTTTGGGAATTCCATGTTCTGATTTTTTAAGTAACTCTTCTACCTTTGTTTAGATGCTTTTCCTTTCTTTTATGTGTTTCTTGAACTAATTCTTTCTGAATTTAGTTAGTTGTTTAATTATATTATGTTTTGTCTATCAATGTGTGAAATTTGTTGACTGCAGGGCAAAACGTGATCAAGCCAGGGCCATTTCTTATTAAATGGTTTCTCTCTGGATCTTGGTTAGTTATAGAGCTAATCAAATGTAAAACTGTCCAAGCTGGAATGCAAGAGGAAAACAATAGACCAACTGACCAAGCACTCCAAAAGCTCTTATTAGTGAGTTACAAATAAACTATTTGCCAGTGCTTCTCTGGTCATTTAGTGAATGTTTGGATAAGTTTGAAAGATTAAATAAACGAGTTTTTGCATACATAATTTTTTTGTAGGTCGGAAGTAATCCTTTAATTAATGTCAAAATAAGTAGCATTTTTTACTTATAAGTGAGGAATAAGTATAACATGTCCAAACATGCTTGGAAAAAAACAATTCTCATAAAAGTAAGTCACCTTAGCCAAACATGCTATAAACGCTACGACTAGCTCCCTTGCAATAAATGATGACTTCATTTTTGAAATGTAGAAGTTTCTTGGTTCATTACATTCTTACTCCCGGTGGATCATGCTATATATTAATTATTTGTTTTAATTTCGTCATAAAAGGTAGCTAATTGCATCCATTAAAAAAAACCATCGACTCTCCATATTTTCCCTCTTCCACATAAATTTTTGCAGATGGATAAGTACAGTGCATTTAAGGTGGAAAATGTGGCAAGAGGGGTGGAGCAAGGATGGTGGGTGGCTGAGAAGACAAAGAAGGATGAGGTGGAGAGGAGCACTGTTGCTTATTAGACGATGTTAGCTCCGAATGTTGATGACTATAGTGGAAGTTTAGCAAGGACGATTACGGCTGGGTCGGGACATGTGGTGAATGGGACATTGTGGTGCAGGGATGTTGCTGTAGATAGACTTATATGAAGGAATGAGTAATAATTGAAGAAGAGAATGGGAAAGGGATCGACTTCAAATTAATTAAAAAATTAATTTCATTAACTTACAAATTTTAAAGTTTTCATTTTTTAGAAAAAAATATCAATTTAGCAATACAAATTATAACCAATCCATTGAAATAATCATATTAAGTAAATTAAGTTCACCATTATTGGCCGATAGTTTTATAAGTCCACAATACACGTCGTGATCCGATATCTAATCTAAACTAAAATTAATCACAAATCATATGAAAAAAAAACATTTATTTTCAACAATTCAAATATAATACAACAAAACTACGACAACATATCACGCACATAACTTTAGAAGATACATAAACTCTCATTTCTCAAACATTTGGCGTTTATCTGCCACTGCTGAACAAAATGTGATTTCCAATTACAAATCGTTAGTCGCATTTTGCTTGATAGTCTACTAATTTCTACCCGAATCACCATTTCTCTATTCTCTCTTGATAAGTTTTAGATTCCCATTCAAGTCATTTTTTTCATTATTCTTTCTTTTATTTGTAGTTTTTTAACTTATTATACATTTGTGAGTTACGATTTGGATTAAAAAAAGACTATTTGTGTATCTAGGTAATTAATGAATTGTTTGTCGTTTATAAAGAACGAAGGAGAAAGCGTATTGATTGTGTGAAAAATACTAAAATTCCCTAACTAGTATTACTACATTCTACTTTCGTAAAGTCGTTAGAGAATAAAATTTGTCAATTTTCAATAAATCTAAACTCTATCATTCTTTGTACATTTAAACACATCATGTTCAATCCTTGCTTTTCATCTTCCTATATGACAAAATGAGTTTTAACCAAACTATTATAGCAGAATGTGACTATATCTTTTACCAACCACTATATAACAATATGAAAGGCAAACAAAAAAAATGTAAATAAAAAGGAATAAAGATATATTCGTTCCATTAACATCCTTTAACAACCGATTTTGAAAATAATTTATTTACGGGTTTCATGGGAAAGATGAATGTAATTTAATATTTAACATTATTGATTCTCGTTTAAACTTATATGTTAACTTATTTTAAATCGAACTAACCCGCAAATTATGGTTTGGTTTGGTTCGAAAAATAAAATGATTTGGTTTGGTTTGAAAAAATTCCAAACCGCATGAAATGGTTTGAGTTGAAAATATAGCACAAACCTTCCAAATCGAACAACGTTCACCCCTAACAAAAAGATGTCTGGTCCTGTGACTATGAGATAATTCAACTTTCCAACTTATTGTATATATCTTCCAGGGTTATTCTGTAATTCACCTTGATTACCTCCGAGACAAATGGATCTACAGGAGTGTTAATAAGTTTGGACATCCTAAATTCAAGTTTAGGGAATATATCAACAACTTTTTTTCATCTGACACAGAGGGACCTAGTGAGTTGACCTCACCACTTCAACATTCAAAAGTTTCCTTAACCGGCTTATTTTGGTCGTGAGTATCTAATTAATTGTTCATATTAGAGTGTGGTTTTATATGTATCAATTTCTGTGACTAAAATATGAAATATGTACCTTATTTCATGTGCCATGAAAACTTCCATCCCTAAAAGAATCTCACACAGGCACAATGACGTTTAAGAATATGTTATTTAGATTGAATTGAGCCATGAATTTTATTTAAGTGTATGTCTAAACACTAAAGATTAGTAAGTGCATAAGATTTAAGTGAAAACTTATTGAACTTTGAGAATAATTCTATTAATATTCGACACGTTAACATTACCTTAAAAATAACACAGCATGTGCATTGCACGGGCGTAAGACTAGTATCTTTTCAACTTTCACTAATAAAGAGAGTATTTATTTTCTTGTAAGTAAATTTTTTAAGCTTAGCTCAAATGAATGAGTAGCGTTTTTCTTTCGGGTTCGTTTCATTTTCGTATCAATTGTTGCAAGAAGTTGGAATATAATGATTTGTATTCATCTATCAATATCCGATATATTGATCAGGTTGCGTTATTATCTTTTGGCAACATCAACTAAAAAGATGCCATTCTGATAATTTAATCAGTACTATTTTTCATTTTTGTATCGCCAGCTTGATCCTTAAATAACTTGGTCTTCGAGGAATCATGTTTGCAGGGGGCGGATCGAGACAAATTTTTCGTGGGGTCAAAAATGAGATTTCAAAAATGTTTAGGTTAAAAAAAAAAAAACTCAAATTTTTTTTGTTTTGTTTTGTGGGGTCATCTGACCTCACATGACCCCATGTGGGTCCGCCCCTGCATGTTTGTAAAGATCCATTTATTTGTAATTTACACATTCTTTTTAGGCTTTCTTGAAAGAAATTTGTATAATGATTTGTTTGCTTTGTTAATCTTAACCACGCATTTCATAGAGTAATAATCACACATTCCATCAATTTTCATCAAAATCTACTAAAAATATGATTTTAATCTCTACCAAACAGTGGTTAACTATTTGAATAATTTGTTAAATAGGTTTATTAATTTTTATTTATTTTTTAATATCGTTTGACAATAGCAATACAGAATGTTTAAGCCCTTGTTTGGTAAGTGTTAAAATTACAAATACTTCAGGTCAAATTACTTTTATCGATGCATTTCGAGATTCTATAAGTAATGCACTTATGCGTCACTCGCTCTATCTAATTATAATTTAAATCAGTTATAAACAATTTTCAAACATAGATCTCGATGTACTTTTAATATGAAATAAACAATTTAGAAGAATTTGATATGCACACGAGGACACGTTAATATATTTACATGAATGCGTGTAAATTTTTAATAGTTCAATCTTTTAAATGAAATGATTCAACATACGTGCTCCAAAATTTTGCATTTTTACTATGTATTTAAAATAAGGATTTATGAAATTTACAATAACAAACCTTTTAATTTCGTGCCGACCACACAAGTTTTAATAATTTGAATTGATTTGGTTACACTTAAAAAGTAGGGAACAATTCAGAAAAACCATTAAATAATTTACTAATACATATTTACTTTTAATTTTTTTATTCTCAAAATTCTAATTTTTTATTTTAATTATTTTACAAGAAATTTTGTAACACGACATGTTACATTTTGTATAATTATGTTTCATAATGTGTTAAATCTCGTAAAATTTCGTTAAAATTTTACCATCGCTGCCATCATCACTTGTAACAGTGTGTTACACATATTTTGCAGCCTATTTCCATTTTTCGACGCCACACCCACAAAAAAAGTGTCTTACATCTTCAATCTATTCTCTCTCTCACACACACACGAAAAGAATAATAAAAAAAAAATCCAAATTTCGAGAGAAAGATTTGTCGAGGTTTAAATTTAGTGTTTTTAGATCTAAAATTCCAATACGATGGCTTAGGAGACGGCAATCGGAGTTGGTGGTGGCGCCGGATTGTGAGCAGCGGCAGCAACAACAATTGAGTTAGACAAACAAATTTAAAAGAAGTAATAATGATTTGTGGAATTTAGTAACTCGGAGCTTAGTCCAATCAATTCGTGTCATTGGACCAAGTTCACATATAAGTCTATCAAAAAGTACAATAAGTGGTTTAAGTCGACGAGAATTATCCCTTAATACAAACATGAATGGCTGAGGAGTGAGAACTATTTTTACTTCCATAATTAGTTGAAAACGAACTTGTTAGATAAAATGCGAGGCTCTAATACTATTTCTTTCCATAAAGATTATGAATATTACGAACATTTTTTTTTTATTTTTACTATTCCATATGGTTGACTTTTATGGATCAAATATGACATAGTTCATGTCTATCCTAAAATTTGGACAAAGCTGCAAGACAGGACAATTATGTGGATGTACTGTACACCTTTATTTGTGCAATGAATCCGTTCAATTTCTCTATTTCACTTGCAATTTATTATGACATGTATACACCACCACAACCAACATGGTAGATTATTTCTCATGTTTGGCTGAAATAAATATTTTTTTGCTTATTAAAGTTTGTAATAAATAAGTTATTTTGTATATAGTAAAATAAGCATAATTGTCAGACTCGACTCGGATACTGACCCGGACAATGCAGCGGGTCAATGAGTTAGTGACTCAACCGGTTATTCAACCAACACAGACGATGACACGACCAATGAGCAGGGTTTGAGTGGGTTAGGTGTTGGATGGTTGTATGGATCGGGGGAAGATAAATATTTTTGTCAACTCGTAGATTTTTGGTGTCTGTAATATCAAGAAAATATTAAATGGATATTTTAACTTATATATTGTAACTAAAGCACCGTTGGTGAATCCTAACATCACACGACATTGTCGTGATAATCATCGACAAATGTATTGTCAACATTCAGTTTGAATTATCAACGTGTACGATTGAATAAAAAAATAATCAATATTCATATCGTTGATGATTATTGATGCTGATCCAAATAGCATCATTAATGATATTGCCATCGATAATCACTGATGGAAGTATATAGATGATTACTAATGATATTATAACCGATAATTCTACCTATATGATCAACGGATATTTATTGCAGTAAGGAATCACCAAATGCGATGACAATCCTATACCTCACAAAATGTTGAAACCCATTACATTTGATTGCAATTTTCTTTAAAAAGTATCACATTTTGCCGGAAGAGTGATCCCATATTTAATATCGGGAGCCTTTCTCAAAGAGGTTCCATATCTAAAACTCAAGCTCTGAGAGGCTTTAAAGGCAAATAAATTGTATAGTTTTCAGGTAGAAGGTAATGGTCGATTACAGTTAATCCAGAAAAAATAGCTCGCTTCGATATTCTTTATATCATGAAAAAAATACTATGCTGACATAATACAAATGCAAATAAAGAGATACACCGATCACCAATTTTTATACTCTTATTCATCATGTTCGAATATATAGAGCACCATTTTTACTCAAACTGGAGTCGTTATGGGCTTTGACGCAGGGTTTACTCGGAAGAGTTAAATACAGATGGTGACCCCAAATCTCCACCTTTTATGCCTATATTATTCTCTTTTTTCTTTTTTTTTTTCGATTTTTCATTTTATTTTTTAACATATTTCTCTCTCCTCTCCTCCTCCTTTATAAATAGACCCCTCCCCTCTACGAACAATTTTCTCTTCCCTTTTGGGGGTTTCTTGAGAGGCGGCCTCATATCAAATATTGAAAAATCTTTTCAGGATCTGAGGAGAAAAACTAAAAACACTTTCACTCAGAAAAAACCCACTTACAAATAGATGCTATTTGTATATATAAACAGTTTACAGAGGTATAGAAAGAGAGGGTTCTTTTAAATTTCTCTTGTTTTCTGTTCTTTCTTGATGATCTCCTCTGTTTATTTTGCAATGTATCTGTTTATTTTGCAAAGCGAGTCTTAATGAATTTTGGAAATTTGGTTTCTTGAAGTTTTTTGGATTTAGTGATCAACCTAGTATTTGTATCGCCATCGAGAAGTGGGTTTTTTTCTTGCCTTTTTTGCTCTCTCTCTCTCTCTGTTGCTAAATTTTGAATTGGTTTTCGAGAAGGGTTTAGATATTCTGTTTATTGGATTTAATCGATTAAATCAAGTGTGTGTGTGTGTGTGTGCTTTTTTTTTTTTTGTTGCTGGATGACATGATTTTCTGGGATTTGATCTGCTGGAATGAAGCCTTATTGTCATTTTTAAAATCTTAAGGTTATGGGCAGAGTGATAGACAGATTAAATTTGATTCCTGTATACTGGAAAGATAAAATCTAATTTGGCAGTTCGGATTTAAATCTTGTTTTGGTTGATTCCTCTTAAAGACTGTCTAAGATTTGTACTGGTAGCATTAAGGGTCACTATGTATTTACTTTTTTGAGGTTATGGTGTTTGTTATGCATCCCAGTTTTCTGGTTTTGATACTCAAAACTAGTTGGCAAAAGGCCCTGATTTTGTTTTTGGATGATGGGCAGGTCTGTGATACTTATATTGATAGAGGATCAAATAGCCGTGGGCGATCTTCGTTAGTTAATACCCTCAGGTTGAGGCGAATTAATTATGGCCCCCCAGAGTTATTGCAGTTTAACACAGCAGTAACTTAGAATCTATATCGATATATACACATTTTTTTTCCAGTCAAGCTGACAGAAGATTGACTTGCTGATTTTCGGAACTTTAATGGTGTGGAACTGATGGCTTAATGCTGGGGCTAGAAATGAGTGCAAGAATATGGTGCATGGGCTGGTGAAGTGTTTCTGGTCGGTTCCTGAATTGGGACATTCCGGCCAGAACTTAGGGGAAGCTTTACATTCGGTGGAAAGTTCTCGAATTGGGTTTAATTTGACTACGTGCAATGTCTCGCTGCTTCCCATTTCCACCGCCTGGATATGAGAAAAAGGCTAGACTGAATGATGTCAACTTGATAATAAAGGTTGAGACTTTATGCACAATCTTATCAATTTTCAGCCGTATCTATACGCCTTTACTTCTATTCAGAGTTGGATCATGGTTAAGTTTTTTTTTATAAATAAAATTCTTAGGAAGTTCTGCCTAGGTTTTGTAATTCATTCGGTAAACCTATGATGACGACAGATACGAAGCTTGTGTAATATTTGGGGGTTAGGGTGCTGATATTTTGGGCACATTGCATTTAAGTTATTATGTTGCATAAACTGGAAGGACCCTGGATTACTAGGTAGATCACATCCCGCTGAATGTGTGATGACCTTTGACTTTTGTGATTATGTAGAGTATCTGACCACCGATTACACTCTGTAGGAAATTTAGCAAATAAAATTTCCACGCATCACATTTTATCTGAAATGAGTGGAATGTGAATTTTATCGAATGATATTGAAAACATTAATACATTTATTAGGAAATAGAAAATTTAGGTATGATGACGTTTTTTCATGCTCATGCTAATAAGGAAAACTCTGTAAATTTACTCACCCGGAAAAATTAGGGAACGCTGTAGATCATCTTTAATGATTGTCTTTGTTAAAGAACTGTTGCACAAGATGTAAAGGGATTCACTAACATTATGACGAAGTACACATATTTTTTATTACATGCTTGGTTTTTTTAGGATTGTTTCCTCGGTTTCTTATGTTTCTATTCTTGAATCAACTATCTTTCTTCATTGCACTGCTTATGTGATGATCTGCCGACATCATAGCTTCCTAGAAAATAGTTTCTTTAATTGTTGCTTGTTTCTTGTCGTAAACTTGGGCATTCTATTGGTGAAACCATAAAAGATTTTCTATTATTGGCCGCCATATTACATAATACATGTTATGAATCTTGATTAGCGCAAATGTGTGTAGTTAAATAATGTATTCTTGGTAGCCATATTACATACTCAGGTTTTTAGCTCCTTATCTTGATTACAAATATTTGTGATACTACATGTTTTTAATTCCTTATCTTCCACTGTCAAATGACCCGAAGGATGAGTTGATCGGGCCCACCGATTAACTTTCCTAACATACATCAAAAGCATGCCCATTAAGAAAGCAAACAGGATGGGTACAAAACATTAGTTACACCACAAAAGACATGGCCCTAGGCTTCAATTAACATGAAAAGCTAATACAATTGCACACAACATCAATAGTTTGACTGAACGTCTCATTATCAACAAAATGTCCCACTAGAGTGAAATTAAGATACTTGCCAAATAATCCTAGAAATTGAAACCTCCTGTATAAGCAATCCTCAGCTCGAACTTAAATAGAAATTATATACTCATTTTTCCATAAGAGATGCAAGAATGACAATTAAGGCAATAAGTAACACTACGACTTCCTTAGAATGCTTGTATAAATATTGAACCTCATTATCAAGACAACCATTTTTAAGTTTCATTATCTCAAACGAATTCATATTTCTTCTGAGAAATTGATAGTTTGACTATTTTTTTTTTTCACAATCTGACCGTTAGAATGGGTCAGAAGGAGGATATGGATATGTATTGATTATTTCTGTATGCAGTTATTGTAGATAGTTTAGAATTAATGTAATTTATAGTGGTTGCCATATTTTGATGACATGAACATTCTAACAGTAATGAGCTTGTACATTATCATAGTTGGGGAACAAAGGCTGTTAACATAAGCTATATGGCCATGGTAGTTATTTATGTCTGTATTGGTTGACAATGACATGAGAAATTCGATAATTTTGGTGGATGTAAACTAGATGTTGTGTGATTGATTCAATTCCCATTTAGATGACATAAGGGATTGAATCTTCTTTCCTAAAAATGTCTAATGTAGATGAATGATATGCCCTCAAGTAATGCTGCAGTTGCATGGCTGTAATCTCTATATGAAACTAGAAATTTTGTTCATCAGTACAAAATAAATTGGTCTTATTTCTTGTAATCATTATGAAGTAATGTTGTTTGACATCTCGAGCACCTAAAGGTTTCGTGGGTGCATAACATTGGGCTTGCCACTGATTTCATGGACGCTGTTTTCAATTTACAGCATTGTTTTAGCTAATAATAATTGCTGTAGGGTAAAGCAAGATATTTGAGCTACTTTACTGAGGTTTCCTCATTTCTCCAAGTTTTTAATAGTACTGATTTCATTTTTGTTGTGTACTTCCGAATTTTCCCTGAAGTCTCTGAGTATGTGTTTGGTAAACAGTATTAATCAAACTAGACACTAAAATAAATAACATTTTAACTACTTATTTAGCCCATGTTTGGCCCCCATTTTCTTAAACTCATTTTCAACCACACATTTCATCAACTTTTACCAAAATTTACTAAAAATATGATTTTTAGCTAAACCAAACAGGGGCTTAATCTTGTCTGGTATTGTCTAGTCCACCTTACCAAAAGGAGAACAGCTAGCTTGATCTTTTTGCTGTATCAAGAGACAAGATTATAATTATTGCCAAGATTCAAAAGTTTCTTATTTGGACATTCTGTCCTGTCTTCTAACTTTGAAGTAATATTATTGTTCATTGTTGAGCTGCTGCCAATATAATACATTCTGGAGTTTCTCTTTGGTCGTTTTGGTTTATAATGACAGTGAAACTATTTCAGGAGAAGCAAAAAGAGAAAAAGCATAAGAAGGATAAAGACAAGAAAGAAAGAAGTGAGAGGAAGGAAAAAGGGAGGAGTGAAGATAAACGACGAGAAAAGAAAGACCGAAAGCAAAAGCAGCACGGAGACAAGAAGGATAAGGAAAAACATAAAGATGAATATAGGACTTCAGAAGAGAATCAAAATGGAGAGAAGCTTGGTCCAATTTGTGAACCGAATTCAAAATCTTTTGTTGAATTGCAAAAAAGAGTTGAAAATGACTGTGGAGCGACGGACAGTCAAATGGTTGGGGAAATCATTCACTCAGATGAAAAAAGTGCCAAGTTGCCGGGGAGGGTGGAAGAGAGTGATAAAAGAGAGTATGCGAGGATGGTTAATGGAGAAAGTCTTGAAATTAATGCTATGGGTTTGGAAAATGGTAGGGCTTCAATTTTTTCTGGAGAAAATCGAAAAAAGGTTGAACGAAGTCGCCAGGCGGAGGGAAAGGGAGGAAAAGAAAAGAAAAAGCACAAGGCTAGCGATGGTAAAAGAGATGAGCATAAAAATATAGGACGAGACAAAAAAAGTAAATCGAAGGACAAAGTGGGGGAAAAGGAGAAGGAAAAGGAAAAGGAGAAGGTGAAGGAGAGAAATAAAGACCTGAGTAAACAAAGAGAGAGCAATTGTAATCTACTAGATGTTCATAACAAGCCTTCAGACCTTTTGAAGGAGAGACATGGCAGCCAAGGAAGTCTTGGAAAACGGAAGGAGCCTGAATTAAATGGATTTTCACGCTGTGAGTTGTTTCCAATGTTATCACTGTGCTTTGTATTTTCAACTATATATGGAAAGAGAAGCATCCGTACCTTACTAACAGGTTAAAAAAACTGGCGTAACTAACTATTAGCAAAATTTCATCTTGGTAACTAATTTTTTTTTTTTTCTAGTTGGTTGGTAAAATATGTTTCTAGTTTCATTAAACTTTGTTCAATTTGGTCATTCCTTCAATGTTTGTTAGTTTGACTAATAGAAAAGTTGAAGTGACAGTCTATATTGTCATGTCACATTGTCCGTTAGTCAAACTAATGGATACAGACTGACCGACATTGACCAATTTGGAACAAAATGAAGTTTAGTGACTAACATGAAAAAGTCAAGTGACCATATTTATCCCCAACCCCTGTCATCATCTTCGGGTGGGCTTACTATTTAGATGCTTTTAGCAGTTATTCGCGCCACATTTGGCTGCCCAGCGATTTTCCGTGGGCACGATTACTGATGATCGATGACTTAGTGATCAATTTCTTGAATTGACATATTCTTAATTCGGCCTTTCATCTTGGGTATTTTTAGGGATGGAGTTTTTGGTTGTAGAATGATTATATTTTAATCTGCTAATATTATGTGACATTTTTTTGCTACAGACAATGGAAGCCCGCTTAATAAACTGCCCAGTGCTATCTCTTTCTCTCATCAAGTCATACAAAATGGAATCAGCATAAATTCTTCACAAAATACTGCTAACTTGGCTGTGGAGAAAGCGGGTGGATTCCAAAATCATGCAGTCAATATTAATAACTTACCCTCTCTACCAGTTGGAAATGGAACGAAGCTTGAACATGGTCAAACTGCAAATCATTTCTCTTCCGAGCTGCGGGCAGCCACTAGTAATTATGTGGTTAATAACAGCCTCGTCTTCTCACACCCTGTTTCGGGACTTGGCAAAAAGACTGAACCTTGTCAAACTGCAAGTAAGGTAGAAAAGTTGGGGCAGGGGATGTTCAATAACCACAAGGCCCAAGACAAGGTTTCAACCTCAATTCTAAATGCAGAAAGTGGAAGAACGGAAATCAACCAACCGAACATCCACAGGGCACAAGAGTCTCAGGGGGTAATTATCAAGCATAAGATGGATAACAAAGATTCTCGAGTGAATGGCATAATAGAGAGTGAACAATATGCTTCTTCAAGCACTCCATCTGCTTCTTTGAAAGTTAAGGAGAATAGTTTGAAACCTGCCCATACCTATTCCAAAAGTTTGAGCCAGATACTCAATAGTAAAGATTCCCAGGTGAATGGCTTGATAGACCCTAAACAATATGCTTCTTCAAGCACTCCATCTGCTTCTCTGAAAGTTAAGAAGAATACTGTGAAACCTCCCCATCCCGATTCCAAATATTTGAGCCAGATACTCACTGTACCTAATGTAGAATGGCCTGAATTTGATGATCAGGAGTGGCTTTTTGGTAGGGAGGGTTCTAGGGCAAAGATGCCAAAAATTGCTTCCAATCACATTGAGGGGATGAAGGTATGGGCAGAAGCAATACCTGTCGAGTCTGCTGATGTTATTGCTCTGCCATATGTCATTCCTTACTAGTTGGAATCTGCATTGTTTTCTAGAATGGTCTTTGGGTCATGGATTCATATAATCAAAGTTTGGTGTTACTGTCAGTCCTCCTGGTCAGCTCGAGATGGTCTTCTAATTGTTGCTGCAGTCAAGAACAGATTCTAGGGCAGAGACAGGTCGAACAAGTCGAACAAAAACTTTTCTCATGGTCTATGTCTCCGAGAGATGATAAAGATCCTCGTCTGGAATGAAAAGTGGTAAATTTCAACTTTGCATGATCATTCGGTATGTTTTTGCAAGTTCTTGGTCGTAAAAAAGTCACCGTTTCTTGATATTGTCAATTTTGTTCCATTCAAAAGGCATCATCAAGAGCAACAGAGGTCATCTCAACATCTAAATCATTTTGGATAATGGCTGTTGAAATACCTTGTCAGACTTAAACGGACAGATGGAGTCTAGAGACCAATTATGGGGATTCAAGCAGAGGATTTTTGTGGTGGTGTTTTATACTACATTACAATTTTGATGTGTAATATATAGGAATTGTTACCCGCATAAAATATATCATCTATAGTGGGAACAGAAAAGACAGTATTACAGTGTAATTGACTATTAATTGTTACAATGATTAACTCTTGCAGTTTCTTTTCTTTAACGGGCAAAAAAAAAAAAAAAAATTGTCCAAGATTTTTACTCGATAAAACTGGCCAAAAATGATTCGCTTCTAATCTTGTATTTCCCTTTGTTTAGAACTATTTGAGGCTTACGGAATCCAGTGTCAAGTGAGGCTACATAAAACGCCTCAAATCCTTTCATGTTTCAATTTTTAGTTTTGAATTTTGAATTCATTTTGAGTTTTGTTTATTGTGTGACCATTTTGAGATTGTTGAAACCGCGTTCTTTTTATCATTTTGAAAAACTGTTTTTAAAATTAAAAAAAAAATAAAGTTTTGGTTTGATTTTAACTGAAAACAGCCAAAACGATTTTTTTGCGTTTTCCATTTTCTTTATAAATCTTAAACACATTTTTGAAAATTCGTTTCTAAAAATAGGTAAATAAACGTATTTTTAGTGTTTTCGAAAACTGAAAACTAAAAATTGCATGAATACAACATAGAGAACATGCCCTAAGGTGGTCGCACGTTTGTCTTGTATTTTTAAAACAATTAATTATTAGTCTTTGCTTTTTCAGTTATTTCTTTATAATCTAAAATGTTTCATAGGTTCTTTTATTTATTTTTCTTTACCTACCTCCCAAGTAAAATGGAAAGGAGAATACTCCTTTGCAATTGTAAAGATGACAAAGAATGAAAGGAAACTTATAAAATGGATTTTGATGATGTTAACGATTCCCTTAAAAGATAAAACTAGTAGTGATGATATAAGAACTCGTATCGCATTTGGAGGGGTTGGACACACAGCAAAATGAACTTCAATTGCCACATGAACTTAAAAGAGAAGAGACCATAAAGAAAATCGGAGAGATTTGATAGGCTAGCGCGATTAAGAGATACGTTCAAATGAAACCTATTTTCTGATTGTGTACCTGCTTGCTGACTAGCTTCCTTTAGTCAATCTTGTCACAGATAAAATACAAGATTTTAACTTACTTTTCCAATGTTATCTAGTATTCTCTATCGTGGTCTATCAAACATTCCACATAAATCCAATATATCCTTCCATTATTTTGCCAGCTTGCTCGTGGCTGCATTAACTCTGTCTTCTGTAATCAGTTTGTGGTTGTCGTAGAAATCCAATATCTCCATTGCAATATTTTTTACCTGTAAAATAATAACGTGTGAAATAGATAGCACGCCCTTCAGGTACTACGTTACAAATATACCAAAGTAATGCATCTAAATTGGTACTTAAATTGCATTATTCACCCAAAGCACAAGAATGAGGGAGTGTGCGAGATACGATGGTCAAATTAATTTCGCCAAATTGAATTTTCCAATTTTTCAACAAAGACGAAATTCACTTGCAATCAGAGGGTGTTCTTCAACGTAGGGAATAAAAATGCTATGGGACAAATATGGACGAACCGCTGACAGATGATCATAAGTTTTTTTGATATTCTTTGTTGTATAAATCGACTCCAGTAACTGATGATACGTGACTGCAAAAGTATTCTTAGAAATTATAGTTCATTAAGGACTAAAATTTGACGATCTAGTGCCGAGACCTTAAAAAACTTGGCCTAGACGACTTACCACATTCATATCCACTCGAAGCTCTTCAAACCAGGCTGTATTTTCTTTATCCTTTAGCACGCTAGCAATGTATATGCAAGCCAATGTAATCAAGTGAGGAGGATGTATAAGAATCAAATCCATCTTGTACGTGTCATTGACAAGTCCCCTACAAGGTTCAAAATACCAGATGATCCATAACTTCCAATGATCTATATGACAATCAGATTGAATAAAATTGTGCAACAGAAACCAGATAGGAAGAAAGCTCGAAAAGTAAAAGTAAAAGATTCTGCTATTAGAAAGTAGAAAAATCTAAATGGAAATTGTTCAAGGATCTAACGGATCATTATGAGATCATGTTTGACTAAGCTAGTAAAAGTTGCTTTCATACATTTCACACGTGCTTTGTATTTTAGTTTCAAGTAAAAAATGTTATTTTGAAAATAAGTCTCCCTTTACTTCAAAATAAGTAACTTACATATTTTTAACTTTGACCCCATGAAAAATTATCATTTTAAAGCTTTTATACTTAAAAGTTTTACTCGGTGAAGTTTTTAAGTTTAGACAAAAATGCTCTAATCCACAAGTCACTTGGCTTTCCAGCTTTAAGTACTAAAAAGGAGCCAAAACTACAAGAATTATTTATACTTCTACATTAGCATATCTAGGGAACATAATAGACTCATCAGCTAGTTATCCATGTCTAAGTTGGGAAGCAGAATTGGAATGGGTTTGATACCAAGTTAATTGTGTTGCATCATTCATCCCAGCATCCGGAAGCAACCTAATAATTGGAAGTCGCTGTTAGAAAAAATAAGCAGCAAAAAAAAAAAATAAAAAAAAAATGAAGGGAAATTAAATGAGATATATATCATTGTTACAGTCGAAGTGTGTGAATGCCAGTATTCTTTTGGAAAGCAACTTATAAAATTGAATTGTCAAAAAAGGTTGAAAATCTTTTGTTTGATAAACAATGAAAATATGAGTGTATATCATTTTTACTAAAAACAATGAAAATACGAAATGGTCCCATTTCTTCAATAGCATTATAGAATACAATTCACATTTGAAGATATACTTACTGGGACAGTGCACGGTAAGGATGGAAAACAACTAAATAATAGTTGAGGGCTTCCAAAATTTTCATTTCCATTTCGAGTATCTCCTTTATTTCAAACCTATACTTCTCATCGGGATCTGCAAAAGTAAAACGCGGCTCTAGCCACTTATCATGAAGCTCAGATAACATATCATATCAGAAGAAGAAAACGAAAGAAATTCATAGCAGGTGGTTTATAGAGGATAAACGATATGAGCAATTACATAGTTTTTTGATGTAAAATACAAGAAGTCGGGCCTGCACTGTGCTTTCTTCTGCTTTTGAAGCCAGGTACAAGCAAGACGGAGCAACCAGACGAGGATCATATTCAGTCATACTTCTTCTGAAAATAAGATAATAGATAATGCTCAAAGGTGCATGCATTAGAAGATGCGTAATGACACCAGTGCCATATACAAAACAAGATCATTCTTAAAGTTTTACCCAGACAACAAAACTATATGGAAAAATCAATTTTATATATTAGAATTGACGATACAAATATGAAAAGGAAAATTCAGCAGTTTCAAACTTTTCAAAGAAATTTATCTGCTGGTGCATTAACAAAATGTGCAACCACTTTTTGACCCTCGAAAAAGGATACTGGTGCTTCCTGAAAAACATGTTTCTAGTAATATTCAACTTGAGTATATACCTTCCTTCATTGACATAATGTTTGCTTAAAATATAAGAAAATGCCAGGAAATTTCAAGCAAATATATAGATCACTAATACTGCAGATTTTATTATCATTAAGGAACAGTGATAACACACCTGACATAAACACGTCTCATGTAGGTAATGGCAGTAGCAACAACCCTGGAAATTAGTCAACATAAAGGGACAGTCAAAAAAAGATTATGGAAGTGGAAAAATAAATGTTTATTATGTATAAATCATCCTACTGATTGGTGTCAGTACTTGAGAAATATGTTTAATCATAAAGTTAATTATAACAAATCTTGAAACACTTTGCATGTATTTTCAAACATTGTAGAAATACCAATTAGTTACAAACCAACTCAGGTAAACTGCAGTGCTACCATTTTGCATTTACATGAATTCCAGAATGTCATGAATACATAACACAATGGTCTGAGAGATTTATTTGAAGCACATTGTCCATCAGTAATACATTGAAACTTAGATGTGCAGCTCTATCCCCTCTGATCAAGTAGAAGCACAACCAGATCATGGTCTCAATGTCTCCATCCTACTTATCAGATTTTTGTGAGATCCCTAGTGTTTAATTATTTATGATGGCTTCCAATTGCAGGGGATAAAGATGACAGTACAACTAATGGAGACAAAACCTTGGATACCAGGAGTAAGAAAGGAGCATGATCAAGAGAAAGATACTATACTTTTGACAAAAAAATGTTGTAAACACAAAGAAAATCAAACCTTTGCCTCACTTTTACATTTTGAGCCAATCTTGCTATATCTGACAAAGAATTGAAAATGCAAGAGTTAATGCATGCAACGGATGAATAGAAAGAATAGCAAAACCAATCAAGCGTAAAATCACAGGTATATGTGTGTCTATATATCCGTCCTATACCATATGTATATATCAATAATGTTAACACATCAACCAACACGATCATCAAATAGATCACTTGAAATCCACAAACACGAGCCTTTTAAAATAAGGTAATTACGTCACAAATGATGAATTATTCGGATGCAAGAAAATGCAAGACAAATATAATCACACAAAAATTATTACTCAAAACATGTGATTGAATTATGGAAAGTCAGAAATCATGCAACAACAAATATAGAAAATAAATTAACAAAAAGGGGCATCCAAGATCCCACAAACAATGTGAAGTTTTTTAAAGATTCAATATAATTCAGAAAAAGCAAAACCCAAGAGAAACTCTAAAATCGACCCGTAAATATAAGCATAAAGGGATTGAAGAGTAAAAGTTACAATTGGACATATGTAGCTTGATGAGCTTGAAATCTTCAAGAGTGATGCCCCTCTCCTTGTCTAGTGGATGCACCACATCCACCTCTTCTGGATCCCGAAGCTGTTTGCTAAATTGTCACAAAAAAAAAAAAAAAAAAAAAAAATCATTAGCAAAAATGAAGAAAGGCTGTAACTTTCTCGACCCTATCCGATTGCATAGGAGAAAATTATTTAGTCCGATCAGAAGTCTAGGCATGTAACTGAACGAATTCACCAGTGAAACAAAAGGAGAAATCCGTAGCTACCGAAAGCATACAAATTCAAAAAGAGAGAGAAGAGGGTTACAGTGATTCTTAGGTTAAAACTTACTAGTGAGAAGAGGTCCAGAAATTGGCAGCCATGGCAGCACAGATGAAATCAACTTGATAATTGAGCTTATAAATTTATTACCGAATCTTGAGAACGGCAAATTGTTGCGGGTGTACACGGCAAATGGACGTGGTACCACTTTCGAACTAAACTCGCACTTTCATATAGATATTCTAACTAACGCTTTTAATACCGCAAACATTAAAAGGAATTATTTTCAACAATAAAATAGACGAAAACTATTAAGGACTTCTCACACGTCTTCTTGATAATAAAATAGACGAAAACTATGTATTAAAGAATAAGGTACAGCTAACTTGAATGTTGAGGACTTAAATGTAAGAAAAAAAAGTTGAAGACCATTATTTTTTTGAACCTATAGATTATCCCCTGCTGTAATTTTTTCTTGAGATAATTATGAATTATGGAATAGAATGAAGCAATTAAATATTTGGACTTACGTAGTTAGATATTGATGTCGCGTTTCTAAAAAATAACATAATTAAACTGAGTGAATCAGGAGGCACAACAAACTCCGTAATAAGATATTAATATTGAATGTAGGCGATAAAAAAAAAAATTATACAACTATGTCTACGTGTATTGACATCGAGTCCAATCATTTGAAGCTCGTACAAGTTGAGGTTAAATTTTTTGTCTCTGCATGTAATGATCGAACTTTTACCATATCAATGTAGATATAACCATATTTACACGAATTACCAAACTTATTTTGAAATTTTAGTTTGGTCTAAATCCTCATTAGCTGGCAAGTCTATCTTTCGACTATCTTAATAAGACTTGGATGGTTAACATCAAACGGTTAGGAAGTGATTTTAACATTCAATAGCACCGATATTTTTCCTAGAATTGCTTGTTAGGTACTATATTTTTCTTCGTGACTACGGAAATAAATATCAATAAATTTATGACCCATATAATTATAGAAACAAAATTTTGAAATCTACCCTTTGTTTATGGGTAAATTACCTAATTAGGTAAAAGCTAAAGGAACATGCTCAATGACAGAGCCTTTTTTCAGTTTTTGATTGGTAGTTTTTTGTTCAATTTTTTTTAACTGTCAATAAAAATTTGTCAAGTGTATATCTGTCAAAAATCTTGTCATTGAGTCTGTTTTTCTAGCATAACTGAATTACCTAAATGGCCCACAGCCTTTTCTTTCATTGCAATATTGTCCATAACCTTTAGTTGTAACATTTACGTCCTCAACCTTTGAGTGATTAACGTGGTTCGTCGTAAAATGTCTTCCAATCCCACTCCAAATAATTTTATGGAGTTGTGGAATTAAATTATTTAATATCAAGTTAAAGTCACCTAAATTAGGGTTATAATTCTAGTGAAACTAAAATAACATTTCTATTATTTATCTCTTCACTCCCTCTTTTCCTTAAAAATTATATTGTTTGACTGTTGAATCTCATTATTTCACACAAACTGTCACGTTGCCAATGTTTTATTATTATAATGAGAAATAACATTATTCTTACGAAATAAAGATGGGAGACCATTGCTGTAACTTATCCTTTATTTAATAATTTGAAGAAAATTATCATTAAATCAATTTAACAGTCAAAGTTTTTAGTGTGTGGAAAGAATTTCACTGTCTGAGTTAAATCCGAAATAAATGTCAGAATCAACGCCAAAATACGCATTAATTGAATTGATTTTCCATTTACGAAATCCAATTTAATAACAACTGCATGCACTCTTCGTTTCAATCTCATCCACCCCACCTCACCTCACGAATTTTCATTCTCATCAACTGATATTTTTCACAGGAATAATCTATCCTACTAAGATGGGCCGCCGGAGGAGTGCACCGCTGAACAAGCTTTTTGCATGGGTGCGGCGGCAGTCCTTGAAAGTGAAGGTTTTCTTGGCCGTGACGGCTGTGGTGGCGGCGCTGGTGGCTCTCAAACTCTGTGTGAAAGATCACAGCCATTTCTTTGTTGCCTCTGAGGCTATCCATTTTGCTGGGATTCTGGTCTTGATTTATAAGCTCACCACCCAGAAGACTTGCTCTGGTATTACATTGTTTAAATAATTGACTTCTGTTTATTTTTTTAATCCTTTTTGTTTTTAATTATGGTTTTTTTTTTTGCTATGAATTTTTGGATTATTTCTCTTGATTTATCAGTTGATGTTGAATCCCCTTTTTTCCTTACAAACAAAAATGTCTGGTATATAAATTTTAGTGTTTTTTTTAATATTGGTTTATAATTTTTCTTAATATAAAATTCTGATAGAAATAAATATGTTTTTAATGCCATTAATAGTATTAAACTGTTCTTCTACACAGTGTCAAACTATAAGAACTTTTTAGTCTTGTTGACTTTTGTGAAATTACAACTCTGTACATATTCCTCTGTTGACATTCTGGTATGCATCCTAGGATGGCTTCATTGTACTGATCATTTTTTTGCCTCAGTGGTTGATATAAATTTAATGCTGTTAATTCAATTCATAAATGTTGGGCTCAACCTCAGAAAATTTCATAGTATTTTGACTGGATTATTCTTGACAAGTACAATTATTTTTCTTCAAAAACATTTCAATGTATTCGCTCTATAGTGTACTTATTTCTGGCTGGCCCTTTTCCTACGTTTTTCAGGTCTTTCTTTGAAGTCTCAAGAACTTACAGCTATATTTCTGGCAGCAAGATTATGCTGTAGTTTAGTTATGGAGAGTGACATTCACACTGTGCTCGATTGTTTGACACTGGTGTCGACTTTGTGGGTCATTTATATGATAAGGTTCAAGTTGAAGTCAACCTACATTGTGGAGCTTGATAATATGCCATTATATTATGTGGTAAAGACGGTTTTCGGTTACTGTTCTTTGCTTTTGTGGTAGAAGAAGCATTAATTTCTATGCTAAATTTTAGCCTTTTTATGTTATTTGTTATGGAATAAGCCCCAACCTATTTGCGAGAACAACGAAAAATCAGAAAAACACATGCAGATTTATAGTGGTTCACGCTCAATGTGAGAGCTACTTCTACTTAGTTAATGCAGGTTTTCATAGTAATGAAGAAATCGAGTATAAGGCAATTTCATGCCTCTCATAATATTAAGAGCCCGTTTGGTAGAGATTAAAATCGGATTAAAATTGAAAAACTAGCCGTTATTGTTGACTTTTATTAGACGAGTGAGACCAATAACGACTATATTTTCAATTTTAATTGGATTTTAATCGGTACCAAACGGGCTCTAAAACCAGCCCCCTGTAATCTGTATATAGTAGGAATATTAGGGTGCCCTAGTTCATATTTGAAGACTAAAAGAAAGAGATTTTGAGATGGGGAAAAGATTTAACGCGGCCTTTTGTAGTAATATTGTTCAATATATATAATGACAAGTGATTTGGAGTGATATCCATATGAAAACATAAAGTCAGTGCGAAAACCATCGAAAGATAAAAAAAGAAAAAAAGAGGAGAAGACCAGAAAATGGCCTGGGAGCCTGGGCAATCGCCAAACCTCTATTTTGGAAACCCTAGCCTAAAAGCTTGTACTGGGCAATCGCCCAGTTCAAAAGAGTGTTCGTTGGGTTTGAATTTCCTGGCGACGTTTTGGTTGGCTTCACCTCTTTGACTTGTTTTTTGCACCCGTTCATGCATGATGATTGATGTTCTATATATGTGGATGATTTTCATGTTGGAAAAAATATCACAAACATCAAATCCATTAACTTACATTCAAATCAAAGATCAAACTCAGTTTTCTCAAATTGTTCTTCAATTTCTTTTTCCAATTTTATTTTGCATGATTTGAATTTGGATTAAGGTTTGTTTACTCCTGCAAACTATTTGCCATTAAAAGCCTTCAAGCATTCATCCCGGTAGCGGCAAATATAGTTTGAGGACAGCGATTCATTATCATGTTCAAACCTTCCTTTTGGTGGATTCAAGTTGCTGGTTTTCTTGTTCTTCATTAACTTTGTACAACACTTTCGTGTTTCCTTAATCTCTCTTCCAGGTGGTGCCTTCTGCTATTGCAGCCATACTTGTACATCCATATACACACGATGCACGTTTTGGCCGAATCCTTTGGGCATTTGCTGTGTACTTAGAATCCATTTCAGTGTTGCCACAACTGCGGATGATGCAGAACACCAAGGTCTGTATTTCATTCAGTTTCATCTGGTTTTTGGACTGATACCTGATTGACAGATGATGCTAATACAATTTCATTTTACTCGACTGTGTTCCAGATGATCGAACCATTCACGGCCCATTATGTGTTTGCACTCGGGGTTGCGAGATTCTTGGGATGCGCTCATTGGATCATTCAGGTAAGTGTTGAAGTATCATGCTACATTCACACCGTCCAATCGAACTTGAGTACGCTGCTCTGCGTTTAGTATGCTAACAAGTAGGCTTCCAAACAGTCCTGAAAATTGTACAAAAATGAAAATTGTAATACATAACTCTTTGTCGTTGCCATGGCTAGTATCCATTCATACCACACTTCGTCAAATTTATCCATGAAGGCCATTAATCTTCTTAATCAATTTTTTTTTTTACATTAAAGGCAAGGATATATTTTTTCGTGCCATGATTTAAAATTTCTTAGAGGTTAATCATTTCCATTCAGATGGTTAAAATGAACCGATAGTGAAAATTTACTACATCTCAATTCATTGTAGGTTTACGAATCTGCTGGACGATACCTGTTTCTGGTTGGAACTGGCTACATTTGGCTTCCAATGATCCTACTCGCAGAAATTGTTCAGACGTTCATCCTGGCTGACTTTTGTTACTATTACATCAAAAGGTGAGACTCCAGGGTTCAAATCTAATTCTCTTGTTTAAGGTCAATAGTGTATAATTATCTAACAAAAGCTCATGCTTGCATATTATGTGATCTTGCAGCGTCATAAGTGGTCAACTTCTAGTCAGCCTGTCTTCACCGGTCTAAGAATTCCAAGTTAATTAACTGAGACTGTAATTACATTTTGTTTCTTGATACTTATGTTTCATGGATGAAATAGAATTGGGGTGGTTCTACTGTCTTCATCAGTTTCCTAAATGCATTTTCTTCAGTTTTTTGCAATTTTCCCATTATTTTCGTGCCAACTTTTGAATAAATTTGCAACCATGGAAACTCAGATTGTGCTGAAGCTGCCCGTTCTTTTGCATATTTCAGTTCCGCTAGAGATCGCCAGCTCCTTTTGTTTGCTCTGTACATTGAAACTTGATCTTTTTTATTTTCTTGGCTCGATGTGCACGTCGGTTTTCAAAATGAGTAATGTTATTCATCACAGTCTATGTGACTCTAAGTGATAGGGTAAATGAAATGTGAAATTAAATGATTTATTTAATTTCACTTATCATTTAATGTCACATTAACGTTAACCCCAGTGGGAATGAATAACATTACTCTTTCAAAATAGGTAATATGTCGTGAAATGATTGGTAGTTAATGCCAATCTCAACTGTTAGGTAAATGAGGTAGGTTGAAGTGGTATTAGGATAAACTTTTATTTTGTTAAATTAAGTTTTTATTGCTTCGGTTTTTATTATTTATTATTACTCGTTTGGAATTCATAATGTTATTTGTCTCATATTATCGCCAATCTATGTGATAGGTGATGTGATATGAAATGATAATGTCAATTAAATTTATTGAAATGAAACTCAATTTATTGGTCGAATAATGATATCTATCATTTGTATAGACGTACTCGTTAGGTGACAATGAGTCTCCTATTTAATTTTTTAAGTGCGTTAAAGCGTATCACAATTTTATTGAATAATGAATCCATACTTGTTGTCACATAATAGTTATGCATCTCTACTGTTGATAGATAACATTATTATTACTCTTATTATTTTATGATACATCATACTAGTGAAAATAAATAGAATTATTATTTATATAAGGAGATTATAATGAGATGCGTAATGAATCCTTTAAAATGTGTGGATAACAGGTATGAATGCCTGATTAAAATTTAATTTTTACTAAAAATTATAAATTACTTTTAAGGAAACTCAAACATAGGAACGGAGATGGTGTTTCAAATTGTTTTATTTTGATTGATGGTAGTGAAATAAGTGTAAGATAATTAATATTTCAAAATGAGACATTCGATACGTGAGAAATACAAAATGTAGAGAGGATGGGAAAAATTGAAGTCGAATTGATATCGAATCATGGTTAAAGATAATTAAAATAAAGAAATATATTGGCTTTAACTGTTTAGTTATAGTTGCTATGACGCCTCCTCTGAATCACCATTCACCATCCTATATGGCTGAGGTGAAGAGGTAATGTACTAGCTCCATCAAGGTAAGGCCAACTCATCCATGACCTAGGCGAGGTGCCACAACCTGTTGCAAAATAAGTTCGAGACAACCTGACCTATGCCAAGAAATCTTTCGTACAAGATCTTCATACGATTGATTGATTGATGTGATATTTTTATAGCAGACGTCCAAACGGTCAAATTGTCCTACTACTTTTCAAAGGTAAGGTCTAGATTATAAGGTGACTACTTTTAAGAAACATTAGATTCCCCAACTTTGTTGTGTGTACAGAACACTGTACACACAAGAATACACACACAGGTGGGCAATTTTTTTTGTTAATATTTTATTCGTGTGGAGCCCACCTCCCATGTGAGATTTCGGTAGGAATTATGGAACACAATTTCTGTACAAATGATTTTATTCTAAAGTCCCTAAGCCTAGAATTGGTTGAAATGTATGTGACAAAGGCATCATAGATGTTCAGATGAGACCACGTGTCTTTTTATCCAACAATTATTATTTCTCTTCTACTACTATAAAAACACACTTAACGTCATTTGAAGGTAATACAATTTTACACACTCAAAGTAACATTGCTCTCTCTCATTTACCCTCAATATAAATTTTCGGTATCCGAACACTTTTGTGGCTCACGTCTTTCACACGTTAACACATAAATATACTCATACGTATCAACTGACTTGACCGTCAGAGTGCCACGGCTACCTCTCCCACCTTGGAAGAATGTCACATGTTTCTAACGGTTTGTCCAAGTGTATATGAGTTTAACTACATGGAGGTGAGTAGAGCTGAAATTTGTTTTTTCGTGCAAAAATCAAGGTCAACAAATTGACATCGTTGTGAGAAACTACATTATTAACCACGAACATTCATGTGGAAAAATCTTACCGAAAAAGTGCTTCAACTCCTTGATAAAAAGGTTTTTCTATTAAAAAAGAACAAGTGGAGGTTCCAAAGGAAAAAAAGATTCTATGTGCTCTAAGTTATTTGGTGTGAATTTTCCCTCAAAAAGGAAGATTCGAAGAGACAAAATCTGTACAGAAGACCCTCATTTTTTAATAAAGAGGCATCCACCCACCATGAGTGTTGGTGGAGAAGATAGGAATCTAAGAAGGTTAAGGAAGGTCTTTGAAGAAGATATGCTCTAAACCAATGATATACACTAATGAACCCCACCATCATCACCGTCGAGGTGGTAGGACTACCGCGTGCCTCGCTAGAGAGGTAGTGAAAATGGCTGCCAATATGAGGAATATCTAGTAAAATTCCATGATGCATCAGCTTCTCCAGCAAATTCAAAGGCAAACAGGTATGCAGATGTCCCAAGGAGCGCTCTTCCATAACCAGCAAGCTTAATGGAATAACCTTGGGGAGTAAAAGATCCAAAGTTATAGGGCTCAATTCTAGGCATGGGAGAGATGCTAGCCCAATTGAAAGGAAAGAAGGGGTAGATGTTTCCTCAAATTATGAATTTGGCCAACCTCAAAATGACCCCTTCTATGAAGCAGACAATTTTCCTTCGGTCTACGAACGAGAGCAACGACTTGAAAGGCAAATTAAGGAGTAGATATGTAACTTTTAGAAATAAGAAGTCATACGCCTTCGTTCATAAGGGTCGTCAAGATCAATGTACTCGTATAATTCCTCCTTTGTCCAAAGTTGATATTTGAAAGGCAAAATAAGATGAGATAATAGTATTTGCACAAGTCAAAATATTCCTTTGGAGAAGTAAATGAGATTCTTTATCCATCGTATTTTTAAATAAGTAAGATAAACAACAAATACAAAAGTTCGGCAAAATATTTTCATTACGATGGCAGAATTCTAGATAGAAACTATCGATAGAGACAAGATGTACTAGTTAGTTGAAGGCTAAATATATAAACGCAAAGAGAAAAACATTGGGGATGTAGGTGCCAAAATAAGCAATATTGCGGACCTTCGTTTTAAGATGTGGTGTAAATATAATAATTTGGAGTGGTGATCTCATATGATATAGTCGCTTTTATTAACAAAATGATCCTGTTTAGATTATCAAAATATTTAACCTTGTCCATAACTTCTGTACAAATTATGTACCCAATCACTAGCCTCCTCCAAACCTTCTCAAATAGAAAGAAAAACAACACGACCAAACAAAAAGTAAGATCAAATTTCCAAGAAGCTATAGCGCGATTTCTTCTACAAACCAAAAGCTAATGCCATTGAAATAACATCCCGAATTAAACCAAAAATCACATAACAAGTTCTAGGATAGAATGCTAAATAACATATTCAATAGCCTTCGAGATATCCTATCCATGTTCGAGCTTACATCACATCACTGCCCTTATTACTCTGTCATAATCGGCTTGTTTTCATTTGCCTTTGGCTTCTGCTCCCTGGGCTTCTGCTCTTCCGTTTTCCTGGAAGTGCATTCAAGTGTACAAAGCACATCATTTAAAAATTGACAACATTCAAATTAGAAGAAGTGAACTTAATTGTCCTCTTCAAGAAAAGTAGCTTTATATTTGCAACAGCTAGTACTTGTCTGATCAAATCTTGAAAGGCATAACAAAATATATTGAACCCAGCTAAAATGGAAAGGTGCAAAACAATTTTGCATAAGCTGTTTCAACTTTCAACCCAATTATGTGCAGAAAATACCCAGGATGAGAAAATTTAAAACCTTATTGGGCTTCATCCGTGCACTAGATTACTTCAAATAAATAAGCTATATGGTGCAATAGCTACTTAACAAATAAAAAAAAAAACCAATTAAATCAATATGTACATTAAATTTATGAATCATATAATGAAACTATAAGAATCCAGGAACACGAATCTTATAATGAAACTACAAGAATCCCAGGGAATCTCATGAGTCTAATTTCTCCTCTACTACGGAGAATTTCGCCTATTTCAGAAATTCTATAAAACTCTTCTAATAATCACATATAAAACCGCAAGGAGCCCGAATTAGCTAATAATTGAGACCAAAAAAATCCACAAACTGCATTGTTGGTTACCCAAATCCAATTGCCTTGTATCAAGTATATTAAGAAATTAAACTCACCAAGCTAATGATATATTAAAAGCTAGATTGTGAAGGAGAAACATAAATATAAAAAATTATCGAGAAAATTAGCAGAGGTAATTATATGGTAAATACCTCTTGTCAGAAGAACCGCCTTTCTGGCTGAGGAAGGATCGGAAAAGTGGAGAATTAACGTCGTAAATCATTTTCGATTACAACCCTAGTTTGCTTGATTTTCGGTGGAGATTTCGACTCTTTATATTGTTTACACATTGGGCCACGAGGATGAAGCCCAGTTGGTTTAATTAGGTAAGGCCCAATTAAAAATAATAATTCAAATGGCACTGAAGTTTTCAATTTTAATCGACATAAAACGTCCCTATCTTTCACGTGTACTTCGAAATGAACTACTTGTCAATCATTCTAATCGGATCGATTCGCAATGGTCTACATTTTTCTGTGGAAACACTCCTCTCGTTTAATTAATCGCTAATCACATATTCAATCAGTTACCTTTTTATTTTTACTCAATCTCTCGTACAAAGACTCAATCCGACCTATGTAGTCTCAAATTTATCATCAAATTACAATATAAGAAAATTAAATACACATATAACCAACTTAAAACTCAAAATCGATCCTTTTATCTATTTATCGATTTTTCACACACAATTAAACTCCACCAAACCTTTCGTCGAGTAACATATTCGAGACTTTTTTCAATTTACGCTATCACCATTTTACGGAGTTAAATATATGCTAGTAAATACTAAAGCTTATAAGATGATGATAATTAATGAGAGGATTGAAACATAGATTGGCGGAACGTTATCCAATCATATTTTCGTCGGTGCTTTTATCTTTCCCGTCACCCCACCAAATTAATTATTGGCTTAACCCTTTGCTTTATCCTACATTATTATTTTCTACAAATTTCCTATTTTGTCCCTCACTTTTCTAACCTTTGACTCGTCACTGTTTCATGGGTCCATCGTTCAGAATCTCGCTTTCAAATTGCTGATTTGACATAATTGCCCTTCAAAAAATATAATACCTATGTTGACTAACAATTATTTTTTTTATTAAACTGGAAAAATTAAATTAATTTTGATATAGTAACTTATTACTTAAACTAAATCTTCCGATTCTCACGTTTAAAGATGGATTGACGATTCTTTGAAAAAGACAAACTTTCTAATGTAAGGAATGGAACTTTACGACACACGGGTTGAAACACAACAAATAAATTAACTTAATTATGAGAAAATAAAGTATTTAAAATACATCTACTATATATTTAATTTACCATGTATGGTCTTACACTATATTCTAAAATAATTTTCTTAATGGGTTCGTGTTAAAAATAGTTAAATTTTTTTATTTAAAAGTAATTATTTTAGTACTATAAATTCTTTACTTAAAATAAAATATTCTTTTAAGTTAATCAAATCGGTGAATTGAAAATTGAGCTAGAAGACTATTTTTGATTTATTTTTTTTACATTTTTTTATCTAGTCTATCCAAATGTTACTTGACGACTCAAATTGTATAAACTATTTTTGATTTATTTTCTTTACTATTTTTTTTACATTTTTTTATCACTCGATAACACACTAATAACATTTCATCTCAAGTCAAGTGGACCTCTTATTTCATTGTCTAATGCACGCTAAATGCATCACAGTTCATTGACGATGAAGTAGTTATTTAATTTATACCTAAATTGATGACGATCACTATTAATGATGAATAATAATACTCTTTAGATTAGTATGATTTGTGAACATGAAATGCTGATAAGTAGATCTTGTAATTTTTCTCTTTGTTATTTCAAAATTTTGGTTAAAGATAACGCATCAATATTTGATTTGTGAATCGAATTTTTCTAGACAAATTTTAAAGAACATGTAATTAATATGTAGATTGAAAGTATATTATGCATGAATAATTGGTTTTAATATCATTTCATTTCTTAATCGAGCCACATTTGATAAAAATCTAAACCGAATATATATAACTAAGATAAAGCAACGAATAAAAACGGGTAAAAAAATTCCGAAGCCAACTACTGACCAAAGGAATTGAGCATTATTTTAGAGAATTCGTAAATTAAAATATCAATTCTTTTAAAATTATACGTACGATTTATGCCGTGTTTGAAAAAATAAAATAGAACCTTGTTCAGTGTATTTAATTTCTTGGTGGCATTTTAGTCAATTTCGATGCACCAACCGTGCTAAGTAGTTAAGAAAAGCCTAAGGGCAGTTTCGTCCTTTACATGTTTATCTAAAAAACACAAAATTGAAAATAGAAGCCGTACCCTACTCCTTGTTAACCCCCCACCCTCTGTATATACCTGTCTCTCTCTCTCCTCAACCATTGTCACCCAACACCACCACCCTTCCCCCAAATACATAATGAGGGTAGAAATAAAATAAAAGGTGATAGATGCATGAGTTAAACACCAACCACTATTGTATGCAATCTCTCTCTCTCTCTCTCTCTCTATTCTTCGCCACCTTCCCTTTGTAACCACCAACCCCACCCCCACCCACCCCGCCACACTACCGCCTAAGTTGATTTTTCTCCTCGGTTTCACAACCCACAAACTAGTAGGTTTTCCCCTCTTTATCTTGTCCTGTTTATTATTTAAGGTATCAACTCTCACTCTTTATAATGACTCTTGTAACATTATTATGTTCTCTTTCTTAATAAACGGATGTTCTAAAGTGTGTTTTGTCTCTATTGGTTGACTTGCATACTAGTAAAAATTACATTGGGCATTTGTGCTCGATGATGACAAATCTCCGTATTACTTGGGTTTTGTCTTGATTTTCCTTTGTGGTTTGTTGTACAAGTGTGCTATTCAATTTTGTAAATTTCTTGGTTGGCTTTTCACATTCTTGACTTCATGAAAGGTGGTAGGTTGGTGGGTTGACTTGGAAGTCTAAGAGATAAACTGCCAATTCTTCAAATGGATTTATTTGGGTATTTGTGTTGATTTCTTGAAATTTCATTTGTGGTTATGTTAACGCGTGTTTTGGTTAACTTTATAGTTAGAAATATCTATAGATTGTCATTCTATCACCTTATGGTTTTGTGGGTAATGCCAGTAGGGGTTCAAGGTTTTTTTTTTTTTTTTTTTGAATGAAATATGCCTGGGAAAAGATGGCTAATTCTTGATTTGTCGAAGTTCGACTGGTCTATTTTGGCTTCTGTATCAGTATAACTTTGTGTCTGATTTTGAAGGTGTAGAAACTGTATTTAAGGAACATGCCATTGCCATCATACACTTTGTTAACTGAGTGGGGAGATTGCAAAATTTCATAAAGAAATGTGTTCCCAACAGAGTGGTGAAAAGGGATTCATGTAGCTGATCTCAAACTTATGTGAACGAGACTTTGTTATTTATTGTTGTGATGACTTGGCAGTTCAGACAATGTAATTATTTGGATGTCTGCTTCTATTCTTTTCACAATGATTATACTTTGTAATGAACTTTGAGACAGAACAGAGAGATTCTTTGACTAAAATCGAAAAAAATTAACCATGGTCCTTGTGAATCCAATTTGGCTATCTGCTGAAATTTTTAAGGAGAACTTATAATTATTTTCCTTTTTAATTATCTCTTGCTATTTTCTGCTTTCAAATGTCAGCATTCTTCGGAAGTTGTTTTGGGTTCTATCTTCTACCATTTGAATATGACAGTCAATATGTTGCATACAATGCTTTTCATTTAAGCCCATGTTTGAGCTCCATCATCAAAAAATTCATTTTTAACCACACGTTCTCCCAATAAAATAATTTTACACTGACCCAAAATTTCTCTACTTCTTTACTACCCATTCTCCAAAAAATCACTATTACAAAATTTATTCTCCCCAAAAAATGAAGCTCAAACATAAGCTAAGTTGTATATGTCTCACGTGTTGTAACCCTTCATCGTACGCGATCTTTTTGGTGCTTTATTTGATATTTTTTTTTTTTTTTTTTTTTGAGTTAGGTAAGTATCGTTTCAAATCTTTCATGGGTGAATGTACGAAGTAATAGATATCTTAATATTCTGACCGCCTATTAGGAATACTGAAACAGCTATGGTGAGCATTCGAAGGCGCAAGCTCTTAGGACTCTGTTCAGGTATGAATAGTCTAAGTAGTATATGGTCAGTGTTAAATCATTTTATAAATTAAGTATGCATTTCACTATGTATTATTTTGCACTGGCCTTCATGGAGCACTATGTGTTATTAATAATGGTTGTCTGTTTTTTTCCTTCTGTATTTAATTGGCCAATTATGAGTCTCTCTCCATGAATGAAGCTATTGATGCTTTTGCATTATTACACAGGGCTAAATTCTTCAGTGGCTCAAATTTCCAAGTATGAGCATGGACAGCATACTGAAAATTGTGTAGATAACACAAAACCATTCAGCGTTCACCCCATGGTTTTAGATAATATTGACCCACCAAAGGAGGTACTCATGGATACTGGAGTATTATTTCTTCATAGGCATAAAATCTATCTTTAAATTGGCACTGTCACAGATTTGGTTTCTCATGTAAGCAAGTCATTTCGTAACCACTGGCAATTGTTTTGTAACCATTTTAAAATTGGAATTTTAGGTTTTCTAAGTTCTGAAGTCTCAGTAGCTATTCTTAACTGTATCGAAACATTTTTTGCTGTTATTTCTATTTGTTACGGAAAGTTCTTTTTAATATTCTAATTCTCGAATGGGAGTGGTTATGAATCTGTTTGTCCGTACGGGGATATTTAAAAAGTATCAGGGACCTGATTTCCTTTCCCGTTCGAGGAGACCATATAAAAAACAAGCTTTCCTATTTGTTTCACCTCTCACGCATTAACACTTCATTTTTATAATCAAGCAGCATAATCGATGAAAAAGATGGTTGAATTATAGTTCTTTTGATAATATAAATTTTAGTGAATAAATTATCTTTCCCTGTATGTACAATTTTACAGGATTTTTTTGTGTGGGGTTGTTTAGGATGGTTTAATAGAGATTAGAGATTGCAATAGTCTTCCTAATATGCAATTGTTTTTCATAATTTTCACTTCCTTTCATTTTCGTATTCAATTTATAATATTACTTGGAGCTTGAAATTAGAAGGCAGCATATCATTTTTACATCATTAAGTGTGTGTATGAGTTTGTTTCTATTCTCCACCCGTAAATATGTGCATGCTCGTGCCCAGAATTTTTTCTCTGGTACATTATTTACTATTTTAGTTCTTTATTGTCTTCATGCTTTATTTTAAGTCTAAGTTCACTATCTATATGTTTTCCACACATAATATATTAAATTAGACTTCCTTTTTGGTCTTTACTATTGGCTAGAAAACTTCTGTGGAAATTGGGCCTGGTTCATCAAATGTGCCTGCTTCCAGTCCAATAGAAGATCATCATATTCATCAATTCCCAGGTCTGTTCTTATTCATGTTTTCATTAACACCTCTTCTGGTCTTGCTGAATGATGGTCTATTGAATGCATGATGGATCAAAAAGTTATTTGAATAACATCGCTCGCGCACGCATGTGCACCATTGTTCTGCTATGCAATCTGTACTTACTTCTTTTGATAGTACCTTTTGACTATGCGTTTCATTTATTATCCATTAAGAGCCTGATCAGATTTCAAAAAATGCTTTTAAGAAAAGCATAGAAAAGAGAAAAATAATGGTCAAATGCTGTTGTGTTTGACACTAAATTCTTCCGGCTTTGGCAATTAACAAAAATTGTCATGGAGAAGTCCAGTAGGAAGTTTAAATCCCAACTTTGGATCTTCGAACCGCAAAATATACAAACTTTTCCTGTAAACTAGTGGCTGCTTTAATGATGTCAGAGAGCTAGTTACCGGGCGGTGTGATGGCTGCAAAGGACCAGGACTGAGATTGTGATAGTTGGGGAGTTTGCTCAAGTTGGAACTAGAGAGGTGGGAAGTAGAGAATAGAGAAAGAAGAGGAAGCAGTGTTGTCAGTAATTTGCAGATGGCCTAATTTTCTTATAGCATTTACCCTTTTTAGTCAGAATGATGGTTATTTTGGGCAAGAAAAGGTAGCGATTGGGGTAGGGGTCTCCCCAAGAGGAAGGTAGCTTTCCCATCTTTTTAAAATGGAAAAAATAATTATGTTGATGACTCGGTAGTGGAAAAAAAAATAGAAGTATTTTTAAGGTGTAGATTAGTACACCCAGACTATAAATGTCGATTTCATCAGATGATCAGTCTGGTTGTCGAGTCTATGCTTATGTAATCTTCTTATTTAGATTTACTTATTTGATTTTTTCTACAATACTTGTATGTCATTTAGTTGCAACTGTAGTGAAGGTGCCTCTGCTGTATTTATGTTTATTTCTTCCTTTTGGTCTTTGAGCTGATCCATCATCTTTTATTCCAGAGCTTAAACGCAGAAAGCGGCACAGGAGAAAGCACATCGAAAATCAAGAACAGTGTATTATGAGAGGTGTCTATTTCAAGAATATGAAATGGCAAGCTGCAATCAAAGTTGACAAGAAACAGATCCACTTGGGAACTGTTGGTTCTCAGGAAGAAGCGGCTAGGCTATATGACAGGTATTATTAGAGGATACTATGGATTCTAACGGAAAATTTTTCCCTTTCTTGCAATATATAAATCCAGCATCCTAAATTATATCCATCTGTCCCATTTTTGTATGTAATTATTGTATGCAAGTATGTTTTAATGATCCGACTTTCATGGTCAAACCAATAATTATTGGTGCACAAGTTCTTACATATGCAAAATACTGCCACGTGATCTTGTTAGTTCTAACAGAAACAACATACCCGACATTCTTAAAACTTTTGACTTTTGGGAACTATCACGAGATCTATAATACCAGTTTGTTCTCTTGTACGAATGCTCTATTTGTGTAATGGTCTGCTCTCGTCAATTATTATTTTGCCCATCTTTTTTTTTTTTTATCAAGATTTTCAACTTTAATGAGATTTTTTCATGCTGAGTAAAAGATTTCATACATCATTATTGAGTGGAAACGAGGTTCATTTGCAGGGCTGCATTCATGTGTGGAAGGGAGCCCAACTTTGAACTCTCGGAGAACGAAAAGCAGGAACTTAGGAAATTTAACTGGGACGAATTTTTAGCTATTACGCGCTCTGCAATAACTAGCAAAAGTAAGCCTTCCGTAAAATCTTCTCTATTCCAGTACATTTTTCCGCTTGATGGTTGTAGTATTTGAATCTACAGAAAACCAGAGAAGAACAGGGCCAGTTTATCAAAGAAAACTCGAGACCAATGATTGGGAGGGTGAGCAAGGACTCGATGGTTTCTCGGCCTCAGTAGACAACCCGTTGGTCCCTTGATTATCCCCTTTCTCGCTGACAGGCTGAGCAATTTTTGAAAATCAATGTTTCTATATTCAGACTTCTAATTCTATTCAATTCTTGGTATATAAGAGTCCCTATTAAGGCAGCTGATGTGGAATTTTTAGACTATAATGCATTTGGTTAGACAAATGAATCGAATCGTATACATTGATAAAATCATCTTAATATATGTGTCGATTGGATATTGCACGTTCGAGTTGTTGAGTCTCGAGACTATTACTCTACTCTTCTATATGTTTATGCACTTGACCAAGTAGGAAGATTAGTCGGTCAATTCACTTCTTTGATCTATTCCGATAACGAAAACAAGAAAATGAAGGTCAAAAAATACATGTTAGGTGATTAGTCGTTGGCCTACCAACTCTTAGAATGTGCCCTAATAGATAGATATGTGAATACAAACTTAGCTCATGTTTGATTTAGTTAAAAATTGGATTAAAATTTAATTTCAATTGGATATTGCACGTTCGAGTGTTGTTGGGATTATTACTCTGTTGGAAGCAAACAAAAAGTCCCACATCGGTTGGAAGAAGAAAAGAAATCCACCATATAACCCAAGTGGGCAAACAAGAAGTCCCACATTGGTTGGAAGAAGAAAAGAAATCCACCATATAACCCAAGTGGGCTACTCTACCCATTGCCAATTAATTTTGGGTTGGAACCTCACTTGGGCTTGGTGGTGTGGGCTTGGGCCCGGTAAATTTGCTCATTATTTTCCCTACAATTGGTATCAGAGCCCAGGGTCGGAAGAACGCTGTAGAAAGTGGTGACGATCGGGCTAAAAATTATTCGCGTTTGAGGTGCCTTGTGTCGAAAGTCTTCCTGACATTGGTGGTCAGGCGGCGGGTCCCGTTTGGTCGAGGACAACGGTAATAACGGCGGTACAAGATTATTGACGGATGAATTATCGTTTGAGGGGAGGACACAATGATGTGGTCCTTCGTTTGAGGGGAGGATTGTTTGGAGCAAACAAGAAGTCCCACATCGGTTGGGAGAAGAAAAGAAATCTACCATATAATCCAAGTGGGCTACTCCACCCATTGCCAATTGGTTTTGGGTTGGAACCTCACTTGTACTTGGTGGTGTGGGCTTGAGCCCAGTAAATTTGCTCATTATTTTCCCTACATACTCTTCTATATGTTTATGCACTCGGCCGAGTTGGAAGATTAGTTTGTCACTTCACTTCTTTGATATATTCTGATCATGAAAACAATAAAATGAAGGGCAAAAATTACGTGTTAGGAAATTAGTTGTTGGTCTAACATCTCTTACAATGTGTCCTAATAGATAGAAGTGCAAACATAAATTTAGCTCGTTTGATTCAGCTAAAAAAAATGGATTAAAATTTAAGTTAAAAAGTTCATTTTAACTACACATTTCATGGATCCACAATTTTTCAATTATATATTTCTTCAACTTTTAAGATCTACAAAAATCAGATTTTTATCTAAACAAACGGAGGCTTTAAAACGGTCATTCTTTACAAAATAGCAGTGCTACAAATGAAAGTTTACAAATAAGTCTCGTAAAATCTTTTTCTTCCAAGAGCTCGATCCCTATCGACTTTATATATGTAAAATGTAATAGAAAAAAATATTTTTGTTAAAAGAAAAAATTAAAAATTGTTACAAATCGTTCTATTCTCGCTCTTGATGTCATTTGCGGAATCCCATCCCATATATACAAAAAGAAAGCCCAGCACAAGTGTTTCATTGGCCTGATTTAACATTCGTTGATGGACTAAAAAAATATTGGACCCTATTCACAGCCCATGAACCCAATTGCAAATTCTTGTACAAATCTGCCAGCTCCGCCAAGACCGAAATACCACCGCTCCGCACCACCGCTCCGCCGCTGTCATTTCGGCCGTCTATGATCAGTTAGATCAAGAAATGGATTCAAGTGACAAAAACCCAGATCTAGTGATTTCTGCTTCTTCAACTTCATCGTCATCTGATCCTTGGAAAGAGCGCATTCTCGTTCCTACTCTACTTGCTGGTATTTTTTTGTTTGACTTTTACTGACAACCCACGATTTTTGGTCTGGTTTTTTCATTTTTTGGTCTTTTTTTTTAGGAAAATCTGATTGATTTCCTGTTTCCTTTTGGTTTGAAATTAGGGGTTGCGGGTGCTGGAGTTGGATTGATATCCAAGCATCGAAAAGTACACGGCATATCAAATATTTCAGCTACCTACGCTGCTAATTTTGCTATTATAACTGGTTGCTATTGCGGTAATTTCTCCGCGTTTGACTAATTTTTTGTTTTGTATAGTTTTCACTTGTTCAAATGACATTTTACCCTAGCTCAGTAGCTTAAGATATTAAAGAAATACTGTTAGTTCCCTTGATGCGAATTTTTTATTGTCTGTTTATATTTGTGAAGAAATGGCATTTGATTATAAGATATGTCTTCATATGTATTGTATGAGATGTGCTCTGTGTATCTATACTTTCAAGCTTGCATCTTTTCAATACTGGGGTTACGGATAATTCTTTTACCTGTAGATATTGGAAGTTGGATTTGATAGAAGCTCTTGTTTTTTTGTCATCTTATACCGCTTTAAGAAATGTGATTATGGAACTATCTATTTTTCTTGTTTGAGGTTTTTGTTTTGATCTAATTTTACTGCGAGGGTAATTCCATGCGCTACTTGTGATGGAAGATTGTACATTTTCGAACATATGATTTATACAACGCTGACAAGAATGTCTATTTATTCACAGACATTCCATTCATGGGTTTTAGATTTTTGCTTTTCTAAAGTTGCAACATCTAATGAACGAGTGAAATAGGCTTTGTGATTTTCCCCGTTGTTATAACATCTAACATTAAGGTATAAGATGGCATGTACAATTGCTATAGTTGTAGCATTTTTTTTATTTTTGTTTCCAATTGTTAGCTTTCTAACTTATTTGTTCTCTTAAACTGCTGTGATAGTGCAATAACATAGTGGTTAGGTGACAATGTAAAGCACATTTGAACTCAGATATTCAACCAGATTTTTTGTCTTTCTTGTCTTCTCTGAACGAATCTAAAATTCATGCAATCCAATTCAATTTTATGTGCAATTTTTCAATCAAAAGAGTCAATATGCAAGCAAGAATTTGTATTTTTCATTACTTAGACATATTAATATGACTAATTTCAAATTATCAGACCAATGAGGGGAAAAGTAAAGAAACCTGGAAAAATTTGTTTGTGTAGGAGTCCCATAAAAGAATGCTATATATTGACCTCTTGGTCTGGTAGGTGCACGTGAATTTGTAAGGGTGAGCAGAACTGGAAAACCCGATGATTTGCTGAACTCGTTAATTGGAGGTTTTGGTAGCGGCGCTATTCTGGGACATCTGCAAGGTCAGAATTGCTGAACCCCTTTGCTAACATCTGGTGTGCATGCATTTGCACTAGCTTGTCTCTATGTACACCTACATACTCACCCTCACATTTTTATTTAGTCATTGCATAATTGTTTTGGTGCTGTCTTTTAGCTTCCAAAGGGGTTGGCTGATCTGACAGGTCAAACTGTGGCATGATTCAGTTGATAATTTCTGTTAAACTGTTTAATATTTTTGTGGTTCAATTGTATCAATCCTTTCTGTATTTGAGCAAAAAGAATTATGTAGATGAATTTCGACTGTAATTGGCTTTTGGTTGTCAAGCCGAGCTTCCAACAGATTACGCCTCTGTTTGGGTTTCACTTCATTTTTCTAAAAAGTTACTTTGCAAAGTCAAACATTAAATTTAACCACACATTTCGTACGATCCACAATTACTATCCACTTCTTCCATCTCATTTTTTGAAAAGTAAAACTTAGCAAATGGAATGAAACCCAAACATGGGTGCATTTGCACTTTTTTTTTTTTTATTATGAGATCAACCTTACAATTTCTTGTGTACTTCATAAAATTAATCATTCTTTACTTCTTAGTATTTTTTGTATTTGAACGCAAATTTCTCCTTGCAGAAGGCGTATTACATTTGGTTGACTTCCTTTTGAGTGCAACTGTACACTAACTTAAAAAAAGGACATTTAATTGTCCTGCTACATAAAATCTTCAGTTGTCAAATATTCGTGACATTAGTGATTTCTGCTTGCTTGCTTACTCAAAATTTGAATGTTGTGAGCTTGTAGAGATAAGACCAGACAGAGAAAAAACCATGTTGACGTAGTTTTAATTTCATTATTGCGCCAAGATTTTCACTTATCTTGGAGAAGAGGAGACTGGTAGTTTGCATTTGGTTGGCTGCATTTCCAGTAAAGGATTGAATATATTAAGGCGATCTGTCTGATCAAGAACTAGACTTCTTACTCTTAAATAATAGAGAAAATTTGTGATCGATGGTTTTAGGTAGTTTTGCTTTCCCCACGCAGAAACAAGGTCGTGCATAGAAAATCCTTCTTTGCGCGGACTCGCATTTATATACTAGTATGATTGTTTCTTATTAATTTGAACCATTTTTGTTTTGTGTTGTATTAGGTGGTCAAGTTGGCGCAATTCGGTATTCAATACTTTTTGCTGCTGTTGGAACAACAGTCGACTACGCTACTCTTAAACTAAAGCCTGTCTTAAGTAGATTTATAGAAGAAAAGGATAGTTGGTTCAAGTTGCCGGAATGGTCACCTATCCGAGTCCTCGATGATGAAGCTGTTGCAGCAAAACGGGCTCGGGAACAAGAAATTTACAGAACTGTTCATAATTTGAACAAAGAAAAATCTTGAAAACATTTTTTTCTCTTTTTACCCCCTTTGATTTCAGATTATGCAATGATCCATCAGTCAGTATCGTTCTTCTTACTTGTAATAAAGTGCGTGACTTATTCTGGTACACTGAGCTTTACGCGTTCATTGTGTGATACGACTGTACTTGATAAGTTTAGATAAAGAGCTCGTTTGATAGAGATTAAAATTGAAAAATTAGCTGTTATTGTTGACTTTTAAAACTCAGTGGTTAACTTGAGAGAAAAAAAAAAAGGTTCAATTTAAGAGGCCAACATAAAATTTGACCGGGTTCATAAGTTATAAACCAATTAAAATCATTAATTAAAACTGGTAAAAAATTAATCGTTTGTATTGTATCCCTGTTTGACAATTATTATGGGGGGAAAACGGAGTTTTTAACAACGATTTTTAAAAGAATGTGTGGTTAAAAAGTAAGGAACGATCTTTGAGTTTATATACAGAATGTTTTATTGTATAAATGTGTAGGAAAAAAAAAAGAATGCATAGAAGAATGTTTTATTGTATAAATGTGTAGGAAAAAAAAAAGAATGCATAGAAAAAGAATTCGAAAATAATCATTTTCAAACAAGGGCATGTGCTTGTGACAAGATTTTTGAAAATTGATTATTTAAAGTATTGTCAATTCGGTTTAAAGTCCTATTTGAGCCCTTATTGAAGAATATATTTTGAAATAGTAGATTAATGGGAATGTATGATTAATTTTTTATTTTTTTTTGAATTTGCATGTAATGTTATTTAAGTGTGTAGCATCGGTGAAGAATGCATTTTGAAATAATAGATTGATAAACAATGTATGATTAAAAAATAAAAATAAAAAATTGAATTTACGTATAATATTATTTGAATAATGTTATTTAACAATACTGGTGTTTTGCATCGATTTAAGTTGTAATTAGGTGCATTAAATGATAGGTTTATTTAAATACAAAATTAAAATATTCATTTAATTATATTTATCAAGTGTCGTCACATCCCTTGTGTTAGATAATATTATTTATATTATTTTATTGAAAAACATGTGATTGAAAAAAAAAATATTATGACCAAGAAAAAGAGAGTATATATTGAAAATAACGATCTCAACTTTCAACTTTTTTTTTTCCAGATGCACAAAACTACCTACCCACTACCAAGTAAAAGTGGTCTATAAAAATGGCGACTCCGATCTAAATCCCTGCCCTTTCTCGCTTCACTAATCACCAGACACCGAAAACAGAAAAGTTCTTCAATAACTAATCTTTTGTGGGTTTCTTTCAAACAACTACAAGAAACGTGTAAGGTACATTAATTTCCACGGTTTATGCACTAACCTTTCGTGATTTGAATGTCTATTTTATGTGCTTTCATCCCCAATTATGGTTTCGATTAATTTTTTTCTTTCAGTTTGGCGGAATGTGGTTTTGGACAGTTTACATTCTGAAAGTTGTCTAAGCTAAATTTGTTGATGTTGATGTTTTTATTTTTTTATATATCTTTGTTCATATTACTATATTCTTGTAGATCTAGCATGAACAGAAAGTAGGGTGAAAGGGTTTCAATTATCTGACCTTAAATTTATTGTGAACATGGCTTTTGTTGTTTTTTGCACAAATATGAGTTGTGTTAAGTGTGCTGTTGATTAATGATATTCCAGTTGTATAAAATGTTACTGAACCCAAGCATTTAGGTTTGAGATCTTTATTTATTATTATTATTATTAATTTTGTTCTCCAATATCTGAATGGAGAGGATTTAAACCATGTGGTGGAGTGAAATGGAAAGGGAGGATTCATATAGAGTACCCCATTGTGAATAGGAAATGACAAGGCTTTGTTGACTGGGTTTCGTATAAGCTAAAGCGTGTGGGTTAATTTGTATATTTCGAGATATTTGCACACAAACGAATTTGGAATCTGGTATATGAACTGTAAATTACAAAAAAAAAGTATGGACGTCAACGTGGAGAAGTAAGAATCTTCACAACTTCTTGATTACTTGATATAAATTATGTTGTAGGTGAGATCCCCGACATTAATACATGAGATGTATGGTAAAATTATTCAACGATATCTATTTCAATTTGAGTAAACAAAGATTTTCCAAGCTAATTTGTTTGTATGCTTCATTTCATATTTCGACCATAGGTTTGTTTATGCTTTATAGAGAAATTGGAGACCTTATGCTAAACGTCTATACGTAATGGATTCATTTATTGGACTATATGCCCTCCTCCTGGAAAGAGAGCTAAAAACCTTTGAATATGAACTGTCACTCTCTTTTCCTACAAACATCCTTCTTAGCCGACTATTAGAGAGGCTGTCAAGCGAGGAAGATAGAGTTTTTTTGGCTGAAGAACTTGAAAAATTTGGTCCGTGACATAGTCTTTCTAGTTTTGCTTATTATTATTATTATTATTCAAATTCTTTGGCCAATTCTGGATTAGTATTGTAAGCTACTTATTGTAGGTAAATTGTTTGGTGACTATATGGGTGTTTTCGTTTCATTTGGCTTATTCGGACTACCGTTGTTGTACATTGAATAGGTTATGGCAAACTCAGAACCTGCAAGTGCAGACAGGGAATTATTTCAAGTTTACAGTGGTGCAAGGAGACCTCGGATACTACTTGCTGCTAGCGGAAGTGTAGCTGCTATAAAATTTGCTAATCTGTGTCACTGCTTTTCTGAGTGGGCAGAAGTAAAAGCAGTTGCAACTAAGGCGTCTATGCATTTTATAGACACTGCATCACTTCCCATGGATATGACTCTTTACACCGACGAGGATGAATGGTCAACTTGGAAGAAAATAGGTGATAGCGTATTGCACATTGAACTTCGCAGATGGGCTGATATTATGGTCATTGCCCCTTTGTCAGCAAACACACTTGGCAAGGTACAAAATATCTGGTAAAATTTTTGTTATCCAATTAGCTTGTCAGTATCGTGTGTATTACATTAGTAATTGGCCGTATACAGAAGTAGACTTGAATCATTTTACTTGTTTGGCTAAGCTTAAATATAAGTAAAATTTGTTTGGCTACTTTTAAGCTGATTCTAAAAGTAACTCTTGCCTTACTTTCAAAATAAGTAATTATTTTTTTCACCAATAAATCAAATATTTATTTTAAAGCTTCCTTGTTCTCTTGTAAGTAAACTTTTAAAGCTTAGCCAAACATGCTCCTAGATCTTATGGGTGAGTGTTATGAATGAAACTGCCTGCAGTAGCTACTTTAAGAGAGATGATTGTAAGCTTGTTCGCATGCATTTCTAGCATATTCACTTTCTCTAGAGTCTGGATCTGCCTTAAATCCCTTATTGGGATTCTTTTCTGGAGGTTCCTTCGCGAATGCTTACAAGTGGACCTTTGACTATAGATTCCTGCAGTTTACTTGAATTCTCCATGCACACTTTTGAAGTCATGTACTAACAAGATATCTTCTTAGGCTTCGAATATTGTTTTGAATGATTTTATAATGAGTTTTCTTCTTATATAGCTGTTACAGGTTGATTCAGTTGTGATTTTGACTATGTTTCTTGCTTTCTTGTTATAGATTGCCGGGGGATTGTGTGATAACTTGCTGACTTGCATTGTACGGGCATGGGATTATAGTAAACCATTCTTTGTGGCGCCAGCCATGAATACTTTAATGTGGAATAACCCTTTTACAGAACGCCATCTTATGACAATTGACGATCTTGGAATTTCCCTTATCCCACCAGTGACAAAGAGGCTAGCCTGTGGAGATTATGGAAATGGTGCAATGGCTGAGCCTTCTCTCATTTACTCAACCGTAAGGCTCTTCTTAGAGAAACGGGCACAATCAATTGGTAGAAATATTCAGTGATGGATGGTCTTGCAATTTTATCTCTTGTAGAGACGAAGAACAATGTTGAATTTGTTGTACAAATGCTAGTTATTTATAACCTCCAATAGGTGCAGTTAGAACTGGATTTTCTCCTATTTATGTAACATGGACAAAAGGGATGCTGTAATTTTAATTCAATGTTGCATGCCAAATCATTGGATTTGATTTGAAGATAGATTATAGATTTGCATGTTATAAACAGGCGCTAGGAGAAAAAACAATCAAGAATACAAAACATAAAATCATATCGTATTGAAACTCAAAACAGGATTCCAAATTTGCCACTAGAATAACATGTTACATCGATGAAGGCGTTCTTAATTTTCATGATAGTAGTGACACAAGAGAGACAAACTCCAGGGTCACCCGTCCCTTGGACCTTGTGTTGATAACGAAATGCTCTGGGTACTTCCTCAACAACATGAGCAACCCATACCATGGTTTTCCATTGGCTTCTGGAATGGGATGATCCTCAGACGTAAGATATCTTCTCACACGACCGTGATGCCAGACACTGCCGAATTGTTCCTCCAACTATACAAACGAACGTAAACATAAGAGAATCGTAATAATCTGAAGTTTAAAAACTAGATGCTTATAATGTTTGAACACCATCTATGGCAGACATCAAGGATCTCTTAAAATGTAAAAAGCATGTGAGATCATATGTTCAACTAGAATAAGTACATATATTTTAAAAAAACTCCAAAATTTCCCCAACCTAAGAATTAGGATACTAAAATGAACTAATGAAACATGTACAAATCAAAATCATAAATTATAATGAAATATTACCGTATAAGGAGAAAAAAAAACCCTCATATGCTACCAATTCCGAGTAACATTTTAGTACAAGTCTTCGAGTTTATCTTGCTCTATAAAAGGGGACCTAGGATTTCAATGATTTTAGACTGTTGATTAATAAATTTTTTAAATATTGAGATTTTCCTCCTCCCGAGTGTTTTCCCTCCACTATTTATCTATCTTCTTGTATTCTAGCTCTTCTCGCTTTCTTCCTCTTCTTTATTTCTCATCTCTTTATGTCTATTCTCTAATTCTCTCGTATTCTACAATCTCTTTCTTCTCTAGTCCTCTATCTGTTCTTTTGCCCCCTCTTCTTTCTTCTTCTCTCATTATATCTTTCTGTCAAGTTCTGCATCACAAGCAAGCTATTTACAGCAGATTTTAATTAAACGCAGAGCTTCTAGTGAAGTACTGAAAAGAAGTTTGTCAATCTTCTAGTAAAAAGAAAAACTTGAGGCATGAACAGTGGAACAATTTCATAAAATAGCATGCTACATGATGAAGATGATGAGAAATGTTAAAAAGTTTTCAAAAAACCCTTTTCTTCAAAGAATATAAATGGTTTGTGAAATCAGAAGTAGAGTAGTGTTCCTTTAATTTAACCAGACACATCAATTTACTCCCTAACCTTTCAAGTTTGCTCCATGGGACCCGTATAATGAAATGGTCAAAATTCATGACTACATTAAAGGATGATCTGTCCACATAAGAACAACGAAAAAGGAATCCCAAAATGAGAAAGTAAAGTAGGAAAATATAAGAAAAGAACCCTCCAAATGCACCCTTCTCCGTGCAATCTGCCCCAAAACCATCACCCATAACTATCATATTTAAGAATTCACTACTACCTCTACAGACACCATACGAATAATCTTCCTTCTGCCACCACCAATCTTTACAGATCCAATCCCACTCAACAAATTGACCAGAGAAGAGAGGCCTCAAGTACGGTGCCTCCAACCTCCCCCACCCATGGGTCTATCTCTAACTATCTACAGCCTATCTGTAAATGTATACAAGTATATCTCTATTTGTGTATCTCTATATGTACGTACATCATCTCTCGCTTTAAAGTTTAAATCCATATGGTGGACATTGGGTGGTGATGTTGATAGCTCAGTTTGGATGACAGTAACTGTAGTGGTGTTTGTTGAGAAGGCCGTCATAGTCGTGTTAAATTGGGTGGCAGTGGAGCTATATGACTTTTTCTGAGAACAGAGATTAATGACTTGAAAATACCAATTTGATATTATTTTTTCCAAATGAATTACTGTTTTGAAAAAATTCGAGCGAACATTAGGAAGATTCTTATTCTTTCGACAACTTAGATACGTGTGTTCCTAGTGGTAAAGATGATGATTGTTGCCGTCCAAGTTTGGGAACTATGAAGCAGGGCTTCATTGTCCTGATTATTTTCCAGTCGGGCTTCATATGCGGTCTTATATTCCCAATTTTTACCTAGAATATTTGGGGCCTCTTCAAAGTTTTTATAATCTTTTGTTTTCCTATTTAAAGATGATTAGGGAGGCAATGGGGTAGTAGAGATGATGAGGAGAGGAGGCATCCATTCCTTTATTTCTTGTTTCTCATTTGTTTTTTTTCCTACTTTTAATAATTTCAAGTGCTTATTGAATGTTACAATTTTAATTAACGTTGCTAATTAGAATAGTAAGGACCAAATCAATCAACTCAGGTGACAATTTTACACTTTCTTAAAAGTCCTATATTTCAGAACTATATATCATGAGAACAACAGTTTCCATACTCTTTAATTGCTTATCTACTCATTATAAATGATAAACATGATAACAAACAATAAACCCAGCAATTAAACATTCAAATCATCAAATGATACAGATCATTTTCTTCCTCCAGCAGATTTGTGCATATTGCAGTCCATTCTTAATTTACAGCAGCTTTTCCGCCCATTTCTTTTCTTATCAGTTCTTCCCAAGCTCCCACAACCAAAAGGGGAAAAACAACTCCTTTCTATCAAATTCACCCTCAAATTAAAAAAATAAGAAACTGGCTCCTCATCCATCAAAAGTTACATCTTGTCCCCTCCTAGATACCTTTACGTGTAAATCAGACTGGCTGACTCAATGGTGCTCAAATATCTCTGGCTGGTATGAAAGTTGAAGGCTTTCATTTATGCCAGCGTTTTTACTTTCATAGGGTTAGCCATATATGTGCTGACAAGTAGAAAATGTTTATGTAGTTTCATGGTTTCATTAACTTAATTAGCTATGAAATTCTCAATTGAGCGGCCAGGCCTGTCTAATGAAAATTAGTTCCGCGATTGTAGCTGTAGACAAGAACGTGTACATACATTTAAAATACTTCCCATGCAATTTTTCATCAGAACTCAACTTGAAGAATTCCTAGAACTTCTTTTCAGAAAATAAATGCAGCTCATTCTAAACGATGCCTCACGTAATATAATAAATGATTTGTGATATATGTGAACTTCCATCTGATCTTCTTTCTTTCCTTTCAGTTGCACGTTACGTGAATGATGGAATATCTTTATTGTTTTAGCACATAATGCACATTAAACAATAGCAATCCATTCAACTACGAATGGAAGAAGGGATAAATGGAAAGAGTGGTTGAAGGATTAATATCTCAGTACTCGAGGAAGCAGTTGTCTAAGCAATTAGTTTTAGCCTGAGGGCAATGAATAAAGAAAGTTAAAGCCTGAGAAAGAAAGTTCTGCTCGCAAGGTAACTAGAGGAAGATGGAGCTTAGCCTGAGGGGAACGAATAAAGAGTATAGGGAGTGAAATTAGCTGCTCACAGAAAAAAAATGGAACGGTAATTTTATTTATTGTTTAAATAGTTGTTTAGAATTACAATTAAAGATCTAAGCACCGTTATTTTGTTCAGAATAGGACGAAATTCGAATGTGTCATATTCTCAGCATCAAGATGAACATATTCTGAGAGAAGGGGCCAGAGATGTCCATCAATAATATGCATATCATGATTTGGAGGTGTAGGAACTGATCATAAAATTATTCTAGTATTCTCATTTTATAAAAAACAGGAAGAAGGAAATTACTGCAATAATAGTATGTTCATCATTGGTGGATTGAAACCAGATGAGTATGCAATAGGACTTCCAGATAGAAACATACCTCAGAATGAAGTCTCTCCATTGGCATCCATTCTCCAGGACCACAGAGATCAGAGAGCACAGTGGCCACTGATGATACAACGTCCTTTTCCTCTAGCTGAAGGAGCTGTTGATTGTCAGCCTCCCTGTCAACACGGGATCTTCCCTCAACTTTCTTGTCTGCAAGGTATCCAGGGAAAATCATGTCAATAGCACATTGTAAAAGATATTCTCAGGATTCCAGTAACCTTCTGTGATTTCAGATCATTCATTGCCTACCCATTACATGAAATTCATTATCTAATACCACTCACATTTTTTCCTGATAAAATAATCTACTCAAATTTACCTAAATAATCATTACAATTTAACTAGGCACTCAAAAAGAAGCAATGTTGTTGACCCCAAAAAATGATGTCAACAGATGTCGGACCCACTCCTGCCACGTCAAGCGCTGATCTGGCGCGTTTCTATCAGAATGTAAATGGTAGTCAAATCTAAATGGACGCGAGAGGCGCTTTCCGGCAAGAGACGGTGACGTTCGGACACCGACGGTTTTGTAACAGCAGCAATCGCGCTTTCAACGAATGCTCGATGGATTTCCTAAGATAAATTATTCATTTGTCACTGGATATGTGAAATGATAGATATGATATAAGATGACTGTAACTTTTTGTTGGAATCTCAATGTATATCTATTATTTGTGTTTGTAATACATGTATTATAAAGTATGTAAATCTCTTTCTATCCTTGTGCATTTTTCAGGAATGAAGGTAAAATTCCTCTTTTCATACCAGATTACACAGAAGCCAACCACCCCCTAAACATACAAAGAAAGACTATTTATACTATTCTGGCCGACGTGGTTATCATTGGATCAGATCCACATGGCGACATCTCTTAGACCGAAGCTTCACATCACAATCCACTCCATGCAATTAATGTTCGATACTGACATACTTTATTGCAAGCATCACATCAATCATTTCTGAAACATCTTGAGATCTATCACAAGGGACAGCGTCGACTTCATAACATCGGGTGGTTTAGAGCTTCGGAAGAATCCAATGAGCCTCGGATTAAGTGGTGCTGTAAGTGGGAAGTTGCAACTCCTTTCTTTGTTTCTTCAGGCAACGGTTCAGCAAGGGCATAGCACCTCGTCCTTGAGGCAGTCCCTTAGCTTGGGGCTTCGGTTTCGTAATACAAGGACCTCGGCATGTTTGACTTCTTGGGTATGTCTGACTTTTTTGTTGACTTTTCAAGTGGGACGTGATCTGTCACGTGGCACCCTTCCCTTGGACCTCGAAAATGTGGCGTAACAAATGTCAACATAGTGAACATAAATAGACCTGTTTCCATTACACTTAATGGTAATTACATGCCAGAACCTGATACTGATTGATTAACCAGAAAAGAATTTAAATGCAGAATTAAATAAAGTTGAGGGTATGGAAGGCAAGAAAAGTGTGGACCAATTCAAAATGTTCCCCCAGGATGCACTTTTGCCCATCTACACATAACGATCAGCTTCAAATTTTCAAACAACCTGGTCGAAGCATTAGACTGTGAAGATAACAAATATATGTCATCACATGGTCAGTGCTGCCAATTCTTTGTCAAGGAAATGCAAACTTTCGAATAGAAGTGACGTATCTATAGGACAGTCAATTCGAGATGGTTGGGGAACTAGGACCTGTCAACGTGCTTTAGATTAAGTGGGGCATCTAGTGAAACTAAGACAGGATCGAGCAGCCTATCTGTCAATGAAACTTAAGATGACAGGGAATAAATTGTAAATTGGCATTTTTCAGGGTTGCTATGCTTCTGCATCAGAGAGACAGACAGTAATCCTTGGAAGAAAGTTTGAAGACTATACTTTTGGTAAGAGCAACATTTCTCAGTTGTGTGAAGCCACAAAAGATGCCATCCAAAACTTACATCCACTTTGATAAATATGCTTTGAATAACATACTTAAATAAAAATGCAAAGAGCAGAGCTGAAGAGCATTTTTGAGAACTGGAAAAAAACGAAAAAAGCCTGCCAGTGCTAGTAACTGTACACTACAATAATACACATTATTTCTAATTTCAACTCCACTTCCTATCTGTATATTCTCACTGCTTTTACTTTTCATCGTCCAGTTGAAATTCATATGGTCTTATCTATCCACTATCTATCATCTGCAAAGTCAGTGGTTGTGTCTCATCAACGATACATAGGAGCATACTCATTAATCCTTCAATCCTACTTAAGGCAAGTTCTACGAGATTTTGCTCAAATCAACAATGTACATGAAACACAACACTTTCTGGACGCGTAAACTCTCGTGAAATCTTACTCTCCAAGTGATCTGCCACTCTCTCTGTTACCAACAGACAGCGGTAGAATGCAAGGAAACTATTCATTAGTCCAATGTGAATATTAAAACATCAAAGATCAATCCACAACCTGCAGAAAGGTTACATGTACTAAAGAGAGCAATTAAAGTACCCCTGCTTAGTTAACTTGGTGGTAAAGTGGACAAACCCTGAAGTTCAAACACTGATACTATTTTGATGTGAACATCATACACCGCAAAAACAAATGTTACCAGAATCTACTAAAATTTAGAAATAAACAACCCTATCAATGATTTAAACCTCATGCAAGAGGGGGAAAAACAAAGATTACTTGCAACACCTAAGCTGGTATTGAAATCAGAATAGAATAAATTTATCTCTCCTTCAAATAAAGAAGCTATGAACTAGCTACACATGTAAAAGAAGCTAGCATGAAATCATAAATTTAGCAATAAACAACCCTATCAATGATTTAAACCTCATGCAAGAGGGGATAAAACAAATATTACTTGCAAAATCTAAGCTAGGATTGAAATCCGAGAACAAATTTCACTCTCATACAGAAGCTATGAACCAGCTACATATGTAAAAGTAGATATCATGAAAACATAATCTGTCTATTATAAATTAAATGTCCGTTATTGATCACAAATATATCAACGCGCACCCAAAATCAATGAGAACCCACAGAGATTTCAACAACCCCGAGATACAAATCAGAACAACCAATAAAATTAATTCAGCGGAATTGATCGAGAGCACAATAACTCACCCAATTGTCCCGAGAGCCCTGCCTTGCCACCAGAACCTGACCCTCCCAAACCATACCCATAACCACCATCCACACCATCCACTCTCCTCATCCGCTTACCCCCTGTGAAACCATCCTCCTCACCACCACCGCACTCCTCATTATAGTCCTCCTCATAATACTCCCTCCCTCTCCCCTTCTTACCATATTCCACCCCTCCCGACCCTGAAGGCGGAGGCCGCGAATGATGCTGATTCTGACCATGATACTGAAGTCCAGAACCCATCTGATAATTATTGACATGATGCCTCGGCCCAATAGGCCCTCCCAGGATACTCCTTACCGGCAATAAAAAATAAAACTCCTTATCCCCAATTTGCAGTAGGTCCTGCGAATCGAGCTTCACAGGGGGGTTCCCGGGAAGATGAAGCACGCCCTCGACAAAGCAGCCGTTCTTTCCAAGCACCTCAAGAGCAAAGCGCCGACGTTGGAAGTCGTAAAAGATGCGCGCGTGGTGGCGGCTGATGTTCATGCCACCGCCTAGGGAGGAGAGATCAACATCCACCGAAGATTTCTTGGAATTTCGCCCTAGAATTATTGAATAAGTCTGCATATAGTACTCGAAATCCTCCCCCTGCAGCTTAGCGAACCCTGCCTCCACATCGCTGCTTCCCATTTTTTGTTTCTGTAATTTGGGTGAAGAATCAATTGAAGAAGAAATGGAGATTTGTAATTACGCGAGGGCAGGGGCTTGGAAGAGGAAGGGTGTTTGGTAACGGGATATAGTTGTCCTAATTCCACATACGAATTATTCATAGTCGGATTGGGGCTTGTTTGGCCAGACTTTAAAAAGTTTAAGTAACTTTTAGATCTAGGCGTGTGTCGTATAGATTAAAATCCAATTAAAATTGAAAATATAGCCGTTATTGGGTCTCACTCGTCTAATAAAAATCAACAATAACGACTAATTTTTTAATTTTAATCTCTAACAAAAACACTACTATTTGAATAGCTTTTTTTTTTTTAACGTGAAAATAAAAACAAAAGTTATTATATCATCTTCAAAAGACTTTTCAAACATGAGATGCTCTTTGCCATTAAAATTATACTTCAAAATCCTCATTAAATTTACAATTTAGGGCATATTCGGTATGACTTAAAATTCAATTAAAATTGAAGATATAACCGTTATTAGATCTCACTCCTCTAATAAAAATCAACAATAACGGCTAGTTTTTCAATTTTAATCCCTACCTAACACGCTCTTAATTTAGAGAGTGAATTTGATTTTCTCAAGAGTGGGTTATTTCAATTTTCAATGAAAAAAATATAATAATTATTTATTAAGAATGGTAAAATCAAATATTAAATATAAAAAATGGGTTAATTTCACAAATGGTCACTGAAGTTACTTGAAAATTTCAAAACGGTCACTGAAGTTTCAAAGTTTCAGAAACGGTCACTGAAGTTAGAAATTTCTTTCAAAACGGTCACTGAATTTTCAGATTTTTTGGCCAAGTTTGAGGCAATTTTTCGGCAACTTCCGACCACCAAAACCGTCGATTTAGGATACCGTTGGAAAGCCCACGATGTCCTCTTGAATTACCACCAAAAATCTCCCCAAAATTCCAAGTGAATCGGCCAGAATAAACTCACGAAGTCGGCAACCGAAAATTGTGAAAATTTACCCAGACTTTCAGATTTTTTGGGCAAGTTTGAGGCAATGTTTCGGCAACTTCCGACCACTAAAACTGTCGATTTCGAATACCGTTGGAAAGCCCACAATATCCTCTTCAATTACCACAAAAAATATCCTCAAAACTCCAAACGATTTGGCCGGAATAAACCCACGAAGTCAGCTACCCAAACTGGGCAAAAAAGTCTGAAAATCTGCCCAGTTTGGGTAGCTGACTTCGTGAGTTTATTCCGGTCGAATCACTTGGAGTTTTGGAGAGATTTTTGGTGGTAATTGAAGAGGACATCGTGGGTTTTCCAACGGTATCCGAAATCGACAGTTTTGGTGGTCGGAAGTTGCCGAAACATTGCCTCAAACTTGCCCAAAAAATCTGAAAATCTGGGCAGATTTTTATAATTTTCGGTTGCCGACTTCGTAACTTGGCCAAAAAATCTGAAAATTCAGTGACCGTTTTGAAAGAAATTTCAAATTTCAGTGACCGTTTTGAAATTTTCAGGTAACTTCAGTGACCATTTGTGAAATTAACCCTATAAAAAATATGTAAAGTACTTTAATTTTTTTTTCTGTTTCAATTCATAAATGACAACTAAATTGTAAAATATTCTCTTTAAAAATAGAGTCACTCGGAAATGCTCTAGTAACAACCTTTATTATGTAATTTGCAAAAGTAATCAGTGACAAAATTTTACAATGACTATCAATTCTAACTACTTTTGAATATGTTTGAATTCTTGCACAAACTTGTCTTGCAAGATGATCTCGAAATATTTTCCAAACGTTTTTTAGCCCCCCGTTTGACACCCATTAACTTCACATTCTTATTCTCATTCTCATTCTTCATTTCAACCACACATTCTCCAAATAAAATAATATTACACACAAATCAAAAAAATTTCATCACTTTTCCACCACACATTCTCACATCAATCACTATTTCAAAATTTCTATTCTACACAAAATGGGTTTCAATCGGGGGCTTAATATGACAATGTTAAATGTACATTAAAAAGTTGACATTGTTGTTGACATTCAATTGTTTTCAAAGAAAGTGTTGGCCGGAAAGTGTGTGTTTTTTTTAATTAAAACTATCCAATGTGACGTCACTACATGGCACAGTGTAAATGTAAAACTAAGTGATGATTTTTCTTAATAACGTCATTGGAGAAAAACTAGAACCTCGAAAAATCTCCGAGGAAACAGAAGAAACTGCACAAACATTGAAACTGGATATTCATAGATCAGGACAAAGTAGTCTCAATAGAATCCGAAGTTCATCATCTCAAGAATTGTTCGGTTAAGGAAGTACTTTCATTAAAAGTATCTCCAATAACCACGACCGTCGTAGATCTGCCATTCAATTCGAACTAACATCGACCCCTCTTATCTTCAGGAAATCCTTGGCTTCAATAATATCCTGCAACGTGAAACTAACAGGTATGAATATCCAAAGAAGCACACCAAACAAAGTCGGTTATTTTTCAACCGGCGGCTTTTGTGAAAGTCTACCCACCCTCAGCCCCGACTTTCACAAGATTACAAGATGGAAGCAGTTAATAAAGAAAATGTAATATTTCAACAAGTGTCATAGAAAAACTTCAAAAAAGAGGCTGTGAAAATACCTTCTGTAACAGAACTGCTTCCTGTGGACAACACGGAAATTGCATCAGACCAATCCCAACCATTAACAAACCATAGCATCCGAGTGATACAATGAAGTAAAGAGGAAGCTGGCAGGAAGAAAACAAGTAGACAAGAGCATCAGTTAAGTAAAAAAATGGAGAAGAGGATATACCGGTAGAAAATATACAGACAAGAAGTATGAAGCTCACCAACCAAGTATAGCTCTCTGGAATTACCGATGTTAGCAACAGACTAATCCAGACAGCTGATAGAGCCACCAGCAATGTCATAATCTTCACAATATGTTTCATTGGATCTGCCACCAATGGAACCTTTTTTTACTTCAAAGTTCGTTTCTTAGGCACACAAAACATTATTAATATAAATTGAAAAACGGGACATCTCAAAGAGAAATAATCAAAGGTTGGGTTTGTCAAGCTCAAGACAAATATCAACCGAAGAGAAAAAGCCCACATCTCTGATGGAGAATTTAAGTGATGCAACTATCACACTACAAATAAAAATGTTAATGATTAACAAATAAAGATTTCTCCCAAGTCATTCAACTGTTCATACTCCTTTTTCAGATACACCAAATCCATTTATTAATTAAGTTAATCCATCACGTTGCCCCTAATATGACACAACAAAAGTTAACTTCCAAAATAAGCATCTTTATGTAGAAAAACTCAAAACAAATCAGATTCCCACTATAAATTGTGAATCTGACCTCAGGCCCTGAGACCTATTGAACAGCATAAGCCAACTACCATACAGAACAAAAGCAGACAAATACAAGAAAGGCTGCAAATAGAGTACTAATGAAGTTAATGAACTCTTCCAATAAAACATCTCATGGTATTTAGTGTCTGAATATCTGAGGGATAGATACAAAGATCAGGAAGGAAATCAAGTAAAAAAGTAGCATATTTTCAGTTAATGATTGAAAGAAAAGGATAAGCAGATAACTGCTTGATCTAATTTTAGACTAGGAAAAATAATATTGTCATCAGATAACACAACTCAAAGCCCTTTTGACGCATGTCATCATCACAAGGCACAAGTTCACAGAAACATGAGCTCAAAACGTAATTACAGCACAGCGTTCAACATGAAAAGTAATCAGTACCACGAACTTGGTACAATTAAAAAAAAAAAAAAAAAAGGGAAAACTTAAAATTCATCAAAAAGAAGAATGAAATAGAAAAAAAGTACTTCCAGCCTCCTAGTCATTACATTTTAAAAGCTATTTAGCAGTAACATCTCAACTACAACACCAGAACATCATATAACACAACTTAAATTTACTCGAACATCTAATCTTGAGTGTAAGTTTAGATCTAAGATGTATGCATGGCATAAATAGGACACAAGGAAAAACAATAGCATTGCATAAGTTTAGAGCTTAAGATAAAAGGAAGAAAAAGATCTAATAATGGGAAAGGGGAAATAGAAGAAAACACAGTAAAACTTAGGCCATCAGATGGGATATATCATCATTCAATTTCACAGTCCCATTTTAAATTAAAAAATATAATGGAACTCAAAGCCCTTGCGCAATTTCCCAAACATCATATGGCGCAGCTTAAAATCACTAATGCATAGACTCTAAACACAAATTATGGCAACAAAAGTGCCAGATCAAAACAAATAAATAAATCATGAGAAAAAAGCCCTTCACCCGGAAATTCATTTATGAGAACATGAAACTGCTTAAGGTTAGATGGAGGATTAAAAATATGTCTTTCAAAAGCAAAATTGTGCTATGAGGGTATATTACCGATAGGTAATGCCTTCTGTTATAGAGAGGAAAAATGGTTTTCGATAGAAATACAAAGGGGTAACCAGTTGTTTAGCTAACTTGGACAAGCTATGTATAGTGCATTTAATCAATTTTAAGATAGAAGAAATAGAAAAATAACATGTTATTCAACAACAACAGCTCGGCAAACACATTATGCAACTACGGATGCACAAAATTTGTACTTGCCCCGAGCTCTGGTCATTGCACTGTCATCAGAAGATACTGATTACAAAGGACACGGTTTTCAGATTTTCCAATCAAAATGTTGCGATCATAATATATAAATACACTACAGTAACATATAGTTAGCACAACGGGAAAATGAGACGAGCAAGAAAGGAAAATAATTACATGAGATTATCATACCACTCTAGTATTACCAAAGTTTTGCCCTTTCTTGCGGGAAATTAAAAGGAAGAAAGGGAAAAGATTGCCTTGTATATTTTCATATCCGCAGATTTAAACGATCCTACTAAGAAATAAAATACTAAACAGATGAGTCAAATTTTCAAGTTAAATCAGAACACAAATGGAAAATCAAATTATAACCTTTTTTCTCTAGAATTTTACCCCAATATTATTAGTAGTGGCTAGTTTTTTTGCGTCTATCGAAGCTGTCTCGAACCTGGATTCCTCAAATTGAATTCAATGAGAAGAAAAATATGGAATTTCAGCAATTAGACTGGGAAATGTAGTAACACTAGTAGTACAATAGGATTGTGAATGTTTACAAACGTAGAACTAGGGTTAGGGTTTTGAAGTGGGACAGCTGACTTTTAAAACAAATGAGGATATGCGATGTTATAATTTATATTGGAGGCAGTCCATAAGTCGCACCACTGTGCTTTTTTCAGGACAGAAACGCGACTTTAAGTGAAAAGGTCAGAATCCGGCTGTTCGGCCCGACCCGGACCTGTGCCCATAAATAAATAAACCGATTTTCTTCTGGGAGACGTTCTTGTCTTGAGTAAGAAGGGATTTGCCCAGAGAAAAAAACCTAAAGAGCGAAGATGATAATTCCCGTCCGTTGCTTCACTTGTGGGAAGGTGATAAAAAAATTTGTATCTTTTCTTGCAATTTTTTTTTCTCAATAGTTCATTGTATTAATCGATAATAAGAGATTTTTTGTTTATTTATTTAGGTGATTGGAAATAAATGGGATACGTATCTTGATTTACTCCAGGCCGATTACACCGAAGGGTGAGTTCATTGTTGTTTCTGTAGCTAAAGGTTTTAGTTTTGTTGGTAGAGGTCACTTTAGTTGTATTTAATGTACTGATTATGATACTCAATTTCTGGAAGGCTTTTTAATTAAAAGTAGGGTTTATCTGCAATTATGCATAACTTCAAGTGCAAACATGTTCGTTCTGGCTAATTCATTAGTGTGTGTGTGTGTGTGCGTGTTTTTTTTTTTTTTTTTAACATGCTTTAATTTTCTCAATGTATATGCCTTACTTTGAGTTCGTAACTGCACCAAAATTATCAGCAAATATGTTACAGATGGATGTAATTAGTGGCTTTTATCCAGAAGTAATATTAGAGGTGACAATTGGCCTGGCCGCCTGGGCCACCCACTTGCTTGGCAGACTGGCTCGGCTCGGTCCACCACTAGCCCATGGGCTGAATTGAGCTCGGGTTTCGGCCGGGTGAGCCAGGCCAAGCTTGGCAACTGGCTAGTAAAGCCTTTCCTTGTATTATTATTCAATGGCTTTATATGTTCTTGTTTTTAATCCATATTTAATTTTTTCTGTATTGTTCTTTAAATTCTGTCTAAAAAAGCGAAAGGCTTGTGGGGGTGGTGCAGCTTGATTTGGTCCATTGCCACCCTTGTGTTTTAAATGTTGCTCAAATGCTTGTTGTCATCCTTTGTGTTTTGAATGTTTTGATGCTTGCTTGCTTACTTACCATCTCTTGGCACAAAGGATAAAAGATTAGAAGGATATTGACCCATACAACGTGGTTTCTCATTAATGATCTCTTTATCTGCCATACTTGCCTTAAACCTCAAAGATCTATGAAAAGCAGAAAGCAAAGGAGAAAGATGCACCACATATTTTGTTACGCATGCTTCCAATAGAAGAATAATAGAGGTTTTAAGATCATTTGCAATTACATAAAACTTAATAGAAGAAAATAATAGTTGTCATTCTAAAAATGAAACTTTTGTGTGTAGTAATATTGCATTGAATATATTTCAGGAAAAAAATGATATAGTTGTGAATGAAAGAGTCTTTATGTGGAAACAAAATTTGTGAATGGTTCTATCAGTTGGATAGAAGAACTTCAATCTAGGAACAACATTAAATCAGAATGAAGGGAAAAACAAAAAAAGCGCTGATTGCATATGAATTCAATATTATAAAATTACTGTATCACTGCTACATCATGTATATAAAATCTAAAGTTTCAAAATGTTACCTTTTAATGCATATTTGACACCAAAGAAACAAAAAAACTGATCTAGAAAGATGTGCTTTCTAGTAACCCGTTCGATTTATCATGAAATATTCTTTCTCATGTTTCTATTTATCACCTGAAAGAAACATAGTTGTTTTTCTCAATTCACATTTTCCCATTAATGTATCTTAGTGGTTGTTTGGAAAATGTTTTGTTTCCTAAAAAGCTTGTGGTTTAGTCAAAACATTATTGTGAACCACACATTTCATGAACCCACAACTTTTATCCACCTTTTAACCGCATATTTCCCAGGATCCACTAGTTTTTATCAACTTTCAGCAACATTACACGACCCATTACTATAAACCAATATAGATTGTGCATAAAGCTCGTAAAATCAACAATTTCATTGTCATAGTTGTCAATAAAAATTGAAGCAGGAACATTTGCTTGGAATTCTGGTTATAATGTTAAATGGTTTTGGTTGCAGAGATGCTCTTGATGCACTGGGGTTGGTTCGATATTGCTGCCGGAGAATGCTGATGACTCATGTTGATCTCATTGAGAAGCTTCTGAACTACAATAGTAATCTCTCTCTCTCTCTCTCTCAACGTGTGTTTGCATGTTTGTACTTGCAACCAGGTGGCTATCTATTTTACTGATTTTTTGCTGCTACTTTCTTTTGCAGCTTTAGAGAAATCGGAGGGAACTTGATGCTGCTTGTGGAGTACAAACTATGTGGGGGTCCCATCATTTGTTGTGGTATTATTGTGGTATCAACTTTTGTTGTGTAAGGAGGTGACCTGTTTGGAACCATTTATCTGGGAATCAAAGATGTATGCCATGTGAATAGTAGAAAAGAAGCACCAACTCTTCCACAACATCTGTTTAGTTGTTGGGAACCCTCAGATGTTGATTTTCATGGGAAAGTTCTGTTTGTTGAAATCGACTTTTTGATTTGTGGAGTTATTTGTTTCCTTTTTATCCTTCATTCGTTTTCCTTTTTTCTATATAAAAATCATTACAGATTCAAGTTGATGAAATATTTTAGGTTTCTTCTGATTTCTTTCTAACGAGTCTACCAATTTGCCAGATTTTTTATGTATGCATCTGCACCCTCACATATTTGTACTGGCATACTGAATTAGCATAACTGGGTTGTTTTAGGGGTGACATTATAATCAAATCACATCACGGTCTTGCAACTTAGATGTTGATCTCAACATTCTAGCTCACTTCATCTTGGGGCTAGGTTGAATTGTTACTTAAATCGACCAATCTCGTCTGCCAATAACACACGTTTATTGAATTTTGAATAGTAGTGTTGTCATTGGGTGTTTCTCAAACTATTTAGAATTAGCATTTAGTTAGCAGTAATTTGGTTATTGCATAGATGATTACACTAATGTGGTGGTGGGTTCATAAATTTGTTATGGAGCCTAAGTGTCTGACTATACAGATGTTTTAGGTACATGATGTCACGTGTTGTTCCCCTTCTCATCATTCACTCCAACGAGAAGCAAATTTGTACTATTGTCTCATGTCGATAAATTTGAGGTGTAGGAGTACAATATTTTAAATGCACTTCACCTTTTCTTTGAATGGAGTCTTGTAATCTAGCCTATTGTAGAGTGAAAGAAAAGTTAAAATTTTGTGTTATGTTTTTATTTTTCCTCATTAGAAATGTGTTATTCTGTAAATTGACGTTCAAAAGTTCATAGAATCTTATTTATCTCATTCTCATGTTCGTTGTAAAATTATAGAGGGCGAAAAAAGTTAAAAGGATGAAGGCTTTTTGGCTTTTGAAATGGGAGGCTCACTTTTGAGGTTGTTAAGAGTGATCGTCTTGAAATCATTTGTCAACTTTAACGTTTGATCGGACAACAATAAATTTTAAAGAATCAACTTAAAATGATTTTAGCACACGAACCATGTGCTCATTGATTTGAACTTTAGAAGCTTTGGCATCCAACAAATGCTCTATTTTCTAATTTAAACACTTGCCCTTTGTTTGGTAAATTTTAATGAAATATATTATTTGAAAAATTGTAAGATTTATAAAATGTGTGATAAAAACTAAAATTTTAAAAATGAGGCCTAACATGAACTCAGAGGGTGTTTGGTGTAGATTAAAATCAGATTTTTAAAAAGATTGTGATAAAAATTTTTGAAATGTGCGATTGAAAAGATGCAGGACATATTAAAAATATGATCGATATTGATTGTTTGACTTTAATTTAAATTAAAATTAGATTTTAATTCGACTCAAACAGACCATTAATATAAAGAGATTCATTTGATATATATATATGAAGAATTGGCATATGGCTAAATATATTCACACTTTGGTTTTTAATAATTAGATTAGAGGTTCATAACATGTATACATTGTCGCATTTGTATCTCAAACTTTAAAAGCACGTAATTATGAATTAAGGATAATGTTTTCTGATTAATAAAATATTAAAAATAAGAATGTCATTAAGAAAAAAAGTGAAGAATATTAACCTGGCATATTCGTAGTACTTTATTTACCCTTGAATCTCAAAAATCCGCCGTCAAATATGTTACCGTCATCACTCATGAATACAGCATAATCATTCCACGCTCCATATCCAAGCTTAGCTGGTGATAGTGATACACCCCACCCACACCCTTACCCCCTACACTGCTCTGTATGCACATAGCCTCGCGGCTAGCTTTATATTCGTCCCTAATTAATTTTTCAGATGTTATTTTTTCTGTATTTTTCGCATTTTGGCTATCCTTTTTCACCTGATAAACCCACATTTATTACAAATTCGTTGTTAACACTCTTCAGCTAGCTAGAGTGAGAAACGGGTATATTGAATTTTCATTTCTAGCTCTACATTTTTGGATCTATAGTTTTAAGGGATTTTTCTTTTTGGGTTGAGACAAAATGAGGGTTTGGGGGGAGTCATGGTGCTTTTGTAATGGCGGAGGCAAGACGGAGAGAATTAAGGCCGCCATTTTCTCCGGCAAAGGTCCGTCCATGGCCAGAATTGCTTCGGGTGGAACTGGTTTTTTGATCCACCGGAATCTACTCCTCACCACCCATGTCAACCTCCCCTCTGTCGCTGCTGCTGAGGCCGCTGAGATCCGCCTACAGAATGGCCTCTCAGCTTCACTTTTCCCTCATAGGTTAGTTTTTACGGGCATACATTTCTTCCATATTTATATTTTATATGTTTTTTTTTTTGGATAAATAGATGAATAAATGTAGTTCTAATTTTCTGTATGTGCGCAGAGTTAAATAATCTGATGGTTTAGTTCCGTGATGTGATAATATGTATGTGAAATAAATTAGTTGACTGAAAAACAAAATGCTTGGAGGATTGAATTAACTGTGCAGCAGTGCGGATAGGTAGACGTGTGTGTACTCCTAGTTATTCTTGTCTAATTTTGGATCAGATAGAAATCAGGAAATTATCATTGCAGTTCATCTAAAGATATAAGAATTTTTAGCTTAAGTAACTTTTCATAAATAGCTTTGTTTTTATTCACGGTCGAGTGAAGATTAAGTGGTTAACTCACAAGTTATTAATCACATTCTACTCTTTGTTCTGTTTATTTTGCCCTATTACTTAATACCCTGAATTGTAAAGAAGTTATTTGAATACCGATGCTGAAAATGGAACAATTGAACCAGTTTCATTTATAGGGTTGCTAGCAATTTATATTTCTCACAAGTCATGATTTGTTTCTGATCCTCTAGGCTCTAATAATGAATTGTACGCTAGATAAATAGGATGCTGCATTTCATGACCAGATATAAATGTCTTGATGTGTAATTTAACCTTGTAATATTTATTGAGAAAATAAAGATGAAAAATTATGTTACTATTCCTTTACACTGTCTGCATCTTTGCATGCTAAAATGTGCTTACGAGGCGGTGTGGCTACCAGAAAAATGAGCAGTGTTATATGCTTACTGTTCATAGCACTGAATTAGTACGCAGGAGCTCTATTATAAGATGCCAAGAAAAGCACGTCATAGAATAAATTTCATGCTTGTGCTGAGTAGAAGACATAGTTGGAAACATAGTTCATCGATAGTATAAGTAACAATTAGATGTTACTTTCTTCTAATTACGGTATAATTCTATCAAGAAGGAAGATGTCTACTGATCAATCCTCTTTCCTTTAAGGCAATCTGAACAAAATCTGGAAAGTCAGTAAACTTCCACATTCATGTGCATAGATTCTTAACTTTTCTTGGAAAGGCTCAGTGTAGACTATGTTTAGTAAAATTTATTCAAGCTTATAAGCTAGTCGAACTTCATTTTTATCTATATATTCTGTAGGTTACCCAACTTTTATTCACTTTTAATTCACACATTCTATAGGACCCGGGACTTGTTACCCACAAAAAACTTTACCAAACATACATATAACTTCCACAGAGAACCCAAAACTATTACTATCCAGTTCACAATTTTTAACAGGATTAATCTCGTAATAATTATCCTTTAGAAATACCAGTATGGGATATATTTTTATACTTAATGACAACAATTATCATCACTTAGAAAATTTTAATGTGAAATATGTTTTTCTAACAGTTTCACACTTAAAAAGTGATTATTATAAGTTCTAATGTATTCAGAACAACAGATTTACAGAATAGCTATTCGAAGGTGCTCACGAGTCATGACAAAGAATCAGAAAATTCAAAACAAAAATCAACACTAAGAAAAAACCTTCATCTGTGAGAATTACTTCGAGTCTTCCTTAGAGTTAAATGAACTTTTTCGTGAATCCTCACAGTATTCGTAAAAGAACATATGATCAATTTTTGTGTAACAGGGATTGAAAATAAAATATCACTTGAAAAGTTAGTGTGATTACACGTGAGAATTTTGAGATATTGATGCTTGCATGTTTAATGCCCTTTTTGGTTCTATTTAGTGAAGTTTTTGTCAATTGGAAAGGTAATGGGTCAGTTTCTATATTTGCAATTGACTAGCTGAATGTGAAAATCTTAATACACCACTAATTACTAAATTAAAAGTTGACTCATAGGTTTTACGTTTTGGACAATTATTTCTTCTCATTCTCGAATATTCCCCAGTACTTCTTTTGAGAAATGGAGAGCTTGGTCCGTGGGGTTGAGGAGAGCTGGAGGGATTTGATCATAGGACTCTCCTTAATATTATCAAGTCTTCTCCTTGGGTTTATGCTTAGAGAAAAATTGAGCGTTTTAGATTCAGATAAGTCTGGAATACTTGAGGACAAGATTTTGGAATTCTTCTTCTTATCTCTCTTTCGTTTTATGTAAGACTTTAGCTCAACATCTGTACTCTCAGAAATTACAATGATTCTCTAATATCCTTACTTGATTCCAGGTTCTTTATTACAAGCTCCGTTCTTGATTTGACAATAGTGGGCCTTGATATCTCGGATGGAGACTCAATGTCAGTGCAGCAACATCACTACTTGAAAACATGTTCGAAACCAAATTTGGATCTAGGAACTGCAGTTTATCTTTTGGGCTACGCTGCAAAGCAGGATCTGACTGTCGGTGAAGGAAAGGTAGTAATAGCCACTGATAATCTTATAAAGTTGTCTACTGATGGAGTAACTTGGAGCCCAGGTTCTGCCGGTTTCGACGTTCATGGAAATCTTGCATTTATGGTTTGTGATCCTATGAAACTTGCCACGTCGCCAAACACCAAATCCTCTTCAACTTCATCGTCGTCGACATCATCATGCAAGAAGGATTTTCCTATGCAATTTGGTATTCCTATCCCCATCATCTGTGATTGGTTAAACCAGCATTGGGAGGGGAATCTCGATGAACTCAACAAACCCAAATTACCTATAATTCGCTTGATGTCTTCTGGTCAGAAAAGTGAGCATTCTTGTGCATCCTTCACAATGCGGCAAGTTTTTAAGTCCACGGAAGGTGAGAATGAGGGAACTCCATCATCATCAAATGTTATTCCCAAACTTGGAGAGCAGCCTGGACCAAGCTGTACTGCTGTTGTGAATACTTGTGAGGATGAGACCTTGACTGCTGCTCCACATGCAAAGACTCGTGTACAGGGGATACCTACTCCAGAAATCTACAATTCCCCAAAGTTGACTTCAGTCCCAGTTGGGAAGAGGGAAAGTAACCAATATCAACCTTTGGACATCAATTTTCCAGCAAGAATTGCTAAAGCTACAGTTTCATCATCACCACCAGTGAGGAAAATGCCCTCCAAGTGTGATGAAAATTTTGTCGAGGAGACCTCACTGCCGCAGCCACTGGAAGGAGAACAACATGGTGACAGAGTCCTGTCCGACCCCATGCTAGATGCTGAGTCAACAGGATCTGTTAATGGGGCCCAGAGCAATGTCCAATTATGTTCATCCCCCATTGAGTTCTCAGAGTTCCAGCATGAATACAGTAGCGAAGGTGAAACTACCATGTATTCTGCCGAAACTGCTGAAAGTCGTAACTACCCTAGTCCTAGAGGGGGAAAGTTTCAACAAGTTGGAAGGAGTCAAAGTTGTGTAAATTACAATAGATGGGAGGCTGTGCAGAAAAATCCAGTTGCTCATAGGACAATGCCAGAAAAGCAGAGAAGCTTTTTGCAAGGAAGGAATGTGTACTCACAAGGCGCAACGTCTCATAGGAGTAATGACTTCTTCAGTCCCACAGTTTCTTCAATCATGAAGAAGCGGAACAACTTGGAGCGGCAGCCAAACAGGCCCCGACCAAGTGCAGTCCATTCATCTCCAAGATGGATGTTTTAACATTTATCAATATCTGGTATATTAATATGGTCTATGCATACTTTTCACTTATTTTTGCATATTATTTAACTAATTTGTTGTGACCCAAATGTGCTCAGAACATATCAAATATTGTTGGGGATTTATCTTCCCCCTCCCAGCTCCAAGATCAATCCAAGAATCACAGAAGAAAAGTTGCACCAGCAGAAGAATAGAAACCAGAACAGAAAGAAACTCAAGAAGAATAACCAGCAATAAAGAATTTGTAACAGGAAGAAAAACCTCTTCCTCAAACTTCTTATTAACCAAGAAAACTTAACATTCAATTACATGAATCAGTAGAAAGAATTTCCAGATTAGTTCTCCCCAATCTACACTTCCTACTTCAGAATTCTACAACTCCAGAATTCTATTTTTCAGAGAAATAATATCATATCTCTCTCAAGTTATTTGCTTTAGAATTCTCTACCGAATTTTCTCATCCAGAGCTCCTTTTTTTTTTTCTCTATTTTGAGCTCTACATCTGTAATTTTCGAGTTGCTCTACAGCAGCTTCATTTCTTCAATCCTAATCACTATTTATAGATACAAAGGAGGAATCAATTCAGTTATTAACTAACTACCTACCTAAGGCTCCATCTAGTTGAAGCTTCTAACTAAAAATGGTAGTTGAAACAGGTGGTTAAATGCTGCTCCTTTGCAATAGATTCTCTTCCAACAATCTTTGCAATAGTTAAAGTTGTTCAAGACTTCTTCATAAATCAATTTTTCTTACAAATATCAATAAGAAAAATTATTGAGAATTTGGATACAGATAGAATTATCATTTTAATCAGCAAAAACTCGTGTAAAGATTGAAAATTATGACTGTGAAGTGAATGAACGGAGGTATACATCATCTTACACTATACCTGAACTTCAAAGTTTACACAGCAATACTAGTTCACAAAAACAGGGCAATGCGTTTTAGTGGGTGTTTTGGTAGGGATTAAAATTAGATTTTTAGTAGATTATGATAGAAGTTTTTGAAATGTGTAGTTAAAAATTTGTGAGACCCATGAAAGACGTGGTTCATATTAATTACTTGACTTTGATTTAGATTAAAATCTGATTTTAATCCGTACCAAAAAAGGTCTTAGTATGTTCCATGACTTCTCTAAAATGATGTATGCATTGTTTAGATGAGCCCAAAATTTACGAAAATTCCTGAAATTGCCACGAGCAAATAAATCAAATTTTTTTCTCTCAATTTAGTCTAAATTCTTTGTATTGTTTTAGCTAAATCTATTCTAGATGTCTTGGGAAAATTACTATGTAAAAGTGGAGAATCTCTTAAAAAATTTCGAATAGGAAAATTACTATTTAAAAATGTTAGAGGATCTCTTGCATTTCAAAATCTTTTCAATGTAGGTGACAATGGAGGGAGAAAAAGGGAAATCAAAAGCCATTTTGGAGTTGGGACATCATGTTGTTTGGGTGGTTTCACTTAACCAATTGAGGCAAGGTCAATTGAAATTCTTACTTTGTTGTTAATGAAACTTTACTCCAATAAAAAAAAAAAAAAAAAAATCTCAATTGGGAAATTCTCAAAATTTGTTTCCTCACACTTTCTTGGATACAACAAACAAAATTTATAGATATGGGTCCTTAAACAAGACGGAGCTTTGTACAATTTAGAATGACAAAAGACATAACTCGAGCTATCAAGATTCAAGAATCTTCTTTCTTTTTATAAAGAATTGTCCATTTTTTTTCACAAAAGATAATTAATCATAACATATAGAAACTCGACTACACAAAACAAGATCCTGAAAGAAAGTGAGTCAGTTCGGACGAATGATTTTAAATCATCATAATCTCCATTCTTTGTCCTTAAAAATATTCTGAATTTCAAGCTCAATTTGAAGAGTTGTTTACAAAATTCTCAAAGTTTGTCATATCATTGAAACTATTTGTCATAAATTCGAAAGTAAACCAAGACAGAGCAGATACTGATTTGAAGAAAACGTTTCATATGAGTGTTTCAAGTCTTCATTCCTGTGTTTTTGTTTGACTTTTGATCTTCTTCTACTTCAGGTTTGTACATTAGTCTATGGTTTATCAATTTAAAATACAGTCAATTTTTCATCCAATCAGTTTCCTTCATATCATTTTATGTAATCCTTTATATATCATTTTTATGTAAAGTAGCATAATCCTAGAATCAATAAAAGGTAATTATATTTACACCAAAAATTTTATTTCTTGTACCACATTTTAATTAAAATTACGTTTCTTAATATTTGCTCATTATAACAGTTACGTCCTTAATGATTTTTCATGCCGTTCTTATCCACAAATTTTTCATTAATTAACACATTTTGTATTTGATTTAACAGTTTTATGTTCAAAAGTCCATTAAAATGGCGTAAAATAACTTAATTTTTCCATCACATTTTTAAAAAAATAAATAAATAAAAAGTGCAAAAAATATGTTTCCCTCATTTTAAAACATGAAAATAAAATATTTTGATATAAATTATCATTAAAGAAAGACGTACTTATTAATGGAAGTTAGAAAATAAAAATTCGACGAAAAAAGTTATATAATGAGCAAAGATTGAGAAGTTTCATTGTAATTAAAATATGATGTAACGATCCATTAATAAATTGTAGTTCTTGGGTATTCCTCTATACCCCATGGTAATATGGTGAATTGAATGCAGTTGCTTTATTTCTATTATTTTATTAAGAAAAAATTGTGACACGATATGGGGTGCGGGTAAATGCGACTTAATGAATGGGGGTTGGCCAATCTTATCTTAGTCTAGCTACTCTTACAAATATGTGGCATTGATTATTTCAAGAAGGATAGAAAATGTCACATTAACGTAATATAAACTGTATTTGTAATTTCAGTAGGGATGAATAGCATTACTCAAATAAAAAAAGTACTCCCTCCCTCCCTTTTATAAGTTTATTTCGTTTTTTTACATGGATTAAAATTTTTTATTTAATGTTATTGAAAAATCATTTTTTGTCAAAAACTTTTTCGATTTACCCTTATCTAATTATCAATAACTAGTAGCAAATTATTATTGAAAGTAATAAAAAAATAAGAATATATTAGTAAATAAACAAAACAAAATATTATAAATAAAGAAAAAAGACTGTAATTGGACAAGAGAATAAGGTAAATGAGTTATATAAATGGGACGGATGGAGTATATTGCAATGCCTGCAGTATTTTATTTATTTCCTTTTTTATTTTATTTTTCAAATATTATTTAAATTTTAAAAATATAAATCAAACAAGAATATGAGATCCAATCCTCTGTCCAGCTTGAAATTTTCACGAGGCGAGTTTGAAACGGAGCAAGATTAAAGTAGTTTTCATTTACACATTATTTTTAATACTATGAAATGATTTAAAAATTAAAGTAGATTGAAGATGAGACCAGGCATGTGCCACCCATACTTCAAATCGATCGAACATTTAATGTGGCCTTTATGATTAATACAATTTGTACAAAAGCCAACTAGTTGTCTAGCTTACAGCCTTCTTTTGAATTTGTTTTCTATTCATTGGTTTAAATGAATTAATAGTTTTTTTCTATTTTAATTGAAAAACCATCACTTTTTATGGAGAAAAACTTCCTTATGTTTATTATCTTAACATATTCTATTAGGTATGAGCATAATCCAATCTAGTCCGGTATTTGATAGAATTAATGATTTAAAGTTATTTCGGACGTTGATCTACAAAATGTAAAAGGTCAGATGATCAATCGGCAGTCCAATTTTTCTATGTAATAGAAATGATTCTGAATTTCTTTTTTCTGGTTGAACTAACTGATTCGATCCTAATCTTGTAACTTTGATGAGATACAAATCAAACTTGTCCTAATCCGAATTATGGAGATTTTACTTTACCAACCTTAATCACAAACATGTCCTAAAGATGGAGAAATAAGCATTGCAAATCCACTTGGTCTTTCTCAATCTACATATTTGTTTGTGGTGTCAAATTGCCACTGCCAAACCCCTCTTAGGGCATGCTTGGGAGTTTCAAAATATCTATCATGAGTGTTTTTTAAGGTGTCGATTTTGAGAGTTTATACGAGTGGATCAATTTTGAGTGATTTTAGTAGCAATTTTTTAAAAAATATCCTACCTATACTTTAGATTTATTATCCACCGGTTCTAAAAGTTTTTTATAAGAATAAAATTATATATATATCACTTGGTGAAATTTTAGTTTATAGTCTCTTCTATGAAATTTTTTTATTCATAAATGATATTTTACTCATAGGTGATTTTTTACATATAAATTAATAATATTTAACTTAAAATTATATAAATTTAAATATTTACTTGAAATTTAAAATTAATATTTTTTACTTATAAGTAAATTTTACAATTATAAGTAAATTTTACACTTTTAAGGAATTTTAAGTGATTTTTTTAATTATAAGTAAGTTTATATATTCTGTAAGTGAGTTTTTATTTTATTAGTAGTATTTTTATTTTATAAATAATTTTTTTACATAAAAGTGATTTTCACTTATAAGTAATTTTTTAATTGTAATGTAATTTTTCTTATTTTATAAGTAATATTTTACTTATAATTATTATTTTTAATTATAATGTAATTTTTTTCTTATAAATATCTTTTTAGTTAATATATTTTTATTTACAAGTTAGTTTTGAAAGCCCTTGTTTGATTCCTCATTATTTTCAAAATATAGCAATCTTTCTTTTATTTTCAACCACGCATTATTCAATAAAATAATATTGCATGCAAATCCAAACTTTTTCCTTATTTTTTAACCAACATCATCTGTCAAATCACTATTCCAAAATTCATTTTTGGTAAAAAAAAAAAAAAAAAAATGGGGTCCAAAGATGCTCTAAATATTTATTTTATAAAAGATAAAAAGTAGAAAAGGATACGAGAAATGAAAAAACTAGTTGATTTTGTGGGTTGAGAGAACAAGTCTAAATTACACTTTACGACTTTGGGTGATTTTTAATCATCTAAAATTGATGCCTAAAAAAACTAGCAAATACCTATTTTTCAACCCCTCATAAATGATGCCAACAAAAAGGGTCAAAATCGGTGAAATAAAAACTCCCAGCAGGCAACTTTGAAATAATTTTAAGTGAATTTTTGCCATTTTAGTAGTATTATAATTTTTTAAATAGATTTTTTACTAAAAGTATTTTTTACTTGTAAGTAAGTTTTTTTATTATAATGTAATTTTTCTTATTTTATAAAGTAATATTTTACTTATTGTTAATATATTTTTATTTACAAATTAGTTTTGGAGAAAATATATTGTTAGAAATAATTTTTTTTACAGATGGTAAAAATTGAAAAGGGAGAAACGAGAAACGATAAAAAATCGTCGATTTGGTAGGTTTAGATAACCAGTGAAAATGACAATACACCGATTTTCAGTAATTTTTGAACTATCCGAAATCAGTATTCAAAAAAAATTTGAAAACTCGTAATAAAAGGTATCATCCAAAATCAATCAAAACGGTCAAAACAAAACTCCCAAGAAAAGCCACTGTTCCCCTGAAATCCAAGCCCAATCTCATAGCTCCCTTTGTCTTTGTCGGTCTCATCGACAACCTTAAAATAACTCAGACACACACCAAATTACTGGGGGCGTGAAATTCATATGGCATGAAATCTTTGTAATTTACAAAAGCCCCCAAAAAAGCCCTCAAAAAGGAATTGAAAATTTTGATAATAAAGAGCAAAATGCTGTTGAGGGGAGGGGCATTTTCAGCATACAATGCTGCCATAAGCGAGAACCGAAGCACTTTCGGATTTTCCAATTCAATTCGTCGGCAAAACGGAAATGGATTTGTGTTGTGCAATTCTTCGGACCGGGCTCTGAAGGCTCAATTGTTAAGGGTTCTGGCGGTGGCCACTGGCGAAGCGAAAACCAAACAGCAGGAGTCGAGCCACGAGCCGACACTGGCCGATCGGCTCCGGCTTGGCAGCTTGACTGAAGATGGCTTGTCTTATAAAGAAAGGTTCATAGTGAGGTGCTATGAGGTGGGAATTAATAAGACTGCTACCGTTGAAACCATTGCCAATCTCTTGCAGGTTTGTGTTACATTTTATCAATTGCATTTCAAGGGATTATGGGTTTTTTGCTATTTCTTTTCTAGTGGATTTTGATAAATTCGTCTTTTGATTGTAAAAAATTGACATGACTGTTAATTTGAGGAGATAAGAAATATATTACTCGTGAATTCCATAAAATTTCTAGCCGAAGTGTGAATTATTGGCATTTTTTTGGAAAAACTCTGAAGCTCTTTTTAATAATTTCTTTTTTGTCTCTTTATAATGTATCGCATTTGACTTTTAAAATTAATTCATAGCCCCGTACGTGATATATCTCCACTTGTGTAGTTCAGTATGCCTCTTTTTTTAGTATAAAAATTGGAGCTTTATGCCGTTTTTAACTCTGGTTTGATAGTGAATGTCTGATCATATGTATAAATGTTGCAAACTTGTGGATTTTATAAAAAAAAATTCTGACTTTGGGAAATTCTGTAAAGAAAAAATAAAAATAAATTGGTTTTCTATATTTGAAATTTTTTCACTACTTTCTGCTATTTGCATACGGTTGGTTTAGCATTTGAATTCTTTAAAATTCTAATAATTTATTAACGCACAACCCAGAAGTAAGAGAATATTAGAAATATAACTGATGGACCTCTCTCTCTCTCTCTGAGCTTGATCAATGCTTTGTTCGATTCTTATCTATTTGGTAAGAGAAACTGATTTCTGCATTTTATTGTTAGTAGAAGCTTAATATTTATTGTCTCTTTGCTAATTCTGCTTTATCAGAATGCTGGTCGCTGCTTTCCACCTGTTCACGAATATGACTGATTCAAATCCTGTCATACTTTGTCTTCGCTTATCTTCTTTCTCATCTTCATTTTCTTCTTCTTCTTCACAATTTTCTCCTTCTTTTGTTTGTATCCTTCATCTTTTTCTTTGTTGCCATTTCTTCTTCTTTATTTTCTCACGTCTTCAGATAATTATGTGCCCATAAGGAATGGAAAATCATGTCATATCCTCTGCCCAGAGTGTTGAAATTCTCTATTCAAGTGTTATTGTTGATAATGCGTCAAAATCAACTGTGCAGGAGGTTGGATGCAACCATGCTCAAGGTGTTGGGTTTTCAACTGATGGATTTGCAACTACACTTACCATGAGAAAATTGCATCTCATATGGGTGACTGCTCGTATGCACATTGAGATCTATAAGTACCCTGCCTGGTAGTGTATATAGCTCTGACATCCTAATGTTGATTCCAAGTTTTAGGGTGTCGATTTTCTTATCTATATTTCATATTTTGATTTTTGAAACAGGAGTGATGTGCTTGAAATAGAGACATGGTGCCAAAGCGAAGGAAGGATTGGTACCAGACGTGATTGGATTCTCAAAGATTATGCTACTGGTGAAGTCATTGGAAGGGCTACCAGGTGATTTTTATATATTACAGTTAACCAACATGTATTTAATCTGTGAATAATAGAAAAAATCAAAGGAATATAAAGTAAGATACTATTTACATGTACAACAAGAGACATGCATCCGCTTTTAAACTTATACTGGACAGCATGTATTTAGTATATTGATACTGACTGATAAGTGTTTTTCTTCCTTTATGCTTTTAAAATATGTAATATTTGTCTGGAAATTTCCCCTGCTAGACTTGAGAAGAACTTTTTCATCATTTGTTTTTGGTATATTCCGAAAACCTCTTGCAGATAGAAATTATCATATTTATTCTTCTATTGCGAAAAGGACGTTCTACATTCTTTGTTGTAACTCTACTAAACTAAAAAATTCGGAGTCCTCAGCACTCCTACTCTTTAACTAAACCATTCAGAGTCCACTGTACTCTAGATCATAGATTAGGTCATAAATATATATAGTGATAAAAAGGATTTATAAAGCGATAAATAAAATTGAATTTTTTTCTTTAACTAGTATATTCTTTGACAAAAGAATAGTAACTGTTCGTGCCAGTGTCAAATGACCTGCGGGAGAAACTTTGTGGCCCATAAAAATAGGTGCAGTAGTGAAAACGAGAAATGAAGTCATCTTCACGTGTGTCAACTTATTACCTATTTTTAAAAGCTTGCAGGTCCTATGTTGAAGAATTAAAAGCTTGCAGCTGCAGGTCTCATATTGAAACTCCAAAGTGAAGAATTAAAAGCTTGCAGGTCTCATGTTGGAATTTTAAGATCTAGAAGAGGTCTTATCTTTGGTCGTTTAAGTATTAACCATATATAATGTGAACAAAACGGACAAACTCAAGCAAACACTACTGTACAATTCCTATGAATTGGCATGTGATATAATTTCAACGTGTAAGATTGGAGACTTATAGTTTGAGTAGGACATGCATTTTCATTTTTCACTAACAGATGGAGCACCCATGATCTTGATTTTTCTATTTGAAAATGCGCTGATATGAAGCGTAAGATCAGTTATGCTTTCCTTTGTTGAGCCCATCTGTGAGGGCTGTACTTATTGAATTAATCTTTGAATTCTCGTGTAATTTCTCAATCTTTTCTTCCGTACTTCCAAATCAATCACTTTTACAACTTGTCATTGCAGCAAGTGGGTGATGATGAACCAAGACACGAGACGGCTTCAGAAAGTCACTGATGAAGTTCGTGATGAATATCTAATTTATTGTCCCAAAACACTTAGGTTGGTATTTTCTTTACTATTATGCTTCTTCACATAGTAGTTGAACAATAATGTCCTAAGTTCAAAAGAAATGACGTAATTTTCATAGAAACCATGATTTTCATTTTTTTTCTTCTTTTTGGAAGATATGATATGGACCACTTCTGCTGCTTTTTTCCAATTTTTCGTTAGAGTCAAATTCTCATCAGTAACAGTTAGTTTATAATTTGTGGAACTGTGACCTGTATGCTAATTTGTTGAATTTGCTTTTCTGCATCTGCATCTATCTCGTGGTAATACACATCAAGAGATTTTCTTGGGGCTATTGCCATACTACATTTCATATTCATCATTTGAGTTTCACTGTTCAGATGATCAGGATATCTTTCTTTCCAATGGTGTTTTACCTAAAAATAAGAGTTGAATTTCCCGTTTAGAGATATTTTTCAATCCTTTGTTTTGGTTACTTCGACTCTTATAAATGCATGAATTATCTGCAGCAGACTCTTGAAACTTGAACCAAGGAACATAAATCTGATATTTTGTATTGATCAAAAAAAATTTAGAAATGGAAGCACGTTAACACTGTTGTATTTGTTCAACAACTATTTTAACTAAAGTTGAATGTCCAATATGGTGTAAATTACATTGGAAATCATTTTAACATGAAAACCAGCAAACAAGTTCAAAAGAATTTTCTGTATTCTAAATTGATTTCAATGCCTTCATTTTTGCTCATGCCATTGGCTTTATAACACTATTACAGGTCCTAAAATGAGACCTTTTGGGTGTACTACACCAATCTTAACATGTATTTTACCGCTTGCTTGTTATGGATGCCAGATTAGCATTTCCTGAAGAGAATAATGCTAGCTTGAAGAAAATAGCGAAACTAGAGGACCCTGTGCAGTACTCTAAAATTGGACTTGTTGTAAGATCAATGTGTATTTATTATGTATGTCAGAGCTTTACTTTGAAGTACTTATCATGTTTTATTAATTTGCAGCCAAGACGAGTTGATCTGGACATGAACCATCATGTAAACAATGTCACATATATTGGATGGCTCCTGGAGGTTCGTAAAACTTCATTAGTACATATTCAACTGTGTTCTTGCATCTTCTTATCATCACTTGAATATGCATAGAAGTGTAGCTGTAATATATCTAAATCTATGGAGTTAGAAGCTGGGAGTGAATCAGTTTATCCATTTATTTCTCCATTGTTGGAATGATTCAATTTTGAGAACTAATATCCCAAATATATTGGCTGCACATCTGCTTCTTTGTATGTTGGTAGCTCCTTTTTTTCACTATCCTTTTCCCTTGTTGCTATACATGTTTTTATTTTGGATATGGGTAATTATTTGGTTATAAACACGATTATTTTGTCTAACAGAGTATGCCTCAAGAGATCATTGACACTCACGTACTGCAGACCATAACTTTAGATTATAGACGTGAATGTCAGCACGATGATGTGGTCGATTCCTTGACAAGTCCTGAGTCTCTAATGGAGGACATGATTTTAGAGCTCAAGGGAACTAATGGATCTGCTACTGCTGTGAAAGATGAAAACGACTGCCTTCAGTTTTTGCATCTGTTGAGATTAGCCGATGGCTCTGAAATAAATCGTGGACGCACTGAATGGAGAAAGAAACCTGCAAAAAGATGAGCTTTATTATTAATCTCTACTCTATACGTCTTTTAGCAGTATAGTCTTGTCATCTGGAGACGTTATCCTTTTTTTCCTTTCTTCTACTTTCTTGGGTGCTCCCGATGGATTTTGCTTGAAATTTAAGTTTTCACGTGGAACAAGATGATTAATTCAGCGACCTTTAATTTTGCATGTAGTTTGTACTGATTTAAGGAAGTTTATCATGAGACCTCCATTAAAAATTTCTTTTTCCTAGTGTTCTAGTCACAATACATGCAAATGCTGGTGTCCGAAGTATTTTCTCAAGGACCAAGTATTAACAGCAAATCAAGCTAAAACTCCTTGTCTTATCCCATAATTGGGCTAATGGCTTGGGTCTCGACTGTTCCCCTTCGATGTGAGGCCATCCAAAAGAGTGAAGGAGGCTCACTCGAGTGGAAAAGCTGGAAATGCAGAGAATGTAGATGAGCTCTCTGGAGTCCAAATGTAAGTATCGATTGTAGTTGAACATATGTCATCTCGTTATAAGCCTAGTCAGTAGATGGACATGAATTATTCTAAGAACCACATACAGTGGTGCTAAATAATAATATCACTGCTGATAAATAGCATTATTCCACGGTTAACAGCAAAATACTTTGTAGATGGACATTAATGCATTCCCGAGAAATCTCAAAAAAAAAAAAAAAATCATAAGAAATGTTTTATATTTTAACTTAAGAGAGGAATGACAAAAAATGAAAATTGAGAAGTATTTTCCTGCCAGAATTAACTTAAAGTTGAAACTTTAAAAAAGTAGGAAATTATCAGGTCACATTACCGTGCAACCATTGGGATTTTCATCACTGAAGTAGCCATAGAGTGGCTGCGATTGATAATAAGGTGGGGGTCCAAGGTGGTAATCTGGTGGAGGGAGAGCAGGCCTTGGTGGTGGCCCTGGAAGAGCGTGGTGGTGACCTTGTCCTTGTGGATGGAGACCAAGCCTTGGTGGCAGCCCTGGAAGACCATGGTGGTTATCTGGTGGAGGAAGACCAGACCGTGGCGGTGGTGCTGGTAACATGTGGTCCTGTGAATGTGGCTGCGCCATCATATACCTGGACGGTTGATGGCCGGACTGACCATAATTATAATTATCATAGTAATAATCATCATGATATCCACCGAAGTTAACCCCCCAAGTCCTAGCATTTTTATATTCAATGCTTCTCAATCGGTGCATATGTGAGGCCCTTTCAAGTTCTTCCATGTATGGCCACATGCGTGGTGGTTCATATCCATGCCGATAAGCCATTTCTTAATGTGAATTCTTTTACTTATTTTAGAATTTTACTGAATAATTTGTGTTTTTTTACTCATTTTTTGCCTGGATTAAATTTTTAATGAGTTAAAATATTTAGGAAAGATTGAGAAACGTTGAATGGAATTTGTAGCTATATTATACGGAACCCAACCTTCCCCATGAAGTATATATTTCTTAAATATTCATTTCATTTGATTATAAATTCTTTTACGTATCATAAATTTATCGTCGGATAGTGACATGTCAGAGAACATTTTAAGAAAATAATGGGCCGATTATCTATTCAAGAGTTGAAGGACACTCTACCGAGTATCAAGCTCTAATACTTCCTGCACTTCGCTGGCTATGGCACCATTTCATTTTGTGCTTATTTTGGGGTAATACCAAGTTGTTCTAAAGAGTCATTACCCTATACACGAAATTGGCCAATCAATAAAAATACTCCACCCTCGTCATATATTCCATACATTAGATGGTTCACTTTCAAGATGCATTGATGGTGAAATGGTAGACACGGGAGACTCAATATGTTACGTGCCATGGGACATTTTAAGAAACATATTGGTCGATCATCTACTGAGGATGCCAAGTAAAAAAAGAGAGACAACAATTCTATTTTCAAAAAATAATAGGACAATCGTGTTTTAGGCAATGTGGTCATGGATGATAGATTCAAAATCTTGGATTTAATAATTTTTATGTTCATGAAATCGAATATAGAAATTGAAGTCCATGGGTATTGGCAGGATCTTCTTATGAGTATGGGTGTGTTTGACCCACATTTTTTTGAAACAATATATTTTGGAATAGTAGATTGATGGAAAAGTTATTGTTGTCATGAAATATATTATTTTATTGAAGAATGTATGGTTGAAAATGAGTAGAATAATGAAAATGAAAATTTTAATGTGTACCGAACAGAAACTATGACCGGAAAAAAAAGCAATTAGTAAATGCACCAATTACACTATGAATAATGTTGACATGTCATTTTTTGCAACTTGATTAAAAATTATGAAATGTCGAATATACCCTTTTGTTAAAATTTTAAAAAAAAAAAGAGAGAGAGAGAAAAAAAAAAAACTAATTGCAATCATAGTTTCAGATTTTTAAAAAATGTGCAAACGAGTTCCAAATTTTATCCTTGCTTAAACATTTGATTGTGCAAATCATTCATTCTATCAATTTTCATCCAATTTTTCAATAAAAAGGTGTGAAATGATAAATATACCCTCCTATTTAAATAAAAAGAAAAAATAAAAATAAAATAATTATTTTTTTCAATTTCTAATATTTTTAATAATTTATTTGGGACATTTATGTTCTTTTATTTTTTTTTAATTTCTAATTTTTTCATAATTTATGTGAGATTCGTTTGCACTTTTTTTAAAAAAATGGAACTATGGTTACAATTGGTTCTTTATTTTTATTTAGATAATAGTATATATTCATCATTTCACAACTTTTTTATGGAGAAATTGGATGAAAATGGATATGAATGTTTGTTTACGCAATCAAATGTGTTATTAAGTGTGAAAATGCAAAAAAAAAAAAAAAAAGTATGGACATTATTCACAGTAATAGTGAAATGTATAGACATTATTTGCACTTTTTAAAATTTCTGGGACTATGGTTACAATTAGTTTTTTTTTTTTTTTGTTTAAACAAAATGTTATATTTATCATTTCACAGCTTTAAGTTGAGAAAATGGATGAAAATGATTTTTTGCTCAGTGAAAAGTGGAAATAATGGTCAAAATACCAACAAAATGAAAAGTAATGACGTTTTCTACAATTATAATGAAATGTAAGAACATTATATGCTAATTACCATTTATTATATCACAACTTATAGATGTGCTTATCAATAGAAGATGTAGTCAGATTTGATTGTACCAAAATATCATCAAACAAATTTAAAACTCTATTCACTTTCTTTTTGACACCTCATCAATTTGGAAAAGATTATATAAATTGTGATGTATAATAAACATTTTACTTATCGCTTTCTGTGTACACGTGCCTGAACTTGACCCAATATAAGCCCATGTTTGGTGGCCTTTAATTTTTTTTTAAAAAAATTATGTTTTGAATAATTTTTTCTGGAGAATATATAATTAAAAAATAGAGAATTTTTTTGAATTTACGTGTAAAATACTTTATTCTATGAATGTATATAATAAATAAATTAAAGTAAAGGCCATCAAATAGGGGTTAAATCTGATCAACTACAACATTGTAATTTTTTAATAATTTTCAAATGACTTACCTTAAATAATTGCAACATTTTAGTACACACAGTGTTTCTAGTCAATTTTTAAAAATATTTAAACCTCAAGGTTTTCACATTTGTCGATGAAATTGAGGTTTCGCATCTACGAAATAGTTGATTATGGAAATGCCCCTCTCAAGGATTTTCTTCATTCTTTCTTCGTATTACCCAAAGACTTGAAATTATTGTTGTATTTTTTTGGCTAAATATATTCATACCACGATTTTTAATAATTATACTACATTTTAAACGCATAAAAAAGTTCATAACCTTTATGCATTATCAACTTTTTTTTTTTTTTTTATCGCATTCTTATTTTCAAATTAACGTAAAGTGTTCCTGATTACGATTTCTCCCCAAGATTTTCTTTAAGATAGGGTAAAAAGACTCATTTCCCCGTTGTATTTTTAAGTTAGTAAAATTTAGAATTGATCGAATATAAGAGAATAATATTATTGATATTGTGACATTTTGAAATAACTATCACATTCCATATAGACAAGTGATGAGACTGATAACTGGTTCTTAATTGGACTTGAGCATTGCGCAGATGTACAAAATACATATGAATAAACATGAAAAAGGTCAAATGGTCTGAAATTCCATCTTAATTTCTCAGATAACAATAAGTATACGAGTAGTCTTGCAGTGAAAAATACAAGTTCGACTGTTAAGGAAAAATGAAGAAGCTAAAACAATACCAATACAATATACTAGACAAAAAGAATTTCCTACTGTCTTCTCTTCAGTCTATTAAGTAACATTGGAAACTGAATGAGCAAACTGGTAAAATAGTGGATAGCCCAAAAATGATGAAGATTTCGTACTATTGTCCCGAGACATACACTATTAGCTAGGTGGAATAAAAGCAGTATCTCTGCATCAGACGAACCTTCCCAGCTATTCACATTTTCATCATAGCTTGAAAGCTCCAAGGAAACTGGAAATCTTCTTGCTTTAACACCACGGGAAGCAGCACTTCTGCATAAGAGGAGAGGCAAAGGATATGGCTCCAATCAAAGAGCTATGGGAAATGTAAGATTCTTGAAAACGGGAAATGACCAACAAACCTTATGATTCTTGGACTGCTGATTTTGAGATGGATGCTTTGGAGTGCTTGACACATTTACAGCCCCGTTATTCCTTTCCTCACGTACTTTGTTGAAAATATGAGTAAAATTTTCGGCAGATTGAGGATCATTCTCCCATTCTCCAAATACTGGAACAGCTGCACCTCTATCGGGCTGTCATTGGCAATGCATACATTAAAAAGTGGCAATAAGTCAAGCTCAGTGATTATACTGAAGGAGAGGGCACTATATCCTTGAGTTTTGGTAATAAACAGGGACACGGGAGATTGTGTACTAATTGAAATTTGTGGTATATAAAATTAGACAATAAAAGTCACTAGGAACATGTTACACATACACTTTCATCTCCTTGAGTTGGCTTTAATCGGGATCTTCCAGGGGTACCATGACTGCTGTAATGCGAGTTCTTTCCTTCCCAAGCGGGAGATCCACTACCTCTCCCTATTATCTTGGCCTGGTGATGTGGATGAAGTGGGGACCGCTCAATGCTGTGCTCCGAACCAGCACTTGGCCTTGCATGTTCAGCAGACCTACGGCCAACAAAATTTGATTCGTTTACTGTTCTCTGACCCGTATTTTCACTCCGGGCTGGAGAATTTCTTGGTTGCACCAGTCTAGTTTGCGGTTTCAAGGGAGGAGCAGGGGCTGGGGCTGGGGCTGGGGCTGGAGCTGGAGGCGAAGAATCAGCATTCAATAACATATCGGGATTCTCTGCATCGTCATTTGGATTTATCATCTTCCCACCTCTATTTTTCCTTGCCTTATCGAAGTAGACTGTGTAGGGAACATTGTCTTCGCTTTCCCAGTTGCCAAATTTTGGTACACTTGGATTCTGCATCAATAATAAGAAGAAATACTATTTCCATGAAAAGTCGACACAAATATTCTATTACTCATAAAAAAAAAAAAAAAATCTCGTCTTAAAAAAGTGATTCCAATCTGACTGTCTCTGCTAAAGTTAGAGACGTGTATCAAGCGAATAATCTCTCATTACTTTGGCCTTACTTCGTCGCCGAACTACTCATCCAGCAAGAAATACAAGACAACCGGTGGCACTGATTGGACGCAAAACATTTACTTACTAGGAATCTATAATTTGAAAAACCATAAGCTGCGCAAGTTCGTTCAAAATTGGGATATGAAATTGATGCTATTAGGATGGAAGAGAAGCACTTCGATAACATTATACACCATCTAATTGTACTTAGCAAGAGATATCATGTCTTGTATTACTTCAACATAGAACATTCTTTCTAAATAACAAATGATAGAAACCAAACCAATTAAAAGATCATGAAAAATTAGGAATTTTTTTATAAAAAGCAGATTATCTTAGTGAGATCTTCAACAAACCAATTGACTGATAAATCTGTTGGAGATATTTACATTGATAATGTGCATATTATATTTAAATCAATATGTACCGTGAAATCGAAATAGAATTCGTGGGCCATTACAATTAATTTGGGTGAATTGGAAAAGTTTCCAATATAGGCCCACAAGTTGATAAACATATTTTAAGTGTCTTATATATGGTAAGAAATCTCACATCGAAAGTTTACAAGAAATAAGTCTTGTTTATATAGTGGAATATGTGTATAAGTTATAATTTAATAAGTGACCTACGACTTGGCTACCTTTGGCTAGCCAAAGGCTAGCAAACTAGCCACCACTAGAGTGGTGCTTTGCACCACTCGTGCCGCGCCCCTGTCTCGGTCTCTGCTCGCTCACGTTGCAAAGTACGCATTTGGCTTTAGAGGCGCACTTCGCACATACGCGACGAGCTAGCATCCTAGGTGGCACACATGTAGCAAGTTGCGTCACTTCGTCCTACATGGCAGTTTGTTCAATTGGACATACGTGTGGCATCTGCATGGCTGTTGACTGTTCAGAAATTGGTGAACAAGCATGATGAATGGACACTACAGTTCATAGTTTAATCTTGGCTGTCAGATCATGAAATAGTGCGATTCAATGGCTAAGACGAATCAGACCAAATGATGCATCAATTTATGAAATATCACACACTCATTTAAGGAGACACTTTAATCTCTATAAATAGAGACTTCCAAATTCGTTTTTTGGACACACCAAATCAATTAAATTCTATTGATTTCTAAATTCTCTCTCTCTCTCTCTCTCTCTCTCTCTCTCTCTCTCTCTCCATATTCCGTTCGAGTACAATCATTTCTTGGTTCGACCGACAATATTGGTATTGTACAGTATCGACTTCGGAAGAAGCGTTGTATCTTGGGAGACAGACGTCCATAATCCAGTTTGCACATTGTTGGGGGCGAAATATGTCTTAAGGAGATTTGTTTTGGCATACCTTGCTTTATCTTCAGTTTTCCTTTTTCTGCTATTTTTATTTGTTATTTCGATTGCAATAGTCGAATTTTCGACAACAATATTGTTAGAAATATTATTTAGCATGCAAGTTATGTAACAAAATCAGAAATTAAGAGAAGGAAATGACAAACTGAATCAGTGCTTAACGAAATTGCAGAAAACAGTAAATTGAGGCTAGAGTTCGACTCTATTTCTTTAACACGATTTTGGCATGCTACGGTGCTTATAGTTGACGCCAATCGCCTCCCAAGATACAACAATCTTTCTCTTGGCGTGTAGGAGCACTCCAAACAGCAAGAACGGCGAATCAGAAAAGTTTCGTATTCTCTCAATGTATGAAAATAATTTTTATGTTATGCAGAATGCAAGAGAAGAGAATGAAGATATTGGAATCATGAAATTCGGAAATCAAGGTCTTATTTATAGATTTCCAAAAGCTACAGGCCAAGAGTTGCAACTCCTTGAAAGTTATTTCTGAATAGACACAACTATTAGTTTGTGTCGATTTTAGTCCAAACAGTTTCGAATATGTTTGAAAAGACACACACTTTTCAATTAATTAATTCAGAAATAAATGGAATAAATTAAAATCGAAAATTGGTTTTGGCCAATTTTAAATGATTATTTAAGTGGAAATTGTTATTTGGTGAATGAAAATTAAACCAAATTTAAAGTCATTTAAATACGAGAATTATTGGAAAATTACGTAGAATATTATGGAATATTCTAGAAATTGTTTGACTGAAAATGTGTCTTTCTATGTGAAATATTGTGACTTTTGACATTATCATTTTTCAATAGATGTGTCTCTTCTAATATAGAGATTAATTTCAATAGTTGTGTCTCTTCCTTAGATTGTGTCTTTTGAGACAAACCTTTTCAATATCTATATATAGATTTCATATATTTGTTTTTATTCATTCATTCACTTAATGATTGCACTATCATACTAATGCATATTCAGTTCAAATTCTACATTTATTTGGAGTCAGGTTTCATAAAAAGAGGGTTCAAAACATAAGTAGGTTCGTTGGTCTAAGCCATTTGGAGTGCTCTTATGGTTAGACGTGATCGTTGTATCTTGGGAGGATTGTCAAAAAAACTTTTAGCACCGATGCGCGGCAAATTCATCTTAAAGACAAAGTGTTCAACACTTACATCAACCAATCTTTCTCTTGCATCTCTTCTTCCTTTACACTTTATTTATGATTTCATTGATATTTGATTTCAGAATATTGCTAACATTGTTTATATGTTTATACTAAAAGGTTGATAGCGAGGATGACAGGTATTCTTTACAAATTCATGCATATTCTAATTCGGTAAATTGCTTATTTATCTTCTCAACAATTCTGGTAAGTCGAATTCTATTTCGATTTCACGGTACATATTGATTTGAATATATTATGCACATTATCGGTGTAAATATTTCCAACAATACTTTCATAAATTATACTCCAATCCAACTTTCTTTTAATTTGATCTAAATTAAATTAAGGTTATCACATAAACCAACAATGCTCTCAAAACATATACCAATTTAATTGGTTCCACGATTGAAATCGAAGTCAACAATGAAAAAAACTAAGCATTTTGATTCACAAGAATTGTAAATTCTCCCAATATATGCAACATATCACATTTGTGACATTTCACAAGATAGTATTATTTCATATTATGTAATACTTATTCACTATATTCAAATTGAATGAACGATTCATCTATCAGTCGTGTTTTCAAAAGACAACCCAACAAGAGGACTTACATCTTCGAATTAATTTCTATAAAGAAATACTCCCTTCGGAAAATAAAATTAGTTTGCATCATTTCAAACATTTATACATGTTCAATGGTTAGGAGTGATTTTCATCCTTTCTATCCATTCGTTGTTTGACTTGAATCAGTCTCAATGATATTCATTTCTATCACAAAATATTGAAGCTTTTCACTATCGAGGAATAGCAACGTATTTATACATCCATTGTGCAAGTTTATTCCATCTATAGGAATGTCAATGTCTAGTAGAAGCCCAAATGCTTTCACTTACACGTGTTTCTTTATTTAAAAAGTTTTCCGAGTTTGAAAATGGCTCATGCACACATGCTCCTATGGTTTTATTTAACCAATATTTGTACAACTTCAACCAAAAACAGAGTTGCGCCACCGTTGGACTTAATTAACAATTGGGTTTTATTCACACCTATCTTTCTACTAGTGCAAAAGCACATCCTTTCGCCAGTAGGAATTTCTAGAGAAAACCAGACGTTAGGTGTTTACTACAATTTGGTTGTAATAACAAGTGGTATTTAATGATAGTAAAGTAACGTTCTTTCTTCAAAACATATGCACTATACTTACCTCTAAAAGCATTTACTAATACATATTAAATCAAAGGACAATTAACATATAAGCATTTTATGTTCTAAATTGTAAAGCACAAACTGATTGCCTCATATTTAATAAATTCTGCACTTAAAGTTATAATGCCAGAATTTAACGTGCAATAACAAATTATTTATATATAAGCTCTGCATGCCACTATCCATAAGAAACAAACACGCATCGATTCAATGAAAGACACAACCAATAGAAATGCGTAAACTTATATAGCAAACACAACTGACTGCAAAAAGGAAAATGCAATCATCATTCGAGTGACAAACATAAAATGATGTCGAAATCACGAAATTAGATTTTAATCTTACACATGCATGTACATACCATTGATTGATAGTCAATTTGACATTGCAATTAGGATAATGAAAAAATAAATGAAGAACCCTTTCGAGCATGTTAACTGACAATTATACCATTTGAAAATAGTTTCAGACATATTTCCGTTTTTCTTATCTTCCATAATTCCATTGAACAGAACATAATGATTACAAAACAATTGAGAAACATAAATTCATCTTAAGATTGTTGTAATGTGCATATTATATTCAAATCAAAATGTACCATTAGAGGTAGCAATTGAGCCGAGCAGCTCGTCGGCTCGTACTGTTCACGCCCACGAGCCGCTCGAGCTCATAAATAGACGAGCCCGAGCACGAGCTGAGCGAGGCGGATCGTGTGACGTGACGAGCCTACTCGGCTCGTCACTGTAGACGAGCCGGCTCGTGGGTATATAAAAAAATAAAATAAAAATTAAAGGATGAGCCACGAGCCGCTCGGCTCGTGGCTCGTCTAATTAAAAAAAATGTCAGCACTGAATTCAGCAACCGTTTTGGATACTGAATTAATTCAGTGACTAGAACGGTCACTGAATTCAGTGACCAGAACGGTCACTGAATTTATTCGGCAACCGTTTTGGTCCTCGACGTTTTTTCCTTTTTTTTTTCTATAAATACCCACCTAAATCAAACTTTTTTTCCACCAATATCAATCTCTATTATCTCATTATCTACTATATACAATTTACATTCTCTGATTCTCCGTTTATCAATTATCAACAATATCATTCATTCATTCATTCTATAATCATCTTCTACATTTCTACATTCAATTTCTATTATTCATAACAAATGGATTCACGATCATTTGTTGAAAACTTGTTCGGTATGAAGAACGAAACACAAACACCTGCCCAAAATCAATTTGAGAATGAATTCTCCGGTCTCAATGAATTACCAATTCCAGAAAGTATTGAAGATTACGACGTTCATGAAGGTAGTCATCCAATTGATTTGGATGACGTTGATGTTGATCCTAGTGTTCCAATTGATTTGGAACAAGATGAAGAGCCTATGTCAAATATTCCCGATGCAAAAGGGAAGAGAAAGGGGAAGAACAAGGCAAAATGTTGGAACCATTTTAAATTGGTTCAAACCGGTCGTTTGGTCGATGGAATCCCCGAAACTAAAGCAGTATGTAAATACTGTCAACAACGACTGACATGGCAAAGAGGCATTGGAACTACCCACCTCAATCGTCACTATAAAACATGTGTAACCAAACATGGGTTTCTTCCAGCGGTCAAACTCAACTACAGTTTGGTTCTCCAGAGGCCGTGGTACTACGCCACTTTCTACATGGATGTATTCAGAGGAGGAAGCTCGAACAGGAATGAAGAAGTTTGTTGTCGCGTCTGAGTTGCCACTAGCAATAGCGGTCAACTAACATTTCGTGAACTACGTCAAAACATATCTTCAGCCGAGGTACGTTGGGGTAAGTCGAAATACTCTCCGCGCTGATACAATTAAATATTTTCTACATACAAAACAACTATTGATAAATGATTTAGAGAAATATAGGGGTGTGATATCTTTAACTTCTGATATGTGGGAAGGGATTGATAAGAGAGGTTACATTGCTGCAACTGCACACTATACAGACCCACTTTGGGTCATGCATAAAAGAATTATTGCTTTTAAATTGTTGAGTACCCGCACAACGCCCAAACTATATTTAATGCTATCATAAATATAGTTAAAGAGTATAAATGCAAGAGCAAAATACGTTCTCTTACGTTCGACAATGCTTCTGTAAATAAAGTTGTTATCGATAAATTGCATAGAGTACTTCAACCCGATTTTGGTGGTTATTTATTTCATATTCGATGTGTATATCATATTTTTAATTTAGTAGTACAAGACAGTTTAAAACATGTTAAGGATGAAATTGACCGAATCAGGAGTGCACTTATATATATCACGATTACACATAGTCGAAAACAAGCATTTAAAGAATTTTGTTCAGAAAATGGAATGACAAATACAAAAACCTTTATTACTGACGTAGGTCATAGATGGAACTCCACTTACTTATTATTAAAATCATGTGAATGTTTCGAATGTTTAATTACTGAATTTTATAACAAAGACATGTTAGAGATGAAGACGAAACTATCTTGAATGAAACTGATTGGAATATAGTTCTTAAAATAAAATAAAAATTGACGATATTTTATGATTCTACAAATATATTGTTAAGACTTTTAAGAGATTTCAAAACGACCCCAATTTTCACGCAGTTATATATTCCATGGAATTAAAATTCAGAAAATATTGAAAAGAATTACCTATGTTATTTCCTTTAGTATGCGTCATGAACCCCCGATATAATTTATCGGGTACTAAGTTTTTAATTGATTAAATTTCAAATGCTTTAACTTTTACTATACCTATTAGTTATAGGAATTTGGAAGAAACATTACGTGAAATGTATGAATTATATGTTTCACGAATGGGTACACATATTACTCGTGTACCTACATCTACTCCTCTCACTAATCAAACGGATGACGATGATGTAGTTTTAGATTTATTCGAAAGCATGAACTCATATAGATTTAATTCATTTGCATATGTATGTGGTTCATCTGGTGGTAGTAGTAGTAGTTTGTCATTCACTGCATGTACTCAAACTTCGAGTAATAGTCCAAATGCGTTGCCATCTGAATTAATCGATTACTTTCGTCATACTTTGTCTAGTAACAAAGAAGTTAAGAAAAATTTAGAAGAGGTAATTAAATTTTGGCGAGATAATGAACGTCGATAGCCAATAGTTTCTGCAATGGCAAAAGATCTACTAACACCTCCTGTTAGCACTGTAGCTTCGGAGTCTGCTTTTAGTGCAGGGAAGAGGGTTCTCTCTGAAGTCAGGAGTCGACTAAAAGAAGATATTTTAGAAGCGTTAATGTGCGTGAAAGATTAGGAAGACACTACTTATCGAATTCAAGATAAATACGTCGAAATTGCCTGTAACCAAGTAAGTGATATTTAATTTCACCATAATCATCACAAAATTTAATTTTCATACATTTATAATATTTTTTAAAAAATTGTACACGTAACAAGTTTTTCGTGTACAATTTTTAACTCTGCCTAGTAAAAATTGAAGTAGCCGGTCCCAAACTCGGATAAAGGAGGATAGTCTATCTTTATTTTTTTATTTATAAAAAATAAAAATGTTTTGAAAAATATATATTTAAAAAATGGTTTATAAAATGTGTTTATACTTTACATATATATTTTTTTCAGGTTTAAGTATAAAATGGTAAACAAAAAACATATTACTCAACAAAACAATTTTTGTACTTATTTTTTAAAAAATTATAAATGTTTTTGAAAATGTATATTTAGAAATTAATCACAAAATGTGTATATATATATCTTTTACAATTAAACTAGTGTTTAAAAAAAAAAAAAAAAGCTACGAGCAGAGCGCTCGGCTCGTTTTGGGCGAGCTCGGGCACGAGCCGAGCTCTCCCAAACGCCCACGAGCCTAGCCAAAGCTCGGCTAGTGGGTAACGAGCTACAAGCTCGGCTCGTGTTGGCATAGGCCCGACCCGACTCGGCTCGGCCCATTGCCACCTCTATGTAACGTGAAATCGAAATAGAATTCGACTTACCAGAATTGTTGGGAAGATAAATAAGTGATTTACCGAATTAGAATATGCATGATTTGTAAAGAAAACCTGTCATTCTCGCTATCAACCTTTCAGTATAAACATATAAACAATGTTAGCAATATTCTGAAATCAAATATCAATGAAATCATAAATGAAGTGTAAAGGAAGAAGAGGTGCAAGCGAATGATTGGTCGAGCCAAGTGTTGAACACTTTGTCCTTAAGATGAATTTGCCCCGCATCGATACTAACGATTTTTCCGGCAATCATCTCCTAAGATACAACGACCACGTCTAGCCATAAGAGCACTCCAAATAGCTTAGACCAACAAACCTACTTTTGTTTTGAACCTTCTTTTTATGAAACTTGACTCCAAATAAATGTAGAATTTGAAGTGAATATGCATTAGTATGATAGTGCAATCATGAAGTGAATGAATGAATAAAAACAAACACATAGGATCTATATATAGATATTGAAAATGTTTGTCTCAAAAGATACAACCTAAGGAAGATACACAACTATTGAAATTAGTCTCTATATTAGAAGAGACACGTCTATTGGAAAATGATAATATCAAAAGTCACAATCTTTCATATATAAAGACACAATTTCAGCCAAACAATTTCTTCTAGAATATTCCATAATATTCTATGTAATTTTCCAATAATTCTCGTATTTAAGTGACTTTAAATTTGGTTTAATTTTCATTCACCAAATAACAATTTCCAATTAAATAATCATTTAAAATTGACCAAAACCAATTTTCGATACAAAATTCCAACAAAATCTGCACATGTACAAAATAATATTTTTCCACTCCCGTTTTCGACTCTTTTCAACCTAAAAAATTCGAAATACTTATCCTGAAAAAACCAAAAAAGGAAAGCAAATGGAGCAATCATCCTCTTTCACCCACAAAAGACCAAATAAATCATGAATCATTAGACTAAACTTTGAGATAAATAATCTTAGAGCAAAAAAATTGAAGGGTGCTGCTTATGAATACAACCAACAGGAAAAAAATTCACTGCCTGATACTACAAGAGAAAATTTCTAGCCAGTAATAGTTTATAGTCTGAATTGTTCAATACATGTATCAGCTAAATAGTGGCAGAGAGCAATGACTACACCGTACTCCAGGCTCCAGAATACTAGAAATTTTTCCGACACTACATATCATTCGTTTTGTCAATCCCCCATACAAAACAAATAAACAGAGAAAATATAAAATACCCAGAATTCTTAAAAGAAAAAAAAATTTAAAAAACTGTGAAGATAAATTAACACAGACAGAGAGACGTAAAACGAGCCTACACCAAGAATTCAGTAGGAAATACAGTAAAACAATCGCAGTATGTCACTTTCGAACATAACAACGTTAGAGCAGAAACCAAAACCAGATAGAATCATCTATATAGAAGTAAAGACAACATTAGCCGGAAATAAATATGGTAAACTTACAGCCATTTGTCTGCACCAAAACTTTGAGTCAAAACCCAAAAAACAGCAGAGATAATTCAATTTTCAAAGCTGCCCATTAAACAAATTCTTCAACAACTCCTCAGGATCGTAGAGAGAGGGAGAAGTGAGAGAGAAAGAGGAGGAGTTGGTAAGAAGCAAGTGATTGCGGAGAGAAGAGGTTTAACAACCTTTGACTGGCACCACCGGTTATGCATCGACAGTCGACACATTTGACTATTCTTATAATTTTTTTTTTTTTTTTTACATATAAGAAAATAATTATTTGAAAAACATAATTTATATTCTTATTTATTATAATTTAACTATTAAGTGGATAACCGAATTCTTTGGGTTGTCATCCCTCGTGGAAAGGGACTTTCTTGTACCTAGAGACTAGACACACAACAATTGGGGGGAATTTTATTTTATTTTTTTTTCAATATTTTATACATTGGGTTCGCTACATGTGAGTTGAAATTAAAAAATCTGGTCCAATTCTGGTAAAAATTCCATGTACTTGAATCATTTTTCCGTGGAAAGTTCTCCACTAAACATTGATGGACTGAGTTAAAGAGATGGATGAAGAGATTTGATCGTTGAAAACTAAGAGAAACTAAATAAGAATGTTGTTGTATAAGAAAGAAAAAAAATGCTTTATATATAGAGACGGGTGATGAATTTTTTACGAAAATTTTCGATATTCACTACCTTACAAAAACTAGTTTTTATTATGTGGTAGTAGGGATTGACAAGATTCTCGAACCAAATGGACCGAATCGGACCATAACTGAATTGAATGGAACCGAACAATTCTTCTCAAACTAAATACCTGAACGGGTGTTTGAATCGAAAACCGACAAGTTTAGTTCGGTTATCAGTTCTAGACCAAAAATCGAAAAATCGAATAAGAACTGAATCTCCATATTTTTTATTTTTTTATTTTTTATTTTAAATAAGTCAAATTATTTTATTTTTTAAAATAAATTTCCTAGCTAATTAATTTAGTCCAAACCTAAAATATGATTTTACTATTCTAATTTTCAGTCAACCCCAACTTAATCAAATTGACATAAATTTTATCCAAATATCTTATTCTATTGTGTCGTTTCCGTTGTTCTACTATAGTGAACTCGTCATCTTCATTTTCCTTTGATTTTAACAATTAAATCTATAAAGAAATCAACAAAGAGATGTGTAAAAGATATCACGAGATTGAACTACATTATTTTGTAAGAGATAAGATTGAACATGTCATAGTCGAATTAATGTAGCGCTGTTGTAGTATAAAAAAAATAATTATTTTACGAAACCCTGGAATCGAATAGAACAAAAATCGAACGATTCCATAATTAAATTTAGACTCGACGATTCAATTTACTATATACCCGAAACCCTATGTGGTGGTTGATTTATGTAATTTGATAGTATCCAACTTGCTAGTACTTACCTATTTAAAATTTGGTGGGACTTTATGTCGCACACCACCTTTCAAATTTTGATTAATTAAGTCTCTAAACGCAATTTGTTTACTTTTAATAAATATGAATCTCGTAACATAATATGCCGTCTTAATTACGTGGTTCTAATATTTCGAAAGACGCAATATATCATAATAATTCCAATGAGATTTGAACGTTGACTTGAAAATGTCAAAAATTTCACACACACAAAAATTGACCAACGCCGTTTGATTTTCATCAAAACAAACATACGGCAACGGGGAAATGTGATTAAAATTTAAAACGTGCTTTTTCATTATGGTTTTAATTCAATGCAATAGTTTGACTAACTTTGTACTATTAATTTAGGTTAATTAAATAGTATTTGTCATTTTTCTAAAGAAAATACATTAAAATTAATTAATTGTTCAATGGAGTTTAACATTACACGTCAAACGTCTGCCAAATGTATTCTCATTCGATATTTCTCTTAGATAATAAGCAAGGATTTGCAATCAACCACAGATTGACTAAACAACGAAGAAAAATAAATTTCATTTATGTCCAATTTGGTAAGGTTTTATCAAAAAAAAAAAAGTAGTATAATGAAAATAATTTTAAATAGAGTTCTCCAATTAATAAAATCCAAGAAGTAGAGTTGACATCATGAAATAGAACACACGACTAAATGGATTGAAGTAGAATTGAATCGAAAATGAAAAAAAAAAAAAAAGGCAATGGTGCAAGTGTGACAGTCGATCTTCGATTTGGGTTCATAATGTCATTCTGGAAAGATAACGACGATATGACTAGAACACACAACATTGTGACTTACGATGAATTTTGATCATCCGAATTCGTTTAGGACTCGAAAACCGCGTTTAAAATTTTAGTACTATTTTTGTCATTTAATTTATTTTCAATTTTAGTTTGTTTAAGTTAGGTTTTCATGTAAACCCTTATAAATAAATGGTTAATTCATCGTTTTTCATCAGCTTATATTAATAAAATTTCGTGGGTTTATTTCTTCGTAATTTGGTGGATTCCAAAAAATGTGTTATTAAGATTTTTGTTTGAATTCCTTATTTCGTGATGCTTCACATTACTATCACGTGATGACTAGTTTCTACTTCCTAAATATTTTTTCGAAAAATAAAATTACTTACAGCAAGAGAATGATTCGTCGTTTTTTAAATTCATTTCATTCTCTTTTTCTCCTAATGATAACAGCAAAAGGTGTAAGTATTATTTCATAAGAGCGTGTTTGATTGACTTTACTTTTTATGGAAAATATCATTTTTCTCATCAAAATTTCTACTTTTGAAATATTTGTTTGACAATTTTTTTCATGAAAAATATTTTCTTTGGGGAGATGACGAGATGTGGTTTTTATTTTCGACGTAATTCGTTCCCTCTTTCTCTCACATCTATCCTCTCTCTCTTATCTACCCACGAATAAAAAATGAACAAATATAATATTTTCAAAGTTGAAAACTAAATCAACTGAACACATCACACAAATAAGTTCAAACAATTGAATTGTGTAGAATTATTTTCTTTCCAGGTAAATTTCATTATTGCAATTAAATGCACTATAATAAGATTCTTGAAATAATTGAACGAAGAAATTTAAAAGTTGGCGGAATGTCGTTTTCGCTTGGAATTTATATTTCAAATAGATTGACAAAGACTTGCTATTCAAAAGGAGAAAAAAATATTGATTTTAATAAATAATTGAAATAATGGTTTAGGTGATGCATAATACATATAACTAAGCAATTAATTCTCTTCTATTTCATTGTACCAAGCACATCATTTTGATTTTAATCTTTTTTTTTTTTCTGCAGTTGACCATGAAAATGTTTAATTCTCTTTTATTTAATTCGCATATACTATGTGCATAATTAATTTCCTTAATATGGTTTTATTACTTATTAAATGACATTTTATACTTCAAATACTTGTATCACGAAAAAAAATTAGAAATTGGGTGCAACCGGATACTTGTGCTATCGGTTAAAAGGCTACTATTACTGCGGCTGTGCTATTGGTGAAGTCAATGCTTAAACAATGACTTGTATAAGAGATTAATTTAAAGAATAATTTATCCTTTGTTTAGAGAATTTGCAAGAAATAATTATATAGATTTCATCTTCAAGTCATGCTCAATTGGAGGCAAGAAACTCGATTGTAATAAAGAATAGAATTTTTCTATTTGTACCCGTCCACTCACCTGCCTACATTTCCCTCACATGAGGGTAGGGGCCCACGCCCAAATAAAATAACCTGCCCCCCTATTTGGGAGGGGGAGGGGGGGGGGGTGTGTGTGTGTGTAAACATAGCAGTGCTCTAAAAATACTATTTACTCAAAATTACCTACTCAAATTTTACGGGGTCGAATCCATCCCTAATTTATTGCAATCAATTCACTTAATTTTAATTCACGTTCAAATTTAATCACTTTGTTACCTTCCCTTCATTAATTAACATCTAGTTCTAACGTAACGTTGAATCATAATAGATCGACAAGTACGTGACAATTAATTTCAATTTTGATTACTGAACTTTCATAAAAATCTCAACGAGCCACTTATATTTATTTGTCACGAACAAATAATTGAACTCATTATTTACTTCATTTTGGTGTTATTTGTGAACTTTTCGATGCCTAGGCTTTGAGTGCAAATTAAATACATCGCTATTATTTAATTATATGAGTGGACAAATTTATCTGAAAATCAATGGATAAATTTCAAATTAAAATGATTTGGTCTAGCTCTAACAAATGTTTAAACCCACCTAGTACATTTAAATCTATTAGTATCTCAGCCTTCACATAAATTTATTAAAATTCAATGTTTTTGTTTTGTCATATAATTTTCAAAAGTCGCAACTCACAACTACGTCGTATGGATTATATTTTCAATTTCTTCAATATTATATCACAAAATTCTTGGAATTTACATTGCCAAACATGTTTAGAATTTTATTTCTTATTTGCTACATGTCACCTCGATAGGGAAAGAATTCCATTCAAGTGGCCCTGGTGGGTGGGTCGAGGTGACCATCGCGCTTGATAAAAACATTTGCGTCCAATCCATAAAAGATGTTACATTCATATTAGTCCCTATTTTTTGAAACTCCTTTTTAATCACAATACTAAGAGATCCACAGTTTTTATCAATTTTTCATTCATGTATTTCATTGACTTTTATTAAAATCTGCTAAAAATTTATTTTAACCATTTCAAACAAGGGCTATACAGTTTATCTAAGAGGGGTTTTTTTTATTTCACAAAAAATCGAGAAGATAATAAGTAATAAAAATGAGAAAAAGAGAGTATATTATCCCGTGTTTGAGTCTCATTCTTTTAGAATGAATTTTGTAAAGTGTATTATTTTTAAAAAAGCGCGTCATTAAAAAGTATAAAAAAGCTGAATTTATATGCATAACTATATAATTGAAAGAATATATAGTAAAAAATGAACTTTGAAAAATTAATTTCCTAGAATGAAGTCAAAAGCTTTTAAGTTGTTGTCTAATTTTTCGTTTACATAGGATATGGGTTAGTTTGCAGAGGATGGTGTTACATGTACACGGCCACATGATATCCGTGAAACCACACACCCCCTCCTTTAAGTGTAGCAAAGTTTAGAAAGAAATTCTCTCAAGGCTCTCAAGATAATTATTTTCAGAATTCAGAACCAACTTGGAGCCCTATTTTGGAAAATACTGCTGGGGACCCAATTCTTTCTTTTTATCTTTTCAATCTTTTTTAAATGACTTTGTTAGCAGGGAGATTGAAATAATGAATCTTGACATTATCTCAAGTTCATGTTCAACTAGGGGTAAAACAATTCTGAACTATTTGTATAAAAATGAAAACAAATGAATAGAGGAGCGAAGTTATTTTGTGAATAAAAATTGGCTGATGAATTGGCCAACTATAGAACCGAGACTTCATTAGTTCAAGGACTTTATCCTCATCCCGAACTCTAACCGTGACTTCTCTTGGTCCTTGTACACCAGTAAATTTATAATCAAAAAGTGAAATATCCAAGCCCCAATCATCTTCCAGTCTGATTTTGCTACTGTAATACATGATGATGTACTCCATGTCGTATCAGGCTTGGAGCGAGTTCACACTTATCGCTTCCTACATTTGATCTGCTTTTTCATCCCGTCAAAATTCACACCATTCACTTAGTACCTAGTGCTATTCTCTTACCTTTTGACTTTGAAAAACTCTCAATTTGCTTTTTCATGCGTCCTTTATTGTTCTGTAAAGCATAACCAGCCCACTAATCCCCAAAGAACAGCACCATTAATTTAGATAAACCGTAAACGCCAAGAGAAAATAACTCAAAAGTTACCTTAGCAGATCTGCGGCCTTAACCTCGCATATTCTGCTACAAGGCTATGCCTTAAGAAGTAGGGTTTTACTTTTTTGCCAAAATCAATATTATAAGTAGAAAGTGTTACAGGATTCTTTTTTTTTTCCACAGTTTCTGCAGTTGGGTTTTTCAAGATTTAATTTTTACCCCGATATTGTAGTATATCTGATTCTTGGATAATAACTTCAAGAAACGGGTTTCTTTTGTAAATGGATAAATCTTGGGTACTTTTGCTTTTATGTTTATTTATTGAAGAATAATTTGGATTTATGAAGTGGGCTTTAGTTTTTTCTCCAAGAAAACAAATTCTCATTCAAGAAAAACTAAGAAAATAGTTCCATCTTGAACGGAGGTGGACTTTGTTGTGGCAAATATGATTCCCCTGTTCTTTTTGGTTGTCTGTGCTGAGGGTTTAGTGGCATTCCTTTTAGTGGTGAAGATTGGACCCCTGAGAGAACTGGTAATGAAGGGTTTAGATCAAGTGAAAATGAGAAGGGGTACAGTTTTAACAATTGCTGGTACTATTTTTGTCATCCTCTTTTCAAACCTTGTTAGCATACTCAAGATTCAGAATAAGGGTTCTAAGCTTGGTACAATGACACCAATGGATCAAGTACTTTGGAGGACCAATTTGCTAGAGGCTACTCTCATGGGTATGAATATGATCCTTATCAGTTTTGGTTCAATTTTATATATATGTTTCTTAATTTTTATTGTTGATTTTGGAATATGAAATGTGCTGCTCAAATTGTTGCTTCTATAGTCGTTTCTTGGTACATTATGATTTGAACTGTGAAAAAATTGTGTTTCGATTCCATGTGTTTGATTTGAAGATTTTTGATTTGTGAATGTAAAATATGCTACTGAGTTGGTGGCTTATATGTGATGGATTTGATATGTATTACTCGCCTGATACATTATCTAATTACAGTGAAAAGATTGTCTACAGTTATCTACGTCTACAATTTTGGTTTTAGAGGAAGAATTACAGTGACTTTACCTTCAGTTAATAATCAGAGGGAGTGGGAAACCTGCATTAGTGCTTTGGGGATGCCTGGTTCTCTATGTCTTGGAGCATTTATTCCTCAATCCAGTGATTTGTTACTTCATATACCTCCCGGCTCCCTTACTCTGGACGGAAAAGAGAAAGTCCTTAGTCCATACCAAATCAAGGTGGGTGGGGAGAATAGTTTATATGTTTATTGCTTATTTTGTATCAACTTCATATCATCTGTGGAATTGCCATCCTTCGGGTATCAGGTTGACTGTGATGGAAATAATTTATTCACGGTCATTTAGCTTTGGTTACTCATTAACATCCATTTGTCTATGTTACGTGGATGAGCGTCTGAGACTACAATGCTAAATTTGTGTTTGAATTGAAGCGATCATGAGAAAGGGGGTGGAGTATAATTATAGAGAGAGTGTGATGAAGGTCTGGTGGGGGGTTTAAGGTCTCAAAATGAAAATAGCGTTAACAAATAGTTACGAGTCATCCTTTAACTGAACGTTTCTAATAAGAAACGAACAAGATGAGCAGGGGCATAACCACCTGAGGCTGCCCTCACTGGGCTTTGGATAAGAAATAATTGATATAGAAATTTGTTGGTTCGTGCAATACACCAGCAGAAAAAGAAAGCATGAAAAAGAAATGAGGAAGAAGGTGCAAGAGGCATAAAGCCCTTTTCATTAGAAGATTACAGTTGGGTTCTAATTCTGTGGTTGATTGAAGACAGCTTGAGGTGGGTTTGGCTGACGAAATAGGGGTGGGCTCTAATTTTTTATTCAGCCATGTTTATTGCTTTGATGAGCGATGCCAAGAGAGAAGATAGATATTCAGGTCGTTGAAAGAAATCTTCATCCCCACATAATTTGGGGTCAGCCAAATCCTTTGTAAAATATGCGCTGTAAGTTTTAAGAAAAGTCTGATTGTGCATTGATTGAGAATAAAAGAGAGAGAATTTATACATAAATTATACTCAGAAGTAAACTACTGAATGATCTGAAGGTTCACTTGGATATTTTTACATAAAAGGGACTGTTTGGCTAGCACAAAAACTAACGATCTTTTATCTCACGTCTCTATTTCTTAATCTTGTGTTGTATAATGTATCAAATATGCAAAGTATAAAAAGAACAATTTATATATAAAAAAAATTGTAAAGATATTCACAATTCTTGTGTTAAAACTTTGTTTTTAAAAATTTAATTTTATTTAAGTTATGCCCCCACAGGATCGTAGTCATTGATCCGCCACTGAAGATGAAGTCTAGAGTCCAGTCAGAAAGGGAGAATGTGGACACGAAATTGACCAATTATGAATTAATTTCTTATAACGTGTGTTATCTATCCCCCTGAGAGCTCTGTTTCTCCAAACTCCCTTGCCTTGAGTGTAGTGCATAACATTATCTGCTCTGCATACTTCCTAAAGGTCTTGTTTTGCTGGTGTTTGGGAATCAACCACTGTATCGGTTTATCTTATTCCGATGTTCCCCATGCTTTAAGTTTAGTACCTGTCGAACTTCAAATTAAATAAAAACTAGCTGCTGCTGTTGCTAATTTGTTGTGCATGTTTAATTTAGTTGAACATTGGCGTTTCTTTCTGGATGCAGCCTCTCTCTTTGTTTCTTGACTCGCCTGAGGCCCGAAATTTGTTATTGCAATAGAAGTAGACCAGGTTTCTCTGTATTTAATATATATATATATATATATATATATATATATATATACCCAGTCTCGTTCTCAGTAAAATTGAGGTCAGCCCCATCGAATCCATTTTCGCACTCCTTTAGCTTAATTTTTAGATCTACTAGTCAACGTTGAACGTTCATTGCTCGTTATTATAAAATGCTTTATGACTGCTGTAAAAGTAATATTTGAATATGCATGAATTTTAATTAATTTATTATTAATACCAGGGAATATATATGTAACAATGAATGTTAAATCATTTATTTAATTTCTAATAAAGTAAAATTAAATGTTAATTAGCATACATGGACGTGAATGATGAATTGATTCTTGAATGTGAAATTTCAATTAACTTATAATTAGAATTAACAACGCATAAATGAAGATTGAGAATTAATACATTTATTTCATATTCTTCAAAATGTTATATATATATAGTTCTGCTGCTGCTGTCTAGTCTTTAACTGTGTGAACTTGATCTTGTAGGGTTCTCTCTCTTCCTTGCGTTCTTAATTGATAGAATGCACCATTATATGCGGAAATTGATCAAACTTAGGAGTAGTTCTGGAGACTCAAAACAAGAAGTCGAGAGGCTTGAGAAAGAAAAGTTGCAACTGAAGGAAAAAGAAGAGAGAGCTGCTGAAGAAGTAAAAAGATTACAGAAAGAAATCTCTAGTTTGACGGCCAATTTGAATAAGCTTAAGTCGGAGTCTGTTGAAAAAGACAAGAAGGTTGAAACAGCTGAAGCTCATGTTGTTGCTCTACAGAAACAAGCTGCAGATCTGCTTCTAGAATATGATCGTTTATTAGAAGATAACCAGAATCTTCAGAACCAAGCTTATGGTTTCCGCAGTTGAGAAACTTGATGAAATCGAACTGTAAGAAATTTAGAAATTTGTTCTGGTAACGGACGATGACAATGATCACGATCGGCCAGCTCTTGATGTTTCAGTGTTCACGTAGAAGGGATTTTAACTGCAGGGTTTAGCTGGTTCATCCAGTATTGTTATTATAGTTTTAGCAAACTTTGTCATCCTGATTTTGGTTTCTCCGATCCAACTTTAGGATATCTATTTCAGTTTTTCCCGACCGAGGAGGTGACTTGATTATGTGGATGAGAAGTTCACTTGTAATGTTCTTTTATTTCTCAGTGGATAGATTTTGTTGGAAGAACTTTTGGCTCTTGTTGGATGGGCCTTTGATATCCCTTTCTCATTAATTTGTCATATTGGCTAGTTTCATAGTTTCGATTAACATTTAAAGAATCTTCTTTGGCTTTCGTTGAACCAAAAATTAAAAATATAAGGACAATCGTCAACTGAATGTTTAGCACTCATCTGGACTTTATAAATATGATGATCCTGCAAACAGACCGAAGCTCATATATTTGTCTGCACGACAAACCTTTAGTTACAAAATTTAGTTTCAAAAGTTTCATTAACCTGCGATTGAAATTCTGTTTTTAAGTATATCACAGGAAAGAGTGGCAAGAAATATAATGACAAGCGTAGCTTCCATTTCTTAAGAGATCTAAAGCTTAAATTTCATATAAACGCAAGAATCTAGTTCAGTAAAAACCGATTCCCATTCAAGACTATGCAAGGATATGAACTTGACACGAAAAGTCTGACCTTTGCGGTGTCAAGTTCAATTCTTTTTCAGAAGCCAATTTCTATCTGAATTGAGTTAACATGGGTGGGTAAAGGAGTACAGCTCCAAGAACATGGTTATAGAAGATCGATGTGGAATGTATATATCAAACAACTAGGAAACCAATTTAACAAAATAAAGCAACTAATCACTACAAACTTAACGTTCTCCAATCTGTTTTGCAAATACAAAGATCATTCCAGTTACATGATAATAAATTGAAAATTACCCCATATACCAGACTTGCAGCGTTTAAAGATCGACCGGTAATCAGAGAGAGGAATGATCAATAAGATACCAAATAACCTTATCCCACTCGGAGATCAGACTTTTGACTCCAGTGCTAGAAGTATCTTCTTTCTTGGACCCTGAAACCATAGAAACAACCACCCGTGAGATTGAAATTAATAATTGGAAGAAAGTCAATAATGCAAGGAAATGGAAGTCCCTTCTTGACGTAAAGACTAGCTGATGCCATCTAAGTACGCTCTAGGTTAAGAAAAATTATCAGATCAGCTCTAAAATATAGTACTATTTTAGATATGTAATGAGAAAAGTGAGCTTCGTGCGAATTAAAAGTAGGCAACTCGCTCCTTGAAGAAGTCAGAAGAAGATAAAATACTAGCATGTTCAATAAAACTAGCTCTCTTCTCCCCAGCCCATTCCAAACATATTCCACAATTCTAAGTTCAATCATTCTTATACTATCTAGCATTGGATATTTAAATAGGCAAGAAACACCCGAAATTTAAGATTACTAGCATAAAGTAGTAGTAATCATCATCGTGCTTATTAACATTGTTAATATTCTTATTATCATTACTAGCATTCTGGTTTATCCAATACAATTACAAATAAATAAATGTCAGGAGAGATGAAATTTATTTTAGTTTTAATTTATTATTCCTACAATTGAATAATGGAGTGGTTTATATTTGTTATAACAAAGCACATTAAATAGAGGCATATTAGGAAACTAATATATTAACTACATTCTCAAATAAAAAATATGACTATAATTTGGGACAAACCAAACAGGAAAATGGACTGTCTTTTATGAAACGGAGGGAATATCAAATATGTTCTCATCACTCATTTTCTTGGCACATTTAAGAAAATTCTAGAACAATTACTCATCATTAACCCGAGACAAACAGAGATTTAAGCCAACCATTAAACTACATTTATAACAACCACTGTTACATTTACGATAAACCTTATCACATTCTTAAATCATTATTTGGAAAACGGATTATAGGTTACTAGGGATGCAAGTGTTGATTTACTTGTTATGGGAGCTCAAAATGCCAGAAAATGCACATGGTCTAATAATGGCCAAGCCTGACAATACATCCCCAAAGTAAAAAGAGAAAATAACAGAGCTCTCCCGAGGAAATCCATTAAACCCAACCTATTCATAACAATGATTGTGTTAATTCGTATACCCTCAAGGCTCAAACTCAGCTCATTATTTGACTAGCTGAAGAAGCTAGAGCCAGTTTAAATCTGGCCCATCTAATGATTCTAGATCCAAAAGCTCCCATTTACTCAAAACCTTCCAAAGAATTTTTTGACAGCTCACTTTCCAAATGAAACCACCAAACCAGTGCATCAAATCTCTCTTCACCTGATTTTCCTTCTCAAAAACCGACCTATATCCCACTCAGTTTTCAGCAAGAGAATATGGTCAGCGGTAGAATATAGCTTAAGAAAAACAGAAGGAAAAGGAAAGAAAGAGAAAAAAATGACAACAGGGAGAACAATCAAGAAGAAATTTGTTTAAAGGAGAGCCAAGTGAGAGATGAATCTTGGAAATAGTTGAAGAGTGACCAGATTTTCAGCAATAGCGCTCAAGACCTTAGCAATGATATGTTCGGCAATAAAGAGAAAAGAAAAACTGCCAATTATATAAGCTCATCCATCTAAGAATATGAACGAGAGGAATGCAAAACAAACAGTGCATAATTAAAAGGAATACTTCAATTCTGAACAAAAGTAATGAACTTAGTCGTGACACTAAGTGTTAACAAAGACAATTTGATATAACGGTGGAATCCTGAATGCTCACCATTGGTATTCCCAAAGCTTTCAGGTCTTCATCGCCCATGTGTACTAGGGCTGTCATATCAACCTGACAAAAACAACAAAAGTGCCTAAATAAATAATTAATGACCTTAGCCCATATATACAAAAACGAAAACAATAGATCCACGTACTTCTTCAGCCTGAAACGTGATTGAATATTTCTCGAGACCAAGGGACTGCAGGAAATTATCCACTGATTCAGCCTGCATTGAAGATGTGACCTTTAGGCGTGAATACATAATTGAAAATTACATCATTGTTTTAGTGCAATTCAGTATCACCCCCCACCCAAAACACAATTTTTTTTCACCAGAAACCAGAGGGGAGGGGGGAATCATAAAATATAAAGAAAGCAATCAGACAAGAGAAGACGTGGTATCAATCCTGCCTTCTGCTGAGTCTTCTTTTCAGAACCTGGGCCAGCAACTCTTTTGGGATCTGGCACAGTGGCTTCAGCTATGGCACTTTTCCTAGTAGGTTTACTGACGTCAGGAGCTGGCTTTGACCTCGGCTGCAGAGGCTTAGCTTCCACTGCCCGAGAATATAATGAACCGGAGAGCTTCTCCCGCAGATCCCTTGTACCTCCTGAAATTGACCCCCTCTCACTTTGGGAACCTTGATCGATGCTTTTTCTTTGGAGCTTCAAGCGAAGATCTTTCACACCAATTCTGCGGTCTACGCAGGCCATGAACTTAATATTAAAGCTGCATAACAAAAGTAAACAGAGCAACAATATATTTCTTGCAAACTAAAGCAACATAAACACTGTATACTTGGAACTTGGGGTTCATTCTCCTCAAAAAGATCATGTTCCCATTTGTCATCATCTTCTCTTTGCCTGCACAAGAATTAATTTGCTAAATAAAAAGTGTTTTTTTATCAGTAAATGCAAAAAGACTCCCATATTGTTTAATACTACTCCCCAGAGATGGTGCTCTGGTTCATTGGCTAGGTGAACATATGTTAACGTAATTAACTTGACACTCCCTTTCCATAGAATATATACTGGCTCGTATACACCTCAAATTATTAGCAGGACTTAATATCCTAGAAAGGGCACCAAAAAAAAGATTATTAGTTTTCATTTTTCTATTCTGAGTTCTGAATATTAGAAACTATGCATTTTGATCTTACATTATCTTACTAATCCCAAAAATGGGAGTGCATAAAAAAAGAAAGAAAACAATAAAAGATTCCAAATATTTAGCATCAATATTTCTCACAATTAGTAAACAACCCCAAATATAAATTTCCGGCCACTTTTGAGAGATTGGTAACTATATTACTAAAAAAAATCTCATCGAAAAAATAATGCCTAACTAATATGAAGAAAACATACAGTTTTCTTAAGCAAGACGACGCAAAGCAATTGGTAAAAACTTATAAGCAAATCAGTTCAAATCATAAAACAACAATACAAGACAAGAATTTAGTGTAGTTAGTTCACAGACATAAATAAGCATGTCGAGAAATGAAAAGGGATAACCTCTTGCCGGAGACAATCATCCGTCGACCAGAATCGGCGGCTGAATTGCCGTTAAGCCTATCCTTAATCGACCTATTAGCCTGGGCCTCCGCCTCCACTCGATCAGCATACATCGCGTGATAGTCACTAAAACTCGCAGGACCAAACCCTAAACCTATCCCTAATTATTGTGTGTGCACGAAATGCAAAGAATTATAGAGAGAAAGAAGAAACGAGAAGAAACCAAAGAGTGGGTTTTAGATTTTTATTTGTGAAAGAGAAACAAAACTGTACTGTGCGTGCGATGTGGATACCAGATCGGAGTTCGAGTTATGGAGTCATCCCATTTCCCTTTATTAAGCGGAGGAGCAATCATTAATTTATTAATTTATAGATAAATGAATAATTATTAATTTATAAAATATTTTATATAACTCTTATTATATTTTTCTATAATAATGTAAACACAAAAAAGGCACTCACATACATTCATTCAAGAGAAAAGCATTAATGTATATGGCTTAAAAATTTAACATCTCGAAATATTAATCGTTTTAAGAGGGTGTTTGGTAGAGATTAAAATTAAAAATATAATCGTTATTGTTGACTTTTATTAGAGGGGTGAGACCCAATAACGGCCATATTTTCAATTTTAATTGGATTTTAAGTCGTACCAAATAGACTCTAAGTTATTTAATGTATATATGGAATAAAATATGAGGAAAGGAATCATGACTTAGGCCTCAACTATGACCTAGGCAACATGATGGTCCGATAGATCAACCTCGATAGCCAATCAAAAACCTCAAATCAAGGCAATGATACGGAGAAACGTTGTGGTTGATATGATTTTGGGTAGCCAAGACAATTGTGGCAAAGGTCTATCAAAAGAAAACTTGATGATGCTGGGGAAATGTTCTTTTGTTAATTTCCTACTGAATTGTTTCATTAACAAATCATCTTAATTTGTGAGCCTCGTCTTCTCCCGTTTGGTTTTCAAGTAATCTATTCAAGTTTATCATAATTTTCAGTTAGCAAATGGGTGCCGTAGTTACCTGCCACGTGGTGCCGTGCCGTATCCCGGACGCGGCCACATCAATCCAATGATGAACCTCTGTGAACTGCTGTCCGGAAAGAGCAGTAATATTATAGTTACCTTCGTACTGACAGAGGAGTGGCTCGGTTTAATCGGCTCCGATAATAAGCCATCTAACATTCTCTTCGCCACCATTCCGAACGTCGTGCCTTCGGAGAAAGTCCGGGGATCCGACCCACGGGGGTTTGCCTTGGCTGTGTGGGACAAAATGGAAGAGCCAATCGAACAACTCTCGGATAAGATTCAGCTTTCTCCGGCTCTGATTATTGCTGATGCTTGTCTTCCATGGGCGGCTGATGTGGCAACTAGAAGGAATATTCCGTTGGCTTCACACTGGCCATTGCGGCGTTGGTATTTTCGGTACTTCACCATTTTCGACTTTCAACCGTAACGTGCATTATGAGATTTGCTCTATATGATCCAATAGGTGTATTTTCCTAATTAAGCAATGAAATTGCCTTGGAATAGGCCATATTCAGAAAGCAAAAGTTTAATGTCTTTATGAGAATAGCCGAATAGGTGTCTACCTATAACAAATTAACTTAATCATCGTCTCAAACCTGTCAAGTTTTTACCTAGAAAGTCAGTGGCGTCTCAGTTACATGAAGACTCTAACTCGTACCCCGAGTCTCTATTGGGCTGTTGAACTACTTCATTTAGAAGTTTAAGGAGTTGAAAAGAGGAGAAATATTACTTTTCATTATGATTTTGACAATTGCACAATCAACTTTGTAAAACTATCTATGTTATTTTGGAATGACCCGCCATTGCAAATTCTCTCTCGCAAACTTGTTGAATTTCTTTAGCCTTTTCTTCAAGTTGTTTCCTCTCTCGACTCTCTAAGTTCATAAACCTCTGCACAAGTTGTTTAATTTCTTCTCCTGTCATCAAGTTTTCCTCCTCGAATTCTCTCTTTACCCTCCATCCAATTTTCCAATCTTCAACAATCATCTTAGCATTGGGAACTTGATCACTCATTATAGGGAAAGTAAGCATGGGTACACCTGCTAGAGTTCCGTACATTTAGAGTCTATTTGTTTGCCATTTGTCACCTCATTTTTCGAAAAAAAATGTTACCGCTTATGGGCTTCACTTGACCCTTTTTTCGACTTTTATCTCACAATTTTTATTTTGCAACGACTACATTTCTTCTAATAATGAGCAAAAATTGACACCTAAACGCCCGTTTTCTATGGAATGTAATTTTACAAAATAAGAATGCCAAAAACAAAAACCAAGGTTAGAAAATTTATATGGAAAGGGATTTTCAAGTGGAAAAAGCCGTTCATTCCTATAGTTTATCCCATGTCTGAAAACAATAACAAAGGAAGAAAAAAGATGAACATGAATTGATGGATTATCCTTCTTAGGGGTACTGAATCCGACATTGACCTTTGGCTATGGACAAGAATCCGACCGAAGTTGTGATAGAGAACAAGACAACCAATGAGCGTAACTTTGTTTGCTTCTTGTCCATCAAACACGGAAGTTTAAGGAGAAATTTGGGATCCAATTTGATATTTTCCTTGAGAGGTATCAGGAAGGAATTGGAACAGAACAAGATCGATTCATAGTTAAATGGTTTACGAAACCCCCTCATAACCCCCTCATCACACAATTTCGCTTCCCAAGCCTTTTGTAGGGATTAGAATGGGATAAGTTTTATATGTAAATATATATTTTCTTTTGAAATGTAAATGTCACTGTTTGGTCACATTTTTTTGACAAGCCAGCAGCTCGTTCGAGCGACGACCAGAGCAACCCATGGATTACAAGTCGATGAGCCATTTGACCCAATTGCACCACTAATTCCACGTACCATCGACCACCAAACACTCAATTCATCACTTCCCATTTTCCCCAAAATCAGTGGATCCCAGTTCCAGCCTCCCGCCTTCTTGTCGCTGCCGTCTCCTATGGCGGTACCATCACCATTTCAATAATCATTATTTATGACATTAATAAATTAATGCCTCTTCAAAATTTATAGTTTTTATGCGCATTTGCCAAATACACCAAATTTTTTATATTAGTTTATACATTATTAAAACCATTATCAAATTCATTCTAGGTGAGTCAAATATAAAAGAAAACACAAAACAAAATATTATCAAATCTCGATTATTTGTATCGTGTTTTAACCAAATTTAAGAAATTTTAATTTTATATCGCCTAGAGAAATAAAACCGCACTAAGGGAATAGACACAGAAGAACCCACAAGGTTTATACAGAGAAATTCGCCACTAGGTACAATTTAAAAAAAAAAAAAAAAAACCTTGAAAACGTCAAATAGTGTACAGAAATGTGGAGAAATGCCTCATAAGAACAGGTATATTAGGAATATTGGGCATAACTCCACCTAATAAAACCGGCTTATTAGGGGAGGATTGTCCTCACCTTATTAAGTGGATTATTTATATTTTCCCAAGCAATGTGGAATTCTAATAAGGTAAAATATCTAGGTTATTTTGAATACCACGTTGAATTGATCAATGATGATGGTATTGCAAAATTGATTGAACAAAACCATCCAGGTAAATTTGGAATGGCCCACCTTCTGCAAATTCTCTTTCACAAGCTTGTTGGATTTCTCTAGCCTTTCTTGTGAGTTGTTTCCTCTCTCTACTCTCTAAGTTCATAAATTTCTGCACAAGTTCCGCAATTTCATCTCGTTTTGCCAAGTTGTCCTTGTCGAATTCTCTCTTCACCCTCCATCCAATTTGCCAATCTTCAACAATCATCTTAGCATTGGTAACCTGATCCATCATTATGGGGAAAGCAAGCATAGGAACTCCTGCTAAAATAGCTTCTTTGGTAGAATTCCAACCACAGTGCGACAAAAATCCCCCAATAGAAGGATGACATAGCACACTTAACTGATCACACCAAGGCACCACCAACCCTTTTTCCCCACAAATCTCTTTTAACCTCAATGTTTCACCTCGTGCCACCCACAAGAAACGTGTTCCACTTTTGCACAATCCAACTGCAATTTCATCCATTTGGGAGCTTGAAATAGAGAGAAAGCTGCCAAATGAAACAAACAAAACCGAGTTTGGAGGCTGAAGGTTTAACCACTTCAAGTAGTTAAGATCACCATTACTGTCTTTAACTTTAAAATGTGTTGTAGGGCCAATTGTATAGATTGAACATGAAGCTTTTGCATTTAGAGCATCAATGACTTGGGCTTCAAGCTCATAAACAGAAGCTAAGAGAAGATAGCGTGCTTTATGAATTGCCTGCAACCGCGCTTTTAGAAAGCGTTGGTAGTTTTCTTCCAACCTCATGACTGTGGGAAGGTCCGCTCCACGAATAGGAGAGAGCCCAGGAACGCAATCGACGATATCGTTTCCATTTACTGAAAACATAACAACGAAAAATCACAAATAGATTATTCTGAAGGATATTGATGCATGAATTAAGCAAAATGCTATATTTTCAATTTTAATTGAATTTTAATCTCTACCGAACACGTTCTTGGTTTTGTTAAAAATAAGATATTTAGGTATGTTTGGACCGAATTAAAATCTGATTTTAATCTAAGTCAAAGTTAAACAATCAATATCAACCACATCTTTCATGAGTCACATATCTTTCCAACCACACATTTCTAAAACTTCTATTACAATCAACTTAAAATCTGATTTTAATTTACGCCAAACGCCTTCTTAGTATATTTTGATAAAAAGTTGGTGAAATATGTGGTTGAATTGCTAATATAAAATGTGGATCCATAAAATGTGTTGTTAAAAACAGTAATTGATATTAATTTCAGTTTTTATCAATTATTTTAGTTAAATAAGACGTGCATAATATTTTTTGTCAAGATAAATAAAATAACTAAAAAAGCCAAAACACGCGCAGACATAAAGGTAGTCCATTACCAGATACATTGACCGGAAAGTGGCCGTTCTTGACCAGAAGGTCAAAATGGTAAATCATCGAAAACACCGACGCCGACATCGGCCAGAGCACAGCTAACGGAATGTTCCTTCTAGAAGCTACATCAGCCGCCCAAGGAACAATAGCGTCAGCGATAATAAGCGTCGGAGAATGCTGAAGCTCGTCCAAGAGCCTCTCGAACGGCTCTTCCATTTTACTCCCCACAGCCATGACGAATCCATTCGGGTCGGATCCTCGAACATGCTCCGACGGTATGACATTTGGAATAGTGGCGAAGCAGATATTATCTGGCTTGGCTGTGGAGCCAATCAAGCCGAGCCACTCCTCTGTCAGTACGAAGGTTATTAGAATCCTGCTGCTCTTTCCGGCCACCAGTTTGCAGAGGTCCATCATCGGGTTGATGTGGCCGCGGCCGGGATATGGCATGGCCATCACGTGGCAGGACGGTATTGGTTTCATGTCTACTGTACCAAAATCTAACTGAATTCACCAAAGTAAATAAATGAATAATTAATGCAGAATGAAACCGGAAAAGAAAAAGCTCATAGGATAGGAAAAGGTTTTGTAATCAATATGGTGCTGGGATGATATTAAAGGGATAATTAGCCCTGTTTGAGCCACATGAAATTGTTCGTTCTCATTCTCATTGTACATTATTCAATAAAATAATATTTTTCATCACATCAATAAATTTTCTTTCTTTTTTAATCACACATTCTCTATCAATCCACTATTTCAGAATACATTTTTTTCAAAATAATGTGACTCAAACGGGGTATTAATTACTTTATTTAACTTTGTTTCATAAAGTTTTTCATAAGATTAGTGAGCTTTAGGAGTTTCTCGTTTGTCATTGAATTTTATAAAATTTAATTTAATTTATCATTCGGAATTTCAAAAGTTTTCACATTACAAAATATAATCTCATCCCGTATATCACGAGATGGGATTACATTTTTTAAGTACAATGATTAATGGTGAAATTTTTGAAGTTCGATTACCCCCTGAAAATCACAAAGTTCAGTAATCAATCAAGTAATTGACCAATCTTTATATTTTTTTAATCTTTTACTTGTTCAACTGTAAATTGAAAAAAGCTTAAGAATGATGAGTGATATTAGAGGCAACAACAATTATCTATCATGACCAATAAGAAGGAGGCTATTCAATCTACACTCTACGTAGAGCACCCTATACTGGTTCGCATACCGCTATGAGGCTTTCTACATTCATGTTGGGCTATCTACCTCTATAAGGCCTCTACGTTCATGCTGGGTCGCTTACCGCTATGTGGCTCTCTACGTTCATGTAGGGTCGCCTATCACTATGAGGCTCTCTACGTTCATCCTGGGTCGCCTAGAGTTATGATGCCCTCTACATTCATGTTGGGTCGTCTACCACTACAGGATCAATGCAACACTTAACCATAAAAATTCCATTGAATTGGATGGGAATTGGACAGTAGTTATCATGGACACAACCAACCGCTGAATAGGTGGAGATCATCCATTCAGGACATGGGGGTAGTGGTAGGCACTATATGGGACACCTGTCGTGATAATCACTCAGTAGTTATATGGTTTTAGACACCTATAAACATTCTTAAGGCAAGACATGTATTGATCTTGAAATTCTGGTTATTTGAATATTCATTCTATTTTCTCTTCCTACGTTCCTAAACCACCTACTAATTCTCATGTCGAAAGTACAACGAAATGAAGTCTCAACCTCATTTTGCAGTAACGTATGTTCATTAGAGCAGTTGAAACACCTTGCACCTCAAGGAGGACACAGAGGCTTATTTCATACCTATTTCAGTAAAGAAATAAAAATGTAGTAAGGAAATTTTAGTTGAAGAGAAAATTTTCTAAGTTCATTCTCCCCCTTAACATTTTTCTTCTCAACGTGTCATGTTTCATATTTAACTCTTGAATAATGTTAGGAAGTATAAAATCATTCTTTAAAATTTATTTTTCCACGAACTCATTTTAAATTACATATTTTCTTAATAAAATAATTTGTACGTGAATTTATAATTTTTCCCTACTATTTAATTATAAGGTTTTTTTTTTAAAAAAAACTATTTTTCAAAAAATCTATTTCAAAAAATTTACATCAAACATGCTTTAAAATGTTGTGCTTGCAACATTTCTCTTTTCAGACAAGATTGAAATCTTTTACAAATTTTAAACGAAGTTATAAATAGAATAAGATAGATAATAGCCCTTAAGGTACATCTCCAAGTGGTAAAATGAGAATGTGGAAAAACTCCGACTTTACTTGAGGCTGTCGCGTCAAGGGTTTGAATCCTGAAATATCGAATTTGACATTTGGGTAAGTGCAAGTGTACAAGCAGTCTTCCACCTTGTACCATTAGAGACATAACCTGCGATTTACCTCCTTCACCAAGGCCCAGGGCAGGGTAGGTGGGGGCCGTCAAGGTTGCGGTTCATCATTTAGAATAAGATAGATAATAAATTTTATGGTGTACGTTTCTTCTTCAATCTATCCATTTCACTATGGAATTCGTCTTCAAGTAATTAGCCTCTATTTGACTACCAATTTATAATGAATCATAAATTCAATCAAAGGTAAATATTAATTTCAATTATACATTCATAATTAATACTTATTTATTATTCACACATTTTTTTTGAACCCACTATTACTCATTTTACTATTTCTCCTATTCTTTTTCGGAGACTTAGGTATGTTTGACCTCCATTTTGTAATAGTGATTTATTGGAAAATATTTGATTAAAAAATAGAGAAATTTATTAGGTTTACACATAAATATTTTATTGAATTCTTGAGAGAATACGTAGTAAAAATGAATTTGAGAAAAAAATGTGACACTAACATAAGTTCCTATTTGAGACCCATTTTTGGTTAAGAATGTATTTTAGAATAGTAAATTGATGAAAAATGTGTGGTTAAAAATATTAAAAAAATTTAAATTTATGTGTAATATTATTTTATTAAAAAATGTATAGTTGAAAAGATGAGGAAAAAAAACGTATTTTCAATATAATGGGATAAAACAAGGGTTAGTCCTTTCAACGAGGCGATTTTGCCAATTTTCTTATTCAAACTCCCACTTTACCCTTTGTCCAATCATCCAACCTTCAACAATGGAGGCTGCTTATTTTACATGAATTTGTCTTGTTTGTATTAATTCAACTTAAGTTCCTCTCAATGTACTCCCTTCGTCCTATTTATATAGGTCGATTTTTTTATTTTTTATTTTTTTGTCTCAATTCTATAGTCAATTTTTTTAATGAGAATATTTTATTTTGTTCGTTTACTAATATATTCTTATTTAATTTGTTTAGTAATAACTAATTTTTCTCACTTAATTTCTTTACTACTTCCAACAATAATTTACTACCATTTGTTGATAATTAAATAAGGTTAAATTAAGAACGTTTTTGGCAAAAAATATTTTTTAAATAATATTAAATAAAAAGATTTAATCCGTGTGAAAAACAAAAACAGTTTATATAAATGGAACGAATATAGTACAATTCTTTGGTAACAATTTTCTAATTCAAAACAGGAAAAAACTGATGTAACTTTACTTTTGACTTTCATCTAAGTTTTTTCAAAAAGTAACGGTACATTATTATATTTTGGTATTAACTGTGAAACATAAAACTAGCGTGTTTTAAATTATTAGCCATAGTGTACAATTACTAAAGAGGTATTAATAAATTTAGAGTACTAATAATGTAAATAATAAGTGGATGCGAAGAGACGTGTGAACTTTGCACCATCCTTCCGAGATCCTTATAAGCAACAATGTACTTCAAATCTTTTTATAGACCTTGGCCTCAATATTTTATGGATAGGGTGGCCTTGTCGGGCAATGGCACCAAACAATCCGCTTTGCACCTCTACTAGTATCAATCACGAAATCGTGTAACGATGAAGTCTCGCCAGAGCAACAATTTCGGCAAAATTTATATGAAGGTTGTAGCGAAATTGATCTTCGATTGGTAGATTTCCGACTCGGTTTAAACTTACCATTATCGAACCACAATCAATCGGCTCCAACCCACAACTATTTCTATAACTTTGGTTGCCACTTCTAATGTACCCACAAGAAACATAAGTATGGTGATGTTTGCAAAGCCACAAAGGCAAAGAGAAAACAATAGAGACAAGAAGAAGAAAAAGAAAGGAAGCAACCATGATTCTTTCTCAAAACACAAAGCGCGCACACATTAATAACCCAACTCAATAGCCACTACTTGGGCCATAAAATGTGTTGGTCATTTTCGGGTCGACCCAAGTCAACGGTGTCGATAAATTATCCAAAACTCGTTTTAAATAATCACCTGAATTTATTGGATATCAAAACCTAACAAATCTTCATTTTAATACCCAATCAACCTACAAGCAACCATAACACAGTTTATATTTACATAATCGAAGTAACAAATAAAATTAGTATAACAAACCTTACCTCATGTTTCGAACATGAAACACATAATATACTTACTTTATGTACTCACCCAAAAAAAAAAAATCCTTTATGTACTCACCAGAGCTAATGTAAAAAAACACACAAGTAGAAAATATATAATCACAATAATCAATAAAAACAAATAAATATACGAGGAGATATCATATAAAATAACGCACAAATCTTTTCAAATACGTCCACACATAACAACAAACTAACACCAAGTTCATCAATTAAGTAGTCAACACATATGCAACAAATGCATAAATGACCTCATGAAAAGATTTTACCACACTTATCTTATCACATTCCGTGTTGCTCGCACTTTGAAAACACATATCTCACCACATCGCCAACTTACTTACTAGATTGATCACTAACTCATGTCTAACTGATAAACCTCAATAGATCCTAAATCCACGGGATAATTCTCTATCGCCACAACACTTCTCCCAAACTAATTAGATAATGGGTCTCCACATACTGAAGTGGTAGAAGTGCTTCTCTCATGCTCCATCTGATCAAGATCTTCACAGATAAAAGATTCCAGCATTTAATCACATACTCACTTGTGATCCAAATTTCATACTCCACATATCCAGTATAAATCACCAAAGTACCCTTAGGCATCTATAATCCACCTTATCAAAAGACACACAACACACTTACTACTAATGCATATCAAACCTACTGCACGAAAAAAAAAAAAAAAAACACACACACACACACACACACATTTGGCGATTGGAAAGGTTAGCGCTCAATTTAAATTGACATACACACCACAAAATTACTCTAACACTAAAACTCAAGAAATCCACAAAGGATTGGGTGGATATGTCACTCGCAAAGAGAATAGAAGAAAAAATTGGTTACTCCACTACACTTACAAAAGAGGCTCGCAAGGAAGAAGATAACTCGTACATAGTTGCGTCACATAATATCACAAATCACATAGACTTACAAAGATATGGGAGAGAATCACCCCTCTTTTCCATTGAAAATTAAAACTTCAAAATGTGAAGACATTTTGAAAAATAGAACAATTAAAGTGCACAAATAGGTCACACAAAGTAATCATAAGATTGCAGTATATACCATTCTAGATTTTCAGGATTTCGTGAGACTCGAGATCTTAGTGTCAAGTGAATGTTTAAATGGGTCAAATCTAGGTGTCTAACAGAATAATCAATGCAACACGAATGTATGTCAACAAAACTTCAAACTCTCACACAACGCAGGCAATTAAACACATAAGCAATATCAACTTGCAATTAAATCCACACACTTCAATTAGAACAAGTAATTCCTAAATTTATAGCATATGCAATGGTTACCCTACACGGTAACCTTAATCATAAAGTCACCCCCACATGATGACGTGCTAATACTGAAATTTAAATCAGAATAAGCCAATATACCAGAGCGAACCAACCCGAGTCCGTAAATAACGAGAGATGCAAATTTATCACTTTGGAGTCACAACTATTCACCCTACAACTTTCAGCAATCGCGGCAACCAATTGAGCTTAAGTCAAATCCCGAACGAGTAGGAGTAAAATCGTCTAAATTTCACTGTAACACTCAAAACTGAAAACGAACACCATCACAGGGTTCATCTCGTCGTTCGGAGGAAACTGTCCGAAGAAATTGTCTTCGTAGATGCCCTCGTGTGCCAACATGCACAGTCATCGAGTTCCACACGTCGTCGTCGATCACTCGCCACCTACCCAAACAGCCTCTGTCTGCTAAACATGCCGGTGGTCTACGTTCGTCCAACGGGTAAGTGGCTTGTCTGGAAAACATGAAAATAGATCCAGTCATATTGATTTTGAACTGGACATCTTCTGGGATCTATTTTCGCTGCATTTTCCTGCCAATTTTTAGCCCGATTTTCACCCAAAAAATCGTATATTTCTTGCTTACCAACGCTTGATACCATATGTAGTGAAATTGATCTTCAATTAGTGAATTTCAGGCTAAGTTTAAACTTACCAATATTAAACCACGATCGATCAATTGACTCCAACCCATAACTATTTCTATCACTTCTAATGTACCCACTAGGAAAACAAGTATGATGGTGTTTGCAAAGTTAGGAAGACAAAGAGAAAACAATAAAGGCAAAAAACACGAAAAAGAAGACGAGAAGCAGCCACGATTTTCTCTTCAAACGCAAAGCGCACGCACATTGATAACCCAACCCAATAGTGTTGGTCATTTATGGGTTGAGCCAAGTCATGGCCTCGCTAAGTTGTCCGACATCTGTTTTGAATCAATGCCTAAATTTATTTGGTATCAAAACCCAACAAAAATTATACATGCAATGAGAGAGAGCTAATAAAGTTCTTGAAGTAGCTTTTCATGTCAAAAACTTTTATTAAACAAACCTTTAAGTTGATTTATAGTTATCAGACTCAACCTGGACATAGACTTAGAAAATGGAGCGGATCAATAGGTTAGTGGCTCAACCGATGACCGGTGGTTCAATGGACAGGTCATTACATAAAAGTCTACAAAATATATATATATATAAAGTATAATTTTTTTGGGAGCAAAATTAAAAATTCTATTTTGATTTTCACTAATTATTTAGGTTTATAAAATAAAGTAAAATGTTGAACCAAAATTTTTTAAAAGTTTTTTTTTATAAAAGCTATAAATGATTCATTAGATATGTATAAGTTATTGTACACATTTACTAAAAAACTTTATGTTCACGTGATGAGGAATCCACTATTTTTTTAGAGGTCCAATGTTCAATTTCTTTGGACCCAAAATTTTTTGTAAGAGGATTTCAAAGCCTAATCAAATCGGTCAATTGGGTTGGGTAAATAGCCGGTTAACTCGGTCAAAGTCAAATTTTGACCAAGTCAAGTACATTTCTATCAAATTAATCTGTCTGGTCCGATCAAATGCCCAGGCCTCAGGTTTTTCGAGCCGATCGCTCGGGCCGGGCTTTATAACTATGAGTCGATCAATCATTTTTTTTATCCACACATTTCATATGATTCACGATTTATTACTCATTTATCATTCCCCTACTTGGTTCAACATAAAAATTAAAATTCAAGTCAAGTTGATAATTAATCATAACTAGACAATTCACGAGTCGCCACATATTATATCAACTTTTATCGAAATTTACTAAAAATATGATTTTAGTTTAAACCAAACATGGACCATATACACACTCTGTATGAGATAACTCGTAAACACAGCCAAACAAGCACTAATTCCATGAGGACATCTTCCATTTGCCCCCATGTACCACACGCTTTCTGCTCTATCCATACGATCCACGCTACTCTTTCAAATTCTCGTGCAATAAGCCCATGGAATATTAAAAATTAGGTCATTGAGCATAACATAATATTATTAGCTTTAATACGCTTCCAGAACCATTTTCTTCCGTATAACATTACCAATGTTAATAATTTAAATAAGGGTAAATATATAAAATAAAATAAGATAATGTCAAGATAATTGAAAAGTTTTAAATTTTTTTTAAAATTTTTTTATGCATTCTTACTTTTTCTATTCTGAAATTGTTTAGTTCAATTGGCAGAAATAAATTTCTACACTCACGGATTTATTGACATCTAGATCGTAAAAAGCCGTCTGTTCTCATGCTGGGCAGTAAAGGTTGGAGAAGGATAATAACTCATTCTTAAGATCATCGTTTTTAAGACCAAAGAGACGGGACCCCCGGTGGGGGGGGGGGGGGGGGGTCTCTCCATTCCTTGTTCTCTGTTGAAAAGATTGAAAAAAATCAATTATTCACAATTGAAAATGTTTTTTTTTTTTTTTTTTGCATTCTTACTTTTTCTATATTGAAGGTGTGTTTGAGCCACATTATTTTATAAGAATGTATTCTAAAATAGTAGATTGATGGAGAATGTGTGGTGGAAAAAGAAGGAAAAATTATTGATGTCATAGAAAATATTATTTTATTGAAGAATGTGTGGTTGAAAATGAGTAGAAGAATGAGAATGAGATTTTGTGGATGTTTGACACCCATTTTAGTAGAAAAATGTGTTTTTGAATAGTGATTGATGGAAGAATGTGTGGTTAAAAAGTAAGGAGAATTTTTAGGTTTATGTGTAATATTATTTTATTAATAGAATGTGTGGTTGAAATGAAGAAAGAGAAAAAGAATAATGAAAATGAGAATGAGAAAAAAATGGGTGCCAAAATGTGGCTCAAACACGGGCTGAAATTGTCCGTTTCTTATATTTCTTAAATCAATGTTAAAGACGCGATATAACAACAAAGTGAATTTACGTAAGAGAGATCAATCTTATTCGTGCAATATCAAACTAGAAAACTCAATTTTAGCCCCCAAGTAAGATGGACCTTTTTTTCTACCATAGATTGCTTGAAAGTAGACGAACAAGCCGTTATACGAAATTGAAAGCCTTTTTAATCTAACCTACACCTTGAACCAATAGAGAATACTTAGGATTATCTAGTTAACAAAGTTGAGAAAGGTGTAATCAATGAAGTTTCCAACAAACGCTTGTTCGTCTACATATTTATATTTTTGAAAAGGATCATTTTAGAACATTTTCAGTTTTAAGTATACCATCATTAAAAATAGGAAAAGTCAGAAAAATAAGATTAAAATAATTCATTAAAAGAAGAAAACAAAATAAATGTCCAAAAGGTCCAATTTCGCAGGAGGCCTTCTCCAATCATCGTCTGCGGTGTCCAGCCCAGTTGCGGGCGCCAGAATAGTTTTTACAGAAATTTAGTGAGAGAAAATAATTACGTACAATTTTAGAGAGAGAAACGAAGGACGAACAAAACCAGAAACTCCATTTACATATACGGAAACAAGTACATATATTTATACGTAGAGGATAAATGCTTTGACGGGTGTATACAGAAATATTCTCGTGCTTTGAAATGAGGTACGTTTTACATCAAAAGCAAAACCCTAGAGCATGGTAAAAAGTTCTTAGGATCTCCAATTTTTAGCACTAGCTTGTAATTTCCTCGTACATAGTCACAATTCAGCTATAATTTGTCGTCTGTAACTTCTAAAACACTGGAATTTGGTGGTTTGCTCAAGTTTATGCGAACCCTAGAATTTTTATTGAGCACTTTGATTGAATTTTAGTGGTTTAATTTGGGAAATGAATGTGGGGGTTTTGATAGTGTGGTTCTGTTAATGCATTTTTGTTAAATTGACCCGAGGGTTGGGGGGTAGAGTTGTGTTGTTTCTGACTTTCTGTGAGCTTCTGTATTTATCCGCATTTAATTGTTCTGATAATGTCATGTGATTTTCATGTTAACAAAGTTGATTTTGTACTTACTGAGCTGCAATATTTTCCTTTTTGGAATTTTTAGTTGGCCAGCTATAGGAATTTGAGAGATATTGTATAGCCAATGCTGCACGCGAGAGTAAAGAAAATCACATCCTCTCTCCCCTGGCTGCAAGCAGTATCTTTACTATAGATACTGTTGCATGTTGCTTTATCGGACTGTGTGTGTGGTATGTGTATGTTATATGCATATGCTTGTAGTTTGTTGTACTTCCACGAGGCTGATTTTGAGGATATCATTCATCATATGCTATGATACACATGATTGTTTGGGTTTCACATTACATAAAATGTTACAGGCATTTCACTATGAATTACTTTGTGTCAACTGAGACGAAACTTAGATTGTTGTATCATGTTATTAGATGGTGATGCCTGACAAGACTATTTGGCATGGGTGGGTTACAGGAGAATGAACAGCTGTTAAAAACTGTTTTCTTTCCCTTTCAAAAACGTAAATTTTACAAAATCTTTTGGAAAAATATTTTGCCCCCTCAATTTTCAGCAATTTGAACCTCAGTATATAGGTGCTATGCACAGAAATTTGGTGTTAATTGTGGCAATACTATTAGTTTTGACTGTAAAAGGTATAGGCAATCCAAGTTTTCAAAATTTATTTCCAAATTCCATGTTAATTTTTTTTTCAGTGTTGGACTAATAGTATAATTAACACTCAATCTGTATTTTCTGGCAATTGGCAAATATAAATTGCACATTTAATGTTCACAGAGTTCCTATCCTCTACCATGCTGTATTCAAATATATTTCCAATTTTGTGATATTTAAAATGGGGTGTCACGTGCATGTTATATTCCTTGTGTGAAGTTTTTGTTTGATGACAAAGTTCTAAAATTAAAATGAGGTGCATTTTATATGAGCTCGGTTAATAGAAAAATGATGGAACAAGTTTTCTTGCCTGAAATGAAGAGGCATGTCTCTGGAAAAGACAACTTGATTCTGTCTGGACAAGACAAAAGCAAAAGATGGAGAGGATGCTGTGCAGCATCGAAGTCTAATGTTTTTCCTCATCTTCCTTTTTGATATGTATATATCTCGCGATTCTTGGTCATTAGGCATTTATGAGGAAATTCTGTAATGGCTGTAGCATAAATTGGTTTAAATTCCACATTCACTGAACCTGCTGAAACTTCTTGTCGATAAAGTAGTCTCCTTCCCTCTTTTTTCAATTGATTCAGGGAGCATATTGGTATGGCCATTTTATGTCTCTTATTCCAATTTCTTGTGTGTGACTGAGTTTGAGTTCTGCTGGTTTTTGTTTGTAGCAGTTTTTAAGTCTTGAATTAATGGAGAGAATTGTCTGTATCTATTAAAGGACGAATGCACGGATGTAGTTCCGCATTTATTATCTTAGTCAATGCTGAGGTTGATTCTATGGGACTAGTTGGTATTGGTAGCAAAACTTCTCCACTGCGAGCTGAAATTGAGAAGGTTCAGTCAGAGCTTAGGTATTGCTACTCGCTTTCTATTAAACTCTTTAATACAAATTATTGCCAGTCCTAAGATTTATTCTTGTCATGTCCACGGAAAATTATTTCTTTTAACAGGCAGGAGTATAATGTTCGAGATGAAAGGAGAAGAGAGCTGGAATATCTTGAGAAAGTATGGAGCTGAACCTAGATTGGCTTTCTGAGTTTTTATTAAACTTTAGGTGGTAATGACTGTTTTTTTTTTTTTTCCTTTTCTTTTTCATGCAGGGTGGAAATCCATTGGATTTTAAGCTTGGGAATGTTGCTTCAGTCAGCATCCAGTCAACTTCGTTAAGAAATCAACACCCTGATCAGTGTGTCGCTAGGTATTTTCACTGCAGTTATTTTGTATTTTTAATTTGTTAAGTCCTTCAAGTTCCATGTATTTTTGTTCCTCTAATTGTTTACTCTGTCATTGCAGTGAACCAAAAGGCAGTTTTGCACTTATAGCATCACCTCATGGAGACTCTGTGGAAAGTAGTGGTGGGCCTGGAGCACCTCCTCGCGAGCCCAATAGTGCCGATAATATCATGTTATTTGATGGTAAAAATGAATTCTCTGAAGGTGATCAGAACTCTTCACAACCTAGCAGGAGTGACATTGCTCCATCAGAGAAATCATCTTATATTGGTGGGAGTCAAAATGTGAAAGAATTTGGGGAATCTGATGCGTTTGGTCTCCCTAGGAAAGCTTATAAAAGAAGGTACAGGTCCCGGCCAAGTAATGATCGAATCAAGTCAAGTTCAACAGATGTAGTTCTAACTCGCGGCGGTCACAGCTCTTCTTTACCTCCTCTCCGAGGCCCCAGGGATGTAAAGGAACTGGTTTCTGATGCAGAAAACTATATCAACCAAAATACACCATCAAATTGTAACTCAAAGCCTACAAGTCCAATGGATAATATCCTTCATATGGCTGTACCCTCAGTCAGCCAGCGGGATATGCAGTTGGACCATGTAAGGGTTGTAAAATCAACTAAGGACGCGATAAAAGATGGTTCACCAAATGCTGCATCAGATACTAATACTTCCAAAATCCCTCTGGACAATCAACACAACCAAAAATCAGTTTCTGAAGCTGAAAAATCTCCAGATCAAATGGCCTCTGATGGACCTGAGCCATTGCAGTCAAGGGAAGAGGTAACATCTGCAGTCATTGAGTGCCAGCCAAGTGTGATTCCTGCAAAAGATGAGAGTCAATCTTGTTCCTGTCATATGAATGGTCTCGGTACCGAAAAGGGTAATCAGATAAAAAATGATGCTCAAAATAATAGCACAGAGCGTGGCACAAAGGGTTTGGATTCTGAGTCATCTTGCACTCAAACCATTTTAAGTATCGATGGAAACAATGGGGGCGAAATGTGTACTAACATGAGAAATGTTGACTCAAATGGGAGCATTAACAATCAAGCCTCAGTGATTGATGGGATCCCAAATGCAGAAGGGGATGAGTTGTTCAGAGAAAAGAAAGAGAACAAAGCTAATGACAATAGTACTTCTGTTATTGTCGGGAGCAATTCTACACATCAAAGCCTCCAAGAGAATGGCATTCTGCTCAAAGGTCAGGAAGAATTAAATGGAAATGCACCTGCTTTACAAAATAAGGTGAAAGGTCAAGTTATCATTGAAGGAATGGAAGCTGGTTGCCACACTGGATCAGAATCAGAGAGGAAACGTGTCGTCCTTTCACATGACAATCCTGAACCTGCAAGCATTAATCATCAGGATTCTATTAATTCCTCAATTTCAAAACTTCCCAAGGCATCAATGGCTAGGGTTTCTATTGTTGTTACTTCTGAGGCACAAAATTCCTCAGTGCCCAACTTGAAATTGGGAAGCAAAGTTGCTGAAGACTCAATCTTGGAAGAGGCACGAATCATTGAGGTTATATATCTGCATTATTGTTTAATATGTACCCGTTTTTTATGAAACTGAATAAAATCTTCTTTAACTTTGTATTTAGGCGTTAAAGATCTGACCTATTATGTTGAACAGGCAAAGCAAAAGAGAATTTTGGAGTTATCCACTGCTACCTCTCCACTGGAGATTCGCCGAAAATCTCATTGGGATTATGTACTTGAGGAAATGGCATGGTTAGCAAATGATTTTGCACAGGTTTGATTTTATAAACAAACCATGTCTTTTGTTTCCAATACACGTGACCCGTTGCTTTTGGAGCAGTTTGAACTACTGATTTTTATGTAGAATGGCCTTTTCTGGCAATATTTTTTACTCCACTTCCTAGCTTTAAGAGCCTTCCTGTTTTACAATATCTTCATTTAGGAGCGTCTTTGGAAGATAAATGCTGCTGCTCAAATATGCCATAGAGTCGCTTTTACTTCTCAGTTGAGAAAACAAGTAAAAGCTTCCCACATGAAGGAAAAGAAAGTAGCTTATACCTTGGCCAAGGCTGTCATGGAGTTCTGGCATTCTGTACAGGTATTTTTGGCGCTTCTGCTTTTGTTTCGTCATTTTCCCTGCTCATGGATTTTTCTTGATTTTGTTTGTTTATTGATGTGGAGGATATTATCTTATGTTATGGGGGCTTCTCAATCCATTATAGGTTGGTATTTATGGTTCTACCACGTTTTTTCTTTTCTGCTTTGGGAATTGCTTTGTGAATTAATTTTATGGCATATTTTTCCTGGATGCGAGACTCACATTTTTCTTCTTTTTTGACGAAATTCTTGATTGAGATTATCGAATTAATAATGAGGCAGATGCAATGCAATTTAAAGAGATGTTAAAAGGATCTATTGGTTATTGAATTGTAAAATCGCAATTATTGTTGATGAACTAATTTTTAAATTTAAATCACCTGCGATACTTATGTTATTTACTATCCATTTTTCTGTAACCCTCGAGAATTGATTTAGAATTGTCTGGATATTTTTGTATCTTTATCTGGTTAGAGTTGTGCTTATTTGGCAATGAGAAAATGCGATATTTGTATGTAAAAGGAGAGACGTGTATTAGTTGTCCATGTATATTCTTAAAGTGTCATTCTATGACGACTCCATTGTAACAAGTTGAACTTAAGCTCTCATGCTCTTTGGGATGTATGGATACAAGCAATCGACCTGTTTTAACACATCCTTTTGGTTTGATATAACTTGATGAGTAATAATGCTGCTTTCTTATTAAAATTGCTAGTTGAGGTTAGTCGTCTTCCATCCATGATTGAGCTCGTATCAGCTTAATAACCTCATTATTTATTAAGTGAGAAGGGTAGAGCAAATTGATTTCTATCTAAGCACTTCGTGGTTGTGGCAGGAGAAAAGCAAAGAGCTGGAGCTGCAATCTCCGAAGGAGGGTGTACTTGCTGTCGAGGCTTACGCACTGAAATTTCTGAAATATAACAACTCCGATGCTCTTCCTTGCCATGCTGAAGCGCCGATAACTCCAGATAGGATATCTGATTCTGGAATCCTGGACATGTCATGGGAGGATCATTTGACTGAAGTATGAATTAATATCATGTATCATTATTTTTGTTGAATTTGCATCTGCTCTCTCTCTCTCTCTCTTCGCTTTCTGCACTCCTTTCTTCTTGATTGCTTATTTATCCAATCTTGGTTCATGTGTATGCTTATTATGAACATAGAAATGGTTGTATGTGCATGAGAATGCAACTCTTTGAGTTGTATTAATGTTGAAGTTGGGAAGTAGAGGAGTTTACTTACCTGTCTCTTTCGACGCTATCTTGCAGGAGAACCTCTTCTACACAGTTCAGCCACAGGCTATGGAATCCTACAGAAAATCAATTGAATCTCTTGTGGCTCAATACGAGGTAAATGAGTAGCGCACTTTGTGGGCACCATAGGTGATAGGGTGACTTGTGATTAATTGTTTGCTTCATCTTTTGATATTTTTATTTTATTTTTGGTAAGAGCTCAGCCTAACGAATTCTTATTTCGATGGAATTAATGTCAATGGCCCTCTTACTAGACTTAAGTCAGTCAACTTAAGAAATATGTAAGACCATTAAGCAAGACGCTAACCACTACAATGGCATATAAAAAGTTGGTCCTAGGCTAGCACTGTTGTCGAAGTGTGTGTATTTATGTACTGATAGTTATTTCATAAATATCTATTCACGTGTGTCAATATCTTCTTACCCTGAGGGGTTTTGTGGAAGCTGTGAATTGGGATTATAGACAGTGAGCCTTGGAATCTATACTTTTTTGCACCTTGTTTATGGTGGACCAGTAATCAAGACTTCTTTACCACATCGGACTCTCTTCATTCAAATAGTAATCATCCACATTTCTGTCCAGATAATGAGGTTAGAGTTCTAATAGTGATGACAAGTTACTATCAGATGAAATATTTAGTTTTTTTGTGTAATTGACAAAGTAATCAACACATGGAACAAAATATTTGGTGTTTTAAGTTTATGTTACCAAGAAGCACAAGCATCTGAATTTTTCTCCAAGGACCACACAACAAGAAGTTAGGCTTCTTCGGAAGTTAAGCTGATTTCCTTTGAACATCTTCGCAAGGATTTTCCTCAATTGTGCATTTGGTTTCTTGCTCGTTCCACATCGATTCTTAACATGATGACCAAAAACTAAACCAGTATAAGCTCATTTAAACTTCATATAATTATTCTATCTAATAATCATATTCCTAAGTTTCGTCTAAACTTGCGTTGCCAAAAATCTCGGCATTGGCACCTAGAAGGATCTATCAACAATAAAAACCAACATAATGCAAGCAAAATAAATGCAAATGCATAAATTCTATAACGTGTTGAGTAAACAATGCAAGGATATTGCAATAGGTAATTTTCCAGCTTTATGCTGTTATGTCTCATAATCATGGCCGAGCCTTCATTCACATCCTTAATAATTTGATATATCTAACAAAAATCCATTTTTTTTTTTGCTAGCACCCATGACATCACTTTCTAGGGATGGAAAAATACTCCATCCCACCCCATCCCTGCATTGCACCGCCTCGAATTGTCCCAAAACCCGTCTGAATCTTTCTATTTTATTTTTATTTTATGAAATTTAAATTATATTTAAAAAATATAAAACAATATTAAAAATAAATTAATTATTAAGCAGGATGTAATAGAGATATTTTACCCCCCCGGCCTCAACTCCCGTCCTTACCACTTTCCTAAGAACTTTTTGATATGATTTTTCTAAACTAAGAAAACTTCATACTCGAGTCTGTCTTCATTTTCCTGTACATTTACACCAATCACTAAAGTAGGTAGAGGGCTTTCGCAATATACTTGCCAGGCATACAGGCCAGTTATCTCACCTTGCAGGAAAGACACTTTACACATCACACGCAATGGAAAAAAAGTCTTATTCCTTTTGTTTCCTTTTCAATTTAACATTAGGTTAAAAGATGGACAGTTAAGTGATAATTCTCGATAACTGTCGTGGCATGTGTGTCAAGTGGCTTCATATAGGCAATATCTCTGAATTAGGTAAAACTTACATGCTAGATCTCCCTCACATAAACCAAAATTAAAATGGCTCTTTAATCCCCCCCCCCCCCCCCAATATCGAATGTGACTATACTAATATTTCTCAAGGACCATAAATCATTATAACATGATTTTATTCCCTTTTCTCAAGTTATCATTATGTTAGAAGAAGGCAAGTAATACAGTGATATCCTTTTTTACCCAAAGCATTCTATGGAAATGTCTATTAAATGATTTTGTAGTTAAAAGACAAATTACCTGAATATTTTTCCAGATAATCTGGCCATTCTAGTGTTTCATCTGCCGGATATGAGTAGGTCATGTTTTTTACACTGTAAAGGTACTTGTCCAATCTAGGTATGTGCCCAGACCTCTCCTCCTTGGTGGAATCATCCTGCTTCTCAAAAATGTGGAACTGTGAAATTTTTTGACAGTACATGGTTCATATTTAAGTTATTTTCATTTGACAAAACAACTAGGATATGTGGTGGGGTATTGTCTGGAGCTAACTTGCATGATTAGTACTTATTTAATCTAGGTCTGTGTCCAGACCTCTCTTGCTTGGTGAAATCATTCTGCTTTTCATTAAAAAAGAAAAAAAGTGAAACTGTGAAATTTTTTGTCAGTACATGATTTGTATTAAAGTTTCCATGGGCAAAACAACTAGGATATGTGGGGGTTTAGTCTGGAGCTAACTTACATGTATAGTGCCCAAGGGAGAATGATTTTTCCGATTTGGTAGGGTGAGTTTCTTATATGCGGCGGTGTACACCTTGTGATTTGGGTTTGTGCCACCTTTTTTTCTTTTGAACCAGGGGAATGGCGATTCTACATCGGGCCTCTAATTTTTTCCACCTTATCACAGGTTTCGATTGTTCAGTCTTAGAATCATGCTAACAGTTGTGCTGGATGTAGCTTCTGAATCTTGATTATAGGAATCACTGTAATGGGAAATAGTTTATCCTCTGCAACCACTGTTTTCAATTGGATTTTTTAGTCATAGTCTAGAGTTTAACGTCATTAAATGAAAACCATTGAGAGAAATGGAAAGTACTTGTGCTGGTGATATTCTGATCCAAGATATCATGACTCGTCAGGTGGAATTTTTTTGTAGTAATTGTTATATCATTTTGGTAATTAGATGAAGGTATGTCGTATAGAAACTCAAAACAGGGAAAAAAAAAATCAAGGAAAAGAGAACTGTTGTTTTCTTTCTATGATCGTATCTAAGCTATTATTACAGCTGAAATTTTTTATTGACCTAACTTATTGATGCTATTACATTATTTTTGTGCTTTCTCAGAAAACTGGAAGTACTGTGCAAGATGAAGCGGATATGTCTGCATGTGATGATGTAGCAGGTATATTTGTGATAATTTCACTTTGTTTCCACCTGCTTTCTGATTAATCATTTTTCTGGATGATATTACCTACTAAAGACTTTGAATTTCAAGATAATGCATATGTAGAGGATGAAGGAGAAACAAGCACACATGACATGTCAGTGGCCTTTGATGGTAGCAGATCTTCAAGATTTGCCGAAAAGAACCCAAAACACTTGACAAATCCTTATGGTGCAAGGTTATACAAAACAGGTCCCCAATTTTTGCCCGTGCAATGTATTGAAAGTAAATTTGCAACACAACAATCTGCTTTACTGGCAAAACGCCCAGGCAGCACTCTTAATGTGTCAATTCCTACAAAACGTACGCGGACTGCTTCCAGGAGAGTTATCAGCCCCTTTAGTGCAGGAACATCCGGGGGCATTCAGATATCTAATAAGACAGATGGTTCGAGTGGTGATACTGATTCATATCAGGATGATCAGAGTACTTCACGTGGTGGATCCCTTGTTCCAAATGGTTTGGAAGTTGAATCCGTTGGGGAATTTGAAAAGCAATTGCCATTTGAATCTGTACAACCATGGACAAAACCTAAGAAGAAAAAGAAAGAGAAGCATCTGGTAGACAATTACTTACATTTTCTGATTGACATATTGATTTGTCAATAAAAATAAAAATGGTTGACCTTTTCTTCGGTATTTTTGTGACAGAATGCTACATATGAACAAAGGTGGCAGGTTGATTCCAATTTTCAGAGTGAGCAGGTGAATCATTTTACTTCCAAGAATTATGAAGTTAATACGAATGGTTACTTGTATCATTGCCAAGTTTGTGAATTTTGAAGTGTGACACAGAGGGAGAGGGCAATCCTTTTCAATCTACTCTTATAGTTTAGACAAGAACAAGTACTGTGGATGCACATGAGTTTGAATTGAAAGGATATTTTCTCTCATTGTTTATTTTGCAAAAATATTTTTGAAATGCACCCTGCGGTTTGAAAAAAAGGCTAAATCAAGCATTTTGGCCTGATAAGGCTAGATGTAAGCCTCAACATAAGCCAGTAAAATAATTTAAAGAGTTGTCAAAATACAAAATTTAGACTTGTTAGAAATCATACGATCTAAAAATTACAAATTAGAAGTGTAATTTTCAAACAAATGAAACAACTGGCTGGCTTATTAAGAAGCTTACTTTCTTTGACTTCCAAGGAAATGAAAACTTAAGAGGAAAAGAAACAAACACATTGAGACAACTAGATAAATTCTAAAGATAAGAAAAATGAAGTTACATGTGGTAGGTTCCTGTCATCAGTCGTCGTGGTCGAAAGCAGGAACTTCATTTGAGGGTTATTGCTCTTTAAATAAATGAGTGGACAGCTAGGGAATGTTTGACTGTTTACTTCTTTTCTCTTATTTTCAGTTCTTTAAAGTTTAGTTTTTGTTGGCTGTGTTTAAAACAGCACCCACATCCTTAATGCATTCTAGGCTACAAAAAATGCAAACTAAAAGTTGAGGCTGGTAAAAAAACAGCCGAACAGGGCCAAGACTAAGGATCACAGGCTTAGTAACATTCAAAGTGTAAGCTTTGAGGCTCTTATGAGTGCCTCACTCGAGCTATGTGTCAAAAGTGCAGCTCTAAAGAATAATAGCTTTTAGGTTCAAGTCTATACCTGACGCAATTAAACCTCATAAAATTTTCATTCTTGTGAAATTTTTCACATACTTTGATCAGACAGCTGAAATATATTTGTCTTAAGACTGAAGGATTAGTTTGAGCTATTCATTTCAGTGAGAATTGGTGGAATTTTGTAGGATTACTAGGTGGTGTTCTTCTTTCGTTGGATATTTTTATTATGATAAGACATACTTAATGTGCTTTAGTTACTATGATGCCAGTGTGAAAGTGAATTTACTGAAGAAACATGCAAGGGATAGAGTTAATGCTCTTAACATTGTAGAGATGCATTATCCGTGAGTGCAGCTTGTAGACTGTGATAGCTCTCTGGACAGTGGTTACCACTCTGTCTAAGATGCAAGACATTTTTCTGTAGGCCTTAAAAATTAATGCAATAAGCTCATGATCCCACAATGTAATTAGTACAGAAAATCTGTGTAGGGGTAAAATTTATTTGCAATCAGAATGCCCACAAGTAATTTTTGGATTAGCCTTGTTTCTTTAGGTGGCCAAAAAAATTAATGTATGATTTTTTACATACAAAATAGTACTGTCTGAAACACTGAGCGGGCTGGGAAGCCTAAAAGACATTTAGATCACAATCCATTGCCCATCTGGGTATTCAACTCAACTGCCTGCCAATGGAATTATAAATGTGCAGTTCTCTCTTCTACAAGTCATGTTTTTATTCTACGAGCGATTCACTCAGATTAATGTTCAATTCTTTCTTTTCCAGTTTCAGTGGGATCATTTGAAGAAGAGATCAGAGAGTCATCAACTTGAATCGTATGGCAGCAGCGGTGAGGTTTCTCTGCTCCTAAAATCAGCTGTGGTGTTAGTATTGAAATCTATATTCTTTTTTGTCTTAGACATATATATTCTGTGAAGGTTTATCTGGTCAACACATAATGAAGAAAAAGAAGATTATGCGTCAATCACAAGATAACTCTTTTGAGACTATTTCACCTATTGGTGGGTCTGTTCCTTCGCCTGCAGCCTCCCAAATTAGTAATATGCCTCAACCAAATAAGTTTGTTAGAATGCTTGGAGGACGGGATCGGGGTAAGAAACCCAAAATCTTGAAGGTACATTTATGCAGATGAATATCCTCTTTGTGCCTTTCAGCTTTTCGCTTGTTGATATTTACTTTCATGCCTCCACCTTGCAAGTTGAGCATCTTGAATTTCTTGCAGATGCCTTCTGGGCAGCTGGGTTCAGGAAGTCTATGGTCTCTCTTTGAGGACCAGGTTGGTTTACGTATATTCATATTCATGCACAGCTATGCACTCGTACACATATTTCAACTGACATTTGAGATATGTTTTTTACTTTTTACTTCTAGAGATATGATCAAATCAATGTGGTATTGACTTTTTAGGCACTTGTCGTTCTGGTACATGATTTGGGTCCCAATTGGGAGCTTGTAAGTGATGCAATTAACAGTACTTTGCAATTGAAGGTGAGATCATTGAAATTTGATACGTATCTTTCCTGATGGAATTTTATAGGGGCCCATCTTTGAGAAAGTTTTTTGGTTCATTGGAAATCATGTTAATATTTGAACACATTATTTTTTTCAATTTATGCAGTGCATATTTCGCAAACCTAAAGAATGCAAGGAGAGGCACGACATTTTGATGGACATGACTTCTGGTGATGGGGAGGATAGCATTGAGTATTCTGGGTCTTCACAGCCTTATCGTTCTACGTTACCCGGCATCCCCAAGGTAAAATTCGTGTAGTCCTCATCTAATTGAATTTCATGTTTTACTTTATTTTCACAAGACAACTTTTTTATGCAACCAGCCTGCCTTTCTCATCTTATTTCTTTATCATTTGGATGATTTTCTGTTGCAAATGTCTTTTGCTTCTGCACGCTATACAGGGAAGTGCCAGACAATTGTTTCAGCGTTTGCAGGCACCAATGGAAGAAGATACCATCAAATCTCACTTTGAAAAAATCATTATGATTGGTGCGAAACAAAATTATCGTAAGCCTCAGGTATCTTTATCATAACCGATGCAATATTATTATATGCATTCCTTTCAAAATATGCTTAATCATGTTGGCCATTGCTGAAAATTTGTACTAAATTCAAGAGTCTGATGTCTTAAATGTGAACGCTACTGTTTGTTGTTTTATTTTTGGTATTTTCCTTTCCACGATATTTTTACTAATTTTATTTATCATTGCTTCCGTTTTATGATTGGTAACCAGTATCAAAAGCGGGAGCAAGCTCATGATTCTCATGCAATTGCTCTCTCCCAAGTTTGCCTTACAAATCTGAATGGAGGGCCCATTTTAACGTAAGATAAATTGCTAATGTGATGTGCACTTTGACAATTGATCCTTTTATATTAACTTTAATACTAGCCGTTTACTCTACTTCCCTTGTAAGTTTATTTTTTTAAAACACTACTCTTGTTTCTATGAAGACCTCTGGATTTGTCTGATGCAAAAACTTCTAGCCCTGAAATACATTCTCTTGGGTATCAAGTGCCACATTCTAGTGGTTTAGCTACCTCTAATCATGCTACTGTGGCACCAATGCTTCCTACATCTGGTTCTGGTTCTGCAGTACAAGGATCCTCCAATATGATGCCTGGCAATAATATTTCAATGCCACCCAATCCACTTAATTCCTCTGTCAGGTAAAGTTCTATTAAGAGATATTTTTGGATATATTTAATAACTATTGATAGGTGACTCATAGATTTGGGTGCACCTTTGTATCATAGGGATGGTAGATATGGGGTTCCTAGATCTACATCTTTATCAATTGATGAACAGCAGAGAATGCAACAGTATAATCAAATTATATCTGGTAGAAATATTCAACAGCCCAGTATGTCTGCTCCTGGAGCTTTTCCAGGAACTGATCGCAGTGTTCGTATGCTTACTGGTAGCAGTGGCATGGGCGTTGTGTCTGGTGTTAATAGAAGCTTGCCAATTGTGAGGCCTGGATTCCAAGGACTCTCGCCAACATCCATGGTGAACTCTGGGAGTATGGTTTCCACTGGTGCAGCATCAGTAAATATACAGTCTGAAGTAGGCTCCGGTCAAGGAAACTCAATGTTTAGACCTCGTGATAATTTGCACATGATGCGGGTAAGTGTTTTGAGCTCTATTTATTGCATTTTGAAATTGCCTTCTCTGTTATGGACTTTCATGTTGTCTCAAAGTCGTGAAAGTGTGATTGCAGAGAGGAATTTATGATATTGGCACTGCCATATTCTTCAGGGCAAAAGCAACTTTAGATATTAATTTTTTCCCCGTGACATGTTGCAAATTAGTCACCAGCCTTTTCTTTTTGGCATTTAAGTTCTCAAGCTTTCATTTTCAGTGCATGTACATCCTCATGTATGAAAACCTTCAATTCTGCTAATAAATTTGACAAAAACAGACTTAGTGACTTCTAGTTCAAATAAATAGAAAAATGAGCGTACAAAGAACAGAAAGAGAGAAGAAAATTAAAAAAATGAAAAAAAATTAATCATCTTCATCAACCTCCCGAATCCCATCCTAAGCATCCCCTTGCCCACAACCGCAGCAGTTCTCTCCATGTACATCTTTTTTTTTTTAATTTGAACTTGGGCAAAAGTTTCTTTTTGGAATTTTAATGCTGAAATTGGATGAAAACTGTGAACGAAGACGAAGTTGCACCAAAAATGAAAGTTTGAGAAGTTAAACGCCAAAAAAGGTGGTTATGGAGCAATGTACTACGCAACCTGAAGGTTGGGGATGGCGCGTGCACTTTACCTTTTTATGAGTAAAAATTAGAAATAAGCAAGTTATTTTGACCATAAGTTAATGGTTTCTTTCAACATAAGTAACTTTTTTATTTATAAGAAAAGAGTAAGTTAACCAACCATCTTTTGAAACAAAACTATACTTGAAAGAAACATTGTTTACTGCCAGCTTAGCCAAACATTTTCTATGTTTTTCTTCTTTCGTGGGCTTCCTGCTTGTCCCCATGAGTATTTTATTATCCCAATTTGGAGTTAATTTATCAGTGTGTTATAATATCAATTGCCAAGCTCTCAGCGTTGGACTTCCGCTCTGAGGTGCTCCACTATCTATATGCTCTATAGTAGAACATCATTGGACTTTTAAAATATGAAATGATGTGCGCGTGACTGTCTCTTTTTTATTTTCTATCAAGTGCCCCATCACCAAATTTGATGGTCTTTATCCCACTGTTGTGAGTTAGGTCCAGACACTGGGAACAAGAACACTTAGTTCTGGTAACTTTTGTATTCAATTGCTTGACCTCTTCTATAATCTATATCAAAGAACTGCAGCAGTAGGTAGCTTTCCCTCATAGTAAGCTGATTGAGCAATCTTGGTAAGCAACCATGTTATAGTTTCAAAGGGTCTTGATTGAAAGGCCGAGTACCTCCTCTGCGGTAGAATTGTAATTCATTGAATTGTTGCTAATGGGCTTTAGTCTACAAACTTCATTGATTTAATAATAGACTAAATTTTATTGCGTACAACACACTTGATTCTCTTATAATTCTATTTGAGGGAAAATAAGATGTCAACAGAGTCCAGTGATAGCCCCTGTTGAAGAAAATTAGTTGCCACTACAGTGATGAGACATTTTTGCGTTAAATTTTCTCAAAAGGTATAATGAGTAAAACCCAAACTGGAGCAATCCTCATAGTGTTTGCTTTGGTTGATAAATTATGGATCTAATTAGTCGCTATGAGAGACTAGTTGGTTTCTTGGCGTGGCATGCAGCGAAAATATCATTTCCAAATTAAAATGGGGTCAGTGTGAACTTTGTATAAATTTCAAAGGTGATTGTTTTCAAAAACAAGATATTTGTTCATTATGAATGAAATGCTTAACTGATTATTAGTTCCTATAAAAACTTCTTGTCCTGGAGATGTTCCAGAGTGATAATTTGCCCGATTCTTGAGTATCATGAAGTGTCTATTCTGTTTTGAGCTCTGTGTTTTTGGTACATCCCCAATTTTCAATTTTGTACCTTGTTGTACGCTTTGTAGTAAATGGTTATCTGTTCTTGTAGCCTGGGCTGAGTGAGGATTCTCAAAGGCAGATGATGGTGTCTGACCTTCAGATGCAGGCCTCACCAGGTAGCAGCCAAGGAGTGTCTCCTTTTGGTGGGAAAAATTCTCCTTTTCCTAACCAGACAGCTTCCCGACCTGTTTCATCCATCCATCAGCAGCAGTCACATCCAGTATCACCACAACAGCCCCAAGTTCGTAGCTCTCATCACTCGCATCTTCAAGGAGCAGCCAATCATCCTCCCAATCCCCAGCAGCAAGCCTGTGCAATGCGCCTAGCAAAAGGGAGACAAATTCAACATCGTTTTCTCCAGCAGCAACAGCAGCAATTTACTGCCTCTAATTCCTCGATGCAACATGTACCACAACAACCGCAACTTCCTATTTCGTCGCCTTCACAAAATAGTTCCCAAGTTCAGTCCCAAACAAGCTCTCCGTTGGTATCACATTCTCCACTAACATCTGCTTCTGTTAATACAATGCTGCAGCAGCAGCAGCAGCAGAAGCATCAAATGCATAGTTCTCAAACTGTTAGCAGTGTCAATCGGACAGGCAAGCAACGGCAGCGGCAGCAGCAGCAGCAGCAGCAGCAGATGGTTTTGCATGGTAACATGCCACATCCCCAGCAGCGACAGCAGTCACAGAGTCAACAGCAGGCTAAACTTTTAAAGGGAGTTGGAAGAGGAAACTTGATGCATCAGAACATCCCCGTTGACCCCTCCCTTTTGGATGGCATTTCGATGAATACAGGGAACCAGTCTTCAGAGACAGGAGAGCCAAGCACACATTTAATTCAAGGCCAGGCATATCCTGGGCCACCGCTAAATGCTGTGCAACCGGCAAGGCAATATATGCCTTCGCAATCATCTAATCAATCCCTGCCTCAGCAAAAGACATATTCTGGCCAAGTAACTTCATCCTTAAAAAACCCACCTCAAATGCCTTCTCATTCTGATAATAGCAGTGAAGGTCTGGTTCTTCCAGTTGCTCCTGCCTCTACTTCATCTGCCGGCCATCAATCTGTTCCAACTGTGTCCATGGCTGCCTCCAATCACCAACAGGCACCACCTCACAAAAAGTTGGTGAATCAAAATCCAGAGTCTCTTCAGAGAGGATTTCATCAAAATCAAAAACCTAATTCTGACCCACCAAACAAGCAGCAAGCCAGAGATTGTCGTACTGAACAGCTTGCAACAAGCAGTTCTGCTGAGATGGATCCCATGACAAGATTGTCACAGGTCTGTAACAATGCAACTAATGTAGCACAGGTCATTTCTCCTCCTAGTGCGCACCGGAATGGTTCAGAGCCGTTGTTTGATTCTGATACTTCGAATTCACCAACAAAATTGGGTTCCTCGGTTCCTCCACCAGTGGGTGCTAATGAATCCATGCCTCAAAATATTCAAGGGCCTGGTCAAAGGCTGTCGTCTATGAGCTTACCTAAAATTGGACATGATGTTAGTGCTCAATGGCAGCAGCAACCATCACAACTACAACCACCTCCTTCGCCAGTCCAACCTCAGCAGCAGCAGCAGCAGCCACAGCTTTTGCAAGCAGGGAATGGTAGTTTGAATGGTTGGCCAAGTGACCCTAAACTGGAATGAAGGACGCTTAACAGATGTCTCTCAGTGGTGATTGGTCCTGCCCGGGTTAGGTCAACATACTTTTGAGACAGCAATTTACAGGTTAGTGCATACCTTGATTCCATATATCTGTAATATCAGTTGACACGCATGGACTTCACTGCTTTATTTAGGTCTTTGCGTGATTACACCATTCTATTTACAAGATAATAGTTGACCATAAAGAACTATATTTTTTCTGCCCTTTAGGGCCTGCTTGGGAGTTCTGGTTCTGAATTTTTTTTTAAAAAAATAAAGTTACATGAACGTCCCTTAGTGAGATTTTTAGTTTATAGTTTTTTGTATGAAATTTTTTACTTATATGTAATTTTTTTACATACAAGCTAATATTTACTTAAAATTTTATGTTAATAAATGAAATTTATAATTATTAGTTAATTTTGTAACTTGAAATAATTTCTACACGAAAGTGAATTTTTTACTTGTAAGTTTTTATATTTTATAAGTGATTTTTTTTGTGTTATTAGTAATATTTTTACACAAAATAGTTTTTTACTTAAAATTAATTTTTTAAATATAATGTAATTTTTTTGTTTATAAATAACTGTTTAAGTTAGTATATTAGTATTCAACAAAAAATGTTGGTTTGAAATAATTATTTTATAAAGGATAAAATTAGAAGAGAATTTGAGAAACGGTAAAAAACCGCCGATTTGGTAGGATGAGAGAATAGGTTAAAATTACACTACATCGTTTTTGGATGGTTTTTAAACAATCTAAAATCGATGCAGAAAAAAACTAACGAGCATCGGTTCTTTTAACCCTTCATAAACGGTGCCACCCAAAACCAATCAAAATAAAACTCTCAAGCAGGCCCTTTGGGTTTCAACTTTTTGTCTACACACAAAATGTGAACTGTAAACATTTCCTTTAAAACTGACAGTATTGCAATTTTGATCTCCTATACACGCTTCTATTTGGCTTTTGCTCAGTAAAAATTCTCTTTCTCTATGTGGGACAATATATCAACTGTTTTTTGCATTATTCAGTTTGAAGCTTATGGATCTATCTGGGCATGGAAAGATGACAAGTTGGTCAAACTTAGAAGTTCTCTGCAATTCGGCAAAGACGACTTTGGGAGTGTTTTGTACATTACTATTGATCTAAAGCTTGGGGAAGATAAGAGACAGATGATAGAGGTAGGTGTACATAGTCTCATCTCTCCTTTTAGTGATTACTTTTTTCCATCGCATACTTGTTTTCCTGCTCAGTAAATTAGGGGCCCTAATTGTTTTTGCCCCCATAGATCAGCCGTGTATTATTTCACCTGTTAACATTGTTTTGGCCAAAGGCTGTAGGAATTTTGTGAATATTAGTCGTCTGGTTATATTATGGTTAATATTTGTAGCTGTCATCCTACGTCTGTCTCGAGCCCTTGCAATTTTTGTACCCATTTGTCGTAAAGTATAAGAGGGAGTGATGTATTTGAAAGCTTACAGGACCAGTTTGGTTTTATGTCCATGATAGCCATTTGTGACCTTTGGAAATTGGCAGTAAAGTGGGGAGAGAGAAGATTTGCATATGATTTTACAACTTTAGATTAAAAAAAAACACAAACATGGATATTGTGTCTAGAAGGGGCATTATGATTTTTATCAATGTACGTTAGAAAATCTCCACGTACTAAAATCTCTTACCCCCATTCTTCTCTCATGATCGATGTTTCCTTTATTCAATCACCAGAATTAAATGCGGGGATATAACTAGAAGACTAAAAACAAAAAAATGTTTGCTTTTTGTACGTGATTTTGACACTGTTTTCCACGCTTATAAAACTTTTTATACACGTCGTATTCAGTTATACAGTGCATGTTTGGTATATAATAATGCTCTTAAATTACTCTTTTAAACTTCTTTTTGCCACTGCGAGTTTTTCCCTCTTGCATGTCATACGACTAACTAAACTTGCAAAATGCGTGCCAAGTTCATCCGTAAAACCCGCTCCACTTTGCAATATATTCTCTTCTCAATGTAAACTTATCTTGCTGATTTTGAGTGAGTTGGATTGGATCCTAAAATTGGAATTCCGTGAGAAAATATTTCAGATCTGTATAGAAATAGAAATGATTTCTAATTCAGAATTTTGAATTAAATCTGCAAAGTTTGAGGGTGTTATAATTTGTTGACACACCAAATACCAAATGTACCTCAAAAGAGTGTTCGCAAATAATCATTTTTCCTGAAATGCACCGAACTAACAATCTACCTGCACATGCTCTTCAGAGTCGACTTTAGATCAACTTCCATGAGGATTTGCAGAGTAGAAAGGTGGTGGTTCCAAACCTCACTTCAAAAGTTCTCAAGGAGAAAGGCAGTTAAAACAGTTTTTCAATGGAACCCGAGCAATGCCATGAACCATACAAAGCAAAAACTCGTTAGTTTATACTGCAAATAGTCCCACAACTCTAAAACATGAAGTGAAGTTAAATAATTACCAGAAAAGGAGGTGACGTACATTTTAGACTAAAACGAAAAACAGTCTTTACCTCTGACCTTCAAGAAACTGCGTGTCTGCATCAGTCCATACTTCGACTGAGGCATTTAAGGAAGACAGAAATCATAATGAATGGCAGCTAAGCAAACATCATAACAGCACAGGGTGAACAATGGAAAACACGTATTTAAAGCCAATCCTTTATCCTTCAGCTAGTTACTCCAACTAGGATTCATTGCACAATGATGTTCAAGGGGAAAACTATAGGAATCTGTATTAATTTACTGCACAGGTAGCATCACTTTTCACGTTTCTTTTTATCCAAAGTAAACATTTCCTGTTACTTTCAGTTAAAGCCATATTCGAGCTAAGCACAAGTCCAAATTTCAAACATAAGAAAGGAAACATCCCAGGAAAGATGAATTAGAGCTATGCCAAATGAAGATAAGAAGCGTGAAAAGCAATTTTAAAAGCTATAAACAGTTGCGTTGCACAAATATTCATTACCTCAGGACAGTAATTTAGTTAAAGACTGAAGCACTATAAAAGGCGGCAAGAATCATGAAAAAAAAAAAAAGACCAAGCAGCAGTTATTGTGGTCTAGTATACAGCATACTTGGAACCAAGCACAATTTTAAACATTGGATATTTCATCGACAAGTAGAGTTCTAGTGGATTCACACATGTAATATGTTTCAAAAAGTTTCAGTAACACATTGAAAAACACTTGAATGTCAAACACAAACTATATTTATGGCTGAAAGAGATGAATATGCTCGTGCACTTAATTCTACCAAGAAATCTCACACCACCAATGAAAAAAGACAAAATTTACACTTTGAATATGATAAATTTCTACCTAGCAATAATGAAACAGTCAACTACTGAAACTGAAAAATTGTCTATAGACTATAGATAACATCCGAAAACCAGTAAAAGTTCATGGATTTATGTGATTACATCATCGGACTATTAATTATTTCTAAAAACCTAAAAACATAAAGCAGTAGAAATATTAACCTTCATATTTCTTGACTGATATTTGATTTCTTATGAGCTCCAAATGATCTGCCAATGGTATCGATAATTTTCCTTTGGGCCTCAAGAACCATATCCATTCTTTTCTTTTCCATCTCCATACGGCACCTCTGCGTTTTTCTCATCATCTCAATTTTCTTATTCTCCATTTTCATAAACTTCTCGGCAAAACCCCTAATTTCCCCGGCCAATTCTCGCCCTCCACCCCCTTCACCATTCCCTCTCTCCTCCTGCTCCTCCTTTACATGCATCCTTTCATCCTCTTCATCATCATCGTTGTCATCATCATCCTCACTGTCCTCATAATTATACCGCGTTCGCTTCCCATTTATGGGATTTCTCAAGGCCCTCAAAACCCGATCAGTGCCATCGTTAAAAGTCCTCTCCATCCCCATTTTGCTCCCATTTCTAACCCCACTCTTCATACCCACCTCCCTGCGCACTAAATTGTTAATACTCTTCGACTTGTTCATCTTTGACGACTCTACGCCATAACTAGCACTCCACTCCTCATCACTATCATCAGAATTATTGTAATCATAATCCGCAGCACCAGAATAAAGGCTACTAAAATTATTAGTGTGATTATTACCGTCACTACTAATGTTATTCGTAGTATTCGTAGACTTAACTACAGCCACCGGGCGAGCATTAAGAGGCAGCGGACCGCGTTCCATTTGATCCATAAGCTCAAAATACTGCCATGAATTCGGATAAGGCTTGAGCCGCTCAGCCCGGTACCGTTTCCGGAGCTTCTCGATCTTGTGGCGGCATTGCGTGGAGGTTTTTGATGGCTCATCGAACCCGCAGCGCGATGCAACGGTGACTGCCACATCCTCCCATTGGGAAGCCTTGAGCTGACCCTTCTTGAGAGAGTACCATTTTTCTTGGTAAGCTTGGATTAGGTTAACAGTTTCCTGGTGGGTCCAGGGGAGGGGTGTTTTCTTAGATGGCGACGTTCGGAGTGTCAGTACGGATTCAGGTCCGGTTAAGGATAAGAGTTCGCGTTTGGGCGAACCGGAAGATGGACCGGGGGAGTCTTCAGATTGGAGGCCCGTGGGTGGTGGTGGGAGGGGAAGGGGAGGGGGAGAGGAGGGAGGCGAAGCCATGGGTGTTGGGATGGGAATTTGGAAGTTTGGGGAGTAAATTTTATAGCATGTTGTGGATGGCGGTGGCGGTGGTTGCGGTTTGGGTGGTGGTGGTTTAGGTCGAGCGTGGGGGCATTCGAAACGTGCGGCGACCTGTACGAATTACGGTGTAGAGAATGGATAACCTTCGGTTCCTTGTTCTACAATTCTCTACAGTGTTAAATGTTTGAACTAAAATCGCATGTGTTGCGGGGCACTCCCTTAACAGAGTCGTGTCGCCTGTCTCCGTAAGAGTGAAAGGGAGAAGCATGAAGGCGCAATAGTGGATAATTTACGTTTCTTTTTCTCTCAATATTTCCTACTTTCCAATTTGACGTGGACATTCGCCCCTTTAATTTAGGAAAATATATGAAAATAGCCTAAACAAGGAGGCCATTTATTCATTTTGATCTTTGACCATTCAAAGGTAGCAAACTACCAAAAATACCCCCAACTATAGAAGTTACAACTAAAGTCATCATAATATAAGGAAAATAACAATTAAGTCCCAAAATTTTTTATTATGACTAATAATTATAAAATGAAAAAACCTAGATCTAAAAGAGGTCCATATAAAATTAAAACAATCGTAAAAAAAAAAATTTGAATTTGAAAATGAAATTGATAAAATAGGATATCAAGAACAATTATATGCTGCTCAAGAAATATTAAAATACTTTAAAGAAAGTTTAATAGAAAATTTTACCAGAGGAATTGTGAGATCTATAATCGTAAAAGATATACAAGATATAATGAATAAATTAGAGAAAAGGAAAAAGAATATCTCAAAATATAATATACATTTTGAATCAAATATAGATATAATAATAGATCTTGATGTTATAAATTCTCAAACATTATTAGATTTTGAAAATTTAATTAAAAACCTATAGATGAGGAAACCTATCACAAATAGATTACCACAAGAATATAAGAAATTAAGGTTTAATTTAACTTTAAGATTTTATATATCTATAACTAATAATAGATTAGAATTTGACAAATTAAAAGATTACATAAAATATACGACTATTTAAAGATTAATTAGATTTTAGATTTTAAGAATTATTTGATTTTTGTTCGCTCCAAGTAGCACCCCCTTCATTGGTATCAGAGCTATAGAGATCATGGACATTACAATTACAAAAACAAATTGGTATTACAAAATATAATAAAGTAAATGAAGTAATATATTTTTAGAACATATTCATAAGAAACTAAAAATAATAACATTAATAATAATTAAAGAATTACCTCGAGAGATAAAATAACAAATTATAGATAACCTTATATTAGGATCATTAAAAGAGATGAATATATATATATATATATATATATATATATATATATATATATATATATATGTATATATATGAAAAAATTATTATGGAACTTGAAAAAGAAGAAATTATGTTATATTGTAAAAATTATGAATAATAGAATTATAAAGATAAATAATTATTATAAATTAGAAACAGAAAAAGGAAGTTATATATTTTTAGAACATATACCCAATAAGTTAAAAATAATAACATTAAGAGTAATTAGAGAATTACCTATGAAAATTACAGCACAAATATTACATAAACTAATTGTAGAATCAATAAAAAAAGATATATATATGAAAAAATAATAGAAACTTTTGATAAAGAAGAGATCAATTTATATTATAAAGAAAAATATGAATCACCCTAAAACGATTTATAAAATAAAACAGTTTTTAGATAAGTAATGGAATTAATGGAGATAAAAGATATCTTAGATAAAAAAAATTAGTAAGAGTAAGAGAAATAAATTTACAAATACAAGATGAACTTTTAAAACTTGAAAAAATAACAGAATCACAACAAAAACAAATATTAAAATTAAAACAAGAAAGATATAAAATGAGAGCAAGTTATTGTAGAACATATTACTTATGTCAATCAAAGAAAAGATAATAAAAAATGTCAATATGTGAGTATATAGAAGAATTAAAAATACCAATAAAAATATTAATAGATGATGTTCAAAACATAAATAATGAAATAAAAGAAGTAAGAAATGATATTAATATTCTAAAACTTGAAGTAAGAAAACTAAAAGAAAATAATAAAGGAAAAGAAAAAATAATAAATAAATAATTTATAGAAAAAGAAATGTCTATAATAGGGAAAAAACATACTGAACAAGAAAATATAAGAATAGAAACAGGTAGTATGAATGATGAATTTAGGATAAAGATTTTACCAAAAATAATAGAAGAAGATAAAAAAATGAAAAAATATAAAGAAAAAGTAATAGGAAAAATTAGAGATTAAAGAAAATTAGGATAATATAGAAGACAAAGATGAATGAAGAATTAGACTTACTTATAGAAAATTTTGATCAATTAAGTTTATAAAATTTAGATGAATATCAAGTTCTAATACATACTGGAGGAGGACCAAATAGAACAGAATTCTCTAATAAACAAGAAATACTATACCCAAATGAAAGTTATGCACATATATACATTAAATCATATAGACAATATTATGAAAAAAAAATAAGAAATAGACAACCACCAAAAAGAAGCAAATATAGTAATAAGTTTGAACTAAATGATAATTATAATAAACATGTCAATCATGGAGGAGCAAAGTTAGATTTAAATTGTAAAATGGATATTAAAAAAACCTTAGTAACTTGGGCAGACTCAATGATATTATTCTTTTTATATAACAAAGATGATACATGAGAAAGTATTGAAAGAATGATAGACTTTTAGTAGCATCTTTTGAAGGAAATGTTAGAAACTGGTGGGGTGGAATAAATAATGATACAAACACATTAATAAAAAGAAATGTACAAACAGAAATAATAAAATCAGATAGAGAAGGTATAGAAAGATTAGTAAACTATATTTCAGATGAATTCTTAGGAGAAGATTAGATAAGAAATTTTGATGGAGAAGTAATAAAAGAAAAAGAAAATGCTAAGATAAAATTAATAAACTTAACAATATGTGATATGTGTAAAATTAAAGAATATACATGTGAATTTAAAGAATATTATTATATCCAATTTTATAGTAATGAAAATCAAGATGTATATAGAGATATGTACTATAATAAGTTACCAGGATCATGAGGAATATATTTCAGAATATAATTTGAAAAATATATTAAAGAAAATCCGGAAGCACCTAAATCTTTAGGATCAAAAATAAAATTTTTATTTGAAAGACTTGCATATATATGTCAACAAAGACAATTGATGAAAAAATTAGGAAAATTAACTAAAATATGTTGTGAAGATATGGAAAAACCTACACAATGAGGATGTAATTCTGAAAGGGAAAATATTAAGAGAAAATTCAAAAATAAAAAATTTAGAAATTTTAAGAGAAAATATATAAAGCCTAGAAAAAGATATTATAAAAGGATATGCAATCCAAATAGACAACAGAAAAACAGATCTTACAGAAAAGATAAAAGCCAATGCAAGTGTTGAAATTGTGGAGAAATAAAACATATAGCCCTGATTGTAAAAAGAAAAATGTTAAAATATTACAAAAAGAATATTTAGAAATAAAAAGTGAATTAAGTGAAATATCAGATATTGAACAATATTATGATCAATAAGTATATCTAAGTGAAACAGATTCAGAGGAAAATAATGAATCTGAATAAAGAAATTGAAGAACTAGAAAGAGATAATATAGATAAACAAGAATATGAAAAAATAAAAGGGTATGGATTAAAAGTAACATTTGATAACAACAAATTCAAGAAAATGCAAAAATTATCTTTAGATTTAAAAATAGGAAAATGGGAAACCTTAGATATGATATAGAAAAGAGAAAGAATAGCAATAAATGAATATCATAAAATTGAAAAAGTTATAAATGTTAGAACAACTCAAGGAACACATAAATTAAATCTTTTAACAAAAAATACAGTAGATGAATTATTAACAAACATTAATAAAAAAACAAGGAAAAAAGATCCAATATGTTTATTTAGCAGGAATACAAATAATGTTTAAATCCTTATTTAGGGAAGGAATAAATTCGCCTTTAACAGTAATCTTGCATGATGGAAGAATAATAAATTTAAAAGATAGTCATTTATGAACTATAGAATGAAATTTAGCATACCAAAAATTAATATTTACTTGTTACCTAAAATATTGTGTCTCAATTACAGACAAAAACTTCAATGAAGTCTTAGGATTACAATTTAAGCTACATAGGAATGATATTATGAAACCAGGAGACATGATTATGATTATAGAATATAGAGCTTTGTACACATTTACTAATTCCAATTATGGAAATATATACTCTAAAAAATCATACATAGAAGTTCATAAAGAATGTAAGGATATTAGTAAAATAATAGAACCAAGCAAACAAATAAGTTTAATTCCTAAAAAATATGAATTTAGTATAATCAATGATAAACCTGAAATAGTAGAAGATAAAGAAAATGATTATTCTAATAAAATAATATTTAGAGATGGAAGATTAATTAAAAGATCAACATGCCTTAGATTACCTAAAAAACAGTTAGAAGGAGCTAGTAATATAAAAGAAATTAAACTTCACAGAAATGCTGGAAATATGAAAATAGAAGAAGAATATTATAATGGAAGAGAACATATTGAAGGACCAAATATATTAACAGATACAGGAGCAAGTGAATGTCATATAACTTCAATTAGAAATAAAGGATTAACAACTCATAAGGTTGAACCATATAGATATGTAAATTTTGATGGACAAATACATACTACAGAATTAGAAATCAAAGTATCAATAAAAATAAGAGGAATTAAAATGGTAGTACAATGTTATATGGATAATAGTATGAATACAGATCCTCATATATTATTAGGAATAAGCTTTATAGATGGATTAGAAGATTATGGTATAAAAAGAGAAGGATTATATATAACACATAATGGTCAAACTATATTATGCGAAAAAATATAAACGAATAACCAAATAAGTTTTCCATTAGCCGTATATATACAAGTTACTATAGTAGAAACAAATATAACAACATGTGCCTTAATAGATACAGGAAGTGACATAACAATATTTAAAAACTTCTTAATAAAATCATGGAATGAAAATAGTAAAATAAAGATGACAAGAATAACAGGATAAAGTACACAAATAATTAATAGTGCTGATAAAGTCAATATAATACTTGGAAGTAAACAAGTAATAATAAACAAGATATATAGTTATAATAAATTAGATTGTGATATACTATTAGGAAATGACTTTATACAACAATTTCAATATTATAAACAAAATAATTATATGATAATATTACAAACACCATGTGCACACTTATTAAAATTTTCAAGAGAATTTAGACCATATAGAGTTCAGCAAGCCCAGCGTGGTGATAAATGGAAGAAAAAACCAATTATAAATAGAGATATAAATACAAAAACTTTATACAAAAAAGTCTTGAAAGCAGAAATAGAAATAAGTATAGAAAAAATCAGAGAACAGTTAGATAAGACATGTAGAGAAAATCCATTATTTTTTTGGAAACCATACCATCCTAAAGCTAAAATAGAACTAATAGAGAATGTTATAATTAGAGTTAGACCAATGATGTATACTATACAAGATACACAAGAATTTAAAACTCAAATAAAAGAATTACTAGAACAAAAACTTATTAGATCAAGTAATGGACCACATAGTAGTCCAGCATTTATGGTTATGAAACATTCTGAGCAAGTTAGAGGAAAGACCAGAATGATAATCAATTATAAAGAACTAAACAAATACCCTAAATTTGATGGATATTTTTTACCAAATAAGGAAGTCATAATAAACCTTGTAAAAGGAAAACAATATTATTCTAAGTTTGATTGTAAATCAGGCTTTTGACAAGTTAAAATGGAAGAAGATAATATACGATATACTGTATTTAGTACACTTCAAGGTAAATATGAATGGCTGGTAATGTCTTTTGGATTAAAAAATGCACCACAAATATATCAAAGAAAAATGGATCATATATTTATAAAGTTTGATAAATTTTTAATTGTATATGTTGATAATATATTAATATGTTATAATACTAAAGAAGAACATAGAAACCGTTTAATACAATTCATAAATGAATGCAAAAAGGAAGGAATTGTTCTTTTAAAAAAGAAAGCTGTAATAGAAAAAGAAGAAATTGATTTTCTTGGATTATCAATAGATAAAAAAAGAATAAAATTGCAAACCTATATATCCAAAAAGATAGAAAGTTTTCCAAATAAATTAGAATCAAAATAACAAATACAGAAGTTCTTATGATGTTTAAACTATACAGAAGGATTTATTGAAAATCTTTCAAAAAAGAGACATAAAATACAAGTTTTACTTAAAAAAACAAATAATAAAGGATGGAGTGAAGAACATTCAGAAATAGTTAAACCATTAAAAGAAGAATGCAAAAATTTACAAAAATTAAGATTGCCAGATGAAAAGAATAATTTAGTTGTTAATACAGATGCTTCTGACAAGTATTTGGCAGCCATATTAAAAACAAATTTAAATGAAATTTGTAGATATTCAAGTGGAACTTTTAATCAAACAGAGATAAATTATACTACTCATGAAAATGATTTGTTAGCAATTATTAGAGGAATAAAAAAGTTTTCATTATCTAAAAAGTTTATTGTTGAAACTGATAATTCTAATGTTACGGGATTAATTAAAAATAAGTTACCAATGAAGCCTCAATATATGAGATTGTACATATGGAAAGTATATTTGTCATCTATAATTTTGATATTATTTCATATTAAAGGTATAAACAATTATCTTGCTGATTTTCTAAGCAGGAATATCAAATTCGGAGATGGATAATATCAAACGGGAGATATCAGAAATAAAATATACGGCAGCATTTGCCAAAGATGAAGCCGATGATATAAAAATTGGAATGGAGACATTAGTTGAAACCTTAAGTTATAATGTCAAATTATTACTTGAGATCAGTGTGTCCCATACCAAAGTTACCAATGAATTAAAAGAGCGAATTGATGCTCTTGAAGCACGATTAGAGTCTACAAATACCAAAAATATATGGATTGATACTTTAGCACAATCTCAAAATACCAAACAGGGAATACAAACAAGTATACCAAGCGGAAGCAGCAGTGGACCAATAAAGAGAGATACAATTATGGAAAGTCCCCGATATGTGATAATAAAAAATGATGATAAGCATACAAGGGTAATCAAAATCAGAGTAGATGAAGATGATGAGACCCCTTTAACGCCAAAAGAAGAATATAAAGTTTTTTGCAAAAATTGTCTATGAATTACAAGATTTTGAATTTTATTTCATCTCCCCATGAGAGCATGTCTACCCAAGAATGATAATTACAAATGATGGAGACCCTAACATGGTCAAAATGGTAGCAGACTATGGATTCTTGGACTTAATTTATCCAGGAAAAGATTTAAAAGAAATTGAGAAATTTGATGATATCTTTCGATGAGAAGTTTCAAAATTTGCCAAAGGAAGACCAATATATCTTAAATTTTACTCAACCAGTCCAGAAATTGATGGCATGATATATTATCCTGCAGAACATATTATTACAGTCGGATATGTAGGTCGAAATTTTCAGATTGAAGTAGGCCAAAATAGAAAGCTATTGCCAAATATTAACAGATCTTGAATGAGATCTCGAAGAGTCCTAGGGATGAAAGTTCTCTACAATATGACAAAAAATTTATATGATAAAAAATTTCAATGCTTATGCCAATATGAAGGATTGACACTCATGACAAATAATGGAAAGAAAAAATCTTCAATTTTAAAAGAGTATATCCAAAAATTTGATATCCATCAAATTCATGGAAATCCATCAACCATACAAGAATCATGTCAGTTGAGGAAATGTCCCACATGCTATCCAAATGAAAAAGGACAAAGATATAAAGAGATAAGATGTCTCGCCACTACACCAAGCATTATTGAAGAATCTTGCCAACTCCATATGAAGACAACAAAGGAAAGGAAGATGTGAAAGAAAGGTGGATAGTTGGAAGAAATAATAGAGCTACAATTATGTAGTGGAGATACTGTTGTAATAATAGAACTCCATTATTGGAGTATGAGATAGTGAATGATGTAAGAGGCCAATAATCGAGCCTCATGTAGTTGTATAAATAGAAGCCTTTGAAAAACACTTGAGCTTTCAAATTGCGAAGAAACACTTCTGTCTTTTGATATAATCTTTGTACCAATTTCAGAATATCAATAATATTCCATCTCTTACATAGAAGAATGAGTTTCTAAATTTTCATTTCCATAGATTCTTGATAGATCTAAGAAGAAACTTCTTTCTTGTTTTAACAATAAAGACAATTTTTCTTTAATCCAAGTCTAAGGATTTGTCATTGGAAATGATATAGTGAAGGCAAGTAGCTGAAATAGCAAGGATTCCGTTAAGGTATGAGGCCGTTGAAGGAAACAATTTTCACATTCAGAGCCTGAAGGTCGCTCGATTCTAAGAATAAAGATCTAAATCAAAATTAAGGTAGAACTACTATTTCTTGTTAAATTTTGAAAGAATTTCTTAAGATCTTAAAGAATCGCAGGAATTATAAATGTTTATGATTATTCATGATATTTGAATTATTGTCTACCATAATATTTATATCATTGTTTTATAATACTATGACAATTTTCATGATAATAGTATTTAATCATGCCACGATATACAGTTAAAGGATTAGACGATTTGTTAGAAAAAATATTTGAAAAGATAGAAAATATTATATTCAAAATAGAAAATACAGATAAAATGTTTGAAGAATATGAACAAAAAATAGCAGATTATGCTAATACATTAGATCAAAGAATGGATTTATGCTTTAAAAATCAAAATATAGAAAATATAGAACATATCTAAAACTTACTTTAAAATAGAAGGACATGTCTTACAATAAAGAAACTTATTTCATTAAGGGTAAAATAGATTTTTTTAAGAAAATCTCAAATAGACTAAATCAACAGGCTAATTTGAATAATCTCCCTTTAATTTATAAGTATTATGTTATTTGTAAATTGATTGTTGTTGATATTCAATGATAGGTAAAAATCAGTATCATTGATTGTTTTAAGTATTGTTAAAATAATGGCAAAAATGTTGGTCATTTCACACGATGTCGATGTCAACCAAATTACTTGTAATAAAACTGAATTTATAAATAAATTAAAATGAGTGAATATTACTTATGAATTCATTAAAACGTTTAATTGACTATTACACAACAAAGCTAACATGGATCTAACCAACTTGAAGAATAGGAATTTACCGGTGATGATTAATGACCCAAAGAGAATCTTGGCTAAAGAGTTCACTTGCCACCATCAAAATCCAATACAAATGTAAAAGACTTTTGACTATCAAGATGCAAGTAGTCATTGACTCTAATTTTGCTTACACTTTGATGTAAAACTCTATTATTAAAAATTCTAACTAGGGCGTCGAGGTCAAGTGGACCAATTGAGCCATACTCGGCCAAAACGATTGACCTACCTACTGTTTTGCAACTTGGGACTAGGGGCGTCCAAAAGTTTCGAATCGAACCGGACTGAACCGAACGGTTCTTCATAAGTTAAATACCCGAACGAGTACCTGAATCGAGAATCAATGGGTATGAGTCGGGTCTCGGGTCTAGACCAATAACCGAAACTAAATAATTTTTTTATTTTTTATTGAATTCATTAAATTATTTTATTTTTTTCTAAATAAATTAACAAATTAATTAAATAAATCAGACAATTTCATAATTTTAAGCATTAGACCTCAATTTTTTAGGGACTTTTAATTTATATTTTATTTTCTTTATGTAGGCAGACTGTTTGAACCAAATTAATTGATATGGATTACCGACTTTTTAATATTAATATTTACTTTTTGGTATTTGTATGCATTGAATTAATGTTATTCGACAACTAGTTATTTATATATTTTTGAATTGGATTACGTTAATTTGTAAAAGTTACAAATGAAATGTCATTAGTTATATTTATGTAGTGTTGCTGTAAACGTTAAAAAAATTTAATTATGGTATGGAACCGAAAGGAACGGAACAAAACCGAATCCGAATGGTTCCATAATTATATTTGGATCCGACGAGTCCATTTATTAAAGAGAAAATTACTTAAAACAAGGTATTTAGGTTTCCAAATTCAAAAATCAAGTGTAATGTTTATTTTATCAAAAATCAGGTGTTAATTAAATTAATAATTAAAAGTCTAATTAAAACCTAATTTTCAATCCATCTCTTCTCGGTTTGAATTGGGAACAATCCCACCCACCCACTCTCTCTCATCTCACCCTGCTCGCTCTCTCATTTCTCTCTCTCTTGTCCTTCATCTGCCGTCACCAGAGACCGACGCCGCTGCAAAAGGAGCACCGTCGTACAACCTCTGCCTAGGAGTGTCGTTGCTGCTGCTGTGAAGATGCCGCCGAAAGAGAGCACTGGAGCGGTTCTCTGCCCAGGATCTGCTGCTGCGAAGATCTCTACTGCGCACTGTACCAGATGAAGAGAACGCCGCGATGATGTGCGCGAAGATCTCTACTGCGCACTGTTGATTGGATCTGGTTTTGGATGTGCGCGATGATGTCGTCGTGGCTATGATAGGAATGTAAAATGCATATTTTTCCCTCCTTATTTTATGTGCTCGTATGTTTATTTTGTGCCTAAATATACTTAATATTCTCATATTTTGGTTTATGTGGCAATTCTATGGATATGACGTAATTTGGAAGAAATAAGTGAGAAGAGACCAAAATGAATGAAAGTGAAAGTTTAAGGACTAAAGTGCAAATATTCTAAACTTGTTTCTAACCTTGTGAAGAAAACTCGAGAGTGTTAGAGGTCAATTGGATGAAGAAAGGATTCAAAGGGATGAAATATGGCCAAGACATTTTCACATATCAACTTTCAAGGTGAAAAGTTTTGCATCGGTTTTCAGCCTCATATTGAGACCAATTTTGGACTTGGTAAACGATCGAGTTCGAAGATAGTTTCTGAATAAAAGTTTTAGCCATCTGAGTTAGCTTTCCAACGCATCTCGAATCACCTCAATTGGACATCATTAGAGAACGTTATGGCCAAAATATTGAACGCTATCCGGGAGGAAGTTTCGCAATTCCTTGCGGCCGCAAGCTTTTAAAACCATGCGGCCGCACGGACCACTCCCGAGAGTTAAAGTGCTGAATTCATTTGTTCCTTGCGGCCGCAAACCTATAAACCATGCGGCCGCATGGTTCATTTCCGGACACGAATTTTGGTTTCCGAATTTAAGTCAACTACTTATGGAAACAACTATAAATATATATTTTAAAACCCTATAACACACCCAGAACGTACCATAACGCATCCAACCTATTTTCTCTCTATTTTTCTTAAATTTATCATGTGTAACTAAACTTTTACACTTGATCGAAGGAGATTGAAGCCTCGGAACCACATATTGTGAGATCTAAATGGGTTTTCTTAATTTAATTCATGTTTTTAAGTATTGAATATTGTTCTGCACTTATTTTTATGATTGTTATGTTTAATTGTTAGGATGCCTACTAGTTTATTAATCGTTGCAATCTACTGCTAAGTTAAATATCAAATCCGTAATTGTTTGATTCTTTTAACTTGTGAAGCACTAGGATTTGATGATTTTCTGCGATAGAGATTATTGAATCTTAAGAAGAATGTTTAAATAGATTGAATGCAACCGTTGGTGTTTGTGTTATCTAGTTCATCAATTTCTCTATTGAGTAAAATTGTTATTAAATTGAATCTTGAGCACTGGTCTGGGGTTATTTAATAATTATGGTTGATTAGAACGCTGGTTTCTAACTAACTAAAATTAAGGAGAAATAGGAAAATTATTCCAACGGTGAATATTCAAAATATGAATTGAATTATCTTTACATCTATGATCAATTGTAGATTTCCGAAGGTGGATATTGACTTGGACCAAGGTTAGTCTTCTGATTGTTTTCGTTAATTTAATTTTTATTATTATTAATTGCGTTATTTACAATTGTTTGCATACAAAAACCCCCCAATCATTGTACAGAGCATAAACTATTGAATTACACACTCTTCGTAAGATCGACCCTTACTTCCACTACTACATTAGTTTTAGAGGTTTAAGGACTATTTTTGGGTGCCTACGACAGCACATCAGGCTACAGTCGATGCGATATGGCTAGGTGGTGGTGATAGGTGATTGTAGTGACGAGGTGGGTTGATGGTGGTGGCGGTGGCAGTGGCAGGTGGAGTGTGGGACTAGTGTTTGTGATCAGTTATTTGGGTGTTGTGATGCGTTGTTTGTGTCGGTGGTGGTTGTGAACAATTATATGAGTTGTTTCGTTGGTGCCGGTGGTTGTTGTGACCAATTATATGCATTGTTTAATTGGTGTCATCGCGATGGTTGTGATATAGTGGTGGTTTTTGGTGGCGATGGTGTTGGCGGCGATGGTTGTGATATAGTGGTGGTTTTTTCCCAAATAATGCATTTTTCCTTATTGACAGCAACCAAAAAATCTGTGATTATGTAATAAAAGAAAAAATCACAGTTTCTACGTTGGCAAACAATGAATCAAACAACCTAGAATAACTAACTCAGTGATATGTAATACAAGCTTATAGACATATCTGTAGCACATTTGCCGTTGCAACTTTATTACTACATTGAACATATTTGTTTGTGGTGACCATTTGTGACCAAATATGTGTGTACTGTGACTGGTTGTAACCAAATGTGACTTGAACATTCAAATCACATTCGGTCACAATTAACACAAAATTGATCACAGACAATCACATTTAACATGAATTTGATCACAGTTAGTCACATTGAGTACACAATTGGTCACAATTAGTAACAGATGAGACCTGACATCAACTTGATTATATAAAGTGACTTGAAATTTTTCCGGTAATTTTTTTAGGATGTGGAGGAAAGGATGGGGTGGTGGCAGGTGGACCCATGGGAGTGGGGATGTGATTTTCAATTTTTAATTTTTTTGGAAATCTTTAATTCGACGGAGTGGCCGCCGGAAAAGTCGTCGGAAAGTCACCGGAGCGATGGCCGTCTTCGGTGTAGAGGTGGAGGGAAGGTGGTGTAGTAGGGGGAAGGAAGGTGGTGTAGTGGTGTAGCATTGGTATGAATAATTAATGTATATTATATTATATTTTAATATTTAATAAATTTATTTATCACTTGATTTTTGAAATATTTTAATAAGTTTGTTATTTATGAAATGTGAACTTTAAATCTAGGAGTTATGTATCGTTCCCTTTATTAAATACTCGAAAATTTTGGAACCGATCAGAATCGAACCGAACCGACCCACGGACGGTAGCCCGATCAATCTTTTGGTCCCAAGTACAATATTATTATAACATCGAGGTCGAGTGGACCCACACGATATTTGATTTATTCTGATTTCTTCCAAACAGATGAAACTTTTTGGATGTGTATTTGTTTCTAATTTGGACCGGTATCTGAATTTGGGAGGTAAAGAGGGAGAATTCAAGGAGAAATCTTCCAAACTCTTGTAAGTATATTGCATGTGATTATCTGTAGCTGACAAAATTTAGATTTAATGGGAATACATAGTTTGCTTTTATAAAATGTAAAATATGAACAAATAATTGTATGATAAATCAATTTATTGAAATCTTCTTCTGTGTTTGATGTTTGAAACTGCCACTGTTAAAACCTGAAGAAAAAAACAGAAAGAAAGAAAATAAATATGAGAGATAAAGAGAGATGTTGACATTGGGAATTGTTCGGCAACTTCCAGCCAACAATGAGTATGGTTGATGTTGAAAATCAGGAAAATAGGCTTTACCAACTAGGCGAATAGGGTGGCAAGCATACTACCTGTCATCTGTTTTGCAAGCCTTCCTGTTTTTGGGCATGAATTCCCAGCCTAATTTATTGAACTTTCAACGGCAACTATACTCAACATGGATAAACAATTTCCAACTTCAACAAGAAAAAACTTAAATTACCCGTGGAGTGCCATGCATTGAACTTCTGATTAGTAACCATGCCAATCTACTGGTCTTAATTTGGGTTGGAAGGTCACAAGGAAAAACAAAAAGTACCTAGAGGGGCTCATATCAAAGAAAGAGTTCCTCTTTGATATTCTAGGCGTCAGGTTCTGCGTGGTAATGACTTGCTGCTTCGTAGCCAACAAGATCTCGTCCCCTGGCATTTGTAAAGATACATTGTCAACTTCTGGCACTGTGAAGGGTTTAAAACACTGACCATCAAGATTATGTTGAGTAGCTTTTCAAGCATTTCCTTTTAGGGGGATGCTTGGTTTGCAATATTGGACAAGACTTAACATTATTATGGACAATATTGGTTAGCAGACTAGTAGTGCGTGATTCCTTGCCAAACAAGCCATAAGAGTATATGAGATCTCACATTTAGACTGGATTCCTTTAGAGTCTCCAATGACTCGGAAAGCTCTACTTGTTTTGAAGTTGTTGCAAACAGTGCCTGGATACGACAGTTTACTTGTGTCGATCAACAATTAATTGGAAGAAGACAAAAAACTTTAGGATTACATTGACAGTGAAAAATCTTACTTTTTTTGTCTTCTGCAAGTCGTGCTCTATAGATTTTATACGATTCAAAGATTCAAGTAGGATGTCATCCTTCTCTGGGGGAATTTTTGTAGGTTTCTTCAACAGTTCGGTGACGACATTCTCTAAATGTTGCAACTTCTCGCAGCATGGATGGAAGAGCTCCTTACTATTTGGCCGTGAAATAGGTTGTTCTTGAGAATTTAAATTTGCAGAATGTGTTCTCTGATCTTTCACTAAGTTCTCTGAATTCGCCTTTCTGAATAATCTTCTAACCAGCCCAGCAAGCAACAAAGATATGCATGCAAGAAATCTGACTATAAGAACGTGCCTTCTTCCGGGGACATGCCTAGTCACATCTACTGCAAGAACCAGATATAAAAACATGTTAATGCTACAACACAAACGCAATTACTTTGATATAAACAACAAAAAATCCATTTAAAAAACTGGTTCTTCATGGAAAAAAATGCATGGCATACCAAACAGCATAACCCGTACTTATATTCAGTTAATAATTGTCCAACAAAAGAATGATAAAATTAACGAGTCATGTGCAAGCACAAAACGCAAGCAACAAGATAGATGTAATTAAATGCTGATGCCCTAATGGAAAAGAGGAGAACTCCAAACACTATTTCACAAGAGCTTCTAAAGTGAAAATAGTACTATATGCATCCAGAATGAATGTCCATACCAATACGAAACCAGATAAATGGAAGCCTAAACTAATAGGTAGTAGCATCGCTTTCTTACTTGAAGGACAATGATTTTCAACTCTATCCGCAACGTGTTTAGGTCCAATTTTGCCCCGTAAAGATGCAGGTCTCCCTACTGTTTCCTGAGTCAGCCAAGGTAAAAAGCAGTAAGATTGAGCATAGAGAACATCAGTGATATGATGTCCCATCACTATATTTAGTAACATTTATGAATGTAAAAGAATATAAAAACATTGTGAATCCCAGAAAAGAAAAGAAAAATTGAATATACATGTTATCACAAGCTGGCGCAAAATAAGTCATATCCAAGACACTTTAAATAAAAGGAGAAAAGTAGAAGGAATCACTATGAAATCTATTGAAGTTAACGAGGTGCAAAATTCAAACACAAGAATTCAAAGATGGGTGGCGTCGCCTTTAAGTGACTTTCTTTCCCTGGGAAGGTGGTGATGAGAGTTTGGACTTTGGATGTGAACGCTACTTGTCTCATGCATTGTAATTCATCCTTTTCATGAAAGAAATTAAGTTAAAATGGTGCTAGGAGCATGTTTAGCTAAACTTTAAAAGTTAACTTACAAGTAAATAAGTTCTTATCAAAAAAAAAAAAATTTAAAAAGTTATTGGTGAAAGTTGGAAATTAGTATCAAAAAAGGATTTTATTTTTTTTATTTTTTTAATTTTTTATTTTTTATAAGCCTTGCCAAACATGCTCTAGTACTGCAGATGTGTGAATAGGCAAGTAACTTTTTCAGCAATCACCGCTATTCCCTTCACAAAATATCAATATCATTGGTCTATATGTATCATCTTTCTTTGTCTTCATAATTGACTACCCATACAATCATCATGCTATTCAACGGTCCCATATTCCATCTTTTGGGTAACTTTTTCCCTATTAATCTCCTGTAACATCATGAACCTCAATGTTAACAATGAAGTATTCTATTTGAATTTTACTTCAATTTAATTGCATAGTTTTTGACACGTGACACATTTAATTCTAACAAACGCTGTCTTCTTGAATCCGTCTGCCACTTGGGCCACCTCTAGTTGATATATTATGTGCAAAACATGAATAAAGATTCAAATGAGCAAATCTCCTATATCGGTAACAAGCAATCCTACACAAATTTCAAGAATGTTGAATCCAACAAGTACGTCAATACACTAATGTGTTGAGGTTCACATCTGAAAAGCATAGTTCAGATAAGAAGCTCAGAAAAAGCTGGCTTCCAAAACCAGCAAGCCTAAGGGAATAAACTCTATCTGGGAGTTAAGGAATCACTGTTTAATAGTAGGCAAATGCAAGCAAATACAAAGGAAACCATCAGAAATTCATTGACATGAAACTAAATCCTATTATATAAAGTAAAAACCTATTAGAAAAATCTATTTTTAGTGAAATAAATACTTATCAAAAATGACATTATATGCACAAATTGATATCTACAAATACTCTTCTATTACTTTATAGGTGACCAAATGCTTATCAATTCGCATTATAGAAACATGCCATCAGAAGAAAAATCTCATCTGCTTAGCAATTAAATCTACTTGTTCCAACAACATATCTTCATTTCTATTTTTGAAGAAGATTCACCTGCAGACAATACTTATGTTATTTAGTATCGGCTTTCAAGAAAAAATATTTGGCAACCACGTATTCGACTTCCTTTGATTTCAGATCATTTACATTGCCTTACAGGTTAAAACATAAATGCAGTTTTTTCTGGTAGGAGTCTGAGGTACAGGAGAAAGTGTAATCCTTTTCTTCCCCCTTTGGAATGGACTAAACTAAGGGCCTGTTTGATTGAGATTTCTTTTCCATGGATGATGGAAATTAAATTCCATTTCCACCTTTTTGCATGTTTGATTGATTAAATCTCCCATGGAATTAGTTTTCCACATTTTCTTGGTTTTTGAGGAAAAGCTTTTCAAGCTTTTCTAAGCAATTTTTTTTTTTTAAAAAAAATTGACAATTGAAACAAATTTTATCCCTAATTGTAACAAATTCTATCATTTTAATGGACAATTTTCATAGAAAACAAAATCAAACGAAGACCAAAAGATTCAAAATTTTAATATTTTTCAGGGGAAAAATTATACTAATTAAACACAATTAATTGACAATTCCCAGTAAAATAAGTTCTAAGCAATTAAATTCCCTGAAATTTATTTTCTTTCCACTCATTCATTCTTGTAATCAAACGGACCTTAAGTATAATTTGGGAGCCTCTGTAAATGAAATAAGATACTGAAAGGAACATGATGACCTAAATTTCTTACAGTATCACAAAGTGGAATTGTCTGCATGGTACCGTGAGAAGAGAATTGCAAACCAGGATCTGGCCCGTCAGGAACAATTTCACTTTCCATGTCCTGTATAGGGAAACAAAATTTCAGTTCAAACATTACCTACAGCATGAAGATGAATAAAAGTCGGTACATGGAATTTATCTACTTAGAATCAATTAGCTCTATTTCGAAACGACCACCATCAGAGAATGTGGTAACTATAACAATTTCACTATTTAGGTCCTGTACAAAGGATAGTTCCAACATTTCATGCAAGTAAATGAACAGATGTTGGAGTGTGTAATATTATCAATAAACTGTTTTACCTTTGAGCCAATTAGCTTGATTTCTAAATCATCGTCATCCTCTGAAAAGCTGGTAATTTTTTTTGGATAAGTCGCTTCACCAGCATGTAAAGCATGTACCAGCTGCAAGTAGGAGTTGGATAACCCTGATTATGTGCAAAAGAAGACAGGAAAATGTAGCAGCGAAAAACAAAATATTCTTGATTTTTTGTGCCAACATCAATCAACGTGTAGAGCTGACAAATGACAATGTTCAAACCTTAATAAGCTCTGGATCATTCCAGGGTCCCTTGTCAGATCCTAGACATCCACCTTCATTTGGGCATGAACAGAAGCCACCAAGAAAATCTGGCAATTGACTGTTTGATAGAATATTAAATGATACAAACTAAAACCTTTAAACATTTTATACGTAACAACAAAAAGAATTATGCTATAGCAGGCAGAAAGATCACCTAGAGTCAATAACTTCCAACAAAGTACTCTGGAATTTGGTGCCTAGAACCTGTAGGATCGGTAACAGTCAGTAAGATAATATTTTCATGCGGCCACAATAATCTATAAAGTTTGAATACAAATCCTTTACATGTATTTTTGAAGTTGTCCTAGGATCAAGAAAGCCTTTTGCCCAGTTCCACAGATATTTGAATCCACCGCCCGCATTAACTATGTACATATGATTCAATGTCTGCACATGATGAGAACAACTAATCAGTGACCATAGCACCAGGGGAAAAATCAATAAATTCACTTTATTCCTTGGAAAAGAAGCTGAGGCACCTCAGGGTAGTTGTTGCCATCTATTCTCTGCATTCGCATGACTAGATCATGTGCAACCTTTCCAAAACTCATCCAGTTCTGCATTACGAATATTTTAAGGGAAGATTTACAATACAAATTTCAGGCCCAAAGAAAGCATAATGTTAAAATTACTACTAGAAATAATGTCAAAAGGTTGTACTAATGATTATCCAGGTCAGAACAAACCAGGCCATGTACATCCAGGATTGTTGTTGTTGAATCTATATGCCTCTTGGCCACAATTGAACATGCTGGAAACTTTTCTTCAAAAGTCTTTTCAAATCCCTGTATATGATATTTTAAGAACCTCTCTATGGTGGTTACACTCATAAGCTTGCTAGGTTCAATTTTGCCAAGTCTTTCGATGTAGACGGGCCTCCCTCCTTTATCTACGCCATGGTAACCATGAGGATAATATCGCCGAACTTCTTCAGATTCATCATAAACAAAATCCTAAACAATGGCCATACATTTATAGCAGCTTTAAGATAAATAAAAATAAAAAAAACCAAATTGATACAAATAGGAAGATAAGCAACTTCTAATAATTCAGATGAGAACTTCGACAAGACAGTTTCAAGCCAATCCCAACATTTATTTATTTATTTATTATTATTATTATTATTATTATTATTATTATTATTATTATTATTATTATTATTATTTTGTGTGTGTGTGTGTCGTGGGGGCTCAGTATGCTTACACCTAGAGAAAGTATACAAATAGCAACCAGCAGTACATAAACATGCAAATTAGTTAAGAGTATGCGAAAAGTATTATTCGGAAGGAACCACGAAAACAAAGTCAATCCATTATAAGCTCTGTCAATATGATCTCAGTCCTCATCTTAACAAAATATTCAGATATGTTTATCAGAAATCTATCATCTTTCCAATAATAGATAAGGACAGTGATAAAAATAGATAAGATGCAGCATTTTACCTGTATAATGGAGTCTACTCCATTCTCTTTCCTCCAATTGAGCATGTCTGCCCACATATGGACCGTCTTATCAAGGTCAAACTTTCTTGCTTTCAAGAATCTGCAACACAATCCTTTTTGTTCTCTTAAGAATATACATTAAAACGCACAGGTTTATAAAATCAAAAAATTGAGAATACAAAGGAATGACAGAGCAAAGTTTTGTGAAATCAAAGTATAAACAACATAAAACAGAAAAAATGGAAACAATATTACGTAGGAAATAGGAAATCTGAGGGATTAATGAAATTGTCTTCAGAGGTTCTGAATATACGATGCACATGTGACAGCTTGTCTGAGCCAATGCATTTATACAGGTAGGGATTTAGGAGTCGTCGAAATTCAAGTAAAATAAGAGAATATTTACAAAATATATATTGTTCTATGCTAGTGTGAAAAGAACTGTAGTGTATATTCAACAACTTTTGAATAGAGTGCATTATCATTATCGTAACATGGCACGCCATACTGCAACATTGATAAGTAATAGGGCCAATAATTACCAGAACTTAAATAACACAACTGAAGAAGGCATTCTTGGGATTTGTATAATAGACAAGGTATCAACATACGATGTAGCGGCCGGCCAAGTGGCAAGACTTAGAAAGTTCTATTTCAGGTATTATACAACTCACAGAAATGACATTCTATTTTCCCGATAACAAGTTTTTGGAGACAATTACATGACCCAGTGCCTCATCTCATACTTTCCCATCCTTTCCAATCACTTTTCACTACTTTCTATAAAACCGTTCTTATCATCTATATACAAGAGAGCTACAGTCACCTTCTCCTCCATAATGAGAATCCAAACAGCAGACACTATTTAAGCCACGTGTTTTCCCATTTAAGCTGTCTTTTATTCTACAAAAATAAAAACAAAATCATGTTGACCAAAGCCAGAGTTCTAAAGTTGGAACTAATGTCCAACATTCTTTTGTAAAATACATGCTTCTAAAGACAAAAGTTTCTCCATCTTACCTTCAAGAGAGATAAACCTAAGAAAGTAAGAGTTCTTTCGTTTCGTTTTGCAATGAAAAAGAATTGGAAAACACGAATGTTGAGATTTCATATGGATTATGGTCCAAATCTCTGGAAGAAGATGAAGTAGGTTGATTGAAATATATTTTACCACAGGATTTTAAATGCAACACCAGAGAACAAACAACATTAAAAATCAAAATTCTGACTAAACTAATCCGTTGTGAGAGGGTAATGGCATTATAGATCCATAATCAGAACATGAAAATAGCAAACAATTAAGGCCAAGAAATTCTCTTTCATCATAATGCAATAGCAAATGCTCAATAATTATTATTATTTTCTGAAATTGATACAGGTGGAGTTTTGAAAGATGAAGAAATTCTCTTTCAGAAATGCAGTTGTATTTACCTCAACATAATATGGTAATCATCATGGCGAGCTGGAAGCAGGTCTCTGTCAAGCAATACTTGACGAAATGCATTGACAGCATTCTCTTCCTCCTTGTCTAGAAACTCTTCTGTGGAAATTGATGCAAACCGACAATGAGCCACCCGTTTACTGCGTTTCCTGAGAGTGCGTGTAATTTTTGTTGAAGCATTTAATGCTTTCTTCCTCAAAGATCTCATTCGAATTCTCTGTTTCTCATTCTCAGAAATCTCATGATCCGATCTTTTCTCTTTTTCATCTTCTTGTATCGAAACTATTTCTAAAAAACCAAAAATCAATCAAAAAATTTAAATAAGTAAATACAGCTTAAATATTGCTAACAGTAACATGAAATTACCTGGCATCCTTATTCGACCGATTCACAATTCAATACATCAGTGACGCTGAATCGATAAAGTACCAAAAGCTCGTGAATTCTGTATAATGAAAAAACGAAAAAAAAAATGTTGAAACGCAGATTTTGTAAATCGAAGAGAAAAGTAAAACTGAAGCCCAGATTTCCTAAATCTTCGAGATTCGCAATTCAGATTCGACTGCCATTCCAATTTCCAACAGTCCAAAATCAACACGAAATGCGGCAAAAGTTCATAACGATCCGACAAAAATTCAGTGCATTTCGCGCTATCAAAAACGTACATTCACGAGGCAGATCCAGCGATCGAATAAAACGAGAAAAAAATCACTTTTTACATACAATTTTATTTTTTAATGAATTGATTAATTACCTTCTAAATCACACAATACCGGTGATCAATTTCCTCAGCTGTTTTCTGTATTGCGTAATGTATATAGGTCATGTAGGGGAGCGGAAAGTGGTTAATTTTGCTTTCCAATTACTCTCTTTGTCTTTCACTTTTCCTTCTCTTTCTAGAAACGCATTTCTCGTGCGTCTACGGCGTTGCTTTACACACACTATATATAATGAAATAGTTTCTCTCTCTTCAGTGGAGCTATTAGTACGGCGTTACTTTTACACTCTTTTTTATCTCTCTTCATATATTCTCTCTCTCTCTCTCTCTCTGTTCAGGAGACCCACCAGTAATGAATTGCTACTACCGCCGGCATCGCGCGGCCAACGTGGAGATTCGAAGAAGGTTGAGTTTTGATCTCTACGCGAAATTGCGAATGCTCCCAAACTGTTGCGCCACGTGGAGGGGCCAACGGGAGCGGTGAAGAGTCAGACTCAAAATAGAACATTTATGTATTTTAATCAGAAAATGCTAAGGATACGTAATAAATGTACACTGTGATTGACATAATGTGACGTGGTACCCATCCTGTCGTTGACGTGTAAATGTTAGATTTGAATTAAAAATTTGAATGAATACCACGTGTAATTATATAGATCATTATGTAAAAAATTATGTACTTGTAGCATCACTCATTTTAATCAACCACATAAATGATTATAAATTGACGGACTTTTATAATTTATTTATTTAACGTATATCATATTTTTAAGCAAAAATTAAACGAAAAGTTGATAGCACTTGTGAATCATGTGCGAATAAACTATGATTTAATAAAAAAAAAATGATCAAGACATTTATAAACATCTAGAAATAATGAGTCAAACATAGACTTAGAGCCCATTTGGTAATACTTTTGAAAAATCAAAAGCTGTTTATGATATTAACAAGTTTTTTGATAATTTTTTGAACAATTGTGCTACGTAGAAATAATTATTCACATAATGCAACGTGACAACTTATCATTGAATTATTTAAAATACAATCAATTTTTTCGTCCAATCACATATTGCCAACATCTATTATGTCACTCTATGTGTCACCTGCTTTCTGGTAAAATAATATTATTCTTTTTTTATGGTATTTTGATTGATTAAAAAAAACTTTTTGAAAATAAAAAAAAAATCAACTTAGAGCCGTTCGATAGGGATTAAAATTGAAAAAATAGATGTTATTGTTAACTTTTATTAAACGAGTGGGACCCAATAACGACCATATTTTCAATTTTAATTAAATTTTAATCCCTATCGAACGAGGCCTTACTGTAGAAGCAAAATTGCTGCCAAGTGAATCCTTAACGAGTTGAATTTTGTAACACTTGAAACAAATAAAAATTATTGTCTTGTCCATGATTTGAAGTATTGCTAATAGCAATCTTTCAAACATGATCGGATCATGAGTTTAAAATATCTTGAAATATTTATCTTTTCTTGTCGAAATCAAGATTTTGAAAATTCTTATTTATTTTAAGACTTGTTTGGTCTTTTGAGTAATGTTAGAAAAGTTCAACTAGAAATAAAATAAGACCACGGAAAATTATCCATAATTTTGTCTATTTATAATTCATTTTTACTGCATTCTTTATTTGTATTCAAACTTTATTATCAACCATTTATGAAAGCTTTACACTTGAAAAAAAAAATTAATTTTCAACCACACATTTTTTAAGAAAATAATTTTGCACATTAATCTATAATTTTTCATACTATTAACTACGCATTCTTCAAATAAAATATTTTTTTACAAAATCTATACTCAACAAAATTTACATCAAACATGCGTTTGATAAATTCTTTTATACCTAATAATGAAAATTAATCATGATTGGATGGCGTGAAGTCGAAGCATGAAAAAATAATTTGGTACACTTAAGCACAATCATTCATGAAAAATTAAAAACAAAAAGAATCTAACTCTGAATTAATCATGATTGGATCATGTAGCATTGAAGTACGCAACATAATTTAGTACAATTAAGTACAATCATTAGGTAAGTTTTATTAAAAAAATTGATGTAACGAGATTTAATTGGATCAATATTTCATTAATCAAATAATTCTTCCACTTAAATCTCGACACGTTATCATTATGTAAAATATTATGTACAAGAAACATTTTACCAAACATACAATTGTGAATTCAAACATACAAAAAGAACGACATTTTCCGCCCTCGAAAAGGAATTGATTGAGAATCAACTAACTTTTAAATAAATTATTCTATTAATAATGATTTTAACATTATATTTTTAATAATCCCTCTTGCTCTAGAATCTTGCGAGGCTTGCTGAATTTGTTGAGCCCTAAAACTAGTATCAGCGCTAGAATATATATAAAAAAGGGTAGATCTCATTCTTACTAAATCTTATCTACGTTGATATATGCATCATCGGACGAAAATCAAAATAAAAATAAGCGACTTCATCTATAATGAGGATCTACTTGTTGAAAGACTAGAGACGGGGATTAGTCAAAGAGAGCCAAAGGGTAGATCTCATTTTTACTAAGATGGTGTTTGGTGTAAATTAAAATCAAATTTTAAATTGATTGTAATAGAAGTTTTTGAAATGTCTGATTGAAAAGATGTGGGATCCATGAAAGATGTGATTGATATTGATTGTTTGACTTAAATTAAAATCAGGCCCAAACATGCCTTAAATCTTATTTGCCTTATTTTACATATCATAGGACATAAGTCAATGCAAAATAAGTGACTACATCGACATTGAGGATCAGTTTGTTGAAAGGTAAGAGAGAAGGATTGGTCAAAGAGAGCCAACCTACCCAAACCCTACTGCTGACCGTTCACTTCCTTAAGGGCGAACCACAAAATTTACGTTTTTCCAATAGACAAATCTTAGCTCAAGTTGAAAACTTAAAATTAAAAAGAAAGATTGCCAAACATGAATGTTCTAGAAAACCAATTTACTTTGTTTAAAAGTCGAATTATTGCGTTCAATTCGAAAAGGAAGAAAGCGTACGCATAAATTCAAATCACCTCATTTGTTTTTATCCTCTGATAGTGGACAAAAAATGAGTGGCGGGTAATTAAAAGCTAAAACTTTAACTTCGTCCCTGTTTGGTACATATTAAGATTTTCATTCTTATTTTCAATCACATATTTTTTAATAAAATAATATTTTTAATCACATCAATATTTTTTCTTTCTTTTTCAACCACACATTCTCCATCAATTTACTATTGCAGAATACATTCTTCCAAAATAATGTGACTCAAACACACACTTCACTGGTTAAATTTCTCCAATCCATAAGTACTTAGCCCTTGTTTGGGCTCCTTTTTTTTCTCAAGAGAACTTATTTTGAAATAGTAACAAATTGGGGAATATATGGTTAAAAAATAAGGTGAATTTTTTATTTGCGTATAAAATTATTTTATATCAGAATGTATGGTTGAAAATGAGTTTTTTTATAAAAATGGAGCCCAAACATAAACCTATTACCTTAGAAGGTTTTGTCTCGTATTTTGTTTTGAACACCTCCTTAACGTGGTTTTGTCACGTTAAATTACAACGTTGTCACGGTATTTTTTTTATTTTTTATTTTTTCAATCAAGATTGAAGTAATTAAGCATCCAATAAATTATTTTTTAATTAGTTTGGTAAAAGGGAAAGAAATTGTACAATCTCGTCTCACTGCATGTCCATGTGATTTTCACATCAAATGTTGTTCCATTTCAAGAAGAATCTTGTTACTTGTACGTAAAAAAAAAAAAAAATGTACATAATGAATTACATGATATAATATGAAGGAAAAAGATCGGATAAATAAGTTGATTGTGTTTTAAACAGACAAATAATAGAATATCACGTGGTATTATGTAATTTCATTATGTAAATCTTAATGTAAATATAGCAAGATTCTTTCAAGAAATGGGAGGGAATATGTTATATGTAGTGGACAAAGGTAGTATCTTGTGTCCTATTTTCAGATTTTTGGGTTTTGCCTTGGATACCATTTTTGTGGGGTAATCCATTTTTTTTTTTCGGTATTTAAGATAATTTCATTTTATTACTATTTGACCAATCAATTCATACTTCTACTTTAATAAATTGCTTCGATCGATTATCTTAAACTAAAAAATCAAAGACATGAATATTGACATAACAATCATTGGAATGCAATAACGATCATTCTACATGTGTATCATCTTTTATATCATTATTTACACTGTGTTACATTGCAACACACTATTGTACATTTTTTTTATTATAAAAAAACACCTTTTCCCGCCTACATTTTTTTTAAAACAAAAGGAATGTCAATCCAATGAATCTACATTTAGCATTATTGATTCTTCATTTTTTACATTTTACTTTGGGTAATTGGCGCAAAACGTCCCTACCTATAATGGTTATTGTGGAAAACGTCCCTACGTTCGATTTTTTGGTGCAGAACGTCCCTACCTTTGCATTTTCTTGCGCAAAACGTCCTTTTGACCAATTTTTAACATAAAATGACCATTATACCCTCTTATATAAATAAAACAAAAAAGAAAAGAAAAGAAAAATAAAGAATAAATTGCAATCTAGTCCAAAACATTTTTAAAAGTACAAATCAATCCAAATAAATTATAAAAATAATCAAAAATCAAAAATAAAAACTTTTCTGTCGAGGTGGGAAAAGAGACGGGGAAAGAAAGGGCGAAACAAGAAATGAGGATAGGAGAGAAAAGTTTTTATTTTTATTTTTGATTATTTTTAATATTTTAATAATTTATTTGGATTGATTTGCACTTTTAAAAATGTTTTGGACTAGATTGCAATTTATTCTTTATTTTTCTTTTCTTTTTTGTTTTATTTATATAAGAGGGTATAATTGTCATTTTATATTAAAAATTGGTCAAAAGGACGTTTTGCGCAAGAAAATGCAAAGGTAGGGACGTTCTGCACCAAAAAATCGAACGTAGGGACGTTTTCCACAACAACCGTCATAAATAAGGACGTTTTACGCCAATTACCCTTTTACTTTATTAACGTTGGTTTTGAATTTCTAGGTAAATCTTGTTCTTGTACGATATGGATCTCAATTGGGGGACTGCAAGTTATGCAATCAACGCTACTTTGCAATTCAAGGTGAGAGAGATCATTGAAATTTTCTTGATGGGAATCGAATTTTACAGGCTGACCCATCTTTTTGGGATTTTGACATTTGAAGTACGATTGATGTAGTTTTTTTTTTTCTTTAAATAATAATATTTGTAAAAAATGATTTTTTGAAAGAATTCGTGATTAAAAGTAAGAAAAAAAAATTATGGGTCGTAAAATTATTTTATTAAAAATTATTTAATTTAAAATAAATTTTAAAGAATTTGTATCAAATAAAGACTTAAACATGTTCAACTTATGCATATTCCGCAAACCTAAACTCAAGGATCGGCACAACATTTTGACGAGCTCGACTTCAAAACCTTGTCCTCTTACATAACCGGACATCCTCATGGTAAATTTCCTCTTTTTACTCCTTTTATCTATTTTTAACCATTCTGCCTTTCACGTCTTATTTCTTTGTCGTTCATTATACAGGGGATTGCTAGACAATTGTTGCAGGGGGCAATGGAAGAAGATACTATGAAATCTAATTTTGAGAAAACCATTATGATTGGTTCAAAACAACATTATATCAACACTCAGGTATTTTATCATAATCAATTTAATATTAATAAATACAAAAGGGAGGATTTATCACAGCCGTTGGATCGGCCAAGGTGTAATCTCAGCCCTCTGATGGATGGAAAAACCAAGATCAAGTCTAATTACCAACTAAAAGTGTGTCTGCTCCTGATTTTAGCTGAATTAAATTTAGAAAACTGAACATTAGTGGGGCCCGGGTGAGAGAGTGGAAGTCAATTATAGTAGGCTCAATGGTTACATTTGTGATGGAAATCTAGATTAAAAGCTTGACCAGACAAGCCCTAAATTATTCTTGTGTGATCATGCATTGGGTTAAAGCCTAAAGGAGCTGTGGTTGTTCATAGTTTAGGTTCGATTTTGCAGGGATTGAACTCGGTAGATGTTCTTGAGGCGATTGAGCTTGATGTTGTGTAATATTTTTCTTGCAAACCTTCTGTGTCTTGATTGGAATTATTGCATGAATTAACCTATTAGTACAATTGTCGTTGACAATCATGGTTAACAACATTGATGTCAAAATCTGGATTATTGATTTAAAAAATAAATTTTAAAATGGATAAATGTGATGTTGTCAAGTGTGAGTTATCAACTAAGATTGCTAAAAAAAAAAAAAAACACGTCATTGAAAAATGAAAAATCTCAAGTGTCTAGTAGAAATAAGTAAACCAACCTAGTCCTCAAAGAGAGACCATAGATTTCTTGATCCCATCTGCAAGAAATTCAAGATGCTCAACTTTTGAGGCAGACACAAATCCTTTTAGAAAGACAGACTATTAGGCCATAGGGCAAATTTTCTGACGACGTCGGGTAGAATAGTAATTATTCTGCAGGCTAGTTCTACCAACAAATTCACAGAGAAGAATACAAGATTAACGTCGAAAACATAGAGAAACCGTCTATGAAGTTTAAATAACTTTCTTATCTCCAGCAATCCCCCAAAAGAAGTCCACAAGCCAGATTTTATAGCAAAAATTTGAATTTTACCAAAAATGGTAAAATTCCAAAAATCACGTCAAATTAAAATACGGAATAAAATAAGTAGTATGCAAAAAATCTAGTCCAAATCGAGTTAAAAAACATCTCCTAATCCGATCTGGGCTAGATTTTTCGCAGACCACTTATTTTATTCCGTATTTTAATTTGACGTGATTTTCGGGATTTAACTAAAAATAGCAATTCGGAAGGGAAAATAGCGGAATTGAGGTCGAAAACGGCACACACACCGAGCAAAGATGAGTGTCCATGACGTGCGCACCGAAACAAGCTTTTCGGATTGTGGTTATAATTGCGATTTTGATAACCGTAACCAAAGTTATGCCCAAATTACCGAAACATGTCTCAATTACTAAAATTACGCGATCACTTGCCATCCTTGCACCGATCTACCAACTCGTGATACTTTAGAGTCATTAACGTGTTATCTGACAACTCAGCATCTGATTCGGACCCTCCAACATCAGTTCCATGGAAGATGGAAAACTTTTAGCCATTTTCCACTTTTTAAAGTGTTTGATAGGAAACATTTTTCCAAGTAATTGATTTTCTACCTTTTATTAGTTTGCCACATTTTCTTGCCTTTTGAGGTAAATTAATTCCCACTATTTTGGTGGGAATTGGTTTTCTAGGAAGTATTTTTTTTTGGTAATGGAAACAAATTATATCTCTGTAATTGACAATTTTCATGAAAAATAAAGATAAATAAACACCAAAAGATCCAAAATTTCAATATTTTTCAGGGAGAAAATTATATCAATCAAATATGATTAATTAACAATTCTCTATAAAACAAGTTCTAAACAATTCAATTCCATAGAATTCATTTTTTTCACCCAAGTTCAATTGTTGCAATCAAATAGACCCTTAGTTATAATTTTAGTTAAATTTTTCATTGAACTTCATGTTTTATTCATGAACTTTAACACGTTGTACTTCATCATCCATTTACCATGTTTCATTACTCATTGAACTTTAAAATATTATTGAGTCGTCACTGAACTTCATAATGTTTCCGAGTAAAGTTTATTTTCTATGAGATTCGATCTTAATCAAGAAAATAAACTAACATTAATATAAACTAGATAATGAGAATCTCAATTTAAAACAAGAATATTGATATTTATCAAGAAGATATAATTTCTCCAGTCGTCAAAAATTATGTTCAAGAGGAAAGATGAATACTAGTTTCTAATTGAAACAAGGTTTAATTTTGATCATAATTTTTCTTTATGAGAATATAAAATAGAGAAATTATTTCTTTACTTTAATTGAGATTATAAACGTAAATCAAAAAATAAAAAAAATATATCTGAAACGGATAGTGAGATTTCCTATTTAGAGTCAATAATATTAATCAAGACTAACAAAATATAATTGTTTGAGTTGTCACACAGTAATTCAAGAGGAAAGAGGTGCATTGTCTCCGTGTATTGTATGTTATACTTCAAAATTTTCAATTTTTAAACTGTGGAATTCAATAAGTAAAGTTCAATAACCACTCGAAAGTATTTTAAAGTTCAGTAAGTAAGCGTGACAAATGCATAAGTTCAGTTTCTAATGAAACATGGTGAATAAATAATATAGTGCAACACGTTAAATTTCAGTAATCACTCGGAAGCATTTTAAAGTTCATAACCATTGAAATATGGTAAGTGAGTGATGAACTGCAACATGTTAAAGTTCAGTGACTACTCAAATGCATTCTAAAATTCAGTGGGTAAGATGTCCCGCTAAATTTTTTGTCAATTGGTAAATTGCAGTATTTATCCCAAGTTTTGAGAAAAGTAGCAGATTAACCCTCATTCTTTTTTATTTTTCACTTACACGTGTATTTTATTGAACAAAATCTGCTACTCTGTCGAAAATTTGCCTCGATTGTTTGTATCCTAGTACTTCCCTCTAACTTTCCTATTGGTTACAGTAAAGATCGAGGAGTTTTCTTTTATTTTCTTTCATGACGACCATGGAAAAAGCCCTCTCCCCCGGGTGGTTGGGGTGCAGGAGGGGGTTGAATGTAATAACAATGTTTGGGAGCTGCAGTTGCAAATTTTTCTATATGCACCCCCGAATCTCTCTCGGGCACTCCGAAGTCTATTCATTTGGGAGATGTCAAAGACGCGAACTTATCAAATGACGATTATGACGTGCACTAGCTTTCGTATCTAAAGTTAGTAAATTATTGTTCTTGAAACACAATTACTAGTCAAGTGATCCAACTTCTAACAAATGTATTGAATAATATTACACAGTTTAATATTGCTTAACAAACATCGGTGTTCTAGCCATCTGGGCTCGAAACTCGGGTAAAACACATCGCTTCGCGTATAGACCTTTTTTTTTTTTTTTTCCAATTCGTAAACGGTTGAATTTTTTCATTCATTTCTTTCGCCTTCCATAGACTCGTTTTATTAGTTTTTTTCCTTGTTTGAAATGTCTTTTATTTGACTTAACTTATTATTATTTTTTATTTAAAAGAAAAAAACTTTTCATGTGATTTTAGTTTCAAGTTTTTAAAAGATTTTATCTGTACAAAAGTTAAAAATGACTTTATCTAAATAGTTAAATAAGATTTAAACTACTGTGATATCTACATTATGTAATTATCTCCTAAAACTCATTATTTTGTTGTTAACTTCAAAAACATATATGAAGTTCTTATAAATCTAATAAGTAAGACTTATCTAGCCCATGTTTGGTGCACATTATTTTTAAAAGAATGCATTTTTTTTATTGATGTGATGAGGAATATGTGGTTGAAAAAGAAGGAAGATTTATTGATGTGATAGAAAATATTATTTTATTGAAGAATGTGTGGTTAAAAATAAGTAGAAGAATGAGAACGAAAAAAATAATGTGGATCAAATAGAGGCCTAATTGAAAATTGAAACCATGAAAAATATTCTAATTTTTGCAATTCGAAAACTTGAAAATTGCATACTTGACTAATGGTAGGACTTATTAAGTAAATATAATATTTTATGATTTTATATGTTTAATATGAGTTATTTTGATTATTAAATAATTTTTAAAATGGTTGAAAATTGAAAATTATATTATAAATAAGAAAACGTTTCTTTACTTCTAAACGTCGCCTAAATTTGTTTAAGCTCGTAAAGTTTGAAATTTCAACCCACGCCTAATCACACTTTATGTTTTTAAAACACTGGTTATAAGTTCACATTTCCCCAAAAATTAACCAAATTTTCGCCCTATGTAGCATAATTCATATAAATTACGTCTCTAGACTCATCCGATGTCACTTCACTCAATAAAAAAAGTTTTATCGTAGTAATACCAAAATATTAATTTATAAGACGAGAAGATGCAAGATAGGCGAGCTGGATGCTATAGGCTTCTTTGAGCTCAGCTAGTACTTGTCCAATGGTTGGCCTGCGAAGTGCATCAGTTTCAACAGACCTGCATGCAATTAAAGAAGCCCTTCTCATGCTCTCACTATCAAAACTTCCCTTAATGCTCTCATCCACAACCTCAAATGCTCCTGCCTGCAAGTATGGCTTGGCCTGCAATAAAAACACAAAATATTCTGTTACTAGTTATAAATTAGCATAAAATGTCTCGGGTTAGGGAAATCATGTTATGGATAGGTGCAAGGAGAGAATGTTCAACGTGCTTATAAACTGACAAGATTGACTTTCTACAACTACAAGCGATGTACGACCGTTAGCAACTAGAGTTTTGTACTGAAAGTAGTCCTCCCCAAATCGCCCGTTAGCAGCTAGAGTCTACAAGAAGGGGTTCTTGGTACAGTACTACTGCTACAAGAACGATACATACTTTACCTTCAAAAATGGCTTGTGGAAAAAGGGAGCTCAATGTGTTTACAAACCCCACAAGGCAAGCTTTCTTGAGCAATATGAGACTCGGAAAAGTAGATGTTAACTTGTTATACTCAACTGCTATCGAACTCTATGAAGTCATATATGTGTAGTTTTCTTCTCGAGTTTTTCACAAAGAGGTGAATGATTATATCCTTTAACGATTCCCTAACTAATACCCTTTTCATTCTTATTAACAAGGCAACCCATTCAACATGTCCAAGAGAAAAAAAAAATGGAAATGATATGTACATATACGTAGCAGACAGTAAGAAGATTGAGTCAAAAGTTGAATTAAAGCACTACAAAATGTAGTTGGCTACTGCTTAAAACTGTATTAAGCTAAGAACTCCATTGAAAAAACTGGACTTGTGCAGCATAACATTCTCAATACAATAAAAAAAAAGGAGCATTTTATGTGGCAAAAATACTTTGAAAGTAATATACTTACCCACAAAACCAAATTAAAAGAATCTGGAGTGCCGGTATGAATGAGCGGTTCCCGGCCACATATGAGCTCGAGAAGGACTACCCCAAAACTATAGACATCACTTTTTTCAGTTAATTGTTGTGTAGAATAATACCTGCAGAATCGATGATAAGATGGTTAACAACTCCATCGAACCATCTCATCTTGTCTAAAAACTTAAATTGTTAAAAAGGGAATCCAGTTGACTAGACCACAGTCAAACAAAATAACTAACTGGTCAAGTTTTTACGTGTCAAGTATTGCTTACTCGGGATCAATATATCCAGCAGTGCCTTTGACTACAGTTGTTATATGTGTTGCATCGGCTTGTGTCATTTGCTTAGAAAGGCCAAAGTCACATACTTTAGCATTCATTTCAACATCCAAAAGGATATTGCTACTCTTCACATCACGATGAATTATACGCGGTTCACTTCCATTGTGTAGATAATCCAAACCTACGCCAAAAGGAACATTGTGTAGATGTTCGTTTCACTACTTCAATGTCTAATGATCGTTAGCTAAGAAGTCGAAAATTGATAAAAAAATAAAAAATGCTTACCTTTTGCGGCATCAACTGCAATTTTCAATCTGCGAACCCAGCTGAGTGTTATTTTTTTACTGTTGGAACCTGAAAAAGTGATAGTGAATAGATGCAGAATGTGACATGATGGAATTTGAGTGAATAAAAACTTGATAAAGGCAATATTTAACATACCATAAAGGTTATCCGCCAATGATCCACCGGGTAAATATTCATAAACTAGTATCTGTTGCTTCGACTCATAGCAGAATCCTTCCAATGATACGAGATTCTGGTGATGGATTTGTGATAGAAGAGACACCTGCAACAATGCATCAAACGATAAGAAAATGTAGCGCAGATGACGAAATATACTAATCAAGGTTAAATATGTTACGAATTAAACCTATTCCCAAACCCGAGAATAATATGAACAAAGCGAAAAGCAGAAACACACACGCATGGATGTTCATATTGTTCACTATCAATGCGAGAACTACATCCACTTGTCGCTGCAAGTTTTCTCTAAAATTTGAGAAGAAGATTAACCATCACCCTCAGATTCTTCTATATAGTGTAGAAAAATAGGTCAACCTTTATGGAAAACTGAACAATATAATTAGGCTCGACATAATCGAACAAAATGACTTACCTCATTGATGAAGGAATCTGCTCCTAGCTGAGTTTTATCGAATCGTAATTTAACAGCAACTGAATTACCATCTGGAAGTTGTCCAAGGTATACACATCCAAAACTACCACGGCCTATTGTCTCTTTGAAGTTTTTTGTAGCTGCTTTGATCTCTTTATAGGTGAAGACTTTTGCACCATTCCAGTTTTTCATATCCACGTCAGGTCCTAAACATTGAAAAAACAGTCCATCAACAAAAAAATATTTTAAAAAATGGAAGGTTTCCTCGTTTTAAGTGTGTGTGAATATTCTCATACTTCCTGTATATATGAATTCTGTTCTCTTTCTCCTCATGTACAAGATTACCAAAAACGAGATAACGAAAAGAACAAATACAGCTCCTCCGAGAGCGCCAAGTAGACTCGCTATATGACTATGGCTCTTGTGCTTCCTTGGAGTAAAGATTGTGACTTGTGGATTCTGGATTGAAGAATTGCTCGAAAAGTCGTTGCATATCGTGGTGAAAGTGAGGCACAAATTCCCTGATGTTCTGCAAATACGATTCAAAAGCATCATCTTAGTCTCAGAAGCAGCTTTTGGCTTTTCAAAATCCTTGCCAAACGGAACTTAAATTGAAAATAATGCAAATTGATTCCCATACCTAACTTCTAAACTTTCTCTGTTCAAAGCTTGCGGTAGTGGCCCTTGTAGTTTATTGTTTTCGAGATTCCTGGATTTCATAGAATATGAATTCAGACAAGGTTTTAACTGATAGATCCAAATGTTATTTAACAAGTTGAAATTGTTTTCAGACAAGCAAACTAGGAAAAATTATTGTACTACGAATATTTTGTTCACTCACAATAAATGAAGGTCTTTCAACTCCTCCAAACTCTCAGGAACTGTTCCCTGCAAACTATTATTCTTCAAGTCCCTGCATACATGAAACACAAGTATAATCCCTTTAAAAGAATGTAAACTGGGCGTGTGGGCGGGCTTCGACCGTGTAAATGTGTGTGTGTGAAACTTGTAAGACTTACAGAACTTTAATGTTCATCAAATCATCCAACTCAGAACCAAAGGATGTTAACTGATTGAAGCTCAAATTCCTGCAGTGTGATCAGATGATAAATTACTCCAATTACATTATCCGGAAAAAAGTCGATTTTTGAGTAAATTTGCTGGTAGGAGGGATTACAGTTTCTCAAGATGTTGTAGTCCACCCAAGTTTTGTATTTCTCCAGCAAGTGATGTGTTATGCAAGTCCCTAAAACACGATGCACGAGCAATGATAATAAGATATAAACTACGAAAATAATATAGCACATGTTTGTAGAGATTCTTATCCAAAAAATCTTACAGTGTTTTAAGATCCAGCAGATCGCCGAATGTGGGACTGATTGATCTCAACTTGATATCAGAAAGCATCCTATATGAAGTTCAAAGTTAATATTGACACCACTTGGAAAGACAAACGAGGAAAAGAATGTTCATACGTACAATGAAGTGACGAAATTTCCTTCGCATCCTACATTCTCCCATGGTGTAGGGTAGCACGGATCATCTTGCCATCCCAGATCCAGGCCAGTCGATTGTTGAATAACCCGAAGAGCTGAAACTGTAAGGAGAATCAAAATCTTTAGTCCTACAAACCACAATTTGTTTCAGCAGAAAAATCAAAATCCAAAAACAAAAATGTGATCAGGACCTGTAGTTGAAGAAGTTTCTAAGGGAATATCAAGAATTTCATAAACCTCGAGAGCATTTATTAAAGGATAGTAGCTGATTGACTTTAATGTGATGTTCAAGTTCTTGATTCCTCTTATTGTAAAGAATAGGGTACCGGCCTCCCAATGTGCAACTGTATAGTTTGATTGAACAACGTCCGCGTTGATTAACACATCAAATGTTGGAGAAACAGGTAAAATTCCAGCAAAGTACAGAACAACATGGTAGTCTCCTTGATTATCTAAAGGCAGGTTGTATATCAGATTATTCCACCTCGCCAAGACTCTCGCGGTTTGAAGAACAACAGCCGGGGGGCTTTCTTTAATATTCGACAAATTAAATGTACTTTCAACATCGAAACCAGATGATACATGAAAAGGTGAGAAGTCCTCGTCTGCATCCCACATTCGATCATATTGGTCGAGAGGGTACCTTACATTACAAAAGAACAAATTTCCCGAATTTAGACAGATATTCAATTTGATTGAGTCAAGAAACAGAGAGGAAATATTTCACTTATTCTGTTTACCTTAGTGAACCGTCGTTATAACCACAGTTAATCCGATATGACTTCTTAAGTAGCTTATCAGTAGAATCTCCCAATGCAGTGCTGTAAGCTCCCTCAGGTAGAGGCCTAAGTTCAAGTGATGAAATAACAGGAAATCCACCATTCGGAGTCGACTGAAAGCATAAAGGCAGAACTTCCTTATTGGCTGGAAATATGAACTCTTCGATCCATGGATCATTATGAGTGAGATTGACCATAGCAACCATGGCTCTTCCAAGAGAAACAGAGAATACAGGGGGTTTTCCAAGTCCATCATAGTTTTTGTACACAAATTGTGTCCTAACAAGAACCAAGGATGGCACATTTGTTACTGGTGGTAACCTGTAACAATTTCTGCCTCGAGAATCGGGGAAAAATCGGACCGGAAGACGAGATGAAGAAGGGCCTTCTGCACTGGTTATATCGCCAGTATTTGTATAATCACCATCAGGAATCCATGAGATATTGGAGGAATCAACGTAACTAGTAGTTCCACCACATGTTAAACTCAAGAAGCCTGTTCAATATTGTGTAGAAAAAACTCACAAGGCTTAACAAAAAGCATTGCAAAAAAAATGAAAATTAGTAAAGGAAACTGAAGGTACACATACCATCTTGATAGCAGAGAGTAAATCCAACAAATCCAGAAAAAAACAACAAACTAAACCAGAAAAATGGGATCAACTCCATAAAAAGGAACAGATTGCTTAAATTGTAAAAAACCCACTTTTGCTTATTCAAGAACGACCTGTTAATAGAACCATATGCATTTAAAAGATCAAGAATGCAGTAGACATTGAAGAACAAGAGGAGAGAGAAAATAAGTAGGAGAGAAAAAGGTGGGGAGAAGGAAAAAAATGGGTTCTTTTTGACCTTTGGGAGAGAATGGAGGTGACTTTTGACCTTTGCATGTTGTAGAACTTATCAAAATTTAAATAAATGATTCTGTCCCTTTTCAAGATCTTAAACGAGGTGATTCAATATCCTCTCGTTGTCACTTAATTATACATAAGATTACCGTTTAAGTTTTTAGACAAAGAGGGTTGAGGTGTGTTAATGATAATGATTCTGTTTGATGATGGTAGTACTAATGTACTATAATTGGCCGTTGCCATGCAGAGTTGTTTGAAATTTGCTCTTCAAGTTTCAATCCCTTGATTACTAGAAAACTGAAGTGGGGTGCAGCTAATTATGAACTATTGTCTTCCAAGCCATCTCAAGAAAATTTTAATAATCGATCACGTTTGATGGTGTTAAGGGTGGAATTCCCACGTCGATCAAATATCGAAAATCTTGTCTACTCGTGGTTATGGATCCATTTCTCAGTAGAACTACTCGGTCGACCAGGTTCTGACCCCATTTTTTTTGAAGAAAATCTCGGGCAAATTAAAGAAGATTGGTTGTGCATAGGATACTTGTGAGTCCAGAAAAAGAGAAATGATTGAGTCCACCTCTTTAGATTTTTGCCTTTAATTATGCTCCGTAACTTATCTTCTTGATCAAGGAAACTTTTGATTTGAGTACTTTAATATAAACAGTCAAAAGAAACGACATAATTCTACTATGTTCATCATTAATCATCAACGATTATGCGCATTTAGCTGAAGTGTTGAAAATATTTCATGTTTCCTAGCTTAAAAGCTGAAATTCCTCCCCCAAAAAAGTAAAGAAATAAAGAAATAGTCTGACCATTTTTGGTACCATGAATAACATTTTTGTTGTTAAAAGTTGCCACGTAATCACTAAACTCCATATCTTCCCTAGGTAGTTACTGAACTTTGCAAACTGGAATCCCATCCATCACTAAGGGTGTGTTTGATAGTCTAGAAAATTAGGTGGAAAAAGAAAATGTTTTCCAACTTCACCCAATTAATGGGGTTTGATTGCAAAACTTTTCTTGACTTTTGTTTTTCCAACATTTTCTAGGTACAACCATTTTATGCACATTTTTTTGATTTTATTTTTCCACCTATTAGGTGGGAAAACAATTTTCATTTTTTTTTTTTTTTTAGCAATGGCAACAAATTCTATCAACTATTGCAAAAAGAATTTTCACTTTTATTGACAATTTCTATGCAAAATAAAATCAAACGTATATGGTAATTTTTTCTAATTGTTTGTTTTTTATTTTTTTTACTTTTTGATAATTAGAACAAATTATAGACGCAATGGTAGAACAAATTATCACTTTAATGGACAATTTTCATAAAAAATAAAGTCAAACGGACAACAAACTTTCAACATTTTTCAGGTGGAAAATTATACCAATCAAACACAATTAATTACAATTCCCAATAAAACAAATTCTAAACAATTCAATTCCCAGTAAAACATTTTATATCCACCCATTTTCCACTTTTGCAATCAAACGGACCCTAAGTGAACGTCGGTTGTAAAATTAGACGATTTTGATGACGTGTCCGATGGAAAACGTGATGGGGCTCATTTGTGTACACTTCCTTGGCCAAGTAAGTAAGTTGCTGATGTCGTGGACAATTTTTACAGAGTTGCATTTCAGAAAACGTTTTTAACTTTAAAAAAAATAAAAACTGAAATCAATTAAATTAGAAGAAAACCAACCCCAAACACACAAAATCGCAAACCTTAAACACCTACCCCCAAACACGAAATTGCTTAACTGTGACAATAAAATCGCGTCCCCAAAATCAACAAAAGATTTGTCGGTCTCCACAAGAAGATTTGAAGTTTAGCGATCCCGTGGGAACTTTTGGCAAAATTTAGTGACCATTTAGGAAATTAACCCCAGGATTCTACTAGCTTGCCTAGCATTTGCATGTTTGGTACATGCCAACGAAAAGTACAATTTCACTTTTAAAAAATATACATTAAGCCCTTATTTAGTGTAATTAAAAATTAAAATTTTAGTAGATTCTAAAGGGCGATGAAATGTGTGATTGCGAATTTGATAAAAGCTGTGGGTTCCATAAAATATTTTGTTAAAATTAATCATTGCCTTTTGACTTAATTTTTTAGCAAAATTTTAAGTCAAACCAAACATGAACTAAGTATAGTAAGTCGAGAATAGTATGTAATTAGCGCTTTCACAAGAATTAAATAATCCCCAAGTATTCTTCGAAAGCACTGCAAACAAACAATAAGGTTTATTCCTCTCATACCTCGTTATCATAGTTACCTTAAATAGTTAATACAATGGTTCGGCTCTATGATTGTTGCACCGGATTTGGAGCTACATTTCGAGTTGATGTGTGATGTTAGTAATGATATCGTAGGAACCATTTATTACACACGTAATCACCAGCTTTTTATTCAATTAGCATGCATTGAACATTGTGAAAAAACCACACTACTCGATTCTTGTTACTTATTATCGTTTCATATTATTCTCTTTAGGACCTGTGACTTGCATGTGAGAAGGTCTATGCCATCTATATACATTATATACCTCGTAGAAGAACAACAGTCAATTTTTAAAAATATTTAAAACTCACATAAATCACATGTTTTTTATTTATTATTATTATTATTATTTTGATATTTATAAAAACATCAAAGTAGCAAAAGTTTGGGCTCAATCAAAAATACATTACACTATTTAATTTTTCTACGATTGTGCTACATGTAGTTTTTCATAATAATTTACATTCACATGCTGTGGAGAGAAATGATTGGGTTAAAAAAATTTCAACAAAAAAAAATAAAATTTCACCACTCTCTTTTTGACTCATCATCTATATGTAAACGGTAAATCATATATAACTCTATTATGTATAAGTAGCATTATTCATGGGGTTATGAATTTTGGACGAAGGTCGCTTTCTTCTCATACCTAAAAGTATGATAATTTTTGTTGACTATTCGCATTTTGAATGTTCACTTGGCTACTAAAGAACTACGAGCCTCATTTTTCAAATTTCGTTTTTCTTAAAAATTTGTTTTTGATCAAATATTTTTTCAATAAAATAATTTTACACGTAAATTCAAAATATTTCTATATTTTTTAATCACATATTTTTAAAAAATAAAATTTTATAAAATATATTATCAAAAAATAGAGCTCATACAGAGACCATAACTAGAAATTTTTTTGGGCCACAAATTTGTATCTTATTCTAATAGTTTCATTTGTCCAGACATGTTCCCACGAGAAAATCATGGTACATTTTATTTCATTTTTTTATAAGGTTACAACTTTTGGGGTTTCAAATGATGACACCATTAATTTCAAAAATAAAAATAAAACGGGGACCTCATTTTTATTTTTTTTTCAGAATGTGTTTGGTAGAGATTAAAATTGAAAAATTAGCCGTTATTATTGACTTTTATTAGACGAGTGAGACCCAATAACGATTATATTTTTAATTTTAATTGGATTTTAATCTCTAACGTACATGCCCTCAATATGGTCCCACACACATGAAAAAATGAAGGAGCAAAGGCTAGGAAAGAACCATGTGTTCATAAATGCAAGTAATCTGCAGTTTTAGGAGATTTACAAACTAAAAATATATTGTCCCCCCATAGAGACCGCAGTGAAGAATGTTTCAAATCAATTCTCAACAATGAAGTGTTTTTCTAGGTTTTCGGCCAGAGAATCAGAATTGAGAAGAATACAATATGCATTTGAGGCTTTTATTCTTTAATTTGGGCTAAAACATGGATTTAAAAAAAAAAAAAAAGGATTTTAAAAAAATTGAGCTCCCTACTTAGCTGCGCATGAGGCGCGGCCTCTTGAGTCTCACCTTAGGTTCTGTCCCCACATTTGTTTCAAGAAAATCTACATATTTTATCAATCACGTTCTTGATTTTAAAGAACAGGTAATTAAAAAAAAAACACGAATATATATTTGGTCCGTACACCATATTCTATCATTAAACATATGCATTGACAAATTTATCAAGATATAACAATGCTCAAGAGTTAAGACAATAACACGTATCCCTTCTATCGTTCTTATTGTTAGAAAATAACAGCCAAACTTCTTAGATAAAACAAAAATAAGAACTTAGGAAATCAAGAACACTTCAAGATCCTTTGGGGGAGGCGAGAAATTATACAAGAATATAGGGACATGGAGACAAAATCTTGAACAATAGACAGTATAAATAGCATCACCAACAACTGCAATCGTTGGTTGATACCTACATTTGACAGCCCCTCTTTTCCTCTCCCACCAACCACAAATCCAATTTAAATCTGCCTCACCAACCCCTCGTCAATATACTCCCCTCCAAACTCTTATTTGCTCTACAATTTCTGCCCAAACTTACCCATCAAGACCCTCTTGTTAGGAATGGGAAAAGTTTTTACTTTGGCTGAGGTTGCTGAGCACAACACCCCTAAGGACTGTTGGCTTATCATTGATGGCAAGGTAAAGAAATTACCGTGATTTTTAATGAGAAGTTTATATCTTTTTATAAATACTTTAATGGGTTGGATTTTGTTTTGGAATTTCATATATAGTTCTATCAAGATTCAATCTTGACCAGTTCTTGATGTAGAGTTTTGTTTTTAATTGGTATGGTATTATGATTATTATGAATATCATTGTATCTTTTGTGCAAATTAATTTTACACTCTGTACTTGTACAATGTTCAATTCTCATGCTCTTTGGAAAATTCAGTATTCTTTATTTAACCATTTTATTGGACACAACTCACTGTAGTTTGAATCTGTATGTGATGAAGTAATAATGTAATGTTGTCTAACTTGTCGATTAGAAAATCAGTAGTTTAGTTGTTTAGATTCGCTGAAAACTGGACTTATTTAAGAACAAGAATTCATCGCGTTGATGCCTTGAAGGAATTATATACCCGAAAGTTTTGCGGTTTTGTATTATAAATTTCTTGCCACTCAACACGAGCAAAACTCCACGCGGGATTCTCGGGATGTGATACAAAATCTGTTGTGATGCTATGTTGGAAATAGCCATCTGGTATCGCGTAATTAGATGAAATTCCATTATTGTTGATCTGTTATTTAGAAGAATTAACCCATTTGTGAAATTGTGGTTGACAACATTGATGTTGTCAAAATCTGGACCATTGATTTAAAAAAACAGTTTTTAAAATAAATGAATGTGATGTTTTCAAGTGTGAGTTTTCAACCAAAATTCTAAAAAAAGATTATACAAGTAGCGTGATTGTATTTAGAATTTAGAGCAATAATGGCTGAGTCTTACCCAAAACTTCTCCTTTTAATGTTAACTACTCAAAGTTTGGCACTTGTAGTTGTTCTCATGGAACAGCTGATTGTTGTTGTAGCCAACTTGAGTGAGCAAATCTATCTTCTTTGTCTGTGGTGTTCTCAGCTTAATTCTTTGTTCACTGTGTTAGAAGTCTGAGGAATCTTGAATGAAATTTGTGCTCTTTACTATTTCATCTGTCACGGTAACTTCACCATAAGTCCATATGTTTAACTCCTTAATCCTAGACTAATAAATTCTAGTTGCGTTTGGCTGGTACTTAATCTCGAGACAGCGTATGTCATCTGCTCATTTAGACTTTAGATATTTCCGTTATATATCTGTATGGTAGACGAGCATAAACTGAAAATAACACATGGAAGCACCTGATCACATGGCAGTTAGATTAAAAAAGTTATGGTTACTGATAACAAGATAATATGGCTTCATTTAAGGGTGTGATCTTACTATCTAAATCTACCATGTTTTTTGTGCTGTATTTTATTGCGTTTTCTCACACGCGTTAGAAATGTTTGTAATACTTTGAATAGGTTTATGACGTGACGAAGTTCTTGGAAGACCATCCTGGTGGTGATGAAGTTTTGTTGTCTGCCACAGGTAATACCATCTGATATTTTCGATTTTTGTCTACATCAACGAGCATGTTTAGCTATGCTAAGAAAGTTATTGGTAGAAGTTGGAAATGAATAAGCTACTTATTTTGACATTAAGGCAAGAGTTACTTTCGAAGAAGTAACTTATTAAGTATTGTAAGCTTGGCCAAATGTTCACTCTCTTGTGGATTTGATGGATAATTTTGATGGTTTTTTCTTGGCAGGAAAGGACGCAACCGATGATTTTGAGGACGTTGGCCACAGCAGCAGCGCAAGGGTTCAGATGGAAGAACTTTACGTGGGCGATATAGATTCGTCAACCATTCCGAGTAAGTCCAAGTACACTCCTCCCAAGCAGCCTCACTACAACCAGGACAAAACATCAGAATTCATTGTCAAGCTCCTCCAATTCTTAGTTCCTCTGATTATCTTGGGAGTCGCTGTTGGCATCCGATTCTATACCAAATCGTCAGCTTAAAGTCGAGTTTCTCTGCCGAATGCAATAAGTTTCTTCGATTTTAAAAACCCCCTGTTATCGTATGCCAAGCTTTCTTTAATTTAGGGGTTAGTTTGATTCTTCAACATTTGTTGTATGCTTCTTCTTTTCTGGGATTCTTCAACATTTGTTGTTCTTTTCTTCTCTTGGAAAATTAATGTGGTTTTGTTTCATAATTTGGCTTCATTGCAAGTTCTGATTAAAATCTTGTTTGCATTATGAGTTGGGGTTAACTTTATATTGTCAAATAGTTAGAATGATGAGACTTCCATTCTTATTTTTAGGGTAAATGGATTCGATAAATTTAAGGTCAACTTTTTTATTTGTGATTCTATTCGATCGATTGTTAGAATATTGTCACAATTATAATGTTTTTTCATTTACTTTTACGATGAACACAAATTGAAAAAGCTCTCTCTCTCTCTCTCTAAAATAGATAAACAACATCTATACAAAGAAAAAAAAATTATTTTTAAGTTGGACAATGAAATAGAATTACAAAATATTTCTCCACGGTATCTACTTAGTATTCCAAAATCTTGATCGAGAATAATCGTTATTTTTGGTTATTCTCAACAAGGATTGAGGGGACGAGATTTTATGGAATGACAAGATACGATTAATCCCGTTATCTTTATTTTTACTAATTTATAATATTGATTGTGCCTTCGTATTTATGGGTCTCTTTCTCTTTTAAGTCTTTTTTAAAGAGCTTATACAAGTGACGATTTGTAATTATACCGAGATTGAATGTTTGAATACAAGGAAAAAGTAAAATCAATGAATTGTCAACTAGACTCCATGAGCTTTGGCTCACAAAGCAGACTGGTTCGACTCACTTTGTAAGCAACATTAACAAAAAGAAAAATAATAATTCTATGATCAAATATTTAAAGAAGGAAATTATGCCCTCTACTGAATTTTAGGGGAAAAGAAATAAATTTAAAAAAAAAAAAACTGATTTTTTCATAATTTATAGAAAAACGCGATATGAAAATTACAATGATTATTATTTCGTTAATTTTTCTTTTAGGGAAAAAGTTACAATAGTTGAAACTTTTCAGTTTTCACGAGTTATCGTGTGTATATTTTTCAAAATCAATTTTCTCACTCTCTCTCTCTCTCTCTCTCGCTCTGCAAATTTTGAGCTGATCCAAAACACCAAAAAAGAAATAAAGCAGTTGTACCAACGCGGTAGAGAAGAAGGCCATGGATGCATACTCGTGGTTTCGACGCAGCATTTCGAAGCTCAAAAATACCTCTTTGCCCTCCGCCAACACCCATAATTCCCAAGAACTAATTAAAGAAGAAGAAGAGTCGCAATTGTATGGAATCACCGATCAATTGATAGAATTTGTCAAATCTTTATCTATTGAAACCTTCAAGAATTTCCCTCTTCCTGGTATTCAATTCGTGTTTATACATGTATACATACTGATTTATTGCATAGATATGTATGCAATTACTGGTTTTATGGTTGTTCAGATGAAGGAGCTCATGGTGGTGGAAATGGTGGAAACGTACGGAAGGATCTCTCTGATTGGCAAGAAAAACATGCTATTCTTGTTCTCTCCAAGGTCAAGGTTTGTTTTCTCTTCCTGATTTTTTATAACAAAAGATTTTGTCGATGTTTTCCAATTCATGTAGATTCAGGAAAAAAATGAAGAAGAGATGTTACTGGAATTTAGTTGGAATTAACTGGTTAACATTACTCATGTGACATAATGTGGTTTTGAACTTTTTAATATTGAGTAATGTTATGAGTACATGTTTATGAATTTTCAATTTATACAATAATCTGAGAGATAAATAACCAGATCCAATCTATGATAATTTCTGCTACTAAAGAACATATTTTTTAGGACAGTTGAATATGAACACTTGCAGCAATGTTACGCAGAAAATGTCACATTTCAAATCGTGATTTGTGCATTTGTTGCTGATGCAACTGGAAGTTTCTAGAAATCAAGATATTCCATAGTTTTTTTATTATTCTTTTGTCATTAGCTTCATTAATTCCTAGTACACGATGGTCCTTTGTCGTTGTCATCTTGTGCGCGCGTGAGAGAGAGAGAGAGAGAGAGCTCCGATGAATTTAAAGATAAGAGGGATCTAACCTAAAGTATTATAACATTTTCAGGGTCCTCTAGTTGAAGTTAAAATAGTGTAGGTGTGATTTTATAGTGCAAGTTTTCCAAAATATATAAGATTTACTCTCGACGTATTGTTGCCCGTATAGGGCTAAATATTTTGTTGTTTATGCTAGCTTGATTGTCAAGGCTTATATGCTATTCATGGTTGCTTTGAATATATTTATGTCAGGTATATTATTTTCTGTCTTAATAAGTCATTCTCGATCTGCTCTTCCAGGAACTGTCACAACTACGGTTCAGATTATGCCCTCGCTATTTGAAGGAGGGAGAGTTTTGGACAATATATTTTTCACTTGCCAGGAGTTACATAATTGAGTTAGTTCTCTGACTTTGCATCTATATTTTGTATATTGTTTTATCAAGCTGCAATTCTGAGCAATGTTTCCCTTTCAAACCCTGCATTTACTTCACTGTGGAGTGGTGCAGACTCTCGGGGGAATGGAAATTATTTCCCTTTAGGTGTTTGATATCATAACATTCTAGCGAAGTTAAGAGTTGTACTGTTTAGGAATGGATATGTTCAAAAAACACAAAAAACAGTGGAACTACTTGTAACTAATGCCGCAAATATTTTGGTAAAAGGATACTCTGCCATACTGCAAGTATTTTGTCTGGCATTTTATGTAACTCTTAGTATATTTATCTGATGTCCTAGGAAAATCTATGTTTTCTTGGGACTGCCAGTTTAAAGATGTCTCAACAGTCTCATATATGTTCGTTGAACAGTTAATTAGATTAAAGATTATAAATGATATGCATGTTATAACCTTTTCTCCTGTGACTCTTAATAATTAATGATTGAAAACTAAGATAATGTGATTAAACCTTGGAGTTGCTGATTGCTTCACCCATACTTGGAAGTTGGATGCAGTCTGAGCCTCCAGTTATTGGATTCAGATTGTTGACTTGTCAAGATATGCCCATTTTCGAAAGAAACACATTTCCTTAATTTCCCATGAAACAGGTGTATTTCACAGCCCAAATAATTAATTCTCAGATGAATTCTTATGGTACTCGACTACTAAAATATTGGAATTTGAAATTTAGTACATCTATTGATTTTATTATGTGCATATATGTTCGTACTAAGTATCATTAATTGAATTAGAGAGATCTCACAAAGTAAAACTGAAGTTTATATCGAATGGAGCTCCGTCTTGCACTCCCTATCATTGCAATTCAATAGAACTAAACAAGAGATGGTTTCAATGATGAAAAGAATGACATAACCGTAACAAAAAACTAAAAATGAACTTGTTGATAAAATTACGACATTGTCCTATGTTTGGAGAAAGATGCTTAAGAATATTTTGAAGTTTTGCTCATTTCATAAAAATTAAAAGGAAATCTAGGAGCAATGCAAGTAACATTTGTTTATTTTAAAATTGTAAATCCCCACATTTTAGCATGTCGGTAATTTATATGATTACAAAAATATTAATTTCCATGCTGCTATTGATTAAATATTGAGCTGCGTGTTAATATTAGTTATTATCATGCTAATGGTCAGATATGAGCTTTGTGCTGTTCGCCTAGAAAAACTGAAAAATCTTAGCACGGAGAATGGAACTGTCTCTAATACTAGTGCATATGAAGTTGAAATGTCTGAAGCAAAACACACGTCGTGTGTTCAGCCTGCAACTTCCATTGAAAAGAACTTAGATGGCCCTCAAAGCTGATATTGATGAAGAGGTATTAGTTTGCTTCTTGTTCCACCTTTGTCAAAATTAATTTCTTTGTTCTTTATTTCTTTACTTTCATATTTCTTTTGCTAAATTTATGAACTTGTTTACTAGTCAGATAATTTGGCAGCCACCGATGGTGAGAATAAATGATCAATTCTTAGTCCACAAAGGAAATACCTCGAGGTAATTTCCTGGGGGAGATGAAGTCGACTCACAAGAAAAAGTCAGTTTGAACGATAGTTTCATGCATTCGTGTTGGTGAGCATTACAATAACTGAGTGCGAAATATACATGAAATATAAGGGGGATTATAGTATAAAATTCCGAAATCCCTCTCCCCTCCCCCTACCAAAAAAAAAAAAAACTCCATACTTGTCTATGTCGGGGTTATCTGAAATTTAAGGAGTGATACTCCAGCTTGTTTATAATAAGACCTAACAATAGTAAATCGCAGTCGTTCGTATTACCTTTTAGAGGTGATTTCTATGTATATTTTCTGTTTTGCATGATTGGAAGATTTATATGTATATTATCAAGGTGATTCTTCAATGAATATTTTTGAACTCGCAATTTTTTATTTTTTGTTTTTTTGTTTTTGTTTTTGTTTTCAAGGTGATTCTTCGATGTATATTTTTGAGCTCGTAAAACTTGGGATAATGTTTGGTACATCGAAATAGGTTGTATAAAATTATAATGGATATTATTAGATAGATGGTATTATTGTGGATCAAGGTGACAATGGGTTGAATTCACCTTTTTAGTTATTATCGAACACACTATTTTGATAACCAAGTGACAACGAATTTGAATTTAAAATGTTTTCCTACTATCACATTGAATCACTTCACAATAACCTGTCAACGATAATGCATCAATAATGTTATTTTTGTGACAATTTAGAAACTAAGATCTTTAAGAACGTTCATCTAATTTGACATAGCATACAAAACATCTCATAAAATAGTCATGTATCCCGTTGAAAAGAATGTTTCAAAATCAAAATTTGAATATTTTTTGGTGTTTAGCAAGATCTTTGAGAAAAGAGTTCTAAGATTTACTAGTCGAACTAGTTTGAATCCCATTTTGGAGAAGGAAAAAAAAAAAGGGTTTAGGAATAGTGATTTTTGCAGTGTGTGGTTAAAAAAAAAGAGGGTTAATTTCACAAATGGTCACTGAAGTTTCAAAGTTTTAGAAACGGTAATTGAAGTTTGAAATTTCTTTTATAAACGGTCACTGAATTTTAAGATTTTTTGGCCAAGTTTGAGGCAATTTTTTCGGCAACTTCCGACCACCAAAACCGTCGATTTCGGATATCGTTGGAAAGCCCATGATATCATCTTCAATTACAACCAAAAATCTCCCCAAAACTCCAAGTGATTCGGTCGGAATAAAACCACGAAGTCAGCAACCGAAAATTGTGAAAATCTGCCCAGATTTTCAGATTTTTTGGGCAAGTTTGAGGCAATTTCCAACCATCAAAATCGTTGATTTCGGATACCGTTAGAAAGCCCACAATGTCATCTTCAATTACCACAAAAAATCTCCCCAAAATTCCAAGTGATTCGCCCGGAATAAACTCACGAAGTCAGTTACCCAAACTGGGCAGATTTTCGGACTTTTTTGGTAGCTGACTTTGTGGGTTTATTGCGGCCGAATCCCTTGAAATTATGGGGAGATTTTTGGTGATAATTGAATAGTACATTGTGGGTTTTCCAACGGAATTCGAAATTGACGGTTTTGGTGGTTGAAAGTTGCCGAAAAAATGCCGCAAACTCGTCCAAAAAAATCTGAAAATCTGGGCAGATTTTCACAATTTTCGCTTGCCGACTTTGTGGGTTTATTCCGGCCAAATCACTTGGAGTTTTTGGGAGATTTTTGGTGGTTATTGAACAGGATATCGTGGGCTTTCCAATGGTATCCTAAATTGACGGTTTTGATGGTCGGAAGTTGTCGAAAAATTGCTTCAAACTTGCCCAAAAAATCTGAAAATTCAGTGATCGTTTGTGAAAGAAATTTCAAACTTCAGTGACCGTTTCTGAAACTTTGAAATTTTAGTGACCGTTTTGAAATTTTCAGGTAACTTCAGTGACCATTTGTGAAATTAACCCAAAAAAAAAAGGAAAAGTTCGATCCACGAGTAAAATTATTTTATTGAAAAATATGTAGTTAAAAATAAATTTTGAAAAAAATGAGTTTTTAATAAAGCGAGGCTCAAAGAAAGGTTAATTGTTTGATGTCACAATGCATATACTTATGAATATGCGTTATTTAGATAAGGTTTCGCTAAAAAATAACTCAAATTTTTACAATTATATCCAATCTGACAAATATTTTTTTAGTCAACAACCTAGTAATTTAGAGAATATATGTTTCATAAATAAATCCAATCACATTGACAAGTTACACTGAAAACACTACAGAATAGACATAAGTAAAGGAAAAGATTTTCAAATTTCAACTTTAAGTTGATAACCCGACAGCATATTTTTCAGCTTTCTACCCCCCCCCCCCCCCACGGCCCCACCACACCATATCCCCAACCCCTACTCTCTTCTGTTTTTCACATACATCACTTTTTGTGTGCGTCTCTAGAGGCTAGCATGATTTTCCAACCCTCCATCATTCGTAACTGGATTAATATATATGTACCAAATGGGGGTACCGAATGGGTTACCCCCTCTCACAATGCGCGCGGACCCCATGTGTATTTAAAAATTCCGGCTTGTGGTCCCCACCTCCTAATGTGAGTGGGGGTGTAAAAGATTCAATATAAAAATTCAGTACATATAGCATAACATTTTCTATCTATCTAACTTCATATTTAATGATCCTTGAATTTGGTCCTAAAATCTTGATTGAGTTCATATGTGATGCGTTAAGCCCTTCATATTAAGGTTGTGGAAATTGAATGACTACCTCGTAAGAAAATCTAAATCTCTAGATGCAATAACGAATGAGATGCAATCGGAAATGTCTGTACACAATTGTGATTGAGGAAGGCAGATATTAATAACTTTAGTTTGTTAATGCGTAGGGAAGTCCGTTAACAAACTTGAAGATAAATGACACTCTCTTCTCCCAAAGAATAAAGTAAGTCATCCCGTCCATATTCAATATGACGTAAAAATAGATAAATATTTCAAGTTCAAGTCTAAAGTATCACTCCACTCATAAATTGATATTTTATTACATATATCAACAAATAACGTATTGAAATTTTACCTTTGAACTATATATTTAGCTCTTCCAATGAAATGCTAATTTGATATTCAACTAAGATAGAGAGGTATAGAGAAAAATTCCTGCCAAAAAGGCCCTAACGACAGGGTTCAAGAAAAAAAATGCTAAAATAGCTCAAGAACTACTCAACTCACTTGAATAAATGACTACTTGACCCTAGGGGTGTTTAGTACCGTGAGCTGGCAAGCCGTTCATTGGCTCTCGCTAGTTGGCTCGCAAGCAGGGCGAGCCAACTTGCTCAGAAATGAGGCTTATTCAGAGTGTGTTTGAGTCACATTATTTTGGAAGAATGTATTATGAAATAACATATTAATGGATAATGTGTGGTTGAAAAAGAAGGAAAAGTTATTGATGTGATGGAAAATATTATTTTATTGAAAAATATATGGTGGAAAATGAGTAGAAGAATGAAAATGAAAAAAATAATGTATATCAAATATGAGCTTAAAATAAAAACTACACCAAAATTAAAATTTGGGCTCACAATCACATTAAGGTCCACAACGAGAGAAATGCACAAGATTGTTCTGTCAAAATTGGTCACAATTCGTGATTTATAAATACATACTTATTGCCTGCAGTCCGTGCAATGTCCCCATGTGAAGAGGCAAAATTTAGCTGCAACGAGATTGTTGAGGCTTGATGCATGTACAGATATTTAATAAATGCCCACTTGATTTTACTATGCAGCTTTTTAAATATTAGCAGAGAGAAGACAAATGTGCAGTAATGGTAAATTTACAAACTCCATTGAAGGGGCCGGCTGACACTACTCAGAACCTGAAACCAAAGAGTGAGATTTTCGGACAATCCAAGCTAACTCTAGCCATTCATGTCAAGGGGCCCACAAGGTAAAACTTTTGTGTGTTAAATAGTAATTTCACTGGATTTACTATTGTTCCTCTTAATAAAGTCGAATTTTTAAAATGAAATCCCAAGAACTCAAAATTCAATAAGCTCACAAGAACAATTTGATCGGTTTAAAACTCAAGTTTGCAGTTAAATTCTAAAATCACTGTTTTCACGGGGGCAAACCTGAACACAAACTTTAAAAATGAAACCTTACTACCTGCAAATTACATTAGCTTTATCAAAGATCCAATGTTACATTGGTGATTCTACTTCTAAATGGTTAGTCAATTCAGCAGTTCAGACATAATTCATAATTAAATTACACATATTCCATGGCTCTGTCATCTTTACAGAAATTAATAGTTCCCAGTAATGACAGAATAATCCTAACTTCTTCCTTTCAACACTGACCATTCTTCTCAAGGCATCACTCTCACCCACTCGTACCGTCCAGGTAGGGGAACGTCATTCGCAACATCAAAATTATACCTATACAACACCAAATACGGGAAAGTTAAGCTAAATTTTGCAAAAAATAATCATTTCTATAGTTAAGCATGTGAATTTCATACTTCTCCATAAAAAGACGCTGCTGCGACTGCTCAGCGCGGGCAAAAAACTCCTCTATCTCACGTGCTGTAGGAATATTTCTGAGAATGGCATTCCGGGACCTCTGAATAGCTGCCTCTGGGCTCATCTGTTTTGTGGTCGAGCCAGGAGTCGAGACTGTGCCGGCAACCCCAATCAAATTGCATGGTGTGCTTTCTCTAGTGCTTCTGCTGAAATGAAGAAACTGATTACAGCCAAACATTTATCACAACCCAACAAAACAAAACAAAACCCACTTGCAAAGTGAATTTCAGGCACTGCTCCACATGCAGAAAATAAGATCACAGCACAAAGGGTAAAAGTGCAGGATCCAAGATACTCACTCATGGATAAGTACAAAAACAGAGATCTCACATACTTTTACAGTCTTAATCTACTGTGGCTGGCCCCGTAAAGAAGATGAATTATTGCACTCACAAGTATAGTAAAACAAAGAAGTATTTGCTAATTTCCTCGATAAAATGATTTGAGTCGAATTATAAACAGCTAGATCCACTATTTTTTTCCCCAAAAATCGAGCTATATAAGAGTGCAAATAGTCCTAGTAAACACAGTAGAAAACACTACTATGGTGTTCATCAGTATATTCAGGAATACAAAAATCAATCCACTTATAATCAAAATTTAGTCCTAACCATGTTCGTGTATTTCATAATATTTACACAAGAAAATGTAACCAACAAAATCAATGAAGCAGCACCATTGGTGTAGGAAGGGACAAGAAATTCAAGAACTACAACGATAACAACAAACTAAGCGACTAAACAAATTTGGGTTGGCTACATGATCCTTGATTTCCATTCCGTTTTATTCATTACTAGATCTACAAGAAGATTTTGAAGTAATAATATCGTGTGTTTGCATGGAACTGCAGGCATGTGTTTTTTGGTTTTAATTTCAGGCTAGTGGGGCTGGCAGTGATGCAGATTATATATTTCATGAAAAAGAATCATCCAGTCACAAACGCTGGTTACCTTTTGTGAAAGCAATTTTACACAGTTTCCACATCTGTCAAAACATAGTGCAATGAATAAAAACTAAACCCAGTAGGTATTGAAGGCATTCAAACTGAAAGAAAAAATATGGCTTTTCCATTAAATACTTCACTGCTCAGAAATCACAGAGAGATGATTGCTTGAAAAATACTTGACTACTTTACATACACGCCTAAACACACAACCAAACATCCATGTTATATTGTAAAAGTTGTCAGAAAAACTATTTCCAAATCTTACTTCCCCAGGAGAAACAAAAACCCAAAAAATTTTAATAATTTGAAGCTTAGCTGAAAAAAATTATTTGCAGGAAAAATCTCAAAAAATAACACGGAGAAAAGTGTGTGTGGGTGTTGGGGGGGGGGGGGGGGGTGGAAACCTTTGGGGAAAAATAAAAAGTGGTTTGTAAGAGCAACACTTGGAAGGAAAAAAAATTGTTTATTGAAAGTCCTCCAAAAGGGCTTCTTTTTTATTTTTGTATTTTCTATCAATTAAAAAGCAACAAATTTGAGAACTTTAGAAGCCATTACTCACTTTTTTTTTTTTTAATCTCCAAAGATGTTGAAAAAGATTTACTTTTTCTGTTGCATACCAAAGAAGACTGAATTTTTCCGGGAAAAGGAACATAAATAACTCTTTTTTGTAAAACAAAATAAAATACAAGAGAAGTGAAGTGAAAGTGGGGGAGAAAATCCCCCCCCCCCCCCCCCCCCCCCTTTCCCTTAAAAAAAAAGTTACATTAAAATTTATTTTTTCTACTTTTTTTTTTCTTATAAAAACCCCAATAAATTATTATAATCGCCATCCCTCTTCCCCTCCTTCCAAAAGATTTTAGAAGATTGCAGCTAAAGTAAAAAAACGCTGAAAAAATCATCAGAACAGGTCTTAGAAATTCATGTAATTCTTCAAAAATAAATGAAATATAAAAGAAAAAAGATTAGGAAAAAAATATATATACCTTTTTCTAGCTTCCCAGTCCAAATTATTTTCTCCAAAAGAGGCTTCAATTTCCAAATCCCCTGTTTCAAACACTCTGTTTTCCATTTCAAAGCATGTCTCCTCTTTCTTATCCATCCCAATTGAACCCGACATCATATCCGACCCGGAATACTCTTTCTCACAAGAAACCGCAATTTCCGTGCCCTCTTTTTCACTGCAACTATACCCCTGTCTCTGCTCAGAACCTTTTGGAGAATTCTGTTGGTGCCTCGAAAAAAACGTTTTCTCGAGTCGTCGTGAACGGAGCTGGAGATAACACGACTCGGGCTTCGACTGCGCGGCGGCGGAAAAGGAGGATTGAAGGCGTTGAAGGGCTAGGGTTTTGGCCCTGGTGCGTACACCAGTGGTGGACTGTGAGATTTCCATCAAGCTTACGTCACCTCCAATTTTATCTTTTCTAATGTATTTCCCCATTTGTGTTGTATTCAGTGTGAGAAAAATGCGTGAGGAAGTGTATGTGTGAGAGATTTGTATAGCGGAGTTTTCATGAGGTTTTAGAGAGAGGGACAGAGAGGAGGGAAAAAATGGGGCTGAGAGGGGTGCTTTAATTTGTGTTTTCCATGATGGTAGGGTGGGGTGGGGTGGTGTAAAGTTAGGGTTAGAATTGCAACATTCAAAATTGATTATAAAATGGTAACTCGATTCGGGGGTAAAAAATAGATAAAAATTTGAACTCGTTGGATAAAAATAGAGATTGATCAATTTCTAAATAATTATAGCCATGTTTGTCATTTTTTAAAATTTTAAATAGTTTGCTATAGTGTCAATAAAGTTTCCTTGCTTTTTAACTACACATTCTCCATCTATATACTATTCTATAATACATTACAAGAAATTAATGGATTTCAAACAGGGCCATAAAATTAGATGGTCAAGGAGGATCCAACACTCGATGAGCGGCGCGGCTACCCGTGCTGGATTCGTTGGGAAAAAAATTATATATATGTTATTGTAGAGTTTCCATCGAAATGGTGCGTAGATCATTTGGAGGACTGTCTGCATCCCACGTTCAATTCTCTTTAACAAGATTCTCTCTTTCAATTTTTAAACACGTAAATAATAACTAAATAGTAATCCTTTCGTCCCAATTATATAGGTTTATTTTGTTTTTGTTCATATAAAATTCTCAAGCGTACGGAGTCGTTGACAAGTAATAGAATTGACGAATTGAAAGTATCGTCCCACAGGGAATAAATTTAATTAAAATTTAATAACCTTTTACGGGATTCGAATTATGTAAATAAAAGAGAATTTTATTTTATTTTATGTTTAATTAATAAAAGAACAGTAAAAATGAGGTTTTTATCAATTTATGGATGGTTGTATGGGATCTCGAATTCATCTATTGCTATCTATTTCAATTCATATTTTGTAATTTAGTTCCGTTCATGCGTTATGACAATCGATAAAATTATGATATATAATTTTCTTTTCTAAGACGAATTAAATCTATTGTAACTACGACCCAAATCTATTAATAGTCTGAATTCAAATGATTATAATGCATTAAATGTTAGATTATCTATATGATTGCACACGTGATAAATGTTATTCCTAACATCTATTGTACATATATTAATTTTGTCGTATTCTAAACTTATCGTGAGTCTTTCAATACTACAACAAACAACTAATTATCCAATTTGTGGTCAATCAATTAAATAATGCAATGAGTATGCAGAAATAATCAAGAAACGCAAGAAATAAACTAAACTATTAATCTTGAATTAAAACAAATAACAAATAGAGTGCATCTTCATCCAATACAAAAACGGATCTAGTCTAGCATGTTAATATATAAATTACAAGAAGAATAATAGAAAATATCACCCGGATCATAAAATAAATCAAAAGATGTTGATCTTCAATTCCACGGTTGAATTCTTCAAAATCTTGATGTAATTGACTTTCAATTCCTTGTTATGGCTTGATCTCCTCTCCCAAAACATAGTAATTAACCTATTGTTTTTGATGAATTTGATGAAACTATTGTGTATGAAGAGATAAGAGAGCATTTTTTATGTGTATCCCTCGTTCTCTATTTATAATAGCTAGAAAATAGGTCCAAATCCCGTCCAATTTGGTTTCCAAAAGAGTTTGAATCGCGAAAGGAAACAAAAGATTCGTCTGTGCAAAACATTTGTGCGCGCACACCGTTATAAGTGTTGCGCACACGCCATAGAACCGAATGATTCTTTGGTTGGGGAAAATAAGGCCGTGCACGCGCGCCATGAATTGTTTGCGCGCGCGTAGTTTTATCTGTGAACAATTTCGGTATTTTAGTCATAACTTTCTCTACAAGTATCTAATTGATCTGATTTAAGATGTGTTGGAAAACTAATTCAAAGGGCTACAATTCTTTTTGAAATAAGATTTTCCAGTTCAAACGATTGTTGTCCGAAAAATGGGTCCCAAATTGATATTAAAAATTCATAGCATAACTTCTTCGGCTGGAAATTGATTTGTGAAAATACTTCCACTATATTCCGTTCCTTTGACCTCCAAAGGCATCCAATTGATTCTATATGATCTTCATTCATCAATTTGTGCTCCGGATCAACTATTGAATGTTTACACTTTGGTCCTCGGACTTTAGATTTCCTTCATTTTCACATGTTTTCATTCATTTCTTCTAAATCCACCAATTTGCATTGAGTTCAAACTAACAAACATAATTAACACAAAATTAAGTTATAATTAATCTAAATCGCTTACAAATACTCTGATTTAATGGTCTAGATAAGTGTACAAAATACACATCAGTTTTTTACACGGATTAAGAAAGTTTCTTTAATATCATTGGAAAACTAATTTTTGCCAATATTTTTTCTAATTTACCCCTATTTAATCTTCGGTATGTAAAACTAAATTATTGTTAGAATTAATAAAGAATTTGAAGAAGAAGAAGAAATGAGAGTTGTTCCACGTTTTCAAGAAGTGGAAAATATGTGTATTTGGATGATTGTAAGAAGTCGTCATAGTTGTTGACACCGACCTCCGAGGTCGTTGAGCTCGGACTGTCATGTCCCAATGAGGACGAGGAAAAGGGAGTTCGGTTATGCGAGATCAGGTCGGCAAGAGCATAGCTTCCCCAACAAGCCATTGTAGTCTTCCAAGACGCTACAGTGGCTAATCATTACGGATCACTGACAAGATCTTTTGGCATCAAACCAAAGAGATACACGTGGAAAGGTCCTGTGTCAGCGCCCACCTATTCCCCCAATCAGAAACCTTAGCCTGCTTTAGTAGACAATGCATTTACTACCTGGATCAACAAGTCCCATCGTCCTCAGTCAACAGTACAACGTTAAGGTCGGGCGCCAATCCCGTTAGGACAACACCCCCAATCAGCTCGGCTCAGTCCCTGGGTTGATAAGACATAAGGATTAGACGTTGTTATGTTCCTACTATAAAAGGCTCAGAAAACAAAGATGGCAAAGGAGGCAGACAGAAAGTCTAAAGGAATACATTAAGGAGAGAAACCCCAGCAAACCCTTTTGAATATTCAAAACTATCCACAAAAGAGAAGTAATGGTTTCAGAGACAATCTAACATTCTTCTTCATTGTATCTTTTAGACTACTTTCTGCACTCTTAGTTGGCCTTAATCTTGTTCATGCAATTTTGAACGTCAACAGTTTGGCGCTAGAAGGAGGGCCCCTGCTTGATAGCAGCCCCATCTCCACACACGATTCATAAAAGTAACCCCATGGACGAATTGTCAGGATCAGGGAACCAGTCCCACGCGGGCCATACCCACCCTGGGCGAAGCCATGATCCCGTGAACTCGGAAAAAGCGGGTCGGGACGAAACCGCTGACCCACAAATGGCAACGATGAGGGAAGCCATTGAGAAACTAACGAATATTGTCAGTAGGTTGGAACAAAACCAAGCCCAGTACCTGCCACGGGAAAACAGTGGGAAATCTCTTCGCCAGGAAAAGACCGAACGACTCCCCACTAGGCGGACCCTGCATTTTTCAAACGAAGAATCTTCCAGGGACCAAACTGAGGAAGTTGGAAGCTCCCCTGTGGCGACTAAATCGAAAATTAGGAGGACGAACAGTGCATTCGACAAGTTGGGCCCTCAGCGTTCCTCAACTCCCGCCAGGAAGCAAGCTGAACGCCAAAGAAACCATCCTGGAGAGCAACCAGAAAACGAGGTGAACGCCCTAAAGAAACGCATTGCGGATCTGGAGGCAAAAAGCAAGGGGAGCCCGGATGAATATTTCACCAAACGCCACTCACCATTTACCGAAATTATCCTAGCAGAACCATTACCCGAAAAGATGAAAATGCCTCAGCTGGCCGGATATGACGGGGAAGGAGACCCCCTCAGTCACCTTGACAAATACTCTTCTTGGATGGAGCTTCAGGGAGCCGGAGAAGCCATCATGTGCCGCGCCTTCCCCTTAACTTTAGGAGACAAGGCTCAAAGATGGTTCAGGAGATTACACCAAAGATCAATAAAATGCTGGGACGATCTTGCCGCAGCATTCCTCGCCCAGTTCATGGGTTCAAAGGCAAGGACCACTCCCAAAGAAAGGTTGGTAAGCATAAAGCAAGGGAAAACAGAATCCCTTAAAAGCTACCTAGACAGATTCAACAAACAATCCATGGAAGTTGAGAAAATTTCTGACGACGCTGCGCTCATGGCAGTCTTGTCAGGACTGAGACCCAAGACACGATTCTGGTGGTCAGTCCATGAAGATGGCCCGCAAACGTACCATGGACTCTTAGGCCTAGCTGAGAAGTACATCAGTGCATAAGAGGCCACCTCGGATCACGAGGATGTTAAACAGAACCCCCGTTCCCCGCGGCAAGCAAAGGGGAAACAAACGGAAAGAGACGGAGGTCAGGAGAGAAGGAAAGATAAAAGGGACCAAAGCCGCTCTAGACCGTATCCCGATAGGTCCCGCGGCTACCACCCTTTGGATGCCAGTCTGAAGGAGGTCTTTCTTCAAACCGAAGCAAAGAAGTCTTTTCGTCGACCCCTGCCTGGAGGTAAAGAAACAGCTGGGAAGAACCAAGCGAAGTACTGCCGATATCATAAGACAGTGGGACATGATACTGACAACTGCCGAGACCTAAAGGAAGAGGTGGAAGCCCTCATTCAGAGAGGCCATTTACGGGAGTTCGTAGCAAGGCCAAGAATCGCGGGTCCGTCCAGGCTTCAGCAGCCTGACCAGCGGGGAGAAAATCAACCAGCGCGGCCCGAACCCTCAGCTCGCGACCCCCAGCCCCGTGCTGAGATTCGAATGTTGGTAAGCGGAAACCAATATTTAGAGGGTTCAAGAAGAACTAGGCGCAAGCTGGCGCGTGATGCTCACGTACACCAAAACTTTAGTGTAAGATACCCCGCATCGGAACCCGCTGCTTATTCGGGCCCTGAGTGGTTCGGGTTTTCAGAGAAAGATGCACAAGGAGTTCTGCAAGACCAAAGTGATGCGCTGGTTATCGCAATGGATGTGACAGGAGTCCGAATACACCGAACTCTAGTAGACAACGGGAGCTCGGTCAATGTGCTTTACTACCAAACGTTGAGGCAAATGGCCATACAGGATCAATACCTTCAACCGTACCCCCGTAAACTTCAAGGATTTTCCGGCAATCCGGTCGAAGCTCGAGGACAGATTGTACTCAGTGTCGAGTTCGGTGAACCCCCATGCTACAGAAAAATCCTGGCGGATTTTGTCGTGGTCGATATCCCTTCAAACTACAATGCCATATTGGGGAGACCTTTATTGCACGAACTGCAGGCGGCAACCTCAATGTATCATTACTGTCTAAAGTTCCCCACTCCGAACGGACCAGGAGTAATACGTGGGAACCAAGTTGAAGCGAGAGCCTGCAACGTAGACTTACCTAAGCCCCTGGTTGGAATGCTGGATGACCAGAGCTGCCAACAAGCTGAGACATCGGAACACGGGGATCCAATGATAACCGAACTAAACGAGGTCGGTATGACATGCACAAGAGAGTTCCTCCCAGACACGTTGGATCCAAGAGTAAAAACACGAGGTGGAGAACCTGTGGAAGAGCTGGACGTCATCCGAGTTGGTCTAGGCGTCCCGCCCAAGGAGCTGAAAATAGGTCATGACCTCCAGCCTCCAGTGAGGGATCAAATTATCAGTTTCCTTCAGGAAAACCTCGATGTATTTGCCTGGGAACACGCGGACATGAGGGGAATCAATCCAAAGGTCATGTGCCACAAATTAGGAGTTGATCCCTCCGCACGGCCAAAACAGCAACGAAGGAGGCCTCTTAACCCAGAACGATATGAGGCCCTCAATAAGGAAGTGCAAAAGCTGCTCGAGAACGGATTCATCCGCGAAGCGAAATATCCAAAATGGATCGCTAACCCTGTACTAGTGAAAAAGAGCAATGGAGATTGGAGGGTGTGCATAGATTTCACCGACCTGAATAAAGCATGCCCTAAAGACGGATTCCCTCTACCAAGGATTGACCAAATGGTGGACGCCACTGCTGGGCACGATTTGCTCAGCTTCATGGACGCATATTCAGGCTACAATCAAATTCCCATGCATGAACCGGACCAAGAACACACGGCATTCGTCACCGACAGAGGTCTGTACTGCTATAAAGTTATGCCGTTTGGTCTCAAGAATGCAGGAGCGACCTACCAACGTCTGGTCAACTCCATGTTTGCCAAACAAATTGGGAAAACCATGGAGGTCTACGTGGATGACATGTTGGTTAAGAGTGCAGAGGCTTGGGAACATCGGCAACATCTCGCCGAAATGTTCGAGATCCTAAGAACATACGGGATGAAGCTAAACCCCCGTAAATGCGCATTTGGAGTAAGCTCAGGGAAATTTCTGGGATATTTAGTAAACCGCAGAGGAATTGAAGCTAACCCAGATAAGATAAGGGCCATCATTGAGATGCGTCCTCCATCCAAACCAAAGGAAGTTCAAAGCTTAACAGGACGGATAGCCGCCCTCAGCAGATTCATGTCGAAATCAACAGACAAGTGTAAGCCCTTCTTTGACGTGCTGAGAGGAGGAAAGAAGTTTGAATGGACGCCGGAATGTCAGGTCGCTTTCGACCAACTAAAATCACACCTATCACAACCACCGATGCTGTCCAAACCTAGAGAAGGGGAAACGCTCATGCTATACTTGGCAGTCTCGGAGCATGCCGTCAGCGCGGTGTTGGCCAGGGAGGAGAACGGAATACAGCACCCAGTTTACTATGTTTCTAAGGCCCTGCACGACGCCGAAGTTCGCTACTCCCCACTGGAGAAGTTGGCCTATGCTGTAATAATCGCTGCTCGGAAACTGAGGCCATACTTCTTGGAACATTCCATTGAAATCCTGACGAGTCAACCTTTGAGGCAGGTACTGCAAAAACCGGATACTTCAGGGAGATTGGTAAAATGGTCAATTGAGCTCGGCCAATTCGATGTAAGGTACAAACCACGCACCTCAATAAAATCTCAAGCGCTAGCTGATTTCATTCTTGAGTTCAGCTCAGACCCTGTGGGACAATCACCTCCCCACGCCCCTTGGAAACTGTTCGTTGACGGATCCTCCACGGATGAAAGAGCAGGAGCTGGGATAGTTCTAATAAGCCCAAACCAACAACTGTTCTGCGAAGCGTTACCTTTCGACTTCAGCGCTTCTAACAACGAAGCTGAGTACGAGGCCCTGATAGCCGGCCTCCGGATGGCAAGCGAAATGAAAATTGATTGGCTGATGGCGTACAGTGACTCCCAACTGATAGTAAACCAAGTCAACGAAACCTATCAAGCCAAAGAGGAAAGAATGGGCAAATATCTCCAGATCGTCAGAAGCGAACTCCAGAAGTTTAAAGATGTCCGTATCAGACAGGTCCCACGAACTCAAAACGGGCACGCTGATGCACTAGCTCGGTTGGCAACCAGTGAAGGGATTGAAAGGTTTGATAGCATACCTGTTGGGAGAATCCACCGCCCTGCGATTGAAGAAGCTGAGAAAATCCACATGGCGACGGAGCCCAGACACACATGGATGGAAGAACTCGTTACGTACCTCCAAACGGGTATATGCCCAGAGGATCCCGCCTTGGCAAGAAAGCTGAGGGTAAGGTCAGCAAGGTACACATTGATCGACGGCATCTTATATAAGCGAGGATATGCTGCGCCACTGTTAAGGTGCCTGGATGAGGAAGAAGCCCTTCGCGCTATGAAAGAAATACACGAGGGGATATGCGGAAATCACGCAGGAGGACGGTCATTGTCACATAAAATCATGCGCCAAGGATACTTCTGGCCGACCATGAAAAAGGATACGCTGGAATTCACCATGAAGTGCGACAGATGCCAACGGTTCGCACCTAACATCAAACTCCCCCCTGGAGAACTGAACTATGTAATGGCACCGTGGCCTTTCGCAAAATGGGGGGTCGATCTTATCGGTCCCATGCCTACGGGAAAAGGGGGGACGAAGTTTGCAATTGTGGCTGTTGACTATTTCACCAAGTGGGCTGAGGCTGAACCTATGGCGAAAATCACCGAGCACAAAACCACTGAGTTCATATGGAAGTCAATCATATGCAGGTTTGGAATACCTCACTCCATAGTGACGGATAACGGAAAACAGTTCGACAACACTCGCTTTGCAAGTTTCTGCGAGGAATTGGGAATACAGAAACATTTCTCCACGCCGAATCACCCCCAGGCTAACGGACAAGTTGAGGCCATCAATAAGATTATCAAGCATACGTTGAAAACAAAGCTCGATACTCTTAAGGGAGGATGGGCAGAAGAACTCCCCAGCGTGTTATGGTCTTATCGCACTACTGCTAGAAGCAGCACTGGAGAAACCCATTTCTCCCTAGCCTTCGGGGTAGAGGCCGTGATTCCTCTTGAGGTTGAAATTCCATCTGTCAGAACTCTGATGTATCAAGAAGACAGGAACGAGCAAACATTACGAGAAGAATTGGATTTGATAGAAGAAAGAAGGGATGTTGCTGAAGTCAGAAATGCGGTATACAAACAGCGCAATGCGAGATACTACAACCAGAAGGTAAAGAAACGAGAGTTCGAGGTTGGCAACCTTGTCCTAAGGAAGGTCTTCCTGGCAACAAGAGAACTAAATGCTGGATCTTTAGGACCTAACTGGGAGGGTCCTTACAGGGTAAGCAAGGTACTGCTCAAAGGGGCTTACGAACTGGAAGATATGGAAGGCAGGACTTTACCGCACCCCTGGAACGCAGAGCACCTCAAAAAGTATTACCAATAGATTGCTGTAATATGCTGCCTCTATGAATAAAAGCATGGTTATCAGAATGACTCTCCAAGAAGTACGGCGTCCACGCCGGGTGATTCCTAAGCCCTACTCACGAAGTAGGCAGAATCTCCAGTAAGCCCTACTCATGAAGTAGGCAAAATCTCTTGTAAGCCCTACCCATGCAGTAGGCCGAGCTAATGTTGTAAGTGCTGCAACACTTAGCATGATTCCTAAGCCCTACTCATGAAGTGGGCAGAATCTCTTGTAAGCCCTACCCATGCAGTAGGCCGAGCTAATGTTGTAAGTGCTGCAACACTTAGCATGATTCCTAAGCCCTACTCATGAAGTGGGCAGAATCTCTTGTAAGCCCTACCCATGCAGTAGGCCGAGCTAATGTTGTAAGTGCTGCAACACTTAGCATGATTCCTAAGCCCTACTCATGAAGTGGGCAGAATCTCTTGTAAGCCCTACCCATGCAGTAGGCCGAGCTAATGTTGTAAGTGCTGCAACACTTAGCATGATTCCTAAGCCCTACTCATGAAGTGGGCAGAATCTCTTGTAAGCCCTACCCATGCAGTAGGCCGAGCTAATGTTGTAAGTGCTGCAACACTTAGCATGATTCCTAAGCCCTACTCATGAAGTGGGCAGAATCTCTTGTAAGCCATACCCATGCAGTAGGCCGAGCTAATGTTGTAAGTGCTGCAACACTTAGCATGATTCCTAAGCCCTACTCATGAAGTGGGCAGAATCTCTTGTAAGCCCTACCCATGCAGTAGGCCAAGCTAATGTTGTAAGTGCTGCAACACTTAGCTTGATTCCTAAGCCCTACCCATGAAGTAGGCAGAATCTCTTATAAAGCCCTACCCATGCCGTAGGCCGAGCTAATGTTGTAAGTGCTGCAACACTTAGCATGATTCCTAAGCCCTACTCATGAAGTAGGCAGAGTCTCTTATAAAGCCCTACCCATGCCGTAGGCCGAGCTAATGTTGTAAGTGCTGCAACACTTAGCATGATTCCTAAGCCCTACTCATGAAGTAGGCAGAATCTCTTATAAAGCCCTACCCATGCCGTAGGCCGAGCTAATGTTGTAAGTGCTGCAACACTTAGCATGATTCTTAAGCCCTACTCATGAAGTAGGCAGAATCTCTTATAAAGCCCTACCCATGCCGTAGGCCGAGCTAATGTTGTAAGTGCTGCAACACTTAGCTTAAGATATACGAGAAATTCTTATAAAAGATTCCTATAAAAACTTAAAACGACTTATACCGCAAACAAGCGAAAAGTTCTACTAACTAGTCCATTTGAGAGTTGCGAATTTAAATTATGAAAGAGCAAAAGTAAAACATCAAGCAAAATATTTCCATTCATAAAAATAAAAGGGCACAGGAGCCGAAGAATTTGAAGAAATACATAAAGCTAAGGATTAGGGGGATTGGGAGCGAGCTCATCAAGTGTAATCAAAGGAGCTTCGACTTGTTGGGCCTCAACGACTTTCAGCATCTGATCCATCTCCTTCTCTTGCTCCTCCTGAGCCTCCACCAAAAAGGCAGTATCCCAGTCCGGCCTTTTCAGGTTGATGAATTTGACGATCTCACCCATAGCCAGGACATATGCTTCCTGGGCAATGGCGTCAAAAGCTGGAGAAGCTCTCCACTCCTCCACAGCCTTAGAAACCTTCAGATCGGTCTCTGCCTTTAAAGCCATGGCCTGAGCTATGGCTTCATCAGCTCGTTTCTTCTCAAGTTCAGCTCTGGAGTTCGCCTTCTCCCTCCACAAGTGCAGCGCCTTGTTCTCGTCGAGTAGCCTATGCTCCTTAGTAAGGCAGGCGTCGAGCTCTTCTCCCATCTTATCCAACCGACTCTCGTAGCTTCTCTTTTCCTCCACAAAAGCAGACCTCTCCGCTTCAACCTTAGAAAAGAGCTTGTCGGCTTTGGCTTTGAATTCCAGCACGGAATCAAGTTCTGCTTTGACCTGAAAGGCACGAGGGTAACATTTCAAAAACATAAGAAGGTTACTAATCAAAGTATGAGATACTAAAAGTAAACTCTGTACCTTGTCCACCACGGAAGACATATGGAGAACAGTTCTGTGACAATGAAGCTGAGCTGTGAGGACGTTTTCCCCGACGGGCATCTCATTCAGAAATTGTTGCTCCTTATCAGGCCAGCTCCGTGTCATCAAAACGGCAGACTCTCTGAGGGGCGAGGGGAAGGCAGCAACTGATTCCCTTGCTGGGGAAGGAGCTCTAAGGAAGTCCAGAAGGATCTCAGGTCGGCGCCCAACCAAATCCTCAACACCCGACCTCTGAAGGTCAGGCTGCTTCTCCTGGGACTTAGAAGAGGAAGCGGCAAAAGCCACCGTAGCCGCCGTATGAATAGGAGAGTCTGGGAGAACGGGATCAGGCGACAGGCTTGATGGACGACGCCTCTGCAAGGGCTGCTCGTCTTCTTGTTCCACCTCATCTCCCTCAGGTCGGGTTGGCCCCTTAGCAGCAACCTCCTCTCTCTTCCTTTTTTCGGCCTCAGCCGCCTTAGCCGCCCTAGCCGCGCGAAAATTCAACATATCCTGTCGTTGGTCTGAAAAAGGCAAAGGATAAGGTCAGTATTGAACAGAGAGCCAGTAAAACCAATAAAACATAAAAATTCCCTTACGAGAGGCAGTAGGAGCTGGGGCCCGAGATCTGCTATGCGTTGAGATCGGAGGAATAACTCGGAGTAGACCCGCTTGGAATAAATTGTCGTTTGTAATTACAAACTTGCAGGATCTCTCTCTGTTAGGAAGCGCTCGGATTGAGTCGGCCCGCTTCTGGATCGTCGAGCTCAGGTGGCAAGGTCGGTAAACTGCAAAAATTACAAAGAAAAGGCAGATTAGCCAAACCAGACAATGGTTCCACAAAAATGGCAGTAAGAACCCTCACTTACAAAGGGAATGATAAAGGGTGGGGACTACATCCCCCTTGTCCACCTCGTCCGGATGGAATTGCCACTCCCCCAAAACAAAAAAGAACTCCTCTTTCCACCCTTTGATCGAGGAAGGCGTATCTAAAACTAGTGAACCCCCCGTCCTGGGCCTAGCACTAGTATACCACCAACCCGTTTTCTTCCCGTCTTATTTAAAGGTAAAGAGGGAGTTGAACTGGGAGACGTCCATCTCCGGGTTTCCTAACTGCTTCCACAAAATCAAGGTCGCTATCAAGGTCCTCCACCCGTTTGGACACAGCTGGGTAGGGGCTATTCCCCAGGAAGAAAAGAACGACCTAACGATCTTCGGAAAGGGCAGCCTTAAACCAGCCTGCAGAATGGCGCCGTTAAGGGCCACACATCCTTCAGGGGGGCTGTTAGCTCGGTCGGAAGAAAGTGGCACCACTAGTTCTACGGAAGGGGGGATGCCATACTTGGCCCTAACTGCAGCTAATGAACCCTCCGTCACTACCGACCTGAGGCTACTCGCTCCCCAAGTACCACTCTCGCTACTGCTCTCCTCGCGTACCCTCTCTTCCCTTAACTTACGCCTATGCTCCATATTTCTAGGTGAATTTGATGTTGGGTTAGGAGGGGGCGGAGAAGGATAAAACGACGCGATAGGGGTAGGTGTGAATATTTCCTGGCAATCGGAACTAGCGGACGATGCACTAAATGACTGGGTGGACGAAGATGGTACAGATTCTCCCTGTTGATTTCCCCAGGACTGCACACGGGATTCGTCCGAGCTCATGTAAGCGTGTTAAAGAGTAAGTAATGCGCAAAAGAAAAGGTATCCTAAAAATGGCAGGAGAATACCTGGGCAATTATCTTGGTCGGAAATTCAGGGAAAGAGAAAGGGACCGAAGAGTTTGCGAATTTAGGAATGGGGAAAAATGGAATTCGAAAATACTAAAGAAAGACGGAAGGAAGCGTTCAAGAATGGCAAAAGGCGGGATGTAAACCGGCAGAAAATGGCAATAAATGCGCGCGGCTGTCAATCAATGCCTGGAAAGAAGTGAAGACGTCTAGCCACCCCCTTGGCGACAGGTGTACCTGGCGGTGGCAGAAGCAATTATTACGCGGGTTGGTACTTGTGCCATGACAGTTAAATAAGGTCAGACTCTCGTTTAAAATTAGACCTGACCTGGGGGGTAACTGTTGACACCGACCTCCGAGGTCGTTGAGCTCGGACTGTCATGTCCCAATGAGGACGAGGAAAAGGGAGTTCGGTTATGCGAGATCAGGTCGGCAAGAGCATAGCTTCCCCAACAAGCCATTGTAGTCTTCCAAGACGCTACAGTGGCTAATCATTACGGATCACTGACAAGATCTTTTGGCATCAAACCAAAGAGATACACGTGGAAAGGTCCTGTGTCAGCGCCCACCTATTCCCCCAATCAGAAACCTTAGCCTGCTTTAGTAGACAATGCATTTACTACCTGGATCAACAAGTCCCATCGTCCTCAGTCAACAGTACAACGTTAAGGTCGGACGCCAATCCCGTTAGGACAACACCCCCAATCAGCTCGGCTCAGTCCCTGGGTTGATAAGACATAAGGATTAGACGTTGTTATGTTCCTACTATAAAAGGCTCAGAAAAAAAAGATGGCAAATGAGGCAGACAGAAAGTCTAAAGGAATACATTAAGGAGAGAAACCCCAGCAAACCCTTTTGAATATTCAAAACTATCCACAAAAGAGAAGTAATTGTTTCAGAGACAATCTAACATTCTTCTTCATTGTATCTTTTAGACTACTTTCTGCACTCTTAGTTGGCCTTAATCTTGTTCATGCAATTTTGAACGTCAACAGTTTGGCGCTAGAAGGAGGGCCCCTGCTTGATAGCAGCCCCATCTCCACACACGATTCATAAAAGTAACCCCATGGACGAATTGTCAGGATCAGGGAACCAGTCCCACGCGGGCCATACCCACCCTGGGCGAAGCCATGATCCCGTGAACTCGGAAAAAGCGGGTCGGGACGAAACCGCTGACCCACAAATGGCAACGATGAGGGAAGCCATTGAGAAACTAACGAATATTGTCAGTAGGTTGGAACAAAACCAAGCCCAGTACCTGCCACGGGAAAACAGTGGGAAATCTCTTCGCCAGGAAAAGACCGAATGACTCCCCACTAGGCGGACCCTGCATTTTTCAAACGAAGAATCTTCCAGGGACCAAACTGAGGAAGTTGGAAGCTCCCCTGTGGCGACTAAATCGAAAATTAGGAGGACGAACAGTGCATTCGACAAGTTGGGCCCTCAGCGTTCCTCAACTCCCGCCAGGAAGCAAGCTGAACGCCAAATAAACCATCCTGGAGAGCAACCAGAAAACGAGGTGAACGCCCTAAAGAAACGCATTGCGGATCTGGAGGCAAAAAGCAAGGGGAGCCCGGATGAATATTTCACCAAACGCCACTCACCATTTACCGAAATTATCCTAGCAGAACCATTACCCGAAAAGATGAAAATGCCTCAGCTGGCCGGATACGACGGGGAAGGAGACCCCCTCATTCATCTTGACAAATACTCTTCTTGGATGGAGCTTCAGGGAGCCGGAGAAGCCATCATGTGCCGCGCCTTCCCCTTAACTTTAGGAGACAAGGCTCAAAGATGGTTCAGGAGATTACACCAAAGATCAATAAAATGTTGGGACGATCTTGCCGCAGCATTCCTCGCCCAGTTCATGGGTTCAAAGGCAAGGACCACTCCCAAAGAAAGGTTGGTAAGCATAAAGCAAGGGAAAACAGAATCCCTTAAAAGCTACCTAGACAGATTCAACAAACAATCCATGGAAGTTGAGAAAATTTCTGACGACGCTGCGCTCATGGCAGTCTTGTCAGGACTGAGACCCAAGACACGATTCTGGTGGTCAGTCCATGAAGATGGCCCGCAAACGTACCATGGACTCTTAGGCCTAGCTGAGAAGTACATCAGTGCATAAGAGGCCACCTCGGATCACGAGGATGTTAAACAGAACCCCCGTTCCCCGCGGCAAGCAAAGGGGAAACAAACGGAAAGAGACGGAGGTCAGGAGAGAAGGAAAGATAAAAGGGACCAAAGCCGCTCTAGACCGTATCCCGATAGGTCCCGCGGCTACCACCCTTTGGATGCCAGTCTGAAGGAGGTCTTTCTTCAAACCGAAGCAAAGAAGTCTTTTCGTCGACCCCTGCCTGGAGGTAAAGAAACAGCTGGGAAGAACCAAGCGAAGTACTGCCGATATCATAAGACAGTGGGACATGATACTGACAACTGCCGAGACCTAAAGGAAGAGGTGGAAGCCCTCATTCAGAGAGGCCATTTACGGGAGTTCGTAGCAAGGCCAAGAATAGCGGGTCCGTCCAGGCTTCAGCAGCCTGACCAGCGGGGAGAAAATCAACCAGCGCGGCCCGAACCCTCAGCTCGCGACCCCCAGCCCCGTGCTGAGATTCGAATGTTGGTAAGCGGAAACCAATATTTAGAGGGTTCAAGAAGAACTAGGCGCAAGCTGGCGCGTGATGCTCACGTACACCAAAACTATAGTGTAAGATACCCCGCATCGGAACCCGCTACTTATTCGGGCCCCGAGTGGTTCGGATTTTCAGAGAAAGATGCACAAGGAATTCTGCAAGATCAAAGCGATGCGCTGGTTATCGCAATGGATGTGACAGGAGTCCGAATACACCGAACTCTAGTAGACAACGGGAGCTCGGTCAATGTGCTTTACTACCAAACGTTGAGGCAAATGGCCATACAGGATCAATACCTTCAACCGTACCCCCGTAAACTTCAAGGGTTTTCCGGCAATCCGGTCGAAGCTCGGGGACAGGTTGTACTCAGTGTCGAGTTCGGTGAACCCCCATGCTACAGAAAAATCCTGGCGGATTTTGTCGTGGTCGATATCCCTTCAAACTACAATGCCATATTGGGGAGACCTTTATTGCACGAACTACAGGCGGCAACCTCAATGTATCATTACTGTCTAAAGTTCCCCACTCCGAACGGACCAGGAGTAATACGTGGGAACCAAGTTGAAGCGAGAGCCTGCAACGTAGACTTACCTAAGCCCCTGGTTGGAATGCTGGATGGCCGGAGCTGCCAACAAGCTGAGACATCGAAACACGAGGATCCAATGATAACCGAACTAAACGAGGTCGGTATGACATGCTCAAGAGAGTTCCTCCCAGACACGTTGGATCCAAGAGTAAAAACACGAGGTGGAGAACCTGTGGAAGAGCTGGACGTCATCCGAGTTGGTCTAGGCGTCCCGCCCAAGGAGCTGAAAATAGGTCATGACCTCCAGCCTCCAGTGAGGGATCAAATTATCAGTTTCCTTCAGGAAAACCTCGATGTATTTGCCTAGGAACACGCGGACATGAGGGGAATCAATCCAAAGGTCATGTGCCACAAATTAGGAGTTGATCCCTCCGCACGGCCAAAACAGCAACGAAGGAGGCCTCTTAACCCAGAACGATATGAGGCCCTCAATAAGGAAGTGCAAAAGCTGCTCGAGAACGGATTCATCCGCGAAGCGAAATATCCAAAATGGATCGCTAACCCTGTACTAGTGAAAAAGAGCAATGGAGATTGGAGGGTGTACATAGATTTCACCGACCTGAATAAAGCATGCCCTAAAGACGGATTCCCTCTACCCAGGATTGACCAAATGGTGGACGCCACTGCTGGGCACGATTTGCTCAGCTTCATGGACGCATATTCAGGCTACAATCAAATTCCCATGCATGAACCGGACCAAGAACACACGGCATTCGTCACCGACAGAGGTCTGTACTGCTATAAAGTTATGCCGTTTGGTCTCAAGAATGCGGGAGCGACCTACCAACGTCTGGTCAACTCCATGTTTGCCAAACAAATTGGGAAAACCATGGAGGTCTACGTGGATGACATGTTGGTTAAAAGTGCAGAGGCTTGGGAACATCGGCAACATCTCGCCGAAATGTTCGAGATCCTAAGAACATACGGGATGAAGCTAAACCCCCGTCCATGCGCATTTGGAGTAAGCTCGGGGAAATTTCTGGGATATTTAGTAAACCGCAGAGGAATTGAAGCTAACCCAGATAAGATAAGGGCCATCATTGAGATGCGTCCTCCATCCAAACCAAAGGAAGTTCAAAGCTTAACAGGACGGATAGCCGTCCTCAGCAGATTCATGTCGAAATCAACAGACAAGTGTAAGCCCTTCTTTGACGTGCTGAGAGGAGGAAAGAAGTTTGAATGGATGCCGGAATGTCAGGTCGCTTTCGACCAACTAAAATCACACCTATCACAACCACCGATGCTGTCCAAACCTAGAGAAGGGGAAACGCTCATGCTATACTTGGCAGTCTCGGAGCATGCCGTCAGCGCGGTGTTGGCCAGGGAGGAGAACGGAATACAGCACCCAGTTTACTATGTTTCTAAGGCCCTGCACGACGCCGAAGTTCGCTACTCCCCACTGGAGAAGTTGGCCTATGCTGTAATAATCGCTGCTCGGAAACTGAGGCCATACTTCTTGGAACATTCCATTGAAATCCTGACGAGTCAACCTTTGAGGCAGGTACTGCAAAAACCGGATACTTCAGGGAGATTGGTAAAATGGTCAATCGAGCTCGGCCAATTCGATGTAAGGTACAAACCACGCACCTCAATAAAATCTCAAGCGCTAGCCGATTTCATTCTTGAGTTCAGCTCAGACCCTACGGGACAATCACCTCCCCATGCCCCTTGGAAACTGTTCGTTGACGGATCCTCCACGGATGAAAGAGCAGGAGCTGGGATAGTTTTAATAAGCCCAAACCAACAACTGTTCTGCGAAGCGTTACCTTTCGACTTCAGCACTTCTAACAACGAAGCTGAGTACGAGGCCCTGATAGCCGGCCTCCGAATGGCAAGCGAAATGAAAATTGATTGGCTGATGGCGTACAGTGACTCCCAACTGTTAGTAAACCAAGTCAACGAGACCTATCAAGCCAAAGAGGAAAGAATGGGCAAATACCTCCAGATCGTCAGAAGCGAACTCCAGAAGTTTAAAGATGTCCGTATCAGACAGGTCCCACGAACTCAAAACGGGCACGCTGATGCACTAGCTCGGTTGGCAACCAGTGAAGGAATTGAGAGGTTTGATAGCATACCTGTTGGGAGAATCCACCGCCCCGCAATTGAAGAAGCTGAGAAAATCCACATGGCGACGGAGCCCAGACACTCGTGGATGAAAGAACTCGTTACGTACCTCCAAACGGGTATGTGCCCAGAGGATCCCACCTTGGCTAGGAAGCTGAGGGTAAGGTCAGCAAGGTACACGTTGATCGACGGCATCTTATATAAGCTAGGATATGCTGCGCCACTGTTAAGGTGCCTGGATGAGGAAGAAGCCCTTCGCGCTATGAAAGAAATACACGAGGGGATATGCGGAAATCACGCGGGAGGACGGTCATTGTCACACAAAATCATGCGCCAAGGGTACTTCTGGCCAACCATGAAAAAGGATACGCTGGAGTTCACCATGAAGTGCGACAAATGCCAACGGTTCGCACCTAACATCAAACTCTCCCCTGGAGAACTGAACTATGTAATGGCACCATGGCCTTTCGCAAAATGGGGGGTCGATCTTATCGGTCCCATGCCTACGGGAAAAGGGGGGACGAAGTTTGCAATTGTGGCTGTTGACTATTTCACCAAGTGGGCTGAGGCTGAACCTATGAAGAAAATCACCGAGCACAAAACCACTGAGTTCATATGGAAGTCAATCATATGCAGGTTTGGAATACCTCACTCCATAGTGACGGATAACGGAAAACAGTTCGACAACACTCGCTTTGCAAGTTTCTGCGAGGAATTGGGAATACAGAAACATTTCTCCACGCCGAATCACCCACAGGCTAACGGACAAGTTGAGGCCATCAATAAGATTATCAAGCATACGCTGAAAACAAAGCTCGACACTCTCAAGGGAGGATGGGCAGAAGAACTCCCCAGCGTATTATGGTCTTATCGCACTACTGCTAGAAGTAGCACTGGAGAAACCCCTTTTTCCCTAGCCTTCGGGGTAGAGGCCGTGATCCCTCTTAAGGTTGAAATTCCATCTGTCAGAACTCTGATGTATCAAGAAGACAGGAACGAGCAAACATTACGAGAAGAATTGGATTTGATAGAAGAGAGAAGGGATGTCGCTGAAGTTAGAAATGCGGTATACAAACAACGCAATGCGAGATACTACAACCAGAAGGTAAAGAAGCGAGAGTTCGAGGTTGGCAACCTTGTCCTAAGGAAGGTCTTCCTGGCGACAAGAAAACTAAATGCTGGATCTTTAGGACCTAACTGGGAAGGTCCTTACAGGGTAAGCAAGGTACTACTCAAAGGGGCTTACGAACTGGAAGATATGGAAGGCAGGATTTTACCGCACCCCTGGAACGCAGAGCACCTCAAAAAGTATTACCAATAGGTTGTCGTAATATGCTGCCTCTATGAATAAAAGCATGGTTATCAGAATGACTCTCCAAGAAGTACGGCGTCCATGCCGGGTGATTCCTAAGCCCTACTCACGAAGTAGGCAGAATCTCCAGTAAGCCCTACTCATGAAGTAGGCAGAATCTCTTATAAAGCCCTCCCCATGCCGTAGGCCGAGCTAATGTTGTAAGTGCTGCAACACTTAGCATGATTCCTAAGCCCTACTCATGAAGTAGACAGAATCTCTTATAAAGCCCTACCCATGTCGTAGGCCGAGCTAATGTTGTAAGTGCTGCAACACTTAGCATGATTCCTAAGCCCTACTCATGAGGTGGGCAGAATCTCTTGTAAGCCCTACCCATGCAGTAGGCCGAGCTAATGTTGTAAGTACTGCAACACTTAGCATGATTCCTAAGCCCTACTCATGAAGTGGGCAGAATCTCTAATAAAGCCCTACACATGCCGTAGGCCGAGCTAATGTTGTAAGTGCTGCAACACTTAGCATGATTCCTAAGCCCTACTCATGAAGTGGGCAGAATCTCTAATAAAGCCCTACCCATGCCGTAGGCCGAGCTAATGTTGTAAGTGCTGCAACACTTAGCATGATTCCTAAGCCCTACTCATGAAGTGGGCAGAATCTCTAATAAAGCCCTACCCATGCCGTAGGCCGAGCTAATGTTGTAAGTGCTGCAACACTTAGCATGATTCCTAAGCCCTACTCATGAAGTGGGCAGAATCTCTTGTAAGCCCTACCCATGCAGTAGGCCGAGCTAATGTTGTGAGTGCTGCAACACTTAGCATGATTCCTAAGCCCTACTCATGAAGTGGGCAGAATCTCTTGTAAGCCCTACCCATGCAGTAGGCCGAGCTAATGTTGTAAGTGCTGCAACACTTAGCATGATTCTAAGCCCTACTCATGAAGTGGGCAGAATCTCTTGTAAGCCCTACCCATGCAGTAGGCCGAGCTAATGTTGTAAGTGCTGCAACACTTAGCATGATTCCTAAGCCCTACTCATGAAGTAGGCAGAATCTCTTATAAAGCCCTACCCATGCCGTAGGCCGAGCTAATGTTGTAAGTGCTGCAACACTTAGCTTAAGATATACGAGAAATTCTTATAAAAGATTCCTATAAAAACTTAAAACGACTTATACCGCAAACAAGCGAAAAGTTCTACTAACTAGTCCATTTGAGAGTTGCGAATTTAAATTATGAAAAAGCAAAAGTAAAACATCAAGCAAAATATTTCCATTCATAAAAATAAAAGGGCACAGGAGCCGAAGAATTTGAAGAAATACATAAAGCTAAGGATTAGGGGGATTGGGAGCGAGCTCATCAAGTGTAATCAAAGGAGCTTCGACTTGTTGGGCCTCAACGGCTTTCAGCATCTGATCCATCTCCTTCTCTTGCTCCTCCTGAGCCTCCACCAAAAAGGCAGTATCCCAGTCCGGCCTTTTCAGGTTGATGAATTTGACGATCTCACCCATAGCCAGGACATATGCTTCCTGGGCAATGGCGTCAAAAGCTGGAGAAGCTCTCCACTCCTCCACAGCCTTAGAAACCTTCAGATCGGTCTCTACCTTTAAAGCCATGGCCTGAGCTATGGCTTCATCAGCTCGTTTCTTCTCAAGTTCAGCTCTGGAGTTCGCCTTCTCCCTCCACAAGTGCAGCGCCTTGTTCTCGTCGAGTAGCCTATGCTCCTTAGTAAGGCAGGCGTCGAGCTCTTCTCCCATCTTATCCAACCGACTCTCGTAGCTTCTCTTTTCCTCCACAAAAGCAGACCTCTCCGCTTCAACCTTAGAAAAGAGCTTGTCGGCTTTGGCTTTGAATTCCAGCACGGAATCAAGTTCTGCTTTGACCTGAAAGGCACGAGGGTAACATTTCAAAAACATAAGAAGGTTACTAATCAAAGTATGAGATACTAAAAGTAAACTCTGTACCTTGTCCACCACGGAAGACATATGGAGAACAGCTCTGTGACAATGAAGCTGAGCTGTGAGGACGTTTTCCCCGACGGGCATCTCATTCAGAAATTGTTGCTCCTTATCAGGCCAGCTCCGTGTCATCAAAACGGCAGACTCTCTGAGGGGCGAGGGGAAGGCAGCAACTGATTCCCTTGCTGGGGAAGGAGCTCTAAGGAAGTCCAGAAGGATCTCAGGTCGGCGCCCAACCAAATCCTCAACACCCGACCTCTGAAGGTCAGGCTGCTTCTCCTGGGACTTAGAAGAGGAAGCGGCAAAAGCCACCGTAGCCGCCGTATGAATAGGAGAGTCTGGGAGAACGGGATCAGGCGACAGGCTTGATGGACGACGCCTCTGCAAGGGCTGCTCGTCTTCTTGTTCCACCTCATCTCCCTCAGGTCGGGTTGGCCCCTTAGCAGCAACCTCCTCTCTCTTCCTTTTTTCGGCCTCAGCCGCCTTAGCCGCCCTAGCCGCGCGAAAATTCAACATATCCTGTCGTTGGTCTGAAAAAGGCAAAGGATAAGGTCAGTATTGAACAGAGAGCCAGTAAAACCAATAAAACATAAAAATTCCCTTACGAGAGGCAGTAGGAGCTGGGGCCCGAGATCTGCTATGCGTTGAGATCGGAGGAATAACTCGGAGTAGACCCGCTTGGAATAAATTGTCGTTTGTAATTACAAACTTGCAGGATCTCTCTCTGTTAGGAAGCGCTCGGATTGAGTCGGCCCGCTTCTGGATCGTCGAGCTCAGGTGGCAAGGTCGGTAAACTGCAAAAATTACAAAGAAAAGGCAGATTAGCCAAACCAGACAATGGTTCCACAAAAATGGCAGTAAGAACCCTCACTTACAAAGGGAATGATAAAGGGTGGGGACTACATCCCCCTTGTCCACCTCGTCCGGATGGAATTGCCACTCCCCCAAAACAAAAAAGAACTCCTCTTTCCACCCTTTGATCGAGGAAGGCGTATCTAAAACTAGTGAACCCCCCGTCCTGGGCCTAGCACTAGTATACCACCAACCCGTTTTCTTCCCGTCTTCTTTAAAGGTAAAGAGGGAGTTGAACTGGGAGACGTCCATCTCCGGGTTTCCTAACTGCTTCCACAAAATCAAGGTCGCTATCAAGGTCCTCCACCCGTTTGGACACAGCTGGGTAGGGGCTATTCCCCAGGAAGAAAAGAACGACCTAACGATCTTCGGAAAGGGCAGCCTTAAACCAGCCTGCAGAATGGCGCCGTTAAGGGCCACACATCCTTCAGGGGGGCTGTTAGCTCGGTCGGAAGAAAGTGGCACCACTAGTTCTACGGAAGGGGGGATGCCATACTTGGCCCTAACTGCAGCTAATGAACCCTCCGTCACTACCGACCTGAGGCTACTCGCTCCCCAAGTACCACTCTCGCTACTGCTCTCCTCGCGTACCCTCTCTTCCCTTAACTTACGCCTATGCTCCATATTTCTAGGTGAATTTGATGTTGGGTTAGGAGGGGGCGGAGAAGGATAAAACGACGCGATAGGGGTAGGTGTGAATATTTCCTGGCAATCGGAACTAGCGGACGATGCACTAAATGACTGGGTGGACGAAGATGGTACAGATTCTCCCTGTTGATTTCCCCAGGACTGCACACGGGATTCGTCCGAGCTCATGTAAGCGTGTTAAAGAGTAAGTAATGCGCAAAAGAAAAGGTATCCTAAAAATGGCAGGAGAATACCTGGGCAATTATCTTGGTCGGAAATTCAGGGAAAGAGAAAGGGACCGAAGAGTTTGCGAATTTAGGAATGGGGAAAAATGGAATTCGAAAATACTAAAGAAAGACGGAAGGAAGCGTTCAAGAATGGCAAAAGGCGGGATGTAAACCGGCAGAAAATGGCAATAAATGCACGCGGCTGTCAATCAATGCCTGGAAAGAAGTGAAGACGTCTAGCCACCCCCTTGGCGACAGGTGTACCTGGCGGCGGCAGAAGCAATTATTACGCGGGTTGGTACTTGTGCCATGACAGTTAAATAAGGTCAGACTCTCGTTTAAAATTAGACCTGACCTGGGGGGTAACTGTTGACACCGACCTCCGAGGTCGTTGAGCTCGGACTGTCATGTCCCAATGAGGACGAGGAAAAGGGAGTTCGGTTATGCGAGATCAGGTCGGCAAGAGCATAGCTTCCCCAACAAGCCATTTTAGTCTTCCAAGACGCTACAGTGGCTAATCATTACGGATCACTGACAAGATCTTTTGGCATCAAACCAAAGAGATACACGTGGAAAGGTCCTGTGTCAGCGCCCACCTATTCCCCCAATCAGAAACCTTAGCCTGCTTTAGTAGACAATGCATTTACTACCTGGATCAACAAGTCCCATCGTCCTCAGTCAACAGTACAACGTTAAGGTCGGACGCCAATCCCGTTAGGACAACACCCCCAATCAGCTCGGCTCAGTCCCTGGGTTGATAAGACATAAGGATTAGACGTTGTTATGTTCCTACTATAAAAGGCTCAGAAAACAAAGATGGCAAATGAGGCAGACAGAAAGTCTAAAGGAATACATTAAGGAGAGAAACCCCAGCAAACCCTTTTGAATATTCAAAACTATCCACAAAAGAGAAGTAATTGTTTCAGAGACAATCTAACATTCTTCTTCATTGTATCTTTTAGACTACTTTCTGCACTCTTAGTTGGCCTTAATCTTATTCATGCAATTTTGAACGTCAACAATAGTAAATGTGGAAAATTTAATAAGGGTGTATTGGTAAATGAACAAAACAAAATATTCTATATTAGGAAACAAACCTATATATTTGGGACAAGAGAAAAATGAAACTCAACATGTATAATTAGGACGGAGGGAGTAACTAATAATTATATTAATGTTCAACATAAAGAAGTGTAGCTCACATGGTAAAAGGGTCATTTTGTGGAATAGATGTATGAGGTTCAATTCTATGTTTTTCTACTCTTTTGTTTAATTTTTCAATACAATAAATAATAACTAAATAATTATATATTATTATTTTTCGTTTTCGAAATAATTTATTTAAAAATTTTATTGACTCAAATTATTACTCTATTATATATAAAATTTTATTGTTAAAGTTTTATTAATCTATTTTATAAAGCTCAATTTTGGACAATTTAAATATTATTCTTCATTCTTTTAAAAGTTCGAAAAATACTTTTTCTTTTGGGATCAAAAATAGTTTTAGTTATAAAAATCACCGTTTTTAAAATTTTGCATAACTTTCGCCTAAACTTGAAACTTGTCTTTACCATTTAATTATGCTTTACGTATAAACTATTTTGTTTGAGCTCGTAAAAAAATTGAAACTTGATCGTATATATATGATTAAAAAATGTATTTTTTAAATTATTTTAGGTTGTATTAGATTATATTTTCAAATTTATATGAGTTTTTTTTTTACGTTTTAGTGCATATACTGATTGAAATTTTTTTTAACACTATTTAATTAAATATCAATAAAAAATCTTATTATTACGGGCATCAACAACTGCCCCTAACTGACTTGATATCCTGGATCCGCCACTGTTATGTCCATTATTTGAAAACTCTTTTTCTACATTCATTTTAATAATACGTTCACATAGTAAAATATTCTTCACGTAAACTCAAAATTTTTCCATACTTTTTAAATACACATTTTCTAAAAAATCACTATTCAACACATTATTATTTCTAAATAATGGCTATCAAACGAGAGCTAAAATATCTTGTATGTAAACTAAAACTTTTTTCCTACTTTTTCATCACAAATTCTTCAAAAATCAATATTCATCAAAATATCATTTTTTTTTTTAAATAAGGCTCAATCCAATCAATAAAGACCCACGAAATTTATTTACCACGAGTAAACGAGTTTGCAAATACTTATTGCCATATTGGCATTGACTCGTGAGTGCAAGCATTCAAGAAAATGAGAAGAAATAGAGGTTCTTCAAGATTTCAACGTAGTGCATTGAATGTAGAGCCAGCTTGATGTTACACATTCACATCATCGTAGACTTTTATTACTTTTAGGGTCGTTTGACACAAAGATAAAAAATGGGTGAAAATAAATATTTTATAAGAAATTAATTTATCTAGAAATTATTTTGCTGAGAATTGTAATTAATTGTGTTTGATTTGTATAATTTTTCATGGTAAATATTGAAAGTTTGGTGTCCGTTTGACTTCTTTTTTATGAAAATTGTCCATTAAAGTGATAATGATGTCTACCATTAGGTTTAGAATTTGTATCAATTGCAAAAAAAATAAAAAAATAACCCTATCGAATAACATTTGTTTGGCTTTGTTTTGCATTGAAATTGTCAATAAAAGTGAATTTTTTTTATTATTGTATCTAGAATTTTTTCCACCAATTGCCAAAAAAAAAATTTATTTGCCCACCAAAATATCAAAAATTTATTTTCCTCAAAAATTTGAAAATATTTTCTCGGAAAAATTTTGTTTATCAAACACTACAAAAGTTAAAAAAATATGGAAAATGTGTGCTATGAAACGGAGCCTTGATGTAGATTTTTTTAGCAATGTTACACGCACAGACGTAAATCCATATGTACAAAAAATCTGTAAAAAGTAGAATAATTGTAGATTTTTAGCCCGTGCGACTAAAAGTTCCTGTTGTAAAAGATTTTTTTTTTTTCCTACTTGGTTAAACATACATTTTATTCACACATTAGGATCCATGACTTGCTATTCACCCTATAAAGATAAGCTTGTTTCTATTTTCACATTGATTAAGAAAATATAATTAATATAGTTGATAATTAATTTTTTCCTAATATAGCACCTACGTTAAATAATTGTTTAAGCCCCTGTTTGAGTCATATTAAATTTTTTATTATTATTCTTCTACTCATTTTCAACTACACATTCTTCGATAAAGTAATATTTTTTATCACGTCAATAATTTTTAATTTTTCAACAACACATTCTCCATTAATCTACTATTCTAGAATACATTCTTCCAAAATTATATTGCTCAAACACACCCTAAATATGATTGATTTATTGATAATAAGTATTAGAAAACTAAAGAATACATATACTTTCAATAAAGAAATTGACATATATTTTGGACAAAAAAAAAAATTAAACCTATTTTTAGGGAACCGTTGTATTATTATCTACATATTACGTAGGACACACCTACCTAAAATAATCTTTGTAATTTTTTATTTTTTTTTTGAAATCCGCTACATTTACAATCATTAAGGACTGTAAATTTTACAGCTCTCTCACATGAATGTGAGCCCCATGAATTAATTAATTAGTGGGCCCCGCATTCATGTGAGAGGGCCTTATAATAGTGTTTTAATTTGTTTCATAATTAATTATGATTAACAATAGGAACTCGACAAAAGTCGTGCACGAATTAAAGATTCCCCTCTTTGTTTATTTTTGTGTTGGCAAAACTATGATGTTCATTAAATTCCATGTACAATTTTATTAGTTAAAAATATATATATATATATATATTTAAATTTATCAGGTTGAGAATCCATGCTTTTTTAAGAAGCACAAATATCCATTCATTTATATAGTTAATTTCTTTTATGTTATATCAAATTCCATAAAATCAATTCTTCTATGCAATTGCACGTGCATACACATATCTAATTATCTCATAAGTTTTTTTTTTTTTATCGCCAATTTGAAGTCACATCTTTCAATCCCATCTCAGCATAGTGCTTTGCTTTGCTTACTTCTCCCTTCTTCGTTTATCCACAGAAAAATGACATATCAAAATCATCAAGAATACTCATCATGTGTACATTCGACCCCAATAGGTTCAGAAATTTGAAAAGCGATTCGCCTTTCTATTTACTTCTTGTTCTTTATTTCTTCAATAGGATGCCATTGAATTCATTTTAACATTTTTTGCATTTATGGGGCAAAAGGAACTGTCATGTTGTGTTGAAAGAAAGATTTTGTTGACTTGTTAGAGAGCATTTATAGACCCACCTCACCTGGTTAAAGAGCATTGACAAATTTCAACTCTTTCATGACTAAGGTTGACTAAATCAATTTCTTTAATATCTAATATGAGTTTTCAGTAAGAGAGCGATCGAGCTTTGTGACACGGACATTTGAACGAGAATGCAGTGAATTGAATTGCAGCCACAGTACCAAATATCACCTAAAAAACTGACTTTAAAACTTACTTTCAACGACACATTCTCCCAATAAAATAAAAAATTTCGTGGTTTCATAACTTTTAGGGAAAATTGCAGTCACAGTACCAAATATTTCACATTTTTGCAGACTTTGTTCAAGCCTTCGTTTTATGCCACCCACAACCAAGAATTGAACGATTGGCAGCATACCTTCCGTGGCCTGCTTTGTTTACGATGTTTGTCTATTTCTTTTCGTTTGAATTTCAAATTCAAAATAACTTATAAGCCATAAAAAAGCTTTAAAAACTTCAGATTTTTCTTAGATTACGTTTTCCAAACGTTGAAGGTTTCTTCTCAATCTTGGACAGCATGGGGGACTCTGGTGCTCTCATTCTTGCCTTTCCTTATTCTCCAGACTTATCCAATGAAGCCAACCAGGCAAAGAAAAAAAAGGAAAAAACTCAGTTTTTATTATTTCTTATTCTAAGAATCTTGAATTTTTTTTTACTGTTCTTTTGGTTAGAATACCAGATTCTTGTGTTGGATCTAGCAATATTCTTAAATTTTTATTTCTAACTTTTTTGTGATTAGAATACCAGATTCTTATGTTAGATTCCATGGAGTCTAATTTCTTCCACTGTGAATCGACCTAATATTACTATGTAAACGGTTCTTTTATGGGCCTGCAACGGCTACATGGCTCTATTATCGAGTGAACTGTTAATTGAAAAGAAAAACAAATGGTGACGACGGAGATGGCGGCGGCGGCGCCGACTGTAGGGTGTAGAAGAAGTGGGGTAGGATTTTGGTGGAGGAGGGGGTGGGTGGAAGAGAGGTTGAAGAAGATGAATAGTAGTTTTTTAATTTCTTTTCTTTGTAATTGTTAAATATAAAGTTACAATTTTGTCATTAATGAATTTGGTCAATTTTGACTTTTTTGGTCTACTAATGATCAACTGGACGGAAACCGTCTATTTGGACTACGGCTGCGAATTGTTTAAAGGTTTGATACCGTGGATGACAGAAAATAAAGGTTTGAACAAAGTCAGTAAAAATGTGAAAGATTTGGTATCGTAGCAACAATTTTCCCTAACTTTTAATGCAAGTTTGAATCTTGGCATGATAAAGTATTTTGTTACCATGTCCAATTACAAAATACTAAGAAACTTTCCTATCTAACTTGTTTGTGCATAATAATTGATGAAAGAGCCTAATCATAACAAGATTAAAGATTCTAAGTTTCTTGGAATGCTCAAAACGGATTTATCTTTTCCCCTAATTTTTGGCTTTTCCCTTCATATCGATTAGTGGGTCTAATTCTTTATTAATTTAGTCATTAATGTTAATTGTCCTTTTATTCTTAACCCGACAAAATAGAATCTTATCTTCCCGGAAGTTCCCGCCAAAAAAAATTGCCTTCTCATTGGCCAAGAAAGAATATGTAACCCCTACCCCACACCCTCTACTTCACATAATAATCACACAAGTCATTATTGATTATATGCACTTTACTATATAATTTAATTACATTATACCCTCGTGTGGTGAACATATTATAATGTGCAATCCATTGAAATACCATTGGTTATGTTCATTAAATAAAAAAATGTCACGAAAGGGTGGACGTTACAGAACTCATCCTTAAAATCGATGTCTATGATAATTCACACTTTCGATCGATTGATTTCACAAACTCAACCTTCAAATAGTAGTAATTTTGTCAAAATCAACCTTTCTAAAATAAAGATCGTTTTATAATAAATATATATTTTGCTACCATGTTTTGAACACGTTAGATGCTCAATAATTACAAATCTACACGCCAAGTTTTATAAGTCTTAATTTATTGTCGTGAAACTCATTTATAATCGGTATGGTTAAAAAGGAATAATGTTATTTTATCTTTGGTGTTCATCACCAGTTTAAATGGATACCATTCCAAATTGTTTAATAATAAATAAAAATGCATCTTAATTTCATTAGACTATGTAGTAGTGACTCGTGTATGTTTGGCAAAACTTAATTTTTTTATTTTTTATTTTAGATGATCAGACATTTCTTTTTATCTTCACATTTTGCTCTTATTTGAAAATGATTATTTAAAAATTACTCATACATTCGTTTTTTAACTACACATTTAAAAAAAAAAAAAAAAAAAGTTTCACGCTTCATCATCTTTTTCATACTTTTTAATTGTACGTTTTACGAAAAAATCACTTTCACACAAGCACTCTATAGGATCCTATTTCGCATGGGAAGTCGCTAACAATTAAAAAATGGTTCATACGATTGTGTAAGGAACAAACATTTCGAGACACAGTCCCAACGATGAGTGCTTTATTTATGAAGATTACAATTTACAAGAAGTGAAACGTATCCAAAAGGTACAAGCACACAAAACAATTGAAAATTTAATGACAAGAAATTAAAAGAAACGAAATTACATATTCCATGTTCGAGAGTGATTTGATCAGGGTCCTTTCTTTTATATTATCTCTTCTCTTTTATACTTCCTTAACAGTTTTCTTGTAGAACCGTCAAAAATCGCTTATCGCCTCTGTAACTACTCACTTTCTTCATAATGACTGACTAATCAAGGAATTGCCATTTTAACCATTGTCATTACTCCAATTACTTAACTACTTGCAACCGAGATTCTTGGATCAGGGACTGTAATAAGATTGCTTGTTAACTATCTCAATAATCGTTGATTCAAATGGTCCGTTACACTAGCCCAGCTCTTGGACGTCTCGCGGGTTTAGGCGATAGTGATACTGTACTCGCTTGGACCTTGGGCAACAAGCTGACTTGAGCGATGCTGGACCTCCGTTATATAACTTTGTCTTGTGGCATCAAGCGGGTTTTTGGTGGGCCTCAGCTGCATAAATTCGTCTTGAATTTTTATATGGTCTCATTTGGACTTATCCTTCGAATTTCTTAATTGGGTTTCGTTCTTTGGACCATTCGATTCGACTACATTTTTGTATGTCAACATATCCACTTATTGTCTACATATTTCACTGGATTCAGAACTTAAAAGCACTCTCAAACATGTACTAAATAGCATCACCCTTTAAGAGTAAGGCGAACAATAAATGCATTAAAGGAGCTAATTGTCAGAGGCGTACATAGTGCTGGCAATCGAGCTGAGCGGCTCGTCGGCTCGGCTTGGCTTGTACCGTAGCGGCTCACGAGCCGCTCGGGCTCATCAAAAAACGAGTCGAGCTTACTCGGCTCATTTTTGAAGAGCGGCTTGTCTAATTGTTTTTTTTTTTTGAGAAGGATAATTTAAAAAAAAAAAAAGGCGAGCCCCGAGCCGCTGCTCGGCTCACTACAGTATGAGCTTGTGGGCCAAGTCAAGCTCGCCCATGAGCAACGAGCCGAGCAGAAGCTCGTGGGCAACGAGTCGAGTTGAGCAGAGCCGGCTCGTTTGCCACCCCTAAACATACACTTCAACTGAGTGAGGAACACGTCTCAAAGCTTGTGAAGCACGAGCTTCTTATTTACTGTACTTCAGGTGTGTGCCCATGAAATATTAAAATATTCCCATTAACCTACTTTGTAAGTAGCACTGGCGTACTAAAACATGAATTTTTTTTTAATATATCCACTTTGTAAACAATGGGAAATTATTGAAAATACCCCAAATTCAACACTACCCTTTCCAAAATACCCTTTTACTATTCAAAGGAAGTAAACTACCAAAAATACCCCTAAATATAAGATTTACAACCAAAGTAATCATAATATGAAGAGAATAACAATTTAGTCCTAAGAGATTTATTTTAATCTTAAAATAATTATTTCTTTTCAAAAAACTAACCAAAACTATGACTAATAATAAGATGAAAAGGCCTAGATCTAAAAGAGGTCCATATAAAATTAAAACGATTGTAAAAAATAAAAAAGAAATTGAATTTGAAAGTGAAATCGATAAAATAGGATATCAAGAACAATTATATGCTGCTCAAGAAATATTAAAATGTTTTAAAGAAAATTTAATAGAAAATTTTGCCAGAGGAATTATTAGATCTATAATTATAAAAGATATACAAGATATAATAGATAAATTAGAAAAAAGGAAGAAGAATATTACAAAATATAACATACCCCTTGAATCAAATATAGATATAATAACAGATCTTGATATTATGAATTCTCAAACATTATTAGACTTTGAAGATTTAATTAGAACCCTATAAATGAGGAAACCTATTACAAATAGATTACCACAAGAATATAAGAAATTAAGATTAAACTTAACTTTGAGATTTTATATATCTATAACTAATAATAGATTAGAATTTGATAAATTAAAAGAATACATAGAATATACGACTATTTAAAGATTAATTAGATTTTAGATTTTAAATTTTATTTGATTTTTGTTCGCTCTAAGTAGCACCCCAGTAGATGGTATCAGAGCCATAGAGATCATGGACATTACAATTACAAAAACAGATTGGTATTACAAAATAGAAGATAGTAAAAGTAATATATTTTTAGAACATATTCCTAAGAAAATAAAAACAATAACGTTAATAATAATTAAAGATTTACCTCAAGAAATAAAAGAACAAATTATAGATAACCTTATAATAGGAACATTGAAAGATGAATATATATATGAAAAAATTATTATTGAACTAGAAAAAGAAGAAATGATGTTATATTGCAAAGATTATGAGTAATAAAATTATAAAAATAGAAAATTATTACACATTAGAAACAGAAAGAGGAAGTTATATATTTTTAAAACCTATACCCGATAAGCTAAAAATAATAACACTAAGAATAATTAGAGAATTACCTATGGAAATTAAAGCACAAATATTACATAAGCTAATTATAGAATTAATAAAAGAAAGATATATATATGAGAAAATAATAGAAACTTTTGAGAAAGAAGAAATCAATTTATATTATAAAGAAAAATATGAATCAGATGATTTGTAAAAACTATTAATGGAATTAATGGAAGTAAAAGAAATTCTAGATAAAAAATTAGTAAGAATAAGAGAAATAAATCTACAAATACAAGATGAACTTTTAAAACCTGGAGATATAACAAACTCACAACAAAAACAAATATTAAAATTAAAACAAGAAAGGTATAAAATAAGAGCAAGCTATTACGAAAAAATGAAAGAATTAACAAATAATAATTATGTAAAGCAAAGATGTGATAAAGTAATAAAAGATTGTAAAGATACTGAATGTAGAACATATTACTTATGTCAATCAAAGAGAAGATAAATGTCGATTGGTGAGTATATAGAAGAATTAAAAACACTAATAAAAATATTAATAGATGATGTTCAAAACATAAATAATGAAATAAAAGAAGTAAGAAATGATATTAATATCCTAAAAATTGAAGTAAGAAAAATAAAAGAAAATAATAGAGGAAAAGAAAAGACAATAGACAAAAAACTAATAGAAAAAGAAATGTCTAGAATAGGGAAAAAATATACTGAACAAGAAAATATAAGAATAGAAGCAGGTAGTATGGATGATGAATTTAGGAAGAAGATTTTACCAAAAATAATAGAAGAAGAGGAAAAAAATGGAAAAATCTAAAGAAAAAGCAATAGGAAAATTAGAAATTAAAGAAAATCAAGATGATATAGAAGAAAAAGATGAATGAAGAATTAGATTTACTTATAGAAAATTTTGATCAATTAAATTTAGAAAATTTAGATGAATATCAAGTCCTAATGAACACTGGAGGAGGACCAAATAAAGCAGAATCCTCTAATAAACAAGAAATATTGGATCCAGATGAAAGTTATGCACCTATATACATTAAACCATATAGACAATACTATGAAACAATAAGAGATAGACAACCACCAAAAGGAAACAAATACAGAAATAGATTTGAACTAAATGATAATTATGATAAACCTGTCAATCATGGAGGAGCAAAATTAGACTTAGATTGTAAAATAGATATTAAAAAAGCCTTAGAAACTTGGGCAAACTCAATGATATTATTCTTTTTATATAACAAAGATGATACATGGGAAAGTACTGAAAGAAGAATAGACTTTTTAGTAGCATCCTTTGAAGGAAATGTTAGAAATTGGTGGGATGGAATAAATAATGATACAAAAACACTAATAAAAAGAAATATACAAACAGAAATAATAAAATCAGATAAAGAAGGTATAGAAAGATTAGTAAACTATATTTCAGATGAATTCTTAGGAGAAGATTGGATAAGAAATTTTGATGGAGAAGCAATAAAAGAAAAAGAAAATGCTAGGATAAAATTAATAAACCTAACAATATGTGATATGTGTAAAATCAAAGAATACACATGTGAATTTAAAGAATATTATTATACCCAATTTTATAGTAATGAAAATCAAGATGTATATAAAGATATGTACTATAATAAGTTACCAGGAACATGGGGAATATATTTTAAGATAGAATTTGAAAAATACATTAAAGAAAATCCTGAAGCACCTAGATCTTTAGGATCAAGAATAAAATTCTTATTTGAAAGACTTGCATATATATGTCAACAAAGACAATTAATGAAAAAATCAGGAAGATTAACTAAGATATGTTGTGAAGATATGGAAAAACCTACACAATGGGGATGTAATCCTGAAAGAAAAAATATTAAGAGAAAATTCAAAAATAAAAAATTTAGAAAATTTAGAAATTTTAAGAAAAAATATATAAAACCTAGAAGAAGATATTATAAGAGGAAGTATAATCCGAATAGACAACAGAAAAACAGATCTTATAAAAAAGATAAAAGCCAATGCAAATGTTGGAATTGTGGAGAAATAGGACATATAAGCCCTGATTGTAAAAAGAAAAAGGTTAAAATACTACAAAAAGAATATTTAGATATAGAAAGTGAATTAAGTGAAATATCAGATATTGAACAATATTATGATCAAGAAGTATATATAAGCGAATCAGATTCAGAAAAAGATAATGAATCTGAATAACGAGATTGAGGAAATAGAAAGAGATAATATAGATAAACAAGAATATGAAGGAATAGAAGGTTATGGATTAAAAGTAACATTTGATAATAACAAATTTAAGAAAATGAGAAAATTATCTTTAGATTTAAAAATAGGAAAATGGGAAGCCTTAGATAAAATATGGAAAAGAGAAAGAATAGCAATAAATGAGTATCATAAAATTGAAAAAGCTATAAATGTTAGAACAACTCAAGGAACACATAAATTAAATCTTTTAACAAGAAATACAGTAGATGAATTATTAACAAAAATTAGTAAAAAACAAGGAAAAAAATTCAATATGTCTATTTAGCAGGAATACAAATAATGTTTAAATCCTTATTTAGAGAAGGAATAGATTCACCTTTAACCGTAAGTTTACATGATGGAAGAATAATAAATTTGAAAGATAGTCATTTAGGAACTATAGAAGGAAACTTAGCATACCAAAAATTAATATTGTGTCTCAATTACAGATAAGAACTTCAATGAAGTCTTAGGACTACATTTTAAGTTACATAGAAATGATATAATGGAACCAGGAGACAAGATTATGACTATAGAATATAGAGCTTTGTACACATTTACTAACTCCAATTATGGAAATATATACTCTAAAAAACCATACATAGAAGTTCACAAAGAATGTAAGGATATTAGTAAAATAATAGAACCAAGTAAACAAATAAGTTTAATTCCTAAAGAATATGAATTTAGTATACTTAAAGATAAACCTGAAATAGCAGAAGATAAAGAAGATGATTATTCTAATAACATAATGTTTAGAGATGGAAGATTAATTAAAAGATCAACAAGCCTTAAATTACCTAGAAAATATTTAGAAGGAACTAGTAATATAAAAGAAATCAAACTTCATAGAAATGCTGGAAATATGAAGATAGAAGGAGAATATTATAATGGAAGAGAATATATTGAAGGACCAAATATACTAATTGATACGGGAGCAAGTGAATGTCATATAGCTTCAATTAGAAATAAAGGATTAATGACTCATAAAATTGAACCATATAGATATGTAAATTTTGATGGACAAATACATACTACAGAATTAGAAGTCAAAGTACCAATAAAAATAGGAGGAATTAAAATGGTAGTACCATGTTACATGGATAATAGTATGAATACAGATCCTCATATATTATTAGGAATAAGTTTTCTAAATGGATTAAAAGACTATAGTATAAAAAGAGAAGGATTATACATAACACATAATGATCAAACTATATTATGCGAAAAGAGATAAATGAATAACCAAATAAGTTTTCCATTAGCCGTATATATACAAGTTACTATAGTAGAAACAAACATAACAACATATGCCTTAATAGATACAGGAAGTGATATAACAATATTTAAAAACTTCTTAATAAAATCATGGAATGAAAATAGTAAAATAAAAATAACAGGAGTAACATGAGAAAGTACACAAATAATTAATAGTGCTGATAAAGTCAGTATTATACTTGGAAGTAAACAAGTAATAATAAATAAGATATATAGTTATAATAAATTAGATTGTGATATATTATTAGGAAATGACTTTATCCAACAATTTCAATATTACAAACAAAATAATTATATGATAATGTTACAAACACCATGTGCACACTTATTAAAAATTCCAAGGGAATTTAGACCCTATAGAGTTCAGCCAGCCCAGCGTGGTGATAAATGGGAGAAAAAACCAATAATAAATAAAGACATAAACACAAAAATTCTATACAAAAAAGTGCTAAAAGCAGAAATAGAGATAAGTATAGAAAAAATTATAGAACAATTAGAAAAAACATGTGGAGAAAATCCATTATTATTTTGGAAACCATACCATCCTAAAGCTAAAATAGAATTAACAGAAAATGTTATAATTAGAGTCAGACCAATGATGTATACTATACAAGATACACAAGAATTTAAAACCCAAATAAAAGAATTACTAGAACAAAAACTTATTAGACCAAGTAATGGACCTCATAGTAGTCCAGCTTTTATGGTCATGAAACATTCTGAGCAAGTTAGAGGAAAGGCTAGAATGGTAATCAATTATAAAGAATTAAACAAATATACTAAATTTGATGGATACTTTTTACCAAATAAAGAAGTCCTAATAAACCTTGCAAAAGGAAAACAATATTATTCTAAGTTTGATTGTAAATCAGGCTTTTGGCAAGTTAAAATGGAAGAAGATAGTATACAATATACTGCATTTAGTACACCTCAAGGTAAATATGAATGGTTAGTAATGCCTTTTGGTTTAAAAAATGCACCACAAATATATCAAAGAAAAATGGATAATATATTTAGAAAATTTGATGAATTTTTAATAGTATATGTTGATGATATATTAATATGTTCTAATACTAAAGAAGAACATAGAAATCATTTGATAAAATTTATAAATGAATGTAAAAAAGAAGGGATTGTTCTTTCAAAAAAGAAAGCTATAATAGAAAAACAAGAAATTGATTTTCTTGGATTATCAATAGATAAAAAATGAATAAAATTACAAACTCATATATCTAAGAAGATAGAAAGTTTTCCAAATAAATTAGAATCAAAAGAACAAATACAAAAGTTCTTAGGATGTCTAAATTATGCAGAAGGATTTATTGAAAATCTTTCAAAAAAGAGACATAAAATACAAGTCTTACTTAGAAAAACAAATACTAAAGGATGGAGTGAAGAACATACAGAAGCTGTTAAATTATTAAAAGAAGAATGCAAAAATTTACCAAAATTAAGATTGCCAGATGAAAAGGATAATTTGGTTGTTAATACAGATGCTTCTGATAAATATTGGGCAGCCATATTAAAAACAGATTTAAATGAAATCTGCAGGTATTCAAGTGGAACTTTTAACCAAGCAGAAATAAATTATACCACTCATGAAAAAGAATTGTTAGCAATTATTAGAGGAATAAAAAAGTTTTCATTATTCCTATTATCTAAAAAGTTTATTGTTGAAACTGACAATTCTAATGTTACAGGATTAATTAAAAATAAGTTGCCAATGGAGCCCCAATATAGGAGATTGCACAGATGGCAAGCATATTTGTCATTTTATAATTTCGATATTATTCATATTAAAGGTATAAACAATTATCTTGCTGATTTTTTAAGCAGGAATATCGAGTTTGGAGATGGATAATATCAAGCAGGAGATATCAGAAATAAAATCTGCGGCAGCATTTGCCAAAGATGAAGCTGATGATATAAAAGTTGGAATGGAGGCATTAGCTGAATCCTTAAGTTATAATGTCAAATTATTACTTGAGATCAGTACGTCCCATACCAAAGTTACCAATGAATTAAAAGACCGAATTGATGCTCTTGAAGCACAATTAGAGTCTACAAATACCAAAAATACAGGGATTGATGCTTTAGCACAATCTCAAAATACCAAACAGGGAATACAAACAGGTACACCAAGTGGAAGCAGCGGTGGACCCAGTCAAATAAAAAGAGATACAATCATGGAAAGTCCCCGAAAGGTGACAATAAAAAATGATGATAAACATACAAGGGTGATCAAAATCAGAGCAGATGAAGATGATGAAACCCCTTTAACACCAAGAGAAGAAGAATATAAAGCTTTTGCAAAACTTGTCTATGAACTACAAGATGATGAATCATATTTCATCTCCCCAGGAGAACATGTTTACCCAAGAATGATCATTACAAACGATGGAGACCCTAACATGGTTAAAATGGCGGCAGACTATGGATTCTTGGATTTAATTTATCCAGGAAAAGATTTAAAAGAAATTGAGAAATTTGATGATATCTTCCGAGGAGAAGTTTCAAAATTTGCCAAAGGAAGACCAATATATCTTAAATTTTACTCAATCAGTCCAGAAATTGATGGAAGGATATATTATCCTGCAGAACATATTATTACAATCGGATATGTAGGCCGAAATTTCCAAATTGAAGTAGGCCAAAATAGAAAGTCATTGCCAAACATTAACAGATCATGGATGAGATCCCGAAGAGTCTTAGGGATGAAAGTTCTCTACAACATGGCAAAAAATTTATACGATAAAAAATTTCAATGCCTATGCCAATATGAAGGATGGACACTTATGACAAATAATGGAAATGATAAATCTACAATTTTAAAAGAATATATCCAAAAGTTTGATATCCATCAAATCCATGGAAGTCCATCAACCATACAAGAGTCATGCCAATTGAGGGAGTGTCCCACATGCTATCCAAATGAAAAAAGGCCCCGCCACTATGGAGAATCTTGACAAACTCCATATGAAGACAATAGAGGAAGAGAAGATGTGAAAGAAAGGTGGACAGCTGGAAGAAATAATAGAGCTACAATTATGTAGTGAAAAAATTATTGTAATAATAGGACTCCATTAGTGGAGTATGATGTAATGAATGATGTAAGAGGCCAATAATCGAGCCTCATGTAGTAGTATAAATAGAAGCCTTTAGGCTAAGATAGAGGCAGAATGAGTTGAGAAAAAACACTTGAGCCCTCATATTGCGAGAAAAACACTTCTGTCTTTTGATATAATCTTTGTACCAATTTCAGAATATCAATAGAAAATCCATTTCCTACGTATATAAAAAGAGTGAAGATCCTTGTTACTGTAGAAACTATCAACCAAAACGATGTCGTTTTGGTTTTGCGTTTTTTTTTTCCCTCTCCTTTTCAGTCGAGGCTGGCTTTTGCTCCCTCACTTCATACGTGCTCCACACCAAACCAAACCCTAATCCATTCTCCTCACACACACACGCGCACCCATGGAGACAAAAGACTTTGAATGCGGTCATAGTGTGGAGGCCGACGGGATGGCGGTGGTTTGGAGTTGTGATGGAGGTGGCATCGACGGGTCGATGGTGGTCGAGCCGACTTCTCTTAAATGGTATGTCCTTCGGTCTTCCATTCATTATCTTAGGGTTTTCTCTATGTGTTATTTCTTTGGTATTTCTTGTCTCTCTCTCTCTTCATCTCTTCACTGCCGCCCCCTTCTTCGTCCATTGATCTGTTGTTTTTTTTTTTTGGTTATCAGGGTTCTAATTTTCGAAGTTTTTACCCTGTCTGAGTTGATTCTCGCCGTGAAAGGGCTCGGATCTTGGGTGGGTCGAAAAAGGTAAGGTAATTTTTATTATTTCCTTGTTTTTCGTTCATTTCTTAGGAGAAGATTGTTCGTTTTGTGTAATTTATTTACGTTCTTGCCATGTAAATTAAGATCTAGATTTTTTTCTCATGATTCTAAGGTTCTTTTTAAGTTTTTGGTTGTATTTTTTTGTATTGTTGTTTGTATGTTTGGCTATTAGTTCGACCCTACCTCGCTTCTTCTCTCTGCCTTGCTGTTACAGTTTCGTTGCTGCCTTTGTCCGCGGCTTACTCCTCGCAATCTGTTGGCTGCTTCTCTTAAGGTTTTGAGTGTGATTCTTTATTCCTTGTAGCGTGCTGCTTTGTGTGGTTTTGGGTCATAAATCTGGTCCATACATTAACTACACAAACTTGATTCTTTTCAGTATTGTTTAGACAGGAATATAAATTTACTTGCTACGAATGGGTAATCGTTTAAATTACTCAGAAAACCCTAAAAATAAAATATTACTTTTGTAAAATAATTACAGATAAATAGAAATATAGGAAACTAGGCTCCATTTGGATCAAAGAGTTCGGAGAAGAAAGTGAAAGAAATAGCAAAAGGAACAATTATTCATTTTATTATTGAATTAAAAGACATTAATTTTTCTTGCTCAAATATGAAACTTCCCTTATTTTTATTTTTGGTAATAGACAGTATATCATGCTTATTCTCATCTATTTATGGAAGTTCATGGATTGTGAATAATAAGAGTAGAATTAAAGAAAGTACCTTAGATCAAAGATGAAAAAATAGAAATCAAAATTCTGCATGATCAGAAATTAATACAGACGTTGATGATTATCGAACTATATCCCACCTACGACCCTTTGTTTCCTATTTAAAACTAGACAAGTAGGAAACATTTCCCTTCAAACTCAAGGTACATGATCAAAGGGACCAATATATTATTCCAAAAAATAAAAAGTAAAAGTTGTATTTATAAATCAACTAATATAATCTTGAACATATGACTTGACCCCCCAACCCCCACCGTCCACCAAAAGAAATTTAAACAGCAACCTCACATGTTATTCGTTTATGCCCAGAATACCCCCAACCCAATATAGGATCATTGTTGGTGGCTTCTACAAAATTGGGTGTTTTGAGGGAGGTTTAAGGGTTTTGATTGTGATATTAAATAGTAAGGATTTTCCTCGCGTCAAAACTTTTTGTTCTTTGGTTATTGGCTTCGTCAAGGGAGGGAATGGATGGTGTGTGCTTTGTTTTAGAAGACATGGTAAAGAGGAATATGAGATTAGATTTAGGCTCGTGAGAAGTTCTGGTAAAGTCGTTTTATGACGATTGTGAAATTGTTCCTAGGCTTCTGATTGATATTACCTCTTCTGATGATGATTTCTTGGATTAGTGGTAGTTCTTGTTTAAATAAAGTTTATAGAATAATTTTTATGATGCTCATGACATTGTGATCCTTCATGTCTACTAATTGTAACTCATCACCCTATCTTCAAATCTCAAGTGTTGCTTTATTTGCTTGATTCATTCATGGTTGCATTGAACATAAGAAAAAGTGATCCAAATTGTTAAGAGGGAAAAAATATACCTCTAGGGAAAGATGGAGATAAAAAAGAAAAAAAATTGTTTCTCCATTGCAGAATTAGTAAATCTTCTGAGGTACAAGGAAATCATTGGAAAGGAGTAATATATAAACATTGAAGTTGTGAGGTTGAAGATGAATTTTATGACATGAAAAATGAGGTAGGGTTATGTGTGTATTAGGGGTTGGCGAGGGTGGGGGTTGATTTTGGATTCTTTGTAATCGTGGCTACAAGATTACAAGGGAAAATGTTATTGGAGAACGATGAGACCAGTAATGTTATACAAGGATGCTGCTCAGCAAGAAGTAATACATGAATTAAATAGGCATGTATTGATTAGACAATGAAGGGGAAACTTAAGTCTCAGGATATATGTATTGAATTGAGAAGCTCTGTGTCACTCCAATAGGGGGATTTCATAATTGGATTTCTATTTTCTATTCATTAATTAAACATAACCCTTTTTTTTTTATCATGATTTGACTTTTTGCCTTAGATAATGTTATCATTATATTCAGAAACAAACAGTACTCTTTCTATCATCATTTTTTTTTATTTACCATTTCCTTTTGGGTAATTATTGGGTTTGGATCCAGTTGCATCATTATTATCTTTTAATTCATTTATTTTGTTATTCAATCAGGGTTACAGAGAAGATGAGAGTTTGAATTTGAAAAGCAATGCTGATAAAACAACTATTGATTTGATGAAACTGTTTCGGCGAGTAATCTTCTCAAGGTATGAACAGTCATCTAAATCCTTTAATTTCCTAGAATGACTAAGAAAACAACCCTCATGATTTCTGCAATTTGCAGAACAAGATTACTATTTTACCTGACATGCAACTATTTTATTATCCATTATTAGGCTGTCAATTGAATCTTGGAATTGTTATTTTAGACTATGAACAATCATTCTTTGTGACACTATTATTGAGCATCGGACTTTTACACTGAAAAGTTTGAGAGAATCATAATTTCCATATTCATTTTGAAAATGACAAAGACATCTCAAATTTAATTCCATAAAATATCAGAAGGTTCTATATGGCCAAAGTTTGGTTTAGCACTGCAAACCAATGAGATAATGCGAAGATGAATTCTTTATGTTTTTAGGCTTAATTTGCACGTTTATATATTAAATATTTTTCTTGCTCCACCTTTCATTTATTTGTTTTTTTTTTTTTTTGTTTCAATAGTTGGGATTTGATTCCATTCATTTTGCACGGATTGATTATCAAGATAGAGCAAACATGATGCAGATAAATATGTTGAAGTTATATGGCAGGCTTCCGACACATTTGGCTTCTCTTCTCATGTTATGATTTAAATTGGTGGTGTGTACACATTCTTTCTGTTATGAATGGTTTGAAATTTAAGATGGCATCCAACTCATCAAAGGTATTCTTTCTGTTATGTTATGAATGATTTAGATTTGTGCTCTAGATTTGTGCTCTGGTGTTGATTGGAAATTTGTATTAAAGAGATATTTAAACTTCCATAGTTCCAAATTAACTGAGTTTGGCATTGCTTAGCTCCATGGCTCTGAAGATCCAACACGAGTGCCTCAAGAAGTTTGTTAATTGATGTTTTTTCTACTCTACTACAATGACTTTACATGCCTTTCAGAAAGTGAGGGACCATCACACTACCCAAATTAAGCCCTTGTGTGGTCTCCATTATTTTCGAATATATTTTTCTCTCTTCTTTTCAACCACATATTCTTGAATAAAATAATATTATTCGCAAACCTGAAACTTTTTTTTTTTTTTTTTTAATCACAGATTCTCCATCAAAATATTATTCCAAAATGTATTTTGTGGATAAAATGGGGCTCAAATATGCACTAAATATTATTTACCAAGTGTTTTTCAACTTTGGTTGCGATTTCAAAATGATCGTCATTCGCATTGTATTTCTTTCTTATAGTGCCTTTTTGAGGAACTTTTGTTGATTTCAACGTAATATAGACATATAACGGTTGTTTTTGCTGGTAATTTAGCTTTTTTATTTTGGTTTTAGGTGGTGGGCTCCTTCAAAGTTTGACCCTAAAAAATCACCCATGCTTTTCTTTGAGAAGGGTATACCTGTGATGCCTCCAGTCCCACCTCATGTTGGTCTGGATATTGTATTATCACACATGATATGGCCCCATTAATATCTCTTGTATTTTCTGGCATAGCTCCTAGCCGGATGATCTATTAAGAATATTAAGGTTGTTTTCTATTCAGATTTTGCTAAGACTTGTACTTGTTTAATGTATGTCTCTGATCAGAATAGATGCTCAACAATTGCTTTTGTTCTTATTTCCCTTCTGTTTAGTTATATATCTGCACTTTGGAAAGTTAAAATCCATTTACCTAGCTGATATGCTATATTTTCCAAACTAGATATCATTTGTAGAGAAAAAGGCTCGACCGAGTGCAATCTTAATTTTTCGAACACAATCTCCAAGACATTTCAAAGGAGGTGACTGGGACCAAGGTGGTTCCTGTTCTCTTTTACAGCCTCTCGCTCCTCAAGAAGTAAGCTCTTAATGTTGTTTTTAAGTTAATGAATTTTTGTGAATGGAAATTTAGAATGCTCTGGATGTACTCGGCTAGATCATGTCGAAACACTCCTGCAGGAGGAGGGAAGGAGTTACCCAAGATTCCGGTTGAATGAGCTGTTGTCACATATACATACTTGTTTATTCCTAAACTAAGAGCCCCATATACCGTTTGCATTGCCGGCAAAAGATAAGACATTAATTGAGTATCGTTGCCACTGAGGACCTCATTTCCAACGGTGATACAAGTGATCTTGGTTTGGAAAAAATACTTTAAAATCACTCCACACTATTAAATACCCAATTAAACTATAGCACGTGCATCGCACGTGCGTACACTAGTCTTACATAAAAGAATGAGTTTCTAAATCTTCATTCCCATAGATTCTTGATAGATCTAATAAGAAATCTCTTTCTTATTTTAACAACAAAAACAGTTTTTCTTTAATCCAAGTCTAGGGATTTGTCCTTAGAAGCGACACAGTGAAGGCAAGAAGCTGAATAGCAAGGATTCCGTTAAGGCAGGAGGCCGTTGAAGGAAACAATTTGCACATTCAGAGCCTGAAGGTCACTCGATTCTAAGAATAAAGAGCCAGATTAAAATTAAGGTAGAACTACTATTTCTTGTTAAATTTTGAAAGAATTTCTTAAGATCTTAGAGAATCGCAGGGATTATAAATGTTTATGATTATTCATGATGTTTGGATTACTGTCTACCATGATGTTTATAATACTATGATGATGTTTATATAATATCCAGTTATGCCAGGATATACAATTAAAGGATTAAACGATTTATTAAAAAGAATACTTGAAAAAGTAGAAAATCTTATATCCCAACTAGAAAATACAGATGAAATATCTGAAGAATATATTAGACTTATAAAAGAATGTGAACAAAAAATAACAGATTATGATAATATATTAGAGTTATACTTTAATCAGAACATAAGAAATATAGAAGAACAGATTAGAAACCTACCCTAAAATAGAAGGACATGTCTTGCAATAAAGAAACCTATTTCATTAAGGATAAAATTGACTTTTTAACAGAAATCTTTAAAAGCCACTGTTCACAGGCTATTTTGAAAATTCTCCCGTAAACAATCAACTTCTTTTATATTATTGAACAATTTTTATTATTTTTTTGTTTATTTGTACACTTTATATTATTCTGCAATAAATTCTGTACATTTTTTTATTATTTATTATGTGCTTGTTTTGTATTTACTAATATTTTTACTTTTTTTAAAAAAAAAATTACGATGTTTTTTCCACTATGCCTCGCGAGAAAAGAAGGCTTAATATTCGATTAAGCTTTTTTAAACCTTCATTGAACATAGTAATACAATATTTTGATCCCGTTAAATGGACTTGACACATAACCAACAGAAAGCAACTCCACGTAAGTTCCTTCCTGTGTACTTGTAACACACTGTAGTCACTCGTGACATTTTCTGGTGAACTCTGACGATCAAATCAGTTAAGTGATAAATGAAGATTGGGAACTTTGGTGACGGGAACCACCGGAATATGGATATCAATTATAATGTGAGGAGGGAACGGTTGGAGTTGCACTACTTTTATAAGTGGGTGGACATTTAATCAAATGCTTCCTGACAAAATAAATTTGACTAAACGTTTTGACGCCTGCTGCAAAGACGTCACATTCATCATTTAAGAGATTTTATCTTGGATAGATATTTCATATAAAAGATCTATGCATCGTGCCAAGGCACTGCTACTCTTATTAGTGCATCGGAGCTTTGGCTATAAGGTGTGGTGACCTGGAATGCAGGCCTTGGTTTGATCTAAGGACCCGTTACTAGAGGCGTAACACAATACATGAATAATTTTTCAAAACTCCAACACTTATTGGGTCTACAAAGATCATCGAAAACTTTTTAAAAATGGTAAAAATCATTTTATCTGCAGAATTTCTAGGGAATCACCTTGTTCCACTATGGATGGCTGACTTTAATGGGCTCTATGAATAAATTACCAAGTAGTGTACGGACTTCAACAGCCCATATTTACACATTCCTAGTAGTTTTGGATCTAGGAATGGGGTAAAACTTTACGGTGATACAAATGCCAATGAACCAATAATATTAACTGGCCAATATAAGCAATCAATACTCAATTTATGGACATTGTAGTTACTTCAAGTTGTCTAAACATTATTGTTTTCTTATTCTCTCTTTTGATGACATCTACCAAATAGACAAGATATAATGGGTCGATGTGTTTGCGCCCGAAATGCAATGTTTGATACACAAAAAAGGCCGTGAAGCTAAGAAAAATCCGGGTCGAATTCAAATTAGATTGAAGTTCCACACTTAGCATCATACATAAAAAGGTTGAACTTTAAGTGCACATATGGTACGTAGTATTAGCCATTAGGTAGAATTAAACGATTTAATAAATAAAATATTAAATAACTTTTTTTCTTAGGATTGTTCAGACTTATCCAATCCTCCCTACTAAAGATCTCATAAGTGAATCAAGTAGGGAGAGGAGGTCACTGCTAAACACGAAAGTTTCAAATATCAGATATACAAAACTCATGGAGTCGAACGGAAAATTATATTGAGTCGGGACATTTCCTCTGGTTTTCCTGTCTCAATGGATGATGTAGTGGAAATATATTTGGCATCTTCTTGGGAATTATTGGATGGAGAAGAGAGACATTTGCTAGATTTTCTAAAGCATCGTTCAACGCACTGGAAGCAGCAGCAACTTCTTGTAATTGTCACCTTGGAAGATAAATTTTCATGTCTCTACATTCTATCCAAATTTCGATTTTTTACTACGTTATCTAAAGAAACAACCCACATCTCAACTTGTTACCTTTCAAAAACTGATGATTTAATGATCAATTAATTAAAAGTCATAATAATTAAAACAATTCACAAACATCAACATCCCTTCTTCACAAAGTTTTTTTGAGATTATAAGTTGATCAAACTTCAATTTTAACTGCAACTTTTATCCACTATTTACAACACATTTTATAAAATCCACTAACTTATAATCTTCAAAAGCTTTGTCAAGCGTCGCATAGCCAGCAGCGATGATGAAGAACAAGTTTTTGTACAACTCAATAATCCAATCACAATACTACCCTCGATGTGAATTTCAGATGAATATGTCTTGCACATTTCACCAAGTTTTCAAATTCCATCGTGAGTTCTCATTCAAAGTCATAACCATCTCAGAGTGGAGTCCTATTTCGGATAGCAGATCAGTTTCTTGGCAGGGCACTTAAATCTCGTGCATTAGCAAACTTTGGGTTTTAAGGAAGCCGAATACTTTGCCAAATCTCATGGCGTAAATCTTTAACACATTTTTTTGTGGCTCCCTAATCTTGATTTTAACTCTCTTGTAACCTTCAAAAGTAAAGTTTTGAATTCCCAATCGATCCAAACACGTACATCTGAATCTTCCAAGTGACGAAAACCGTCAACATTGACATTAAGATCACAATTGAAAGTCACATTTGAAGGAACCTATATTTTCGAATGCAGACATCATTACATGTGTGGTTTCCAATCAACAGTTATACTCATGTAGACTAAACAAAAAAAAAAAAAAAAAATGCCATCAATCAATCAAAAATCCTAATCACCCATATCCATGTAACAATAAAGCATTACAACAGCTGATAACACCAATTTTTAGTTGCATTTATTTGGACCTTTTTCGTTCTTCATACAAGACCTCAAAATAAATTAGGTTCCCACATAATAGACTAGTTACCTAATGTGTGTGGATATTATCATTAGAAAGAGCCAAAATCTTATGCTTTATTAAGCTTCTCAACTCTCTACTTCACCAAAGCTATCAATCACGTTTCTCGCAATTATACCAAAGAAAACAACACTCCATTCAATACGTAAAGGAACAACCTCGATATTCCCATTGATCTTCTTTGCTTATTTCCATAACTTAACCGAACTGTCATGACTTGCAGAGGCAACCATTCCTGTCAGGGGTGACTGTGCCAACGCAGACACAATATTCTCATGTGCTGGCACTGTCATGCTTTTGTTTTCGACCACGTTCCATAGCTCCAGAGACTACACCATCAAGTTAAAAAGAGAACATTACATAATTTGCATACTTGAGGGATAAGCAGAAACAAAAATGCTTAGATATAAAAATTAATAACGAGAGAAGCAATTCAACGAAAGAAAGTACAAGCTTTAGGGTGCATGTAAACGTTATTAGGAGCCCTAACGACGTGGATAACTTAACAGGTTATCCGATAAAGGATTACATTTTCAATAGATCTTAAACCTCCATACTCTATTTTCTTTCCTCTGTCCAGATCTGAAACATAATCGAGCAATGTTCACTTCAGGTCCAATACAATTTTTGAAGCTTAAGCCGAATGAAAGATATCTAATTCCAAAAAAAGTTGACCAGAAGATTTTCTTGGAACACGACTTTAAATGACATGAAGATAAAGAAATGGGATAAGCCCAGACAACAAAACCGAGTTAAATCCTATATATAGAAAAAGGTTCAGTTAACACAGCAAATACCGAAAAGGAGAACTCGTGTAATGATGTGGGGTCAGTCACCAAGTAATATACAATCATCAATGCAGATGCAGTTTCTATAGTAATGCGCACACGAGAGAGAGAGAGAGTTACCCTCAATCCACCAATAACAAAGATAGACGAATAAGTTGGATGAAAAACACAAGAATGGAATTGGTTCCCATTGGCGTTGAGCTCATGAGTGCACTCTCCAGACCCCAATGACCAAACCTTAATGCAGTCCTCACTGACGGAAGCCAACAGACTGCCGTTGAGATCCCAGCAAAGGTAGTTCACAGCACTAGAATGTCCCTAAGAACACAACAAAATTTTCTAGTTAAACTTTATATATATTTCAAACATCATTTGCACAAAATATCTTCAAATGATATGAATCAAATACTTTTTGACTCCTCAACGATTATCAGTACGAAATTGTGAATGCACAAACCTGGAATGAATGTATTTGCCTGTCAGTTTCGACATCAAAGATGGACACCACTTTTTCTGATGCTGCCGCCAACATCTTTCCAGTTATTGGGTGAAATCTAACTTGTGCACCGCCTCCTTGCTATTTCAGACAATCAGTAAAATTAACATACAAATTATAAAACGGAACTTCAAGAAAAACTGATGAAATTGAAGGCAAAAGTAAAAAATCCAAGATCAGTAATAGACATAAACCTTGGATATTCGAGCGCACGAGAATGGGCTAATATTCCAATAGCGAATTTCATTGTTACTATCACAAAAACAAAACAGATCATTCTTCTTGGGGTGGAAATCAAGGGACATAACATGGGAAGTATGCCCTGTATACGCTTGCAGACAACAACTTGGCTGCAAATAAAATTTAAATCAGTTAAGTACTAAGTAATGGCAAAATAAAAATGCAGATGTCAATATAGGTTTTTTTTATCAAGCATGTAGAGTTCTGAATTTTTTTAACTGTTTAGAAAGAGAGTAGGAGTGGGCTTAGCCATGAGAATTAAGCGTCTGTGAGTGACCAATCCAACATGCAGATATCTATATCTATTTTGAGCAAATTTTCAGGCAGAAGGTCAGAGCAATCATTACATTAGCTGCATCCCACAATCTGACAGACTTGTCTAATGAAGCTGTCGCAAGTTGACTTGTATTGGGCCGGAAGCGGACATCTGTAATGAAGTACTGATGTTCTTCTGGAGTGGCTTCTGTTTGCAGAGTATCCATGTTCCAAAGAACAGCCTGATGCATGTAAGTAGAATATATACTGATAACTACAAAGGTAAACCCTTCAAATCACTAGTGAAGTTAATCTTGTAAAGCATCATTTTTTAATTGTACAATTAAACTCGAAGCAGTAATGAAACAGTAAAACAAATTTGTAGTATCCTATAAAGAATAAAAATGAAGAATGAAGTTTGACTGTTTGCTGATAAAGTCATCAGACGCATTAAACCTTTTTGTCATGACCAGCACTAGCCAACAACTTTCCATCCGAAGAAAAATGACATGATGTCACTTTATTTCTTGTCCGTATACAACCAACCTCTCCAAAGGAAAAACCTAAAATGAAGAAATAATGCATAAAAATAACATCTTGTCCGTAACAGCAGCTGAACTAAGGAAAAACAGATTCCACATGCACACACACAAGTGACTGAAGACCACCTTTAGAAGTTTCTGGTTTGTGCTCACTTAGAGCCTGTTTCAGAGAGCCATAGATATTTCCATCTCCATCATGCGTCAAAAATGATTCCACATTGTCTTCCAGGGAACCAACATCTCCAAAATTCTCCAAGTCATCCTGCACAAAAAATATAAAAATAAAAAATAAAAAGAAGGAAAAGATAGGGAACAAACGGTCATGCAGAACTTTGATTTCCATGAGATAAGTCCACGAATACCAGCTTACCAGAATCAATTGAATTCAAGTAAGCTCATAAGGATCCATGTCTCTGGCACAAGTTCATGAATGCCAATTTAACACAACAGTTTTCCAGAAAATCAGCTACAAGCTAAGCCTTCTACAATAAACTAGGATAAACTACAGGAATCCTTCTTCATCATTATATTCGACTAGAGCTAATTTTCAGAAAATTATAATACTAAAAACATATACTAGTATATACATTAAATATAGATGAGTAACTATAGAAACCAAAACAAATTGTCTGCATGAATATTTTGAACACCACCAAGTTTATTATGTCATCTAGAAAATTATTGTAATATGAAGCAACGAAGTACAAATGGCAAACATATATCAAAATGCATACATACCAACTGATTGGTAGATGATGCAATTCCAATTGTTCCCTCTGCACCATACATCATCATACTTTTGGACACATCTCCAGGTGTATGTGTTGATGCTGGTGAGCTCGGAGAAGGGCCTGCTGTATTTCCAGTACCTGTACTATTGGCAGGTCCAGATGACGAGTGCTGTTTCCTTTTCCTGTTACTCTGTTTCACGTAAAAGAGCGCACAAGATCAAAATATAAATTCATGCAAAGAAAACGGGAATCTTGAAGAGGGGACAACTCAATACAATGTAGCAATGCTTGTAAAGAAACACAGGAGGAATGAATAAATAAATTACAACAAAAGGATTACTGCTCTTGCATACAAAGCTTTTCCTAAACTTCATTAGAACCAACCTGTTGCAATTGCTGTTGCAACTGATCCTGTTGTTGAGAGGATGACTGCTGCATTTGGGCGATCTTTATCTAATCAAAATGGTACGTAATTAGTTGCAGGCATCTTAGAGCAACTTGTTAAGAATAACTATCTGCAATTGATAACTGAAAAGGGTTTCCCATCCCATCAATATGAGGTGCAACATATTTATTATTTACACTATACCGTTAGGACTTAGGAGCTTGTCAAGTCCGCATATTTGAGGTGCAATGGATACAGTTTTTATGTTTCACTCTTTCAACATGAAAAGAGAAAACGAAAGACAAATCAAGCTTTCCTAATATCCATCATTATAATTATATTCAAATAAATTAGAAATCTTGGGTCAATATCAGGGCTCTAATTCACCTCGAAACGGAGAGGATTCAAAACTATTTAGAAGGCATGAAAAGCCAGTGAATAAATCATCAAAAAAAGCAAAATCAAATGTCTAAGCAAACAAACATATGTAGGGGTAAATGTCACACTCACGAGTAATTAGAAGTAGCAGAATACTATTTTCAATTAAGAGATAGAAAGTAAATGCCTCAAGGTTGATTCTCATAATTACTATCTTAAACAAAGGCGTAGGAAATAAATTACTAAAGAAAATTTAGGAACCAACTTTTTCCACAACTCATAATATACAGCAATGTCACTGTTGAGTAGATTTGCACCCTATAATTCCCCCACCTTTCTTCTTTTCTTTTCTTGGCTTTCAGGGAAGGGGTGAGGGTAGCACAAGACCCAACCCCGTTTGATTGGGACAAAATCTTAATACAAACTAAGGCGTATACAAGAACTTCAATAAATTTCAGGGACAGTCGCAACCTTTAGTGAATTTGATTGCCCTGGAGAGCATATAGATCCATCATTTCTTGGAGGTTGACCATCTTTTGAATTAAAATTACCCCGAGGTAATCCTCCAAATCCATAGTTAGGTGAAGTAAGGTTGCCTTGTGCATGATCTAGCTCCTGCTGTTGTTGTGATGCCAAAAGAAACTGATTTTGTGTTTGTAGATTGGGCTTTTGAACTTGTAAACCCAAACTTGGTCGTAATTGGTCAATACCCTGCACGATAAGGTAAGGTAAGCACATATATGCATCCTCAAATGAGTATAATAGATGATTAAAGCCATAAGAAACTCACGGTTAATGGCCAGCCCTTCAGCGGAAGTCCTGTTACACCCTGATTCAACCCTGAGAAGATGAGAGGAATTATGTGATAACATTAGCATAATCGCAGCATAATTATATCTAAACCCTGATAATCCAAGGGTAACAAAAAGTAAGTACTAGATTCCAGAGCTCCAACTGATACTGAAATCAAAAGGACGGGAAACATTATATAACCGCACGTTTTTAAACATATATTCTCATAGAAATTCATTTTGGCATAGCATTTAATTTACTTAATATATCTTTTTAACACAAGAAGAATATTAAACTACTCAAGTGTATTAAGAATAGAAAGTTCTATAATTTATTATGCATGGTTGACCATTCAAATCGACTTTTTTCTTCTTCTTTTCTTTCTTATTTTTTGTTGGGTTTTTTTTTTTTTTTTTTTGGGGGGGGGGGGGGGGGGGGGGGGGGGGGGGGGGGGGGGGGGGGGGGGGGGGGGGGGGGGGGGGGGGGGGGGGGGGGGGGGGGGGGGGGGGGGGGGGGGGGGGGGGGGGGGGGGGGGGGGGGGGGGGGGGGGGGGGGGGGTGTGGTGGTGATGGGGTGTTGAAAGGTAAAGGGTGTTATTATTAACACTTGAAGAACTGTAAACGACATAGAAAATACTAATCGCACTTGTGGTGGTACAGATGATAACAAAGTATTATAATTCAAAAGCAAGGAAATTTGGTTTATACATTTATAATTTAAAGTCCAATGTCAAGTAAAATTAGAAGGCAGGAGACAAATGCAAGATCCTGCCAATTCTGAAAGTTATATTCTCTAGCTAGAACACCATGAGGTGCTTATTACCTTTAAGACCAAACAATAATTAAGCACTTGCAGGTCACGATCAGAGAATTCAGATTTGTTGGCGAAGACGGATTAATGTAGAAATCAGATTCACGTCAAAATAGTACTAAAAGTTTGTACATTGAGTAATGATCCATATATTTACAAGCATATTGTGATCAATTTCTGTGAACTTTTTTGCTAGCCCACACCCTATATTTCTTAGTGTCAACACGGCTGTTCAGCCATTTTGTATTAGACTATTAGGCTTCAAGACCATGCTATAGTTACCAAATAATTCACACACTACCCTTTCCATAGAAGAACTAGCTCAGATAACATTCAGAGTTACCTGCACCACCAAGTCCTGACTTTGGTTGAAGAACTGCCTGACCATAAATTGATGAGGCATCCACAGGCAGAGATTTCTGAGTTGCGCCCAAGTTAACTTCCGCTTTAATGTCCTACAAAATTCAGGAAAGTACAGACTTGAGCTTGGTAATGGAAACAAAAGAAACCAGGGCAAATAAGCCAACAAAATAAATGGTTTTAGCAGTTACAGTGGGCAGTTGAGACCGTCCTTGCATTTGCTGCAACGCAACAGACATGCTCCCAGAATTCCCTTGCATCATCTGTCTGGATCAATTACGAAAACAATTAATAATCCAGTTCAATAATGCAAACTCCGATGCAATACCTATCATTCAAATCAGACAAATAACGGTTTTGTTGTACCCTTGTTGATTGGTTGCAGACTTGAGAAGGGCCATCCTATTAGCATCAATAATAGCTGGACTTGTATCTGAGTTCATCGAAGAAGGATGTTTCATACGTTCTTCATACATTTTCATAGCCAATACACTTGCAGATGGCTGCCCCATCATTCCTTCAGAATTCATGTTATTCATGGGGCCACCAAGGGAAGGCTGATTAGGATCTCTACGCTGTAACTGGGCATTCCGCTGCTGCATGAGTTGCATCTGTTGCATTTGCAGCTGCTGCTGGTGTTCTCTTGATTTAATTTGTTGCGTCTTTTGTGGAATTCAAAGTGCAATGGAAAAATAAAAGATTAAACGCATTGGACATGTAAAATAAAAAAATGTAAATTTAGATCAAAGAAATGACGACTTCCATAGCCCTAAATAGAACTGCAGAAATTTAATACACCTCTATGTAAGCTGCAGCTGACTCAGAATGTTTCTCGTTTGTCCTTGCAATGAAGATGTCCCAAAAGACAGACCACCATTCAAAAAGAAATCCTCCAGGCGCATCAATAGCTACAAGAAAAAATGTTTAACAGATATTCTCACTATAATCTATCACATGTGTTTTCTAAAAACCGTGAAGCAGAAGACAGCACAGTCCGCAGATTAGTTGTTCACATTTATGATTTAACTCATCAAAATTGATAGCATGACAAATACATCACATAAATGAGAGCAAAACCCTCACCTACAGGATCTGTAGCAACTTTCCCTTCTGTCATGAAAGCTTTGGCGGAGTTATGCAATTTTCTTTTCAACAAATAGTCGTGAATGTAGACATCAAGCCTGTCCAAAAATATCAAAATTAGAAATTTGCATCAGCAGCAGGATCACTTTATCTTACTTTTAATCTTTGCTGTGCTGTCAGGAGAATGTGGCAAACTTAAAATGACAAATTGGCTTGATTTCAACCCATGAGTTCGATATTAAGTCTTATTTAGACGATGGCAGCAACACCTATTTTCTGTATTATCTTAGCTGGCAACTCTCTTTTTATTTATTCAACCAATTCTCCTTGTCTTGGTTGGCTAGGGATTGTTGTTTCCACAGCACCTCCACTCCACCTAAAAAAGAAAAACCTATCTTTCTATCTTCCTGCCTTCATTGACATAATTAAACAAGGGACCTCAGGCAAGGCAACTAAAACGATATAGTATTACAAACTAAACAGTGTTAACTTCATACATTTTATCTGCTTCCCAGTTACTCTGCGCCATGGTTTATTACTCCCAACACTCACTCCACAATGTGCTACAGTCAGTCTCAGTCACTGCGCTTCCACTGAAATCATGGCCAATTACAAGATAACGAAATTTGATCAGAAAACTGCCAATAAAATAAAAAATAATAATAAGAAGAAGATATTCACAAAGCCCTAAATAACAAAATTCTCGGCACCAAACTTACCAGCCGGAGAGATCAAGTCCTGAATTGACTATTCAAGCAAGATCTCCGCATCAAAACCCCTAGTTAAAATTATAAACAGAAAAAACAAGAGAATTTAGGTAAATTCACAAAATCAAAACAAGATCTTTATCAATAAATCCAATTCCGCAAATTCAGTTCAGTTTCAATAGTCCACAATTTTTAAACTCTTAGTTAATTATCAAATAAATCTTTTTTTTCTCTAAAAATTCAAACCGAAATGGAGTACTCCTATCAAAATACATATAGAGATTGCGATCTTCAGTTCAATCAATCTCTATTCATTCAACGAACATCACAGTACTAGCATTCTTACAGAAATTCAAGTATATATATAACGTATTCTCACGAATTGTCCAATTTTACCGAAAATTATTCGAGAAAAACTCTGATAGAGCAAAGAAAATGCAAATTAAAGTTAGATAAATAACTCAACTTGAACACTGAAGAGACAAGGAAACAGAGCGAGAAAATATCAGCCATGCGAAAGCTAAAACATAGCTGGAAAAGTGGCCAGGTAGGGATCCGAACCTGAGCTGTAGAATCGAGGTTTATGTAGTGCGGCAGGCTCGCACTATGGCTCGTGACCGAATTTAAAGCATTTTTTGCTGATATAGGTTCGGATTTGGGTGTCGGAAAGGTCGTGGTGGGGCTCTAGAGTTACATGTCGTGACACCACCGGCTGAGCTGGACACGTGTTGGATTTTAAATCAATTTAACTGTTCAGGTCACTTTCCACGAATTTGTTTAACATTAATTTAGGTGAAAATTAAGGGTGTGTTTGTCATCCATTATTGGGTTAAAAATGGAGTAATGAATAGTAATTTTTGGAGAATGTGTGGTTGAAATTTAAAATAATTTTATTGGTTTGTATTTAGAATATTTTATTGGGTGAATGTGTGGTGAATATTATTTACTGTATCAAACAGAGTTTGATAAAATGGAAGACAAATAGAGGCTAAGTGACATCAAATTTATTTAAATACAAATTCAAATTATTCATTTAATTAGATTTATTAAGTGTGATTACCTAAATTAGTGTTAGTACTAGATAACATTATTCTTTCCAAAAATAGAAAAAATAGTGTCGGTATAACTAATAGGCGTTTGATTTGAATAAAAAATATTTTTTATAGTAAATTTTAATAAAAATTAATATAATATGTGATTAAAAAGTTGATAAAAATAACGAATCTAATAAAATTTATAGTTAAAATTGAATTTTTAAAAATAGGAGCAAACAAGAACTTAATAAACCATTAAGCAAAATAACTTAAATAAGTAAGAAAAGTGTTAAATCAAATAGTTTTTTTAATTTTGATTACTGCATTTGTTTTAAGTAAGAGTGCGATTGGTGACATTAGTTAGACAAAGAGTCCAACACAATCCATGCTAGACTTTTAAGCGATTTAATAAATAGTAATTATAAAAAAAAAGTTAGATCTACGATATGAATATACGTTTAATAAAACATTGTACAAATAAACTAAAAGAAGGGGAAAAATAAACAATTTTGCTTGATATGTATATGTTATCACATATTTATAAGTAACTGGAGTTTTCCTATTTGATTGCAACGAATTCCAAGGAAAATGACACATCCGAGAAAAACGAATTTCACTTTGACTGTTTGATTGCAACGTGAAAATGGAAATCGAATTTCAAGGTACAACCATTTTAAGTTGCATTCTCTTTGTTTTCTTGGATAACGAATTTCTATTGATTTAATGAGTTTTTATTTTCCAACTAACAGGGAATAGAAATTACTTTCTAAGAAAAAAAAAGGTTGAACCCCAACCTTGAGGGCCCCCCACCGACTCTGCCCTGAGCCATCGTGGAGGAGGTAAATCGCAGGATGTGCCTCCCAGGAGTCAGGGTGGAGAGCTTATGGATAGGTCTGAGCTATTAACCCTATGGTAACTCCCGCTTGCAACAAAGTCAATTCCACCTTGCGGGGAATCGAACTCTACACACTACCGCGCTGAGCCCTAACCGCCCTCCCCTTTGCCACTGGGAGATTTGCCCTGGGGGCAATAGAAATTACTTTCTATCTTTACCTATCAAATGGACTACTTGACAAGAAAATTGATACAGCTTGTTACGCTTCCATCTTGAGTCATATGGATGTCATGTTGGACTATCTTAAAATTAAGGTTTTTAGAATTCATTCATATTCATGCATTACAAACACTCGTTGAGGCGACATCGAACACAACAGGAGTGGGATCCCCTCGAACGCCCATGGCGTCATTTCTTCCCCACACATTTTTCCCCAGAATAGTAACGTAAGTAGATGTTAGAGACAAGAATTTGGAGAGATTATTGTTACACCTCCACCTTGTGTGAATCCAGGTGGACGACATATAGGATCACACATGTCCATGCCGTGCCTTCAGTTCGGCTAGAAATGGCAAAATAGGATTCTTTAGAACCCGCAAGTTGTCCAACGCCTCAGAGATCCCGGTATACTTTCATCTGGGGTGAAATATAGATCTTTGAACAAATATTCATCACCACCTTGTGGTACTGTCCAAAGCCATGGGCTCAACTTGACCCAAACTCGTCAAGAGAGAGGCAAGCCTCCAAGCAGAGGAGTTTATGTACACCTAACTGACCATTCGACCATGTAAAGATTATGAACACAATAGGAAGTCCCTCTAACATCCCAGGGCAAAGAGTAAGAGCAGGCCTCTTTGTTCAAGAACTTTTCGAAATGAGGCAAACGTCAATCCACGTTGCTGCCTTCTCCACGAGCTATTGTCAAAAAGGGAAATGACTGAAGATAAAGTACCGTTTTAGGCGAAAGAGGTAGGTGACTATGTTCGTTGACGTCCATCACGGATGCCGCAATTGCAACAGGGTTGATGACTGTCGATAGGTGTTATGAGTAAGGAATAAATCAACAGATAATTTCAATACATTCCTATAATTTTTCTCCCACGTAGAGTGAAGAGAACCATGAATAACAAAATCTACAATTTTTCGAATGATATTCGTATATTCTTTCTTTTGTCCCATATTTTTCTATGTCGAGGCATATTTGCACAGTAGAGGCAGTCCATCTGTGCCTAATCCATCCAAAAGTGGTAAAGAATTAAACTACATAAACCTTCTGCAATTCATTTTCTTTGACAAAACTATAATACAATACATTTCAACTGTAATCTTGACATAGGACAAGGGGAACCTATCATTTACCTTGATGACAAGTCGTCCTGGCCAGATGGACCCGCGTTTCCATTCTCAAGTTCAACATTGGCTTCTTCTTTAGTTCCGAAACAGGCTTCTGAAGGAATATTGATGCCGGCAAAACCAACCATTACAGCTGCAGCTCCAATGTAATCCAAGAGATGGGGTGCATTTCCAGTCACTGAATCCACAATAGCTGCTAAAGGAACCTGAATTGTAAGACCAGCTGTTGCTACAGTGGTGCTTGTAAGGAGAACGGCCTTGGCCCATAGGTAATCACTCAACACATTATCCAGCAAACCTGAATGTGGGGGTTTGAAATCTAGTTATCAATATTGCATGTCACAACATGTATATAATGTGACCCCTGAAGTTATAATAAACACACAAAAGAAAACAGAAAACACAAGGAAGTATACTATCCAGTCGTTACTGACAGAAGCTAATAAAGACCAAACTCAATCACAATCAAAGCTTAGTCCTTTCCAGCAGCAATTGGAAAATAAATATGTAAATTTTAATAATCACAAAATTATTAAGACTCTTACCCGGGTAAAACTTTTTGTAGCAGTTGGAAAATATAGACAACCATATGGTAGATGCACGTGAACACATAAAAACTTTCTTTTCTTCTTAAAAAAACTGTTTAAATGAAATCACGTATTTGAATCAAAATAGAAAAGGCCAAACTTAATTTAAGACCAAAATAAAAGAAAGCAGTGAAGTAAAACATAATGAAAGAAAAGGGTGAGAGGAAAGGGAAGCAGCATCAAGTGGGAAGAGGAAGCGGTTGCTGATTTTTATTCTGGGGCCTCTGTAATTAGATTAAGCAGAGATCATTATACCATTTGATCCAAGTACAAATAGATTAATGCGAAAAAGAAAAAAGAAAAAGAAAACAAAATAAAATTCCAGGATAGTTAAATAACCTTTGATGAATGTGAAAACACGACAGTTGTAAAACAAAGATATATTAGATAGGGTCCCCATTGCATAAGACTTGTGTCCCTAAAGACATTGCATATAAGGAAAACTGACTTCAGTTTTTAAAGAGCTGAACACCAACTACAAGGAGATGCAGTTTTTGACAAACAATTTGAAGAATGTTTCCATTCTCACAAACACTCGGTACAGAAGTAAAAATGAATCTGTTGAATTTTTGGGAGGATATATACACTTGGGATTCACCACATAGCCTTGTTTATAATGCTTGTCTACACTCCACAGTTTCAGTTCTTGCAACTGGACTTTCTCCACAATCTCAATGATTAGGAGGCTAATGATCTTGCAGGTTTACTAAATTTGTCAGTCCTATAATCTCGTTTCTATCTGAGACTGTAGACTTCAATTCTGGATAAACTGGATAATTTTCTCCATAAATCATGCTTCTCCAATTAAACTTGTTTTCACATGTATTCTTCTTTTCCTTTGAAGAAATTCATATGAAAATATAAAACCCTGTGAAGGTATAAGAATTTACTTGGTCTTTAGTTCTTGATAAAATTAATGCTAATGATCTGTTACAGAAGAGGAGATCCCGTAAGTCTTCCCCAAATGTTTGTGTTGTGTGCTATGATGACTACCCGTTCTATTTGGATTCAACCTAATGTAACAATCTTTCAATGCAAGTACATTCTTAGTGAAGAGTTTTCCTCGTACCAATGGGCTAAGGCTGGATTATTAGATATCCAACAAGGATTGAGAAATATTTACATTAGTTTAAATATGTTTTCTTTCATTTAATGTTCGTGATTCCTGGTCTTTTCTGTTATAATTCTTTCTTCTTATTAATAGTTTTGTTATAAATAAGAAACTGAACAAATTATATAGAATGGTTATTAGACCAACTTCGCATTAATCTTAACGAGTGTTGAGTCATTAAAGCTTAAAAAGTCAACAAGATGAATCAGAAATGTGGATTGAAATGGATGCCTGACCACAATAAAAAAGGAAAAATATAAAATGATAAAATATGCTAACAAGTCTTGTGACCTGATTTTGAGGATAAACTATGATGAGGACTTAGATTGCAATCATAAGAGGAAGAGGTATATCAAAGTTAACAATTTGAAGCGGTTAACAAAAGACTTGATTTCCACACACCTCTGGACCAAGCACAGAGAAGAAAAAAGATTTCTGTATACAACCCCAAGTGTTGGGTATAAAGCCTAAACTTGCAGTTCAAAACAATATTCAAGCAGCTCGAATAAGCATCTCTATTTGGATTTCTCCAAGTCTCTACCTGTAGTAACAATAAGGATTATAAACTAATCCAACCCAATTTCTCTCACTTGATAACTTCTGGCACTCATAGCTGAGAGACAACGTGCAACTAAGTCTCCTTATTCTCTATTGTATTTCGATTGTCAGTGATTGTATGAAGTTCAAAAATGAGCAAGGATGTGATTTGTTTTGATGAGTGAATTGCAGTCGCACGAAGAAGACATATATTTAGTTTTGTCCTCCATCCTGTTTACGCTCTCGACATATAATCTCCTGAGATTTCTTTTCCTTCCACCAGATCAGTGGGAGGAGGATATAATCATGAAATAGAAGTTAATTATATTAACAATTTCCTAGTTTTGTGCATCTCCAAGTTCGTGACCATTTATCTATTTTTACAGAGTCCTCTGGAACACTAATTTTGTCATGCTTAAGAGGCCTAGAACCGAGATAAAGACTAGTAGTGTTCAGATAGAAAAACACTCTACAGCGACTTCCCTTCAGATATAACTGTGGTGGGTGAATTGGGGGAAGGTATAGTTCTGGTTTCTAATAATAGTTAAATATGCCAAATGAAGAAATTTAAAACCATAAAACAGATGCAATATTCTTGACTTCAACTAAGAGTTTCTTGTTTCCTATATCTTCAAGGTTCACGATAGCACCTAAAGTACAAAACAACTGGAACTTTGTGTAGCAAAATACGTTTATCCAAGAAAATAAGCCCCTATCTAGACACCAGGTAGCATGGTGATGAATGTGAGCGTGGTTTTACATCAAGATGAGTTAATTCTAACAGTTCACTGAATGCAACAAATAGTATAGCTGTGAATTCAAATATTAAAAGATACTATGGTAAAAAGAAATGATGTAGCAAATAAAAATGATATTATTCACTTAAAAAATGATCCAATGAATAAACACGTATACTCTAATAAAAAACTGAAATGAACTTCGGTGTGTCAACTTTAGAAAGGTTGGAAAGCATTATTGCCAGAGGCTAAAGCACGTAAATGAGTAAGCAGCATAAGACTTGAAAGAAATTATTGAATACATAAAAGATTGGACTCCAACGGTTAAAAGATTTACTTAGACATACCTTTACCCAAAATTAGACCAAATTGTTTCCAGGTAAGAGTGTTGAAAGGCTCCAGTTTAGTAAAGTCAAGTACAAGTGCAACAGGAAGGAATATCAAGATGTTGAAAAAACCTAAAATTCCAAGAAACTGTGCCATACTTGCATGGCCCTTTTCTACATCATCTTCATCAGGCAACATTTTCCGAATAAGAGTAATATACACGGCATAAAAGCTTGCAGATATAAGAGACAGGATGTCTCCAAGAACTGGATTTGAAGCAATAGAACTCAATCCTGTTTCTGAGTCACCTAAACTGACAATTATAGTTCCTCCCATGCAAAGCAGAACACTGATCAGTTTCACCCAAGTGAACTTCTCACCCAAGAATACAAGAGCAACTAGAAAGGTGAACAAACTGGAGGCACTGCTTAGGATGGTATTAGACTGTACACATAGAGGAAAAGGATGTTAAGAATACATTACAAGTAGAATAGTGTAGACAATCCAACGAATTTAAAAAAAAATACAAATTCTTACCGTAACTGTAGTATACTTCAGAGAAAGATTAAATGTGAGTTGTGCCAGAAACCAAAATGGGCATATCACTAGGCTAACTCTTGCAACTCTCCTACGTGTCCAACGCCCTTTTGCATCCAATCCAGCATTATTAGCATCCTGAGCAATTGTACCTTGTGTGAGTATAACTTCTTCTTCGTGGTAATTCACTTGATCTTGTTGTGCTACCACATCTGAACTTAAACTGTCAGCTTGACCACCCGCATCGAGAAGAATCACCTCCTCCGAAGTTCCTATTTCTTGCAAACCACCACCATTCTTATTTAACCAAAAGAATATACTTCCATACTTATCCTCCAAATAACGCCCGATTTCAACTAAAGGAATATACACAACAAACAACGAATTGCAAATGTAAGTTACAAGAAATGGTGACACACCTCCATCTACAACCGTCTGTACCACGAAACTAGCAGCAATCCATATAGTTGCAACTAAGAATATATAAAACAATCCCACAGCCCATCTCCACACTTGACTTCTCATTTATTCGAAAGTCCAATTTTTGAACAATTTTGAACTTCAATTCCCCCACTACAGTGTCTTTTCGGATCCAAAATCACTCTCCCAATAACAACCAAAAGACCTCCTTTTTTCAACGAAAATCACACAATAAAAGCTTCTTGGTCAACAAATTAGCTGATATTGTGCAGGAATCTGACAAAAAACTGTGCACGTTTTCAGCGCACGGGTCTCAAAACAATGCCAAACCATCCTTAACAAAAATGCTAGAAATCTTGGACGAACAGAATAATGGAAGCCAAAAAATTCAATAATGGCGCGTATAGATTTAAGATTTCAGTAATTATTGAATCATAAACATCATGCCCAGATAACACTAATTAAATGACAAAAAGAATTTGAAGAACATAACGGAAAGTGTAATTTCATAAAAAAGCCAATCATGAAATACCGTACCAGTCGACAATAGAATCGTTACGGAGTGGAATCTTCGGTTTCTGAAAAAAGGAAACTATTCGGGATTTGATGATTGGATGGGTTTTTTCTGATTTCCTGGAATGATGCTTGTTACAGTTGAATAAACGGTTTCCACAAAGAAAATCAAGTTTCTACATATACGGATCATATGGGCTCACTCCAAATACAACTTTTCTGTTGGGCCTTGATCAGAAGATTGCCAAAGTTCTTGTCTATGCCATTTTTACATAAATAGCCAACCTTTTTACTCTTCTCCAATTTCGGTACTAAAAAAAAAAAAAAAGATTAGAAAACATAAAATACATCAATTAGCCATGATTCTTACCCAATATCGTCTTCCGCAAGCGATTTTCTATTTAGAATTTATTGATTGTAAATATCTTACTTATAAATAACTTTTTTTTTTACTTATAAGTAAATGTTTTTACTTGGAATTGAATTTTTGCTTAAAAGTGATTTTTTTAGATGTAAGTATGTGTGTATTTATTATATTTCTAATTCATAAAATAGTGAATTAATCTGATCGAAACCCTCTCAAAAGCAAATTAATTTTATCCGTTGATTAAAGAAGGATAAACACTCTGAATTAAATTAATACGAGTTTTAATTGCACCAAACATGAGCAGACTCACATGGGATCATGAGGGGTCAAGTGACTCCACAATTTATTTATTTTTTGTTTTGATTTATTATTTTTCTTTTCAAAAATTCCGTAATAGACATTTATCTATTCACTAGTGTAAGCAACGTGCAATGCACGTTTGCTTAGTTATATATAATTTTTTTGGTTCATTAAATAATTAATGATATAATATTTATGTAATTGATAAATAATTACACATTGTGATATATTAATTTTAATTTGAATAGTGTTAAATTCTAAATTAAAATGTATAAGTTTGTGTTTCGTACTATTATATTATATTTAATTTTGTATTTAATCATAAACTTTTTATACATAATAAAATAATAGATAACATTATAATACAAAACTAAATAAATAAATATTTTTTCTTCATTGAGTTCAATGTACCTTACCAAATAAACTATTAGCATTTTTAAATTGATAATATCCACATCCATTTTTTTTAGTTTCATTTTTTCCTCGTGACTAAAATGTAGTAGTACAAATTTTTTTGCATTTTCCATTCATTTATTAATAATGTTCTAAAAGGCGTAATGCGTTGCGAGATGTCGATGTTGAGAATCAAGAATCACAAGTTTAGGCGTGTCAATACGAAAAATAAGCGTCATAATACGTTTCGTATTTTTAATATTATTTTAATTATTTTTAAGACATTAAATATATTTTTATTTTAAAAAAATAGTTTTTTTCTATATTATAAAAAAATAGATTTTTTACTATATCATAAAATCATCTAATATGTAAAAATAATACTTACTAAACATTTAATATAATACTATAATATTGCCAAATAGTGTTAGGAGAATTTTAATTTTTTTTTATTAATTAAGAAACTAAACATGAGCATTAATCATATGATTTATACGAAAAGTTTGCGGATTTGATAATTCCGATATCTGAAAATGGAGATGAAGGATTTTGATTCACAATCGAGAATGATTCCGACGTGAAGTTTGTGGGAATTCAACTGGGGTCGAATCGAATGCAATAAATACATAAAAATAATTCAAAGTAAATCTATTTTTACTAATTAGATTCATTATATATCCTACAATTAGTCCCAACACTAAAAATTAAAAATAAATATGTTAAAATAGTTTACTTTGTTAAATTAAAATATTTTAACTTATAGAAAATAATATCTAACATTAATATATTAATAATCAAGTGCAATTTAAATTAAATTTGAAAATTAAATAAATGAAAGAATAAAAGTAAATATTACAATTTAATTAGTTGTAATTCAAAATCAAATTAGTCAATTAGACATACATTTTAAAATGATTTTGATGAGTATTTTAACATTTTTTTTGTCACTATCCCACGTTGGAAATTTATAAAACTATTGGAGTTAAGAGCATATATAAAATGTACAATTCCACATTGGAAGCTTATGAAACCTTTGGAGAGAAGTGTATCTATAAAATGAGCATGAAATCTAATACTTCTACATGGGCTTTAGAATTGTAAATTTTGAAGCTCAATTATAGAGTTAAAAGATTTTTAAATTAAAAAAATTCCGTTAGTTTTTCCGTTAAACAAATTCTGTTAGTTTTTCCGTTAAATCAAGAAATTCCGTTAGTTTTGCCGTTAAACCAACAAATTCCGTTAAATAGGCACTTTTTATATATAGAAAGATGTTTACAACTTACAATTTACTTTATTCTTCAATAAAATAAATAAAATTACACCCTCATCCAATCTTCAATTTCGATGTCTATGCTTCAATCTGGTACAGAGTTTTTATGTTTGAAATAAGGTTTTAATGTTTATGTTTGATTTTTCTCTCATTTTTACCTAAATCTATTTCTTATTATTAGGATTTGTGCTGTAATTGAATTCTGGGCTTGTATTTTTGCCTAGTGTTGAGTGAGAGTAGGTTAAGTATATAACCTATAATCTGTACAACGGTGTTGTAAATTGTGCTTGAAGCACGGGCAAGGTCAAAAGAAGATACTTGAGCGTGAATTACTGAAGTCTATTGTCCTTTAGCGCCCGAGTTTCGCTCGAGCGACCTTAAGGCGCCCGCAATATGCCTGATTCCATTCGAGCAATATTTTAGGCGAGAAAACTCTAACTTCCAAAGTATGAAAACATGTAAACTCTAACTATAGTAATGTATTCACTTATTTTCATTAATGTTAAATTGTTTTTTAAATTATATATATATATTTAAATTTTTTTATCACACAATACAAAAACTCTGATTCCGCCCGTCACTAAATGATCAAATCAAATACGTATAAAAAAGTAAAATGTTAAGGACCTTGCTATACTACCCGAATTTTTTACCGAATCGTCACATGACGGCCGCCTATTGGGGGGCGCTTGTGGACCCAGGCACCCCCCCAATAGGGGGCCGCCATGTGGCGATTCGGTAAAAAATTCGGGTGAAGTAGAATAATCCAAATGTTAATTGATGCATAATTGTTAATCAGATTTAGATGTTAAAGGAATTCTATATTGATTTTTCTTCTCATTGGTAGATTTTCTAGTTATATCCTTTACAATATATAAAAGAGGAGGATGAATTTTACTGTTCCTAAGCCGAATGGCCAAGAAAGTAGAGCCGTTTCAAGTCAACCGGTTAGCCGAGCCATGTGGCTATTTTTTGCTTCTTTTTTTTACCCTTTTTAGTCGAGTCAGTCGTGTCCTTTTCTTCTCTAACTTTCTCCATTTCTCAAAGCAAGCAACGTCCCATACTTCTTACCTTCATTCTCCATGCAACCGCACGAAATCAAACCTCCATGCTCTCTCTCGACATTTCTCTCTCTCACGTAGTTTCCCTTCTCCCTCTGCAGTCGACGAAAACCCTAAGCTCCCTTCCCTGCCTCTTTTTTTTTCTTCAGTTCTGTTTTCCCACGATTTTGTCTATATGGCGTTTAATTTCGCCAAGGCTTTTTGGTGCTGACCATCGTAGAAGTTCTAATTCTCTTATTTTGTTTTCTTTTGTAGAGATTTGAAGCTTCATCATAGATCAAACGAAAAAGTTAATGAAACAATATTTTCTGGTAAGTAAATACAATTTTTTCTATGAATATATGGTGGTGGTTCGATTTTACTGAATGTTCTAGATTTGCAAGTTTATTTTTATTTTTATTTTAATTTTAGAGGGCTATTATTTATTGTGCGAATTCGGTGACGGCCCCGTTTTTCGGAATTGGGGGTTTAAGATTGTTCACAAGGAGTTCCAATTGAAAACCCAAATTATTTTTTGCAATCGCTCGAAGTTCTTTCGGTGTTTGGTGTATACAAATTTCTGAAGACATTAGGCTAACATCTTTGTATTGGAAAGACACATATCTAAAGCTTTTGCATATTAATTTCCAGATTGACGCAGATACTACTGTAGTTGGTCTAGCAGGTGAAGTTGATTTCAAGGAAGAGGCCAAATTTGCACGGCATTTGAAGAAGGGTAAAGCAGTGAGCTATTTTGCAAAATAAAAAAAAATTAGCATCACGACAATATTTGTCCATATTTTCTGTTCGAGAGGAGTTGCTGCAGGTTTTTCACAAGCCCTTTGAAAAGAACTTAAAATCCTTAATTTTGGCTCCTTTTTTTCCTTAATTTGTTGGTGTCTTTCATCTATGAAGGTGCTCTGCGAAAATCAGGTTGTGGTGGTGGTTAGAGAAACTGGTTCTGGAAAGACGACACAACTGACCCAAGTTATTTCAATTGTATTTACAATTGCAATAAGACATTTATGCATATCTATTGACTCACAATTTTTTGGTTCACTATTAAACTGAAGTTTTCATAAATGGTTACTTCAATTTACTATTTTTACCCATTATTTTTTTATTTTTATAAAATAATTTCTCAAAATAATAATAAAGTCATTAGTTCCCTGATGTGTAAATATTGGCATTACTTGCATGGAGATGGCTACACAACCAATGGCGTTGTTGGTTGCACTCAACCGAGGTGTGTAGCAGCCATGAGTGTTGCTAAAAGAGTAAGTGAAGAAATGGAAACTGAGCTCGGTGATAAAGTTGGATATGCAATCCGATTTGAGGAGGTGACTGGTCCAAACACGGTGATAAAGGTAATGACATGTCTATTTTTTCCACCACCTTAAAGAGGATTATGTTGATGCTACATGGAGACATGGCAATGTCTCTGTGCGGCCGTGCCAATGGCGGAAAAACTAGCTCTCCCTTTTCTTCTCCCTAGCCCGCGACCTTTAAAACCCTTCTTCCAAGAGCCCCACCCTACCCCCACTACTCCTGCACCTCCTCTCTTAACCCCTCTCCTCCTTGATTGCCTCCACCAACGCTAAACCACCTACTCCTCCTTCACTTCTGCTTACCCCCAAAATCCCCCCTCTTTTATACACCGTACATGCCGCCGAATTGGAAAACACCTTGACCCCAACAAGGGAAAGCCATGGTCTCAAAACTGCCTTTCACCTCAAGGTGATTTCATTCTTCAATCTCTTATTGACCCACAATTCAACATTGAGAAACTCGAGGAAATATTACTGAATTTATTTAACTTGTTTGATGAAGAAATATGTTCTTTGGAATTGCTTATAGAAACAATTTGTTTTGATGTTTTGGGTATAATTAAGGCTCTGGGGTATTACAAAAAATACGACTTGACTCTGATAGTGTTTGAATGGATAAGAAATCATCCAGATTCGGATAAGTTGGTTAATGGGTCTGTTGTGGCTGTGATTATAAGCATGTTGGGGAAAGAAGGCCAAGTTTCGGGGGGGTGCGTCTTTGTTTCATAATTTGCATGAAGATGGATTTGGGATTGATGTCTATGCATATAGGAGGCAGTGATGGTTTTCAAGAAAATGGAGGAAGAGGGATACAAACCTACTTTGATTACTTACAATGTTATTTTGAATGTATATGGGAAAATGGGTATGCCTTGGAATAAGATCATGCCAGTTTTCAATGGTATGAAGAGCTCGGGTGTTGTCCCGGATGCTTATACATATAATACTATTATAAGTTCTTGTCGGCGGGGGTCTTTTGTATGAGGAAGCGAAAGGGATTTTTGAGGAGATGAAATCAGGGGGATATGTTCTGGATAAGGTTACATACAATGCATTGTTGGATGTTTACAGAAAATCCAGGAGGCCTAATGAGGCCATGGATGTTTTGAGGGAGATGGAGGTTAATGGATTTTCACCCAGCATTGTGACATATAATTACTTAATATCTGCTTATGCTAGGGATGGTTTGTTGGATGTAGCGATGATTGAGAAAGGAATTAAGCCCGATGTTTTCACTTATACGACTTTGTTGTTAGGATTTGAGAAAGCCGAGAAAGATGAATCTACAATGAAGGTTTTTGAGGAAATGAGAAGTACAGGTTGTAACCCAAATATGTGTACTTTTAACGCACTAATCAAGATTTATGACAACAGGGGAAAATTCATAGAAATGATGAAGATATTAGATGACATAAAGGCAAGTGGATGCACACCAGATATTGTTACTTGGAATACCCTTATGGCTGTGTTTGGGCAGAATGGGATGGATTCCGAAGTCTTTGGAGTATTAAGGGAAATGAAAAGATCGGGTTTTGTAGTTGAGAGAGACACTTTTCTTATGCTTTTTGCTTGTCATTTGATTTGCTTATTGCAGGAAGGCTGCTAACTGCACAGTCTACACTGATGTAAATATTTGGACTGGGCTCAGTGAAACCACACACTAAAAGTCTATCTGTCGGAGTGTAATTTGGTATTTTTTACATGTATAATTGCCAACTTGCAATATTTCAGAAATTTTTGTTTGTTTTTCAATGGCTCTCTTTTGTCTAGAACTGATGTTAGATTCATCCATGTTATTTGAAGCAAGTTTTAAATGTTTGACATATTGTTTACAACAGAGTATGTAAGTAAGCTGTAATGCATTTAGTTTTCATTATTTTATAGTTATTGGCATTTTAAATGGTGTAATTTAAAGATTATTTTTGCCATTGTTCGATTATGGAATTACCCAAAATTATAACGGATATCGTGTAACGCACGATCCACACTAGTTTACTTATAAGTAAATTTATACATTTCAATTTCCTTTCTATTTATTAACACGTTTTATGAGGTGGGTTTAGACCGTACCATTCATCGAGTTATATTTAGGGTCCATTTGATAGAAAGATGGAAAATAGGTGGAAAGAAAATGTTTTATAGGAAAAAGGTTTTCCTAAAAATTATTTTGTTGGAGATTGTAATTAATTGTGTTTGATTGATATAATTTTTCATGGAAAATATTGAAAATTTAGTGTCCGTTTGACTTCATTTTTTATGAAAATTGTTCATTAAAGTGATAATGTTTTCTACTATTGGATCTAGAATTTGTTCCAATTGCAAAAAAAAAAAAAAAAATTGAAAAAAAATTAATAATGAATATCATTCATTTGACTTTGTTTTACATGAAAATTGTCAATAAAAGTGTTTTTTTTACCATTGTGTCTAGAATTTTTTCCAATTGCAAAAAAAAAAAATAAAAAAAAATTGAAAAGTTGGAAAATATTTTCTCACCAAAATATCAAGAACTTATTTTCCTTAAAATGTGAAAAATTTAGAAAGTTGGAAAATATTTTCCATGAAAAATTTCGTCAATCAAACACTATAAAAGTTGGAAAAGGAAAAAGATTTTCTTACTTTCTTAAAAAACTTTGTCAATCAAACGGGGCCATATACTAGAGGAGGGAATAAGCACCCTGATTTATTTAAAATGGGTGTTAATCGTAAAAAAATAAATTAAATCAATCCTTATTTGATTTAATAAAAGTCAACCTTAAATGCATCCTCGTAAATTAAATAAACTGACAAATACAAAAGTATAAAAAATAATTCATCCATAATATTTAAACAGATTTAGATGACTTAAACTACCTTAAAGGTGCGTTTGATTGCAATTATGTAATTTGTAAGAAAATAAAATAAATCTTAGGCAATTCAATTGCCTAAAAACTATTTGTATTGAAATTATTAATTAAATGTGTTTGATTTTCTCAGTCTATAAAATATTATACTTGTTTTTTTTTTTTATTGATGGATATATGAGACAGAGAAAGAGATAGTGAATTACTTGGAAAATAAAAATAATTTATCTTTAAAGAAAATATTTCTCTTGTTTTTAATCATCTATCTTTGAACTGATTTCATGAATTAAAAGGGACTTTTTGGTTAGAAATAATTTGCAAATTAGCAATTTGTAATTAATTCGAAATTATTATTATGGTAAGTGTCTTCCATATAAATAAGTACTACTAAGTCATTTTTACCAAGCTTAATTTTCATTTCATAGCGAAATAAAATTAAGAACACGAGTTAGAAAGTAGAAAGTAACAAATCAACAATGATTTGTTTTATACGAGTTCGATCCATTTTACTGCTGTTATTTATTTCCGTCATGTCAATCATTGGATCATCGCTTGTAAGTGAAAAACTACGAATCATTTAAATTTATTTACTGAATCCAAAGAGTCATTTTTGGGGCCTAAAAGAGGGGGGGGGGGGGGGGGGGGGGGGAACCTTTTGTTTTTCTTGCTAGAAAATATAGTTTTAGTATGAAAAAAACATTTATAATGTTTTAGTATATATATTTTTATAATTACTAATTTACACCTCTTTCTTGAATGAACAGGCTGGCGAAAATTTGCTAAGACTTTCGGATTCATTTTCTTCTTAATTTCAAGTAACTAACTGATACTCTAAAGATTCTTTAGAAAAAAAAGGGTCGTATCTCATGCATGACTTAACGTGGAAGTGTCAATAAATAAAACATGTTAAACACGCACACAAATATAGAGAGACCATTTGATTGCAAATCATTATTTTGCACTAGTAGATCTCACTCGAGCGGGTTCTTATACAGATTTCAGATCATTCAACCAGAAAATACCAAATCCTCACTCATTTTAAACATTATTCACGACGAAATAACCGTCATGGAAAACCCAGTAAATTTGATATAGATGAAGCAGATTTTCATTAAGAAGCAGAGACTGCAATCTTCAAGCCCCCATCACAGTGACCTGGATAACTACATATGAAGTAGTGATTTCCCTTTGAAACCATGATTCTATCTTTTCCACTAGTATATGTCCTGGAGTTGGCAGAAGTACTGCATCTATTGTATCCATTCAAATCTACAGCCACCACATTATGCATAGATGCATCATAGTTGAAAACTGCAAAACCAGAGAGAAAAACATAATGAAAATAAGACACAAGAAAAGTTTACATTTATTACGGTGTTAAAAAATGTGTCCCTTCTATAAAGCTTATGCTTTTAGATGGGGTGATTCAATGTAGTAGCAGAGTAGGCAGACTTTGAGGAAAGGTAGTTTGATATGCTATTCGAGCAAGAAAGTACATCGATCAAGTCTTGCTATCTGTTATTTATAAAAATTGTTCACGTGTCAAAATTTTGATAAATAAAATGAACCCAGCCTCCATACGAGGGGGCATTCTTAAGGTAAAATTTAAATAAATAAATTTGTCCCCCTTTGACAGCTAAAATTTTTAGACGAAGTGGTTCAATATAAGACGTAGTCAGGGGGAGGGTTTACCAAGTACATCTCCAGCCTTGAAGTGTTTCCCATTTGTCCAATTTCCCATACTGAAATCCCAGCCAGAGGAATCCCCCACAGTGAAAACAGTTGCGTGAGCAGCCTCAAACTGAAATATAAGAGAGAGAAAAAGAAAAGATGCAGCGAAAACTACAGATTGCCTTGCACTGCTTCTTCCCTGGCTATACATTCTGTAATTTGACATTTCCTAGAGAAGTGAATAAAATCCTGGATAACTAGCTATTTACACAATCTTATCAAGTTCTTCAAGCTTTTGTGCCTTTTATAGTGATGTAAGGTGTCCAGTACTACAAGGGCATTTTTGATTGGACAGTAATCATTTTCTTCTTTAATAGTGTACAATACTGTCTAATGTACCATAAAAACATCCCATAAAGGAATATTCATCAGATGAAGTTAGTGGGACAAGAATAAAGAGAATATTATGAATTTCTTTTATTGTCATTCACGGACATACAACTACAGAACAAGCAGCCAACCTTTGTTTGGTACTTAGTTCACATCAGTGCATTAGGTTGGCAAGAAAATAATCCCATATGAATGTCACGGGATGTAGAATAGAGCTCAAATATCAAAAAGTAACCATTAAATAAAGCTTGAGGTTGGTATGGTGGCTTATCAGGTAAAATGAGCAAAAATTTGATATGCAATATTAGCCCTGTTTTCTAGCACGATAATGTTTCATTCACTTTATCAAATGAACTATGAGGAAATTCAAAGTTTTCATTTAGTTTGTTGACTCTGTGGTCTAATGTTAGATGTAGGCTATATGAATCTTTTGTTGTGTCATCCTAGTTAGTTCATTGCAACACCGTCAACCGAAAAATCAAATACATCTAAACCCATCCCATTAATTTTGGTCTAGCTCTCCATCTTCGAACATGTTATGTTGATGTCTATGTAAAACATTGTCTCAATCACTTAAGTCGTCCTTGAGGAGAAAAAGGGAAACTATACATGTAAACCAAATAGCATTTTTTTTGTAGTAGCAATTTTACGTGGCCGAAACAAAGTCATCATATACCAAGGAACAGGGCAATTTCTTACAAGGCGAATCACTTGATGAGATAAATACGCACTTTTATAAAACCTCCAGAACTCCAGATCAGAAACCTGTGGACGAGTGCAGATTTGGCTGAGGCCCGGCTCTGCATTTTCGTCGCCATCTTTCTACCAGTTCATCCTCACTCCATATGGTTCATTCCACATTCCGGCAGATGCATAAACATTAGAAAGGGTAATATGGGAAGTAGAGACTTGTTTTCCGTGTTGCAACATCTTTTTAGCTACCCTCTTGCCTATTTCCGCATTGCCATGTACATAACAAGCACCCAACAGTGCTGCCGAAATGGTACCAGACGAGCATCTTTCTCTCAATTAGACAGGTGAAATGATCTTCCCTTGACATCAGACTATATTTGGTCTTCATCAGTTCAAAGTAATGCAATCCTTCTCCACCAAACCACAACCACTGCAAGCAGTTAATACAGCAATGACGGTCACCTCATTTGGTTTAATACCTGTTTCCATCATCTGCTGAAAAAGTTTGTAGGCATGAAACCTGTGAACTGAATAACACGTGATGATAGAAGTCCATGCAATGGTATTTTTCTCGCTCATCTGGTCAAAGACTGTTTGAGCATACGTCATATTACCTGATTTTGAATACATAACCAAAGCAGTTCCAACAACCACATAATGAGTATGAGCACTCATCAATCTCCAAATGATCTTCGCATGTACTTGCTTTCCCGTCTCTGTCTCTGATAAATAGCTAATGGCTTCAAGGCAAACCACAAATGTTAAGCAATTCCCTCTACTTTATCCTTCTTCATCACTGTACATTTTATACAGCAACTTTAGGACTTCTTGTGGCTAACATTCTGTGCATACACTGTCATCATGTTTGTCCAAGAAACTATATACTTGTCTGGCATATTGTCAAACAATCTCCTAGCATCTTCTATCAAATCATTATAGATGTACCCAGATATCAGTGCGTTCCAATGAGAAGCCCATCGTTCCGGCATCCAATGATCAAAAACTGTCTGAGCATCATCAATAAAGCAGCACTTGCTATACATGTCAATAAATGCACTTCCGAGAATTACTTCGTCATCCTCTGAAAATTTAAAACGAAAACAAGAACCAATTAACGTAATAAAAATGCTATGATCTTGCTTCCCAACTATGAGCAAAGACAGCTTCGTGCATGCAGTTAAAATAGGCAGAATTAAATAGTGTGATCCAAATAGAAAATCTCAGCATGATTCATTTCTAAACAAAAATGCTTCAATACCTCACTGTATCTTTGATTATAAACACATCCTCTAATTTTTATCATCTTTGAAACAACATCTCCTTCTAAGTTCTATCCACTCAAAACTTTCGCAGCAGAGACCTGACCGCAAGAAAAGTACATATGAGCAATTGAATTCAAGCAATTAGAGTCGAACACACTTACAATAGCAGAACCATGAATCTACAATCCAAAAATCAAGTCTTGAACGTTGGCACAAGCTGGTAACGCGGTTGAGACAGTACATTCATCAGGAAAGCAATTCTCCAAACACGTCATTCTAACAAATAACTCCGACCCAATTTTCGCCATCCCATTTTGTACAAACCCAGCTAACACAACGTTTCAAGTAACCAAATTTCATGAAAACATTCATCAAACAGCTTGTGAGCACATTTTACATCCCCACATTTCACATACATATCCATAAATGCAGTCTCAACCAGGGGCAAAGGCAGGGGGGTCCTGGGGGGGGGGGGACCTGGACCCCCCACCCACCCACCCATTTTTTTTACCATTTTGTATTGGTGTTGGTGTTAAAAGTAATTATCGGATATGTTCTCAAATATGGTTCTGAAAATGGATGGTAACATTGGATGAGAATGATGACATTTGAAATTAAAAACTTCAACCAATATGTTTTAATTTAAGAAATTATAGAGAAAAACTATTTATTTATGAATAATGGATCCTAAAACTACTGTCATGAAAAGAGATAAGTCGAAAATCAATATATAGTTAGCTAATAGTCGAAAATATTAGCTAGTTCTCATGTCTAACGGTTGCACTACGAGTTAATATTTACAACAAAATGACATTTCTAAAGATCATTAATTTTTGTCTCAGTTTCATTTTCTATTTAGGGTAATAGATCTCCAAAGTCCAATGAATAGTAAACCAATCACGTATAAGGACGAAATTTATTTTCTCTAAGTTTTCACGTCACGATATTTTACACTCAGCTAAAGTTATACAATGAAAAACACCTCTGTAAAAAATGAGCACTTGTAAAACCAATTATTTACTTACGTAAATGCTATGAAACATAGAAAGTCCATTAGAAGTGCAAGGCAACAAGGAAGAAACCCGAAAAAGTAGAATAGTCTTTATAAAGACTTGAATCAACAATGTTTTACACCAGAAGTTCATTCAGGGACTAGTTCTTCTATCACATTGTACGCACTTTTATCATTTTAACAGATAATGTTTCAAAAAAAAATTCGAGGGCAGCCCCCGTAGGCCCCCACACTTTCAACTCTAGGACCCCCCACTTCGACAAGCTGGCTCCACCCCTGGACTCTCAACAACAACGTTTTTTTAAGATCGCCCCATCTTTAATGATCCATGAAGGGTTTTCCCCATGACAAAGTGTTCACGGTTAGAAGCTATGACTCAGGCAACGGTGGTGAAGGTGAAGTATTCGGGCGAGCATCTGGATCCCGATCCCGAGTCATGAGCGAGAAAATTTGGATTGCCTAGGAATATTGAGATGGTTCGGAGCGGGCATTAGTGGAGATGAGATTGTGTCCTTGTGTGACACTTTATCGAAAACTTGGCGTGCGTGGCTCAGAGAGGAGTCATTGATAAGTTTCGTGGTGTATCCAGGCCTAGCTTGATTAATCGGGCATGCCTGTTCATTCATTTATTCAATTGAATTCAGAGCAATCAAACAGTAACATGCAATGAATTCACTCACATATTGAGGTAGGAATCAAGTCGAGCGGCTCATCGACTTGTAAAAAAGTGGCTCGTGGACTCGTCCAAAATCAATGATTTATCTATTTTTTTAAAGAGTTCTTCTTAATTAAAAAAAAAAAAAAAGATTTTTTGAAAGGATTTTTTTTTAATAAAAAAAAAAAAACAAGCTCGCGAGCCAAACTCTACCTGCGAGTAACGAGCCAAGCTTCTGAGCAGAAGCTCGGCTCGTTACAATCGAGCATGAGATCAGCTCTTGACGAGCACAAGCCGAGTTCGTGGGTATATGGGCTGAGCCAACTCAACTCAATCCATTGCCACCACTACTCCTTTTGATTTGTTCTATTTCTTGAAAGTATTATTTCGAGGAAATAGCTAGAGGATAAGACCCCAGCCATATTTGGTTGACCCGACCCAAATATAAGTTTTATTTTAGGTTAATTTTAATAAAGTTGGTAAAATGTACGGTTAAAAGATTGATAAAAGATGCGAGTCACATTAAATTTATGGTTGAAATTAAAGTTTTACGAGTTAAAACTATGATAAAATTTTAGCAAAATTTTTATCAAACAAGCCATGAATAAATTAAGACGTTAACTATCAACAATTGCGACTGTGCCACAATTTTACATCACTAGTGAGTTCACTTATAAACGGAAATCAAACAATTTCTAAATCGTTCGATTAGGTTTTGTTGTTCATCTCTACTTGAAACTCAGACGAATCACATTTCACCACATTACCATCGATAAAAAATCCGTCAAAAATTTTCTGCACTTCGAGCTTTTCCTTTCAAAAATTCAGGGCGCTGCTAAAGGTTGATAGTTTTGCAGGTAAAAAATTGGAAACCGTACAAATCTTCTTTGAATGATTTTTCATTTTTTTCTTCTTCTTTCTTAATATATTTTTTTCATATTTTCTAAAAGATGGAAGTGTTGTTTTTAGTCACTAAAAATATTGTTATAAATTTTTTAGTAATTTTTGAGCCTTATTCGTGATACTCTACTCCATATTTATTATTATGATAAGAGTACTTTGATTTTCTAAACTTAACATTATAAACTATATGATCATAAAATTGTAGAAATTGAAAAAGAAAAAAAATATTACTTATCAATCAAGCTATATTTATAAGTAGAAAATTAAATAAGTATTTAAAAGTATAGAAAGTATTTTTTTATATATATAATGAAACTATAGTGATATAAAAGAAAATTGTCTTCATAAATTATTTTTCAAAAATAAATTTGTGTTGATTTTTTAATTAATTGTAGACTAGTAAGTTATTACTAGTCTTGGTTTCAAAGTAAAAAATTAAAAAACAGTAAGAAAAAGAAATTATAATTTATAACATTTAATAACAATTTTAACACAGTAGAAAGCAAAAGGGTAAAATTAAAAAAAAAATACATGTATTTTTATGAAAGAAAACAAAAAATTGAGGTTCGATAATTGTTGAAAAGAGATAGGGTGTTCATGTAATAGTGAGTAACATCGACAATCCACTCTAATTTGTAATTAAGGAGTGAAAAAGGAAAATGTGAGAACATCGGTATGCTTAAAGGAGATTTATATATTTTGCTCTCAATTGTAAATAAGCAGGAAAAATGAAAATATCAAAGAAAATTCTTTAGAACTTTAACCATTAATTCTAAAGCAAAAAGTAACACATTTATGTCCCTTAGCTAAGAATTCCACTACAACAATCTTTTTATACTCACCAATAATATTATTGCTCATTTGAAAAAATCATAGAACTTTGGTAGACTTTTTGGACTACATTATTTTTAATTCTTTTTTTTTCAAAACTCATTTTTCAATCACACATTCTTTTGTAAAATAATATTATACGTAAACATAAAAATTTTCCTTATTTTTTAAATACATATTTTCCAAAAAATCATTATTACAAAATATATTGTCAATTTTTTTGTACAAGTAGAATTATTGTATTAAAATGGAGCCCAAACATGGGCTAATATCGTTAGGGGTTAAGATCGATAATGTCCTAATAAATTCTTATTTTTTGGTATTTGTACATCGAGGTTGACATCTCTGTGTACGCTCCCTCACAAGTGGGGGGTCCACGACCAATAAAAAAAATTGTGAGTCCCCTTTTGTGAAGGGATCTGTATACTAAAGTGTTAACTTCGATATACATTTAGCAAAATTCTAATTTGTTCATGAAATCTACTCATGCAAAGCAATTTAGGTTTTGTAATATATGACATTCCGATGTACAGCTCCCCTCGCAACAAGGGAATCCAATAACTTTTTATTGACCGTGAGCTTCTCTCTTTTGTGATAGGGTGTACACAGAGGTGTCATCCTGGGTGTAAATAGCAAAACATTAGTAATTTTGATTGTATCAATCAAAATGTTATTATTATGAAATCATAGCCTTTGAATCAGCTTTGTTGGATTCTGTGTCTGAGAAGACAAAAGTAAAGTCCAAAGCCATTCAAATTATTGTTCAGCCAAAAAAGAGGGTCCTCCCACCACTTTGACACCATTTCTCCCCACCCCCATCTTCCACACAGGGGTGGGGTGCCTCAGATTCTTTGAAACCCTAGTGCAGAAATGCAAAACTATTGACAATGGATTTTCTATTTTTTTTGAAAATTTGCACAGAGAAGCAAAAGGTTTAAGCATAAGATGAATTTAAACAAATTACACAGTAAATTAAGAATATGAGCAAAATCAATCACATAATTAACAAACCAATAATAAATCCCTCTCACTTTCTCTCTATAAACCACTGTTTACATACTAATATATATATGTATAAGTAAAGATTTGTCTCTGGATATACACTGATGAAGACGACAACATAACATAACAAACTTCTCACTGAGGACAAGTAGTGTATTAATGGCGACTCATATAATTAATGACTAGAGAGAGAGAGAGATAAAGAGAACAACATAGAAAAATAAACGCCATTACTGCAGCTCTAGCAAACCTTTCTTCTTCTTCTTCCCTGTGAAAATTCATGCTTCGAAATAAGCAGACTCACTACTTGTTGGAAATAGGGTTTGGTCCACTTGGAACTTCATGATCACCAGCCTCAAATTCTCTCTTGGAATAAGAAGATCCATGTGAGTGCTTTTCCCTCTTTCTTGGGTGAAAATTGGTTGATTTTGCCGCGGAATCTGAGTTCAAGAGAAGTCTTGCAGGGGGAAGTGATGAATCCATGGATTGTTTTGAAGGATCAGAGGAATTGACAAGAACAAGAAAGATAAAAACAAGCCCAAGAAAAAGAAGAAAAGGGTTTGTAAATTTTGTGGAGATTTCTGAAGAAAATGATGAAGTTTTTGCCATGCAAATCTGAAATAGAAACCACCCCCCTTGAAACCACAAGAGATCAATATCCATGAACCAGATACAAGCCACCAATGGCTATGATAGGACAGACAACAATCCCGCGAGAGAGAAAGGAGAAAGAAGAAAGAAGAAGAAACTTCAGCAAGGTAGATGAAAAGGAGGATTCGAAATTCTCTGAGACAACTAAAATTGAATATTAACATGGGTGTATCATATAATTTTTGTCTAAAAAGAGAGACAATTTGACGTAGAGAAATTTTGACTTTTATACCACACCTTTTATTGTGGATTAGTATTATAAAATGAAAGATTACTTTTTAATTACTAATAAAATGGTCGTTAATACTATTATGACGTCACTAAATTTTTAGTGGGTTTGGCCTCCCATTTTTTTCAATATTTTTTTTATCTGTATATTCATTTTTAACTACATATTCATACAATATAATATTCTATACGTAAATTCAAAACATTTTTCTATTTTTTAACCGTATATTTTCCAAAAATTACTATTCAAATACAGTGTTTTTCCAAAAAAAAAAATGACGTACTAAATAATTAGTGTTCTTATTTTTACAAAAAAAAATTAAAGAGTCAATTTTGATAAGTATTCAAGTTTGCAAAGCTTCTTATTATCTCATAGTTTTAATTTTATGAAGAACTATTGTCAATTAAATTTGATCGAATGTGATTACTTAATAATTTTTTATTTTTTTTTGGTTTATTAGTATCAAAATGAGTTGAGCAATTAAAACTTTTGTTGAGCAATTAAGCTTGTATTGCTTTTATGATGCAACGAGTTATCTTTAAAAATGATGATCATTTAGGTTAAAGCGACGTGTTAATATCTAAAGCAATGAACCACATACCTAATGAACAAGCGTTGTCAAAACTCAAATATTGAAAGATTAACTAGCCAAAGTAACCTGAGCAGCCACGATATCTCAAGTTCTTCCTTGTGACTAAATATGTAACATTAATTACTAGTTACCAATGAACCATGCATAGGCATTGAATAGGTTATAGGTAGGGGGCCGGTGGATAAGATACTAAGAGTCCGTTTGATTGTAAAGGTAGAAAATTGATGGAAAGAAAATGAATTTTAGAGAATTGAATTGTTTAAAAATTGTTTTACTAGGAATTATAATTAATTGTGTTTGATTGATATAATTTTTTACCTGAAAAATGTTGAAATTTTGGTTCTTTTGGTGTTCGTTTGTCTTTGTTTTTCATAGAAATTATCCATTAAATCAAGATTTTTTTTTTCACAGTTGTGGATAGAATTTCTTTCTATTGCCAAAAAAAAAAAAAAGTTGGCTGGAAAACCAATTCTTACCAAGTTGGTGGGAATTGGTTTTCCACTAATTTAAGGAAATTGCACTCGTGTGAAGCAAATCAAGAAAATCAATTCCATGGAAATTTTTTTTGCATCAAACAAGGCAAAATGCGAAGTTGGAAAATGTTTTTCATTTTCCATGAAAAATCTTGAGCTATCAAACAGGTCCTAACTATATTAGTTCGTCTATTCACCAAAGATGTGAAATGAATGCAATCGTAAATTACCAGAAATTCCTAAAACCAAGATAAAGCAAATTTCCTTTCATTTCACTAAAATATTAAGTTAAAACTTGAAACAGACAATACATTCCAATTGACTCAAATAACTGACCGATAAACTCGTGAAAATATTTATGTCTGCAGATAGATATTCTATCAAATCATTTTAATTATTTAACTTTCCAAGTACCAAAAAATGAGAATTTGAATTAGGGCATTTTAGTCATATATTATGTAGCAATGGGGCCAGTGAAATTGACATTAATAAAGAATCTTGAAAATTAAATTAAAGAGAGAAAAAAAGATGCCAATGCTCCACATTGAAAGAAAAGGAGGGTGGCGTGGAGTGGGGGGTTGCAGGAGATTGTGCCTTTATTTCGTTACCGAAAAAACCACCTTTGACTTGGGTAAAATCCCATGTCTGAAAAAATAGTATAGGAATTCTTCTTTTTCTTTGCTTTGCTTTGCTTTTACATTTTTTATATATATTATTATAAAGAATGTCCCTTTCGTGCCCTATCTTGCAATTCAAGGTATGAGCATTATTATATAAAGCTCCATATGTAGCCTCTCTTTGTAAAACGTTAAAGCTGAAAATTTATTCTTCTTTGACCAACATTCAGTATTTCTTTTAATTCTTTTCTAGGTCATGTTTGATACAGATTAAAATCAAATTTTAATTTAAATCAAAGTCAAAGAATTAATATTAACCATATCTTTCATGAGTCCCACAGTTTTTCAATCCTACATTTCAAAAAACTTGTGTCACGGCCTACTAAAAATCTAATTTTAATCCTCACCAATTTTTTCGAGCACATATATGTAAATTTTCTAGCTAGGAATTATAAAAATTATATCAAATTAGGCTCTTGTTTGGTATTGTTAAAAAAATTGATTAAAATATAAGTTAAAGTCAAGAATTAATTTTGTGACAAATTTAATGGGACCCAAACTTTTAAATCACACATTCCATTAACTTTTATTAAAATCTAATAAAAATTTGATGTTTTTTTTATGATAAATATGTATAAATTACTTTGCTTAATTGGTATAAATCTTTCAAAAGCAAAGAATATGTATTTAATTATCATGATTCAGAACTTTAGATTATATAATATGATTATAATAACAAGATTGGCTGATCATTGAATTTATAATTTTTTAAAATAAAATAATTGTTGGCTTGGTAAAAATATATATAATTGTTGGATTTGCCATTTTCTTTAACAAATTTGAACATGCATCAAAATTCGATCTTTCAATTATCTTCCTTAACCCACCCCTCAAAGTCGCATATGGCAGAAATTAATCGTGATTTCATCCCAAAAGGTTAACATTCCGATCCCTTTATAAGCCCGTCATATACCTCATACTCGAACGATATGAAACTCTGTTTACACCCTCGCACGTCTCTACCATACGAACTCGGCGTAACTTATATAAATTGGGGGGGGGGGGGGGGGGTCACAGGAAGCAAAGAATCGTATTCTCTCCATTACTGATCACTGCTTCGAGTCTCAAATTGCGAAAGGAAAAAGGCCAAATTAATAAGGTCTTGTCTCAACAATGGCTGATGCATGGGCCCCACATGCGAATTAACATATATATTCAAGACTGGCAGGTTTAGGATATTTGTGTAATTTCACTCAATACCACTGCATGCAGCTTTGCTTTTAACGAGTGGCTCAATGTCAAGTCATTGCTTTATGTCTTTCTGAATTTTTTTTAAACAGTTCCTTGGCTAAAAGAATTAGTACATATTAATTACTGGAAAGAACTAATTATTGCATGAACTAGAGTATAAATTATATGTATATACATCTCTTTTGTTGGAAAGAAGTAAGTTTTGAACTCATTAATTCTTTTCAAGTTAAAAAGGTTTGAAAGTTATGTGTTTGAAGATAACATATCAATGAAATTTTAGACATAATATTATTAGACTATGGCCCTGTTGGTACGGATTAAAGTCAGATTTTATTTTAAATCAAAGTCAAATAATCAATATTAACTATATCTTTCATGAGTCCACAACTTTTCATCCACACATTTCAAAAACTTGTATCACAATCTACTAAAAATTTAATTTTAATCCCCACCAAACACCCACTGTATGAAAATCTTGAGTTTGAGTCCGGCAATCACTAATTATCAGAATTCTAAGTGTTACAAAAAATCTAATTTTAATTCTCACCAAACACACTTTGTATGAAAATCTTGAGTTTGAGTCCCACAATCACTAATTATCAGAATTCTAAATATCACAATCTACTAAAAATCTAATTTTAATCCTCACCGAACACCATTTATATGAAAATCTTGAGTTTGAGTCCCACAATCACTAATTATCATAATTCTAAGTGTTGTAACTTTGGTTTAAGAGCACATGTGACCTTCACGGGAGAAGGCGAATTGTGCTGGAGATGATATATTAACTAATAAATTTATGATCATGCTACATGTACATCTTTTTTATATCATTTTTGACATTGTGCCTCGTGACGACATTTCAGTTTCCCGTCCAACACTTTTTGAACTCCCACATAATGTACAACAAGATGTAATCTAAGGAATGTACACTTAGCATTATTCATAATTTTATAGGTAAATGTATTGACTTTCTAAGTAGCTACTTAATTACCAACAAATTTATTTTGTCAAAAATTGCTGGAGAAAATAAAAATCGAAGTCGTTACTACCATTGAAGTTCGGAAATTTACCATCCGAAAATTGTGTGGCAAAACCTATCTCGATAGAAAGTTTACCGACTGTCCAATGGATGAAATTTTGTATATCATTTCAAATGTATATCGTAAATAATTATCTACTATTGATGAAAAAATTGTTCCTTGACATCTCTCTCTCTCTCTCTCTCTCTCTCTCTCTCTCTCTCTCTATATATATATATATATATCAAGTAGGGTACCTATTCTTGCTCAAACCAAGCGTGAATTTAGGAGTGAAAGAACCCTCATAGCAGTTTTTTAATAGCCCATTTATATATGTGTACGACAATTTGGCACAAAAGTCAGACAAGAGGACCTCATATATAACAAATCACGCAGATCATGATTGATATTTTAATAACCAAACAACTAGGAATTAATGATTTACATCTTTTGAAGACAAGACAACCTCTGCCTCAATGTATTCTATTGTTATCTTCTTGGTTGTCCAAAAATGTCAACAAATTGAGGTAAGCAATATATCAACAATGATCTGATCACTGGCACTGTATTTTTATCATTTGTTTAATTGGTAATTTGGTCATGACCAAGATAAACAATTTGGTACCACAGGATTTATATTAAACCCCATGTTACATATATATATATATTTTTAAATAGCATTTCTACTTGAATATATGAGTTCACATTTAGCCCCCATTTGGTGCACATTTTTGGAAAAAAAATGCATTTTTAATGTTGATGCGGTGGGGAATATGTTGTTGAAAAAGAAGGAAAAGTTATTGATGTGATGGAAAATATTATTTTATTGAAAAATATGTTGTTGAAAATGAGTAGAAGAATGAAAATGAAAAAAAAAAAAAAAAAGTGGCTCTAACGAGGCCTTAGTGATTTACGTCGAGATCTTGGACAATTTTCACCTTGGAAAATACGGTAAATTTGTATCTTCACATTTTTAACTCGACCTTTTCAGGTTCTCCAAGTTCTTGTAAAGTAAATAAAACTCGAGTTAGAAAAAGAATTTATTGTTTTTAAACATCGAAAAAAATAAATCCAAAATGAAACCATGAGACTATGCTACCTCTTAAATGAATTCTATCGAGCTTATTATGTATCACTAAAGAAAAAAATAATAATAATAATAATAATCCGTGTTAGTAAACATCATAAAAGGACAAGTCTTAATACAAAACAAGACTCGACTGGTGCGTTGATATTTACCCTAGAGTCCAAAAACCTATATCATCCTATCATTTCTAAATTTCTTTTCACCAGCTCACCAAACAGAATATCTATAGAAGGTAAATTCTAGGGTTTCTGGATAGGGACAAGACCTGCACAGAATTTGTTACAATTAGTCAACAATTTTTATTTTTTTTGAAAACTCTAATCCTATCAATTTTATACCTATTTATCCTTCCTTTCTGACCCAAAAGAAATGAATTATATAGTTAACTAGATGTGACTGGAACTTTAAAATAAAGCAGATTTTGGCATCAGAATCACTTCTAAAGCATAAAACATCTGTTTTAACTCATCTTATGCTTATTCTTTTCCCATTCGTGAGCTTAAACTTAATGTCAAAATCAAAGAATAATTTTTAAAAAGCCTAAAATTGAAGCAATTGTTCTTATTGCTTATGGTATTTTTTTATTAATTTGTGTTTTCATACATCAAATTAAAGGGGATTAAGGTATGCAACAAGCAAAAGTTAATCCTATAATTGCAAAAAAAAAAAATGGTGTGGAAGAAAATCATTAGAACATCTCCAAACATGATGCAAAATAGATTTATATTGTGATTTAAATCTTCAAAGTGGTCGAAAATCTCTCCAATGGAGAGATGGAAAGGAAATGCAAATTGCATTTTCGGTAGAAAATGTAAAGTGGATTTAAATCTTCTCATTGCAGCGAAATTTGAATTTGAACGGGCTTTAATTGATTTCGAAGGGGAATGGAGGAGAAATGCATTGTGGAATAGGGAAAGAAATTAGGGTTTAAGGTGGGAATGAAAGTGCAAAAAGTATTTAGGGATTTTAGGCCAATTTTCAGAAATGGTCCTCATATTAATGCATTTGTGTTAAATCAGGACTTATTCTTTCATTTTTGGCACTACCATCCTCAAACCATCAATATTTCTGTGCGCAAACCACCATTTCTATCACATGATATATGGTTCACTCTAGTTTGATCTCATTTCAATGATGTAATCAAATAACGTCCAGCCTTAATCTCACAAGGTATTTATATTCCTTGCGTGGGATCCAGTTGAGATGTTTAGGTTGGAATTGAATTGTACAAAAGAGAGTCGAAACGTGATATTTATCCAACTCGATCCCAATGGGCCAACTTTAACATGGGACTCAGTAGGTTTTTACTTACAGCAAAAAATGTTCAATCATAGAAGGATAAGTTACAAAAGTAAACTAAAATCAAGGGGCTCGAAATTGAAATATTCAATTGAATACATCTAAATTCTTAGAGAGCCTTTAAAAATTACAATTGAATACCTCTAAACTTTTTAAATCTTCAAAAGTCTTTAAAAATTCCAAATCAATACACCCCCTTAGATCAACCGGATGTAAAAGAAGATGCAAATGTAATTTTGAATATATTAATTTACACCTAAATCTACACCACCATCGAAGATGCTCTTATTATATTCAAATAATTTAGAACTTGAACGTGACACGATTTAATATAATTAAAGAAAAGGAGCGTGTGACGAACAATTGTCAACTATTTTGACAGGTTCATTAATCCAATATTGGGTTCCAAATATGTTAATAGAATTTGTTGTTTCAACTTAAATTTTGCATATGTTTGCTTTGTCGTCTGTAGAATTGGTTTATGTTAATAATAAACTAAAAACAATTAAGCAAGAATATACAAATCATTTTCTGCCACCATGTTTGTCGCTTGATTACTACATCTACTTAAAATTCATGCCCGTTTGAGTCACATTAAAATTTTCATTTTCATTCTTCTACTCATTTTTAACTACACATTCTTCAATAAAGCACCCGTTTGATCTACATTATTATCTTATTAAAATGAAAAACATGATCGTTACCCATCACATCAACATTTAAATTCAAATTTTCTATCTCTTGTGTGGGCCCCAATAACGGCTATATTTTTCATTCTCATTCTACAATAGTTTGGCTCAAACAGGGCCAAAATAATATTTTCCATCACATCAATAATTTTTTTTTTTTTCATATGCACATTCTACATTAATCTATTATTCCAGAATACATCCTTCTAAAATATTGTGGCTCAAACAGAATGTATATTTCAAAATTTAATCAGATCATGTCACAACTTATGATATGTAGAAAGCCTTAATTATTCAATACGCAGGACACAATTTTCCTCTTTCTAAAAGCTTTTCTCTTAACTCCAATTTTCTCATTTGAAAAGATAAAGGGTGACACATGAACCTACAAATATCTTATGAAGAATCCATAAAAGCTAGATCTTCTTTTTCTCTTCAATAATATATATTGACTACTTATCCCACATATTAAACCAAAAATGGTGTCAAATGCTATATCGTGAAAAAAATCATTCGTTTATATATTTATATCGTCAACACATATCATCACGTGTAAGTCAATCTCGTTTTTTCTTCAAAAGTACGATGTGTTGAATTGTCTGCGAGATTTTGAACCCCGTAAGCTTTGATTTGCTTTAGTAATATAAATTTGTTCATTTATATCTATATCTTCAAGTAATGCCTTGTTCCTCTTTATAAATTTCTAGTAGAGTTGGAAAAGATTGAGCATAATTTTGTGTCCCCACTCCAGCTAAATATACACACCCCTCTTGCTTCTTATTAGGTAATAATTATTCCACAATGATACATATAGGATGTAAATGCAATTATGTGAATCTAGAAATTATATGTCAAAATGCTTTGAGAGTGATTTTTCAGCTACCATTTAATCATATGCCACTCTCTTCCCAAATCTTCCTTTTCACAATTTCCCATCAACTGTTCTGGTAGACTTTTTGCTCCTAGATAATTCAATAGTGCAAGTTAGAGAATAGACCTAGCTAGTGATAAACATAACAGAATGGTGAAGCCAGCCAGCCAGCCCCAAATTTATTGTGTATGAAAATTATTGTAATCTTATTGGCTATGTAGTATTGTTTCGAAAATGAATATATCGAGGGATAAGTAATTTAACTCACGACGCATTTAGATCATGAATGTTTGATATCCATAGTGAGCAAATGATACATTTTTCAGAATTCGAATTGATTTTAAACCACAAGTTTTCGATAAAATAAATTTTGTTTTACCAAACAATCCATATTAAAGATAGTTACAGCATTCTGTACAAATGTTTCTAAATGAATTCATTCAATATTAATATATCTAGTGATGGATTAGATGAGTAGCGAAAAAAAAATAAAAAAAAATCGTGTAGTCGACCGAAAACTGATTGTCGTTATTGTCATATGTATATTGCCTCATTCCAAATGCAAAAGATTAAGATTTGACAAAAGTTTTCAATAGGACAAGGGCAACCCAACATGAAAGTCGTTCGATTATATCAAAAGAAGATTTGACCACCCAACAATACAATCTCCAAACACTGTTTCCTCGTATAAACATCTGCGAATACCAAAATTATGAGTAAATGGGGACAAAGACAAGACAAATTGATTAATGTAAATTAAGAAGTTTCTCTCAAAAGGAGATTTTCATGTAAAGATAGTAGGGCACAAGGATTATCTTCTCAAATTAACTTTTTGTTTTTGTAATCTTTTAAAAATGAAATATTAGGCTATGTGCATGTCATTTTCCCACCACTTGCTTTCTTTATAATTTAAGGGACAAATAATTCAAACCTAAATTTTTAATTATCTATTTTTTAATGGACAAATATTATATTTTATTGAAGAACGTGTGGTTGAAAATGAGTAGAATAATGAAAGTGAAAAATTTTAATGTGGCTCAAACATGAGCTATATGTGTTCAATAAATTGAATGAAATGAATTGAAGAGAACGTTGCAATGGATTCTTTTCTTCTTAGTTGCAAATGAAGAGGATCTTTCCGTTCTATTATTAGAAAGGGATAAATGGACAAATACTACTTAGACCTTATTTGGTCTGGTTAAAAAGTTGATTAAAATTTAAGTCAAAGTTAATAATTAATTTTAATTACACAGCTTATGAAACTCGCAACTTTTTAACAATACATTTTATCAAATATTATCAAAATTCATTAAAAATCTTATTTTAGTCTAAACTAAGTGGCTGTTTGTTTCTGATTTTTTGTTCAAAAAAATTGATTTCTTGACCGTTATTGTGCAACCAATGTGAGGAAAAAGTCAAAAAAAGGGGCTGCCAACGGCAAAAAAAGAAAAAAAAAAAAAACATAAAATCTTGCTTACAATTTCTCCCAGACAGACTCTAAATATTCAAGCAAAAACATAAAAAATATTTCACGAGTTCAATTTAGTTGTAATATGACTGGATATTCTTGGATGGTGTGATATGTTGCAAAATTGAACCCTAATTGTGACAATCTTTTCTCCCGTAGCATATCTCAGAATTAACCGTTCTTATGTAAGATCAACCATTCTTATTCCAGACTCTTAATCGTGGAATTAAAATACACAACACTTTTGGCAAATTATAGATATTTTTATCCAAGTGCAATGACTTTATAAAATCAATATTATAGTCTTCAATTATATAATTTATATTATCTTGCACGCTATTGCACTGAATACAACTTTTCAGTGAAAGGACTGGTGCTTTAGCTTGCATGGATTGATTGAATTCCAATGATCTTCTCTCACATAAACTCTACTTGAGCCATGCTTGATGTAAATTTTTTTAAAAATAAATTATGAAAAATGATATTTTTGAAGAATATATGGTTAAAAAGTAGAAAATTTTTGGATCCATGTGCAAATTATTTTATTGAAAGAATATACGATTAAAAATGAGTTTCGAAAAAATAGGTCTTAAAGTATATTTACCAAATAGGGGACGATTAGATGATCATCGATTGGTTTGAGCTGTAGTAGAATCACTGTCACATTTTCCTATTTTCACGAAACTAGTGTTTCCAATTTCCCATGATTTTGTAATTTGAATTTCCAACTTCATCAATTGTCCACGTTCAAATATGAATCAAGAAGGAGATCAGACTTCTTCGAGCCAACCTCATAAAAGAACAACTAGAGAACGATTGGATTCTCTATCGGTTATCTTCATCTTTTAGTTTGAAGTGTTTTTTATCATTGGTTATAGAAATTGTTCTTATGTTCTATTTGCGAGGTTGGACTAGCCGCTTCCGTTGGGCCAGAACGAGGTTATATGACACGATGTGAAATATTGATTACAAAAATAAGATGAATACAAATATAAGATTTTAATTTGGCAAGAATTTGAGATTTTATTCAACAACTGTAATGGAGAGAAAATACAACAATTGTATTCCAGTAACAAAATAGCTTCTAAAAAAGGGTCAACTATATATAGGAGACATATTAGAACCCTAACAATGTTCTTAAAGATGAAAACAATATAAAAAACGCGTGAAATAAATGAAACAATATTTCCCCCCCAAAAAAAAACTAGGCAAATTTCTCAGACAAACTAGGCAAATTTCTCAGACAAACTTACATAACCGCCAAGAATAAGTAATTTATTTTTAGTACTCCGAAAAAAATTAACAAAATTTACTTATTTAATTATAAGAGAACTTTTTAAAATTAGTCAAACATGCCTAATAATTTGATAACGAGTTATTTACGTTGCATGAATGTGAATTATATGAATATGGAATTATTAAGTCTCTTACTAAGCCTCTATTTTATAACCATTATTAGAATGAGTGTTTTTGGGAAAATGAGTTCTGGAATAGTGATTTTAAGATAATGTGTGGTTAATAAGTAAGAAAAAATTACATGTAAAATATTTTATTTTGAGAATGTATGGTTAAAAATGTGTTTTGAGGAAAAAAAAAAAAAAAAAAAGCTTAAATTTGCACAATTTAACCTTAACTGAGGCTGATACTCAGGTTGCATGTCTAAAATGAATTCTTGGGCTGCATCTGGGTCGAATTAAATAATTATGGGCTGTATATGGGCTGAGGCTGGATGGGCTTTATTCGCTTCTGGATCCGACAGAATCACACTCGGTTTATATGTTGCTCACTTACTAAAACCCTAATCCCCTCAGTTCTCTCCCCACCTTTGTATCTCTACCAGGCCAAGCTCAAACTTGCAAGCATGGTCAAGAGAAGCAAAAGTAGTGTATTTTCATTCATTTAGTTTATTGAAGTTACTATAATATTTGTATATTTATGTACATGTGTGTGAATTTGAATTGACTTTGGGTCTATTTTGCTTGTGGAGAGAGCAAGAGCAAGAGGGTGCCATTGAAGAAGAAGTACAAGATAATACGGAAGGTAAAGGACCACCAAAAGAAGAAGGCAAAGGAGGCCAAGAAATTGGGCATAAACAAGAAGCCTAGGGCAGAGAAGGACCCAGGAATCCCCAATGATTGGCCCTTTAAGGAACAGGAACTCAAAGCCCTCGAGGCTCGCCGCCAACGCGCCATCCAGGAACAGGAGGAGAAGAAAGCCGCTCGAAAAGAGAGGGTAAATCAATTTCATTCTAATTTGTTTGAAGTATTTGATGATTCCTTATTTGATTGATTGCCAAAGCGAATCCGGGTTGAGTTTGGATCGGATGTGGATAAAGGGTTAGATTCGTTGCCCATCACGCCATCGATTTCGGGGTTAAGGGACTTCATCTATCCAAGCACGTGATCAAACGATCGATTTTCTTGGACTAGAACTACCACAGTTTTGATGGGAGATTTGTGGCGTTTTCAGACATTTTTGCTGATTTCCAGTGAACTGTGAGAGAGAAAGAGATTAATTTTGTGGCGAAGATTGAAAATATTAGGATTTAACAACTCCAAGTTGCAGTCTTTTCCTGTTGATCGTAAATATAAAATGATTTTACGACATAAAATATATAAAAAGACGACTCATGCAAGACAAGAACCGCTGCAGAGGAGGAATATATATCGAGGAAAAGTCACGAGTGATTATAATTTATCATGGGCAAGTGTTTCCTTCTTAATTGTCAAAACTGCCTTGAGTCATAATTTTCACCCCTCATTCTAACTTTTCTTTTTTTCCTACTCCCTTGTTGCCTGAGAACAGTTTGGAGTCTCTAAAGTTGTTTCGTGGTATGTTTGTATGTTGCGTAGTATTCAGCAGTATTACAAAGTATTATGGACAATACATTAACTTAGCCCCCATTTGGCCATTAATGAGAAAAAATGAGATTTTGAATAGTGATTCTTTGAAAAATGTGGGATTAAAAAGTAAAAATTTTGGATTTAGGTGCAAAATGTTTTATTGTGTGAACATGTGGTTGAAAATAGTAGAAAAATTAAAGAGTTGTTTTTAAGAAGACAAATATGGGCTTATTTTTACTATTAATCTTATTCAGTAAAATTTTGCGTACCAAACATACTGATAGACATTAACCTTCATGCAAGAGTAGGAAGGGGTCTATGTCAAGTACAGATATTCTTAGGTTTTCTGCATTTCTTCATTCATTTTGGCATCATTTTGAAGTTTCAATGAGTAAGGCATGCTAGAAGTTTATGAAATGCATAGAATGTAATCCTTTTGTTTTGTTGCAACACGCTCCTCGGATATACGGAATCGCAATTCAGTCGATCGAGAAGCATACATTCTCTCGAAAAATACAACTTTTCAGGTTGAATGGCAAGGCTGGATATGGTTACATCAAATTCTTTGATTACACTAATTGTCTCAGTATACATTATTTCAAAAATACAAGTTATGTAACACTATTTCGTTTAAGGTTTTTGTTCGTTAACTAGTTATTGCTGTATGTTATAATGCATCTTCCAAAGATTTATATGTGCATGTAGGTTGTTATTATCTGATAGTAGTTGGGAATTGTGCTAATTTTAGTCCAATTGAGGTTTTGTTTTAGTTAAAAAATGCAGATGTGCTCGGGAATTTCTGTAGGTTGTGATACAGGATTAGAGTTTTATAATTGCTTCAGAGTCTAACATGAATTCTTAATAAACTATGAATTAAATTTGCCCCACCCTGGGCTTGAAAGCCTGTGATTGCGATTTGCTGTAAGACTCCCACAAGCTCAATGAAATCCGTCCAAGTTAATTGGCCGAAAGTCTTGGTGAACAGTGTGCATTAAACTATTAATTTTAATAATTGGATGATAGTAGAGCTCTTGCTGAATCTTAGTCCTTTCAAGGCCCTAAGTAGTTAAAATTGTAACATCAGTGGACTTATCTTTCATATGGTGTAAAGTTGGTTTGGAGTTCATTAACTTGGCTTACCTGTGCAGCGGCTATTCGTCAACAAGAAATTTAGACGTGTGCTTGTATGCATGCATCTCTGTATTTTACTTGTGTTGCAGCTGAAGGCATTGATTTGAGTTTGTCTTGAAATATTATGATTTCCTACTGGGTAGGTTTGTTGTTGATGCTTTCTATTTGTAATACCCCGACTTCATCTGCTTCTTTAGGCTCAAAAGAGAAAGTTGGGGCTATTGGAGGATGAAGAATTGAATGATGAGAGTTCTGTTAGAGAGGGGAAAATCAGTGAGAATTCCACTGGATTGGCTAAGAAACAGGGTACGGCAGGAAAACTATAACTTATCTTTTTTGGGTACAGGGAATTTCTCTGGACTTTCTTGGATTTTGTCTATTCTCTTCAATTTTCTAACATACCTAAATTTAATGTAGATCACTCCGAGAGGGCTTTCTATAAGGAGTTGGTCAAAGTCATTGAAGCTTCTGATGTCATTTTGGAGGTGCTTGATGCTCGCGATCCCCTTGGCAGCCGCTGTATTGACATGGAAAACATGGTGATGAAAGCGGGACCTGAAAAACATCTTGTTTTGCTTCTCAATAAAATTGGTAGGAAAATTCTCTCTCCTCTTTTCTGAGTTCACGTCAATTTTTTGAAGGCAAATATTTTGATAGCTAAATTGAACCCAATTAAATATTTTTGGAGGAGATTAAATCTTATTAATTTAAGAATAATGTGGGAGTAATTTTTGTTTCGCAATTATGTTTTATTTTGTTCAGAATCTTGTAATCGTCAATTATATTTTGATGCTTTGTTTCTTTTAGACATTCGTTGATGTCATTTGGAATTTTAGTTGTGAATCGTCAGCAAAAAAGGGCAACAACCTTGACACTCTTCTTCGCATCTCAGATCTTGTTCCAAGAGAAGCTGCTGAGAAGTGGCTCAAGTATCTTCGAGAGGAATTACCCACAGTTGCTTTTAAGTGCAGTACCCAGGAGCAGAAATCTAACCTTGGGTGGAAATCTGGTCTGAAGGCTGGAAAGACTAAAAAAACTGGAAAAGCTAGCACTATTCTGAAAACAAGTGATTGCCTTGGAGCTGAAACTCTTATAAAATTGTTGAAGAATTATTCAAGAAGCCATGAGGTTCCTTTTTTTTTTTTTTCTCTCTCTCTCTCCTGTCTTTTCTGCACGTTGCTGATTGATTTTCTGTTTTACGTGGTACCCATTATAATTCTAACTTATGTCGTTTAATTCTATTTACATGGCTGAACTAATTGGATGTTTTGACTGCAGATCAAGAAATCTGTTACTGTAGGGGTTATTGGTCTGCCTAATGTTGGTAAAAGTAGTCTAATCAATAGTCTAAAACGTTCTCATGTTGCCAATGTTGGTGCGACTCCTGGGTTGACAAGATCTATGCAAGAAGTTCAGCTGGATAAACATGTAAAATTGTTGGACTGCCCTGGGGTTGTGATGCTTAAATCTGAGGAGAATGATGCATCTGTTGCTCTTAGAAATTGCAAGAGAATTGAAAAATTAGACGATCCAATTGGTCCAGGTAAATAAAATTGTTGTCTTTACTTGTGATTATCTCTTTACCCATTATAAGATAAACAGCAGTGTGCCCATTTTATGACCTGTGCAGTAAAGGAAATACTCAAACGATGTCCAGAAAGAGTTTTGGTAACATTATACAATGTCCCTAGCTTTGATTCAGTTGATGACTTTCTTCAGAAAGTTGCTACCATCAGGGGCAGGCTCAAAAAGGGTGGTGTTGTAGATATTGATGCTGCTGCAAGGATCGTTTTGCACGACTGGAATACAGGTTTACCTTCCTCACAAATTATCATTGAAAAGCATGTCTGTTTTGGCAATTAGGCTGTGCGTTCTTGGGGGAAAAGAAAAACAAATAAAAAAGGAAAAGTAGACAACCATACATTTTTTTTGTACTCATGTATGCTTCTGCCCCCTAAAATAAGAAGGTGTGAAACAGAATGAATTTTGTTATGTATTAATAATAATTGGAAAACAAGACATTGCTTACAGCTGAACTTGTGATTTTTAGATTTAAAAGTTTAGGTATTTTTACAATGTTTAAAAAAGCGTAATCGAGTACTGACCCCCCCAAAAAATGTAAAAACATTATTAAAATTCAAAATAAGCTCATAACACATTGTACACACAATTTGAACTAATTTAGAACTTGCAAATAAACAAATGAAAAATTGTATAGAGTTACTATTTTACTATTTTTTAACGTTTTGTGGGCAATGGACTATTCTCAAAATGGGTGTATTAGAATTTTTACGTTTTTGGGCATACATGCGCAAAAATCACTTCTCTATCAGCCTTGACGGCCTTAAGGCAGGTTTCAATTGGATTTTTAAATAAAGTCAGGTGGCATACACTTTGATAATGGCCTTAAGGCGGGTTTCAATTGGATTTTGAAAACTACGGGTGTTCAAATAAATGCAAGCATGTCCCCTTACCTGCAGGTAAAATTCCATACTATACTCTGCCTCCCATTAGGAATGAAGGAGAGCCTTCCGAGGAAAAGATTGTCGCCGTACTTGGGAAGGAGTTCAATATAGATGAAGTTTATGGTGGTGAATCTTCATTTATTGGCAGTCTGAAATCTATCAATGATTTCAACCCTGTAGAAGTTCCTTCAAATGGACCTCTCAATTTTGATGAGAAGATGCTTGAGGTTTGTAATCTCTCCACATTGTCACTTCTTCTAAGTGAGGTTTGAAAACCTTAGTTGCTAATAATAATCAAAATGAAAATGGCTTTAATTGAATTCCAAGTTTGATTATCATATTATCTTTTCGTTGAATAATTACTCCTGCTTTATAATGAGAAGATTGCTTACAGGACAATATTAAAAGTGTTGTGGAAGAAAAAGAAGCTAAAAATGTTGTTGTTTATAATCTTGTTCAGTCTTGTCCAATACCATGTATCAAGCATACTCACAGTGAATTTGAATGAGAGGTTTTTTTACTTTTGATTATACACGGATTGTCATGGGTGGTCTGTTACATGTGCAGGATGATGTATCACTACCAGATTTGAATCAAAGCAAAGATTCTGGAGATCAAGTCGGCAATGGTGAAGACCAGTCTATGGAATCTGGAGACGAGGATGGAGGGCAGGAAAAGACTGAATCTACCAATAGCAGGCAAAACAAGAAGCTATACACTGAGGAAGGCATGCTGAACAACAAGTTGAGAAAGGCAGAGAAAAAAAGACGGAAAAAGGAAAACCAATCATCTGCAATGGACCATGATTACGATTTTAAGGTTGATTACGTCAGGAAGGAGTCTGCTATGGATGTTGGGGATGAGGACGACAAAGCTGATGACACCAATCAAAACAAATTTGAGTTGCCCACCGGTGTTGAATTGGATAAAGATTAACAAAATTGAGGGGAAAGAAGGATACACTGCCAATGGAGAAAATCTGTCATTGCCTTAGTCGAGCCAGAGCAAGAGGATTGTATGTATACAATTTTGAAAGTTTTTTTGCTTCACGAATTTTGAAATTTTACATGATTCAAACGGTTGAGAGAGCTTACGTTAATTATCTATGAAATACACTTTCGTACAAGGATGTCAGCATGAATCAGACCAGTGTTAGCTGGTTGGATTGTGAACCACCACTTTAGATCGATGTTGGGGAAGTTCACAGTTTTTATAAATTGGTTACATCAAATCTCGACCAAAAACCTCTTTCAACCACTTCACTAATAGCTTCTCATAGGGAGGATAAACTTATTGAAATTATGCTCAAACATTCTTTTATCAAAAATCTGACAAGCCCACAGTTCACCAATAGTCTTTCATCGTCACCTCGACCTGGTCTTTTTTTCAGTATGTGTTTTACTGCGAAATCAAAATAAACACCATAAATTTCTGGGGGCAGTGACAACAGTTCCCGTTCGCGATACCGAGGAACGGCATTATTCAAAATGATATCTTCCGTAGGAAGACATTTACTTTCTAGTTTTTTCTGCAAAGATTACCAAGAAAATTACAAATTAAACGAATTTTAAGACTGTGAACAAAATCCATACCAATTTTATTAGACGAGTGAGACCCAATAACGACTATATTTCAATTTTAATTCGATTTTGAACTGTACCAAACAAACTCTAAATAAGGATTCTAGAATGGATAGAGTTCTTGTTAATAATGGACTGAGGACGACTAGAATCCATTAAAAGAGGCGTTGTTAGCTTTTTCCTATATATTTGCCAACTTAATTTATTATTAGCATTATTTTACTTTTATCAACTAAAAAATATTCATGAATTTCGTCAATTTCCTTATTTTTATTCCCTAATACCTACAAATAAAATAAGTCTTCCATTGAGAATTTAACGAATTTTTAAAAAAATTATAAATTTTAATGAATTTCGTGAATTTGAATAGATTTTCAAAAAATTAATTAGAATCTCATTAAAAATGATGAAACTTCAAAAGAATTTGTTATGCATGTTTTTATGCTTGAAATCTATCCAAATATTTTGAAACTCCGTGATTATTGAAAGATAGCCGTTATTATAGAAGGAAAAAAAATATTGTAAGATTTTTTATTTTTTTAATTTCAATATTCCCATTACATTCTAATTGTAATGAAGGTCCCCATATTTTCTCATTTTTAAACTTAGGGTTCGTTCGGTAGGGATTAAAATCAGATTAAAATTGAAAAATTAGTCGTTATTGTTGACTTTTATTAGATGAGCGAGACCCAATAACGGCCATATTTTCAATTTTAATTGGATTTTAATCCATACGGGACCTTATATCCCCAATTGTTGTCATAAAAAATTGGAAACATTGAATGGTTAGATCAAAAATTGGAAACATTGAATATATTTATGATTTTTTAATTATTCGGATAATGTAGAAAATCAATCTGGTTATTTTGGTATCGAATTTGATATTACAATTTTATGAACCATTAGCGGAACCACAAAGTTAGTGTTTCCTAAATTATAATGCATATTTTAAGGCTTATACAAGGATGTTTGGATTCACATCTTGATCCAATTATAGATTTCACAAATGTATTGTATCAAAAACTGTCTTCTTTTCCACTTGGAACACTTCTATTTATGCGGCATCTGTCAAATGAAAGAACTGATATTCTTCAATGATGTTTAAAAATATAATACGTGTCAAAGAACTGATATTCTTCAATACATTTTTTTTATCAAATCCATGTCTGATTTTGGAATTATCATTAAATGCAGAACATGAATTTGACTGAATTCAAAATGCATCAGTTATAGGTTATATTTTTGGAAGTTAGTATACTTGAGATCAATTAATATTGTAATTAGTATTTTTCAAAAACGTTACCATCCCACAGTAAATTGAGAATTTTTTTTTTTTTTTTTTGTATTGGGGCGTATATGAAATTTTCCGATAAGGAAACTATTATAGGCCCGAGTTCACAATTGGTAGCCCAAGAAAATAGAAGAGCCTGGAAACTCACTATGGGCAATTAGAGGTGTTAATGGGCTCGGCTCGTTGCTCTTGACCTATGTATGTTGACCTACATAGCCCATTTTCTCTTATGAGATTATTACGTACACACGGTTATTCCTTGATCCCCTAAATTGAGAGAAATCGGCTGCCTTTGGGGGTCCTCTCTTTGCCTTTGCCTTTGCTTCGTGGCCTGCTCTCTGCTGTCTTCTGTCGCTGTTCGTCGTCGGCAACCTCTGTGTGAGAAGTTTTCTCACTGCTCCTCTTTGCAGCAGCCTCCTGTCCGTCCTTTGTGCGATTCCGTTGGGTGATTTCTTTGTGGGTTGAGCGAGAATCTTGGCTTAATCTTGTGTGGTGTTCTCTCCCCACTTTTGTATCTCTACCAGAAGCTCAAACTTTCAAGCATGGTCAAGAGAAGCAAAAGTAGTGTATTTCCATTCATTTAGTGTACTGAAGTTACTATATTATTTGTATATTTATGTACATGCTTGTGAATTTGATATGACTTTGGGTCTATTTTGCTTGTGCAGAGAGCAAGAGCAAGAGGGTGCCGTTGAAGAAGAAGTACAAGATAATACGGAAGGTAAAGGAGCACCAAAAGAAGAAGGCAAAGGAGGCCAAGAAATCGAGCATAAACAAGAAGCCTAAGGCAGAGAAGGACCCCGGAATCCCCAATGATTGGCCCTTTAAGGAACAGGAACTCAAAGCCCTCGAGGCCCGCCGCCAACGCGCCATCCAGGAACAGGAGGAGAAGAAAGCCGCTCGAAAAGAGAGGGTAAATCAATTTCATCCTAATTTGTTTGGAGTATTTGATGATTCCTTGTTTGTTAATTGTAATAATTAGATGCTGCTGGATTTTGATTTTGGTATTCACCCTATTTAGCGTTGGGGATGATAGGATATGTCAAAGTTGAGGCTTTTTCTGACAAATTATTCTTTTTTCTGTTTTTAAGTTTTAACCCTCCATGTTATAATGTAAGACTATGTAACACTATTTCGTTTAACGTTATTGTTCGTTTATTATAATGCATCTTCCTCAATTTGTATGCGCATGAAGGTTGTTATTATCTGATATAAGTTGGGAATTGTGCTAATTTTACTCCAATTGAGGTCTTGTTTTAGTTAAAAAAAATGCAGATTTGCTCGGGAGTTTCTGTAGGTTGTGATACAGGATTAGAGTTTGGTAATTGCCTCAGAGTCTAACATGAATTCTTTATAAACTATGAATTAGATTTGCCCGACCCTGGGCTTGAAAGCCTGTGATTGTGATTTGCTGCAAGACTCCCACAAGCTCAATGAAATTGGTCCAAGTTAATTGGCCGAAAGTCTTGGTGAACAGTATGCATTAAACTATTAATTTGAATAATTGGATGAAAGAAGAGCTCTTGCTGAATCTTAGTCCTTTCAAGGTCCTAATTAGTTAAAATTGTAACATCAGTGGACTTATCTTTCATATGGTGTAAAGTTGGTGGAGTTCATAAACTTGGGTTATCTGTTGCTTGCAAGCATGCATCTCTGTATTGTACTTGTGTTGCAGCTGAATGCGTTGATTTGAGTTTGTCTTGAAATATTATGATTTCCTACTAGGTAGCTTTGTTGTTGATGCCTTCTATTTGTAATACCCCCTAACTTCATCTGCTTCTTTAGGCTCAAAAGAGAAAGTTGGGGCTATTGGAGGATGAAGAATTGAATGATGAGAGTTCTGTTGGAGAGGGGAAAATCAGTGAGAATAACACTGGATTGGCTAAGAAACAGGGTACGGCAGGAAAACTATAACTTATCTTTTTTTGGTACAGAGAATTTCTCTGGACTTTCTTGGATTTTGTCTATTCTCTTCAATTTTCTAACATACCTAAATTTAATGTAGACCACTCGGAGAGGGCTTTCTATAAGGAGTTGGTCAAAGTCATTGAAGCTTCTGATGTCATTTTGGAGGTGCTTGATGCTCGCGATCCCCTTGGCAGCCGCTGTATTGACATGGAAAACATGGTGATGAAAGCGGGACCTGAAAAACATCTTGTTTTGCTTCTCAATAAAATTGGTAGGAAAATTCTATCTCCTCTTTTCTGAGTTCACGTCAATTTTTTGAAGGCAAATATTTTGATAGCTAAATTGAACCCAATTAAATATTTTTGGAGGAGATTAAATCTTATTAATTTAAGAATAATGTGGGAGTAATTTTTGTTTCGCAATTATGTTTTATTTTGTTCAGAATCTTGTAATCGTCAATTATATTTTGATGCTTTGTTTCTTTTAGACATTCGTTGATGTCATTGGAATTTTAGTTGTGAATCGTCAGCAAAAAAGGGCAACTACCTTAACACTCTTCTTTGCATCTCAGATCTTGTTCCAAGAGAAGCTGCTGAGAAGTGGCTCAAGTATCTTCGAGAGGAATTACCCACAGTTGCTTTTAAGTGCAGTACCCAGGAGCAGAAATCTAACCTTGGGTGGAAATCTGGTCTGAAGGCTGGAAAGACTAAAAAAACTGGAAAAGCTAGCACTATTCTGAAAACAAGTGATTGCCTTGGAGCTGAAACTCTTATAAAATTGTTGAAGAACTATTCAAGAAGCCATGAGGTTCCTTTTTTTTTTTTCTCTCTCCTGTCTTTTCTGCATGTTGCTGATTGATTTTCTGTTTTACGTGGTACCCATTATAATTCTAACTTATGTTGTTTAATTCTATTTACATGGCTGAACTAATTGGATGTTTTGACTGCAGATCAAGAAATCTGTTACTGTAGGGGTTATTGGTCTGCCTAATGTTGGTAAAAGTAGTCTAATTAATAGTCTAAAACGTTCTCATGTTGCCAATGTTGGTGCGACTCCTGGGTTGACAAGATCTATGCAAGAAGTTCAGCTGGATAAACATGTAAAATTGTTGGACTGCCCTGGGGTTGTGATGCTTAAATCTGTGGAGAATGATGCATCTGTTGCTCTTAGAAATTGCAAGAGAATTGAAAAATTAGACGATCCAATTGGTCCAGGTAAATAAAATTGCTGTCTTTACTTGTGATTATCTCTTTACCCATTATAAGATAAACAGCAGTGTGCCCATTTTATGACCTGTGCAGTAAAGGAAATACTCAAACGATGTCCAGAAAGAGTTTTGGTAACATTATACAATGTCCCTAGCTTTGATTCAGTTGATGACTTTCTTCAGAAAGTTGCTACCATCAGGGGCAGGCTCAAAAAGGGTGGTGTTGTAGATATTGATGCTGCTGCTAGGATCGTTTTGCACGACTGGAATACAGGTTTACCTTCCTCACAAATTATCATTGAAAAGCATGTCTGTTTTGGCAATTAGGCTGTGCGTTCTTGGGGGAAAAGAAAAACAAATAAAAAGGGAAAAGTAGACAACCATACATTTTTTTTTATACTCATGTATGCTTCTGCCCCCTAAAATAAGAATGTGTGAAACGGAATGAATTTTGTTATGTATTAATAATAATTGGAAAATAAGACATTACTTACAGCTGAACTTGTGATTTTTAGATTTAAAAATGTAGGTATTTACAATGTTTAAAAAAGCGTAATAGAGTACTGATCCCCCCAAAAAATGTAAAAACATTATTAAAATTCAAAATAAGCTCATAACACATCGTACACAATTTGAACTAATTTAAAACTTGCAAATAAACAAATGAAAAATTGTATAGAGTTACTATTTTACTATTTTTTAACGTTTTGTGGGCAATGGACTATTCTCAAAATGGGTGTATTAGAATTTTTACGTTTTTGGGCATACACGCGCAAAAATCACTTTTCTATCAGCCTTGACGGCCTTAAGGCAGGTTTCAATTGGATTTTTTAAATAAGTCAGGTGGCATACACTTTGATAATGGCCTTAAGGCGGGTTTCAATTGGATTTTGAAAACTACGGGTGTTCAAATAAATGCAAGCATGTCCCCTTACCTGCAGGTAAAATTCCATACTATACTCTGCCTCCCATTAGGAATGAAGGAGAGCCTTCCGAGGAAAAGATTGTCGCCGTACTTGGGAAGGAGTTCAATATAGATGAAGTTTATGGTGGTGAATCTTCATTTATTGGCAGTCTGAAATCTATCAATGATTTCAACCCTGTAGAAGTTCCTTCAAATGGACCTCTCAATTTTGATGAGAAGATGCTTGAGGTTTGTAATCTCTCCACATTGTCACTTCTTCTAAGTGAGGTTTGAAAACCTTAGTTGCTAATAATAATCAAAATGAAAATGGCTTTAATTGAATTCCAAGTTTGCTTGTCATGTTATCTTTTCGTTGAATAATTACTCCTGCTTTATAATGAGAAGATTGCTTACAGGGCAATATTAAAAGTGTTGTGGAAGAAAAAGAAGCTAAAAATGTTGTTTATAATGCTGTTCAGTCTTGTCCAATAACCAAGTATCAAGCATACTCGCGGTGAATTTGAATGAGGTTTTTTACTTTTGATTATACATGGATTGTCATGGGTGGTCTGTCACATGTGCAGGATGATGTATCACTACCAGACTTGAGTCAAAGCAAAGATTCTGGAGATCAAGTCGGCAATGGTGAAGACCAGTCTATGGAATCTGGAGACGAGGATGGAGGGCAGGAAAAGACTGAATCTACCAATAGCAGACAAAACAAGAAGCTATACACTGAGGAAGGCATGCTGAACACCAAGTTGAGAAAGGCAGAGAAAAAAAGACGGAAAAAGGAAAACCAATCATCTGCAATGGAACGTGACATGGACCATGATTACGATTTTAAGGTTGATTATGTCAGGAAGGAGTCTGCGATGGATGTTGGGGATGAGGACGACAAAGCTGATGACACCAATCAAAACAAATTTGAGTTGCCCACTGGTGTTGAATTGGATAAAGATTAACGAAATTGAGGGGAAAGAAGGATACACTGCCAATGGAGAAAATCTGTCATTGCCTTGGTCGAGCCAGAGCAACAGGATTGTATTTATACAATTTTGAAAGTTTTTTGTTTTGCTTCACGAATTTTGAAATTTTACATGATTCAAACGGTTGAGAGAGCTTATGTTAATTATCTGTGAAAGACACTTTCGTACAAGGATATCATCATGAATCAGACCTGTGTTACCTGGTAGGATTCTGAACCACATTCGATTGAGGTTGGGGAAGTTCACAGTTTTCGTAAATTGGTTACATCAAATCTTTCAACCACTTCACTAATGGCTTCTCATAGAGAGGATAAACTTATTTAAATTATACTCAAACATTCTGTTAACATGCTAACCAGATTAAGGTCTTTTATCAGAAATCTGACATGCCCACGGTTCACCAATAGCTTTTATAGAATGGATAAACTTGCTTGTTTAAATTACATCATAGGTATCCACAGAATTACTAATAGCTTTTCATAAAACGTATAAACTTATTTATTTAATTTATATCTTCAATATTAGAAGACCCTTCGGCATTTCTTCATTGGAAAACAATTTTTCGATGTGAAAACACAGAGCCAAGAGGGTTGATCTTTGAATAGGAAAACGAGCAGATTGGTAGCAGGTTTAAAACTTATTTATTCAAAAATCAAGTCATAATTCAGTCTTTAATATTAGTGATAATATTATTAAATTACTCTCTCTACACAACAGATTCGTCTATTCTATCGATATCTATTATTATTAAATCAGGTAGTACGTCCCCAAAATAGTGATCATGCATAAAATAAAACATAATGTGTAAAATCAGAAGCTAAGAACACGCAATAATACCTATAAGAGAAATTAGAAAACCAAAGTCAAATATCTTTAGAATCTAAGGTCATGTTCTCTTTATCGTTTTCAAATCATTTTCTGTTTTTAATTTTTCAAAACAACGAAAATACGTTCTCTATCTTGTTTTCGAAAAAGCATTTTTGAAAAAAAAAAAAAAACAGATAAAACATCGTTTTGTAAAATGTAACCACAAAACACCTTAAAATCACAAAACACGGGAAACGATCTCTCAACTCTCTCCTTGTAAATCGATCTCCTCTTCCAAACTCACAATCAAAAAATGAAAACAGATCGTGGTGGAGGCTCGAAGGATTCTATGCGGGGATCTTCAAATCAAGGGATGTTTGTTCTGGTTTAGGCGAATCGAAGGCTTCTCGACGGACAGTTTGAATCAAGGTTTCGCATCTTCAAATCAAGGTTTTGATTTTTTGCTTGTGATAATCTTTGGTTATTTGCTTGCTATTCCATGTTATAGTTGTTGGGTCCGATTTCGCTTCTGTGTTTTTATTTGTTTGGTGTGAAAATTGAGGCGGGTTGGATAATAAGTCGTAGGGGAAAGGGTAGCTGGTGGGGGAGGTGCAATTGATAGAAGGATTTCTGACCTTCATGAGCAATTGCTGGGCAAGGCTGTGATGTTGCCTGTGTCTTCCTATGTTGAGCTTGAATAGAACAAATGTCTCCCAATGGTCCATTTTTTGAGCAACTATTTAGAGGAGAAATTACATGATAATGTAGAGTTATTCAATTAGAGCAATTCCTCTTGGTGGTTTTGTGGGTTTCCCTGATAATGATCCTAAGAGTGATATTCCTGTTGATGATGAGAATTTACTGAAAATGGACCAAGCCAAAGAGTGAAAATATGACCATATTTATCTGCTAGTTTTCCCAGGGTTATATGTAATAGTTGGGGACCTCTTAATAGATGGAAGTGGCCTATTATGGGCCAACCACCAGCAGCTTCAGTGGGTAACTTTCTCTGATTTATTCTGTTGCTACTGGTTCTAATTTTTGCTATAGAGTAGAAACATAGGCAAAGTGTTATTTCACCGGCCAAGAAAGCTTCAGTTAGTGATGGATACAGTACCATAGATTTGTTTTGAAAACGAAATTCGAACTAGAATGAAGATTATGCCATATAAGTTCATTTTATAGACGAGTGTGCCACCTATGTTCGATTTAGAATTATGGATAAGATTATGATCCTATGAGTGCTCTCATGGAGCAATATCTATTCTCGCCTGGGCAAACTCCATTAATTTGTATCTTTTAGATCATTTTATTAATTCTAGAATACCACATTAGCCTGGGCAAACTTCTTGTGAAACAATAAACTCGAGGCTTGTAGAAAGACATTGGTGGCAGAGAGTGCAATGACAACACTTTAATTGAGACTTCACTAGAATGCACTTCTAACTTTATCCTTACTGTAGTAAATCTCAGATACATTCACCTTAAAGCATCTAATTCTACACATTCTTCTTTTGTTCTACATTAGTTATCACTTGCTCCTCTAATCACCTTGAGCAACTTCTCACAGATTATCATCAAATGTAATATCATTACAACCATTGTGGATTTATGGAAGTGAATGGACATCAGCATCATAAATTGGAGTTTTGTCCCAATAATTGAATATGGCTTTCCAGCTTTTTTCTGAGTAACTACTTTCACAACTTCAAACACTTCACATGCATCTGATGCAGAAACCAAGACATAAGACATAAGATGGTTTTCATATTCCGTTTATAAGGGGTGGAGTGGGGTGAGCACACGGGCATGGAGGAAGTGATTTGGTTTGGGTTGGGTTGTAAATGACGAGTTGATGTATTCTTCTATTGATATATAACTAGGATGATCCCTTGTTGCATTCTGTATAATGTTTTAGTTTATGCAGAACAATAGGTCACTGTTAACATGTTCAGTTTTGATTGTCATTATGCTACATTTTCAATCTTCTTGTCAGGTGTTCTGCAAACAGAAAATACTTGTTTTATCTATTCTGTTTTTTAGTAGCCTCTCTCTCTCTGATTAGTTTTGTGCATAATTTCTTCAATGTTACCTCTTTAGCTTTTATTAGCTATTGTTTGAGAAAATTGAGGTTGTTAAAGTCTTGCGCTAACACTTCTTTTTCTATTAGCTATTGTTCTACGGTTAATTAGTTGATTTTGGAATTTGTTAATTTTTACTATAGTCAATTGTTTTTCAATTGTGCTTCTTGTGAGGTCTAACTAAAAATTGTTCATTTATAGGCAAAGCTTGTTCCTTAGAGCAAAATCTAACTCACACAAGCAAGGTGTAGACTACCTTCAATGCAGTCTTCAATATGGAAGGACCAGCTCTTGATATTGTAACAAGCTGTTCAAGGGGGTTCATGTAGTGGTTGAGAACACTATGGTTGAACATGGTAGAGGATTTTCAAGAGATAGAGGCTGCAAAAGTTCATCTCTTTTTTACCTTCTTATGTTACAAGAATTACCTTCTTATAGAGTTCAATATTCTCTTGATAAATGAGATTTCCTTGTGAATATATTCATGGAGCATTTGTAATAGAGAAGTTCATCTCTTTTTTCTCAGAAAATTGGTTATGCTGTTCTTCAGTCATACCTTTACATTTAGTCCTTGTATCTCATCGGTTAATACATGTTCCTGTGAAGAAAGATGACCATTCATTCAACAAAAGTTAATTAAATAAGCTTTAGATATTTTTCGAATCATTGGAAAAGATATTAGTAGTATGAGAATAATAAAGTATAGGAAGTATTGTGGAAGAAAAATGATCTGAGATATTGCTAATAATATTGTCCATTTTTTTCCAATATTGAGTACCAAATATGCACCAAATGAATAAGACACCAAATGTCTATCAATATGGGTATCTAACCTTGATAAGATTGATTTCAAAATATTTATAACTATGTCAACATGAGATTAGTGTTCCTTTTTTTTGCAACTTGATTAGGTTTGGTTGTAACCTGATGCTAATTAATTCTTGTAACAAGTTATCTACAAGGACAAAAATAAGGATTTGTCAAATTTAATTTAAGTAGTATTTTTTATATCTAGAAAAAATATTTTATTTCAAGATTCACCAATTTTAAAATTTATATGTTATTTAATACTATATTAACATTAAACCATTAAAATTTATTGAATAATCAGATTTTTTTGAATCAAATATTATTAAAAAAATTCTCAAAATTTCAAAGTAAACGTATTTTCCATTTTTATGTTTTCGGAAACAGTTTTTCAAAATGACAAAAAGAACGCATTTTCACAAATTTCAAAACAAACACTCAAAATACAAAATACAAAACGAATTCAAAACTCAAAACACAAAACTGAAATACAAAGAGAACGGCCCCTAAACAATAGCATTGTTAATCAAAAGATCTGACATTATGAAATGAAAAAAAGAAAAGAAAAGAAAAATGAGCTGATCCCAAGGATAACTTCGACAAGGCACTGGCGTGAAACAAAATGGGCATGCGGGATTCGTCAGTAGCCAAGTGATAATGCATTCGGAATGATACGTGTGTGAGCATCACATGAAGGATATTTCTCCTCCGGCAGAAGACCTGTTCAAACAAACACAACATTTGTCCCTAACTTGTCCTGGATTATTACCATTCGTAAGGGAATGACCACTTTCCAGGAAGGTAAACATACTTGTTTTTCCCTAGCCAGTCTAATTCTAAATTCTCCTTTGTAATGGGTCCTTAGCAACCTCAATAGTTTCATCCTCTTGTTGTACAGTGTAAATCTGAATCGACACAGCCATTTGGAATAACCTGCAGCCAGCATTCGACAGATTAGCCTTCATTTGATTGGCAAGATCACGAATTTGTTGTATCTGTTAGAAATATTAGTAGTTGCAATACAGTAAAGTGTAGAAATAAAACTTATCGATTGATCGAGTCTCGTGACAACACAATGTCCTAAAGTGAAATTGCTAGTCGATAACTAATGCGACATCTAACAATATCAATTTTTCTTTCACATCCTTGCGCACCCCATAACCGCTAAAATGCATATTGAAAATATCATATGGCCCGACAACATAATGCCAAGGCAACCAAAAGCTAGGCCCATCACAAGCTAGTCTTTCATCATCACCTCGATAAAATGTGTATAAAATGTCTATTTATTTAATACTCACCATTCATATATTAACTGGGGTTTATCTTGTGATGACACTTTCTAGAGCACTGGATGGATTTACATCAAGATGCAAAATCAAATAACATTTGTATTAAATGGTAAGTTCCCATTATTTTATTGTAAAAATCTACTTTTCATTCGTATGTTAGCTGAAGAATTCTGAACTTTGTGTAAAGATTGATATGTTGGAACTTTTTTTATACTGCAGGTCACATTGTTGTAGATACAGCTTTGCTTTTCAACAACAATTATCATAGTACAATTCTATGTGTCAAACCAATTGCCGTGACATCATGTAAGAGAGCTCAATTTGTTGTTAAAGGTTTTAATTTATCACAGCCCTCCGCATGTTATGTTTATTATTTAATGTGTGATTTTTTTTTTCTTTTTAGCTTGAATACTTACTACTTGCCCTCTAATATTCAGAAATTATTATGACATTTCCATTGGACATTGTGTCAAAACCAATGAAGTGATATATGTAACTGTTAAACATTCGTTTGCTAGGTTACTCCGTTTCTTAGAAGGTAGTTATCAAGAATCTTATAACAAGTCGCTGGAACATGTTGATGGCATTGAGGGATTGTTCAATAATCGAACTTTGCATGTTCTACAGATAAAATTCAGAAACTAGAAGATTGATGAAGATAAAATTAATAAGCCACAGTTGATTAAATCCATTACTTTACAGTAGAGCACAAATGCTCTATTTATACACGAGAGTAATTACATACAATACACATAGCCTACACAAAGCACGCCATTGATGGTATCCCTGAAATCATGGACGCTTAGTATTGCTATGGTGGAAGACGTTGAAGGAGCTGTACTACCATATTCGATTACCTTCAGATTCTGGTAATGTAAGGTCGTGGTTTTCTAGCATTGCGGTTTTATCTTCATCTTTGGTAGGTGCTTCTTTATCCATTAACTTCTTGACTTGTGCAGTTTGGTCCTCAATGTTACCTTTTCTAACAGCCCCCTTCAAGCTGGAGGTGATTTCTACAACTCCAAGCTTGCTTCGTAGATACAGATGTCTTGAATTGAATAATGGTTTAGTTAGAATGTCTGCTACCTGGTCTGCTGTCGGAATATAGTTGATGATAAGTTGTTTGGCCAAAACTCTTTCACGAACAAAGTGCACATCAAGTTCAATGTGCTTGGTTCTAGAATGGTATACCGGATTGGATGCTAAAGCACTTGCTCCTAAATTATCACACCAAATTCTGGGCACTTCTGTCTGAGTGATGCAGAGTTCTTGTAGTAGTGACTGTATCCAAACAATTTCTGCAGTGGTATGAGCTAGAGTTCTATATTCCGCCTCAATGCTAGATCTTGCCACAACTTGCTGCTTCTTAGAACACCAGGAGATTAGATTGCCACCAAGATATACACAGTAACCCACAATCGATTTTCTATCATCTGGGCATGAAGCCCAGTCCGCATCACCATAAGCAACAATGTTAAGATCTTGTGCCTCTTGAATTATCAACCCCATCTCAAGTGTCCCTTTAATGTATCTGAATAGTCGTTTTAGGAGATTCCAATGTGCATCAGTTGGACATTGAAGAAACTGACTGATTCTATTCACTGCAAAGGTAATATCTGGCCCGGTTTGTGTTAGGTATTGGAGAGCTCCCACAACACTTCTGAACTGAGTTGGATTCTCTAGGTTCTGTCCTTTTGTTTTGGCAACTAATTTCCCAGCTGCCATTGGTGTAAGGATAGGTTTTAAGTTATCAAATCCAAATTTCTTTAGTGTGTCAGTAGCATATCTTTTCTGTGACATGTGTAACCTAATCTCATCTCTGAAAAATTCAATCCCCAAGAATTTCTTCAGGCTACCAATATCTTTCAAGGCAAAGGTTGTATTTAACCTTTCAATTAGCTTTTGTATCTTTGTACCACAACTTCCCGTTATTATGATATCATCTACGTAGATTAGTAGATAGATCATAGACTCATGTGTCACCTGGTAGTATACTGAATTATCAGCTTTTGACTGCAGAAAATCCCACTTCAGCAGAGTTTCTTTCAAAGTTTCCTGCCAAGCTCTTGGAGCTTGTTTAAGTCCGTAGAGAGCTTTGTTGGGTTTGCATATAAAGTGTGGTTTATCTTGATCAACAAAGCCTTGAGGCTGTTCCATAAACACTGTCTCTTCTAATTTCCCATTAAGGAAGACATTGTTGATATCAACTAGCCTTACTTCCCAACCTTTTGCAACGGCTAATGTGAGAATAATTTTCAGAGTAGGTGCCTTAGCAACTGAACTAAAGGTCTCATAGTAGTCGATACCTGATGTTTGTAGAAATCATTTTGCCACTAACCTGGATTTATACCTTTGGACTCTTCCATCAGTGTCATGTTTCAACTTATAAACCCACTTGCAGCCAATCACTTTCATTTTGGGATCTGCAGGTACTAGCACCCAGGTATTATTTCTGATCAAAGCTTCATATTCCTCCTTCATCGCCTTGCACCATTTTTCACTCTTCAGAGCTTCATTTACACGGATCGGCTCTATTTCATCGATTGAGCTTGTCACAACATCAGCAAAAATCTTAGGCTTAAAGATTCCTGACTTAGATCTGGTCACCATAGGATGTTTTGTAATTAGTTTCTCTTTTGGCATATCAGGCTCATCCCTCAATTCTCTTTCCAGTTCTGAGAGTTCAGGCTGCTCATCAGCATGTATGTTGCTTGGCTCGATTTCTTGCATTTGCTCAATATCAGTCCCGTTACCAGTTACCATTACTCCTTCATCCTCATTTTCAGCAAGAGGTCCTTGTGCAGGGTCTCTATAAAGTGTATTATATCAGTAGGTTCTGGAAAATTTTTGTGAGGGCTTGACTCAGTTGTGTTTGTAGATAGTTTGTGAGATGCTAGTTCAAAAGGTAGATGATGATGAGTAGTAGGAAGAAATTTGTCTTGGGATATTTTGTTAAGGAAACCCTTTTGAAATGGAAATGAATTTTCATCAAAGATAACATGCCTTGAGACAAAAATTCTACCACTATGACTTAAACACTTGAATCCTTTGTGAGATATAATGGGTCCTAAATAAACACATCTCTGAGAATGGAAATCAAATTTGTGCTTTTGGTATGGTCTTAAACATGGATAACAGGAGCATCCAAAGACTCTGAATAGCTGATGGTCAATGGTGTATTTGAATAGACACTCATGTGGTGATTTATGTTGGAGAGTTGGACTAGGCATCCTATTGATCAGGTATATTGCAGTTAAGAAGGCTTCCCACCAATAATAGAGAGGTATATGTGCTTGGGATAAGAGAGTTAAACCAGTCTAGTTACATGTCTATGTTTTCTCTCGGGCCTACCATTTTGTACTAATGTATGTGGGCAAGAGTATCTTAGTTCGATCCCAGATTCAGCATCCATCTTACCTAGACTTTTATATTCTCCCCCCCATGTCTGATTGAATGGTTTTAATCTTTCTTTAGAATTGATTTTCAACAAGTCTCTTAAAAAGTGTAAAATAGTGAAGAACTTCAGATTTGTACTTTAAGGGATAAATCCAGGTATACCTAGTATAATCATCTACAAATAAGACATAGTATTTAAAGCCTGAGGTAGAATTAATGGGGGCTGGTCCCCAAACGTCTGTGTGAATCAGATCAAATGGCATTTTAGCAAGAAATGATGATAGTTTGAATGGTAAGGCATGCGATCTTCCACAGAATGGAATTTTTTTATTACTGATAGACTCAAATTTATTACAAGATTTCAGAAAACGAAGTAACACAGAGATAGGTGGATGTCCTAATCTTCTGGGCCAGGTTTCAATTTGTAACTCTAAGTTATTATCTCTAATAGATTTAGCAGGTTCAGATAGGCTTGTGTTGAAGATAAGCTGAGATTTGTTTGGACGATGATTGACAGACTTAAGTTTTTGGAATTCTTTTGCCATGATCAGGTAGGTTCAGCTGATATAATCCTCCTTTAAGCTTCCCCTGCACCAGAGCCTTCTTGGTTGATAGATCCTTCACAACACAATTGTTAGGATAAAACTCAACTGAGACATTATTATCAGAGGTTAATTTGGAAACACACGTGCAGAAGTTTTTTTTAAGATAAGTGCCTTCTTAGTTTCAATATCAAACATTTTTGAGCCAATATGAGAAATTTGCAAAGTAGTACCATTACCCACAACCATTTTTTCTTTACCTCATATTCTTTTGCATCAGCAACATTTTCTTTATCAGTAGTGACATGGTGGCTGGCTCCAGAGTCAGCATACCATGCTTGATCCTCAGCTGAACTTGAGTTAGCAATGTAGGCAGATGGATGAGAGCTGGAGATCTGATCACCAGGCCTTTTTCCCATGTATTTCTCATCAAACCGATTGTAGCACCACGCAGCAGTGTGATTACTCAGGCAACAGATTTGACATGGATTTCTGGTTTCGTTTGATCTTCCAAACTTGCCTCTCCCCCTTGCTCTCCCTCTGAAATTTTGGCTCATAATGGCTATGTTTCCTCTCCCATTATAAGGATTTCCATTACTTCGATTCCCTTGAGTAAGATTAATTGAGCCAAAGCTAGTTCTGATTTGATTAAGATACTCGAGTCTGCTTTCAAAGGTCATAAGTATAGAGGATAACTCATGCCAAGAAATGTGTTCCTTGCTGTTGACTTGCACAACAATTGGAGCGTACTCCTCATCAAGTCCAGCTAAGACTTGAGTTACTAAATCAGTATGCTCAATCTTCTTTCCAACAATTTCTATATTATCAGCAAGTTGTTTGACAATGCTGAGATAGTGATCCATAGACATGGATCCTTTCCTCATTCTTTGTAATTCAGAGGTAAGAAAAGTTACTCTGGACCTGTTGAGAATCCATTAGTTTTCATTTATGGCTTTCCAAAGCTCACTTGAGCTATTACATCCCATCACTCGCATTACGATTTCAGAGGTCATTGAGGAATACAACCACTCCATTAGTAGTTGGTCAATGGACAACCACCTAGAATACTCAGGGTTAGGGGATGACCTAACCATACTACCAGTCTCAGTTGTGATTTGAGTATCAATAGTCTGGTAGGGAATTTCATTGGTACCCAGCAAGTATCCTTCCAGGCCATGGCCCCTTACAATTGGCATTATAACATTTTTCCAAAGGAGAAAGTTATCTCTGTCTAGCTTCACCGAAGCTACTTGTGTCAAATTCATCCCAAATGGGGTAAAATTGCTCCCAGGAGCTGGGACTTGAGTAGCTGAGCTGAGATTTGTGGAATCTGGATTTGTGGAGCTAGAATCTGAGGTTGGGGATAATATATTTGCCATGGATTTAGCTCTGATACCAAGATAAAATTCAGAAACTAGAAGATTGATGAAGATAAAATTAATAAGCCACAGTTGATTAAATCCCTTACTTTACATTAGAGCACAAATGTTCTATTTATACACGAGAGTAATTACATACAATACACACATCCTACACAAAGCACGCCATTGATGGTATCCTTGAAATCATGGATGGTTAGTATTGCTATGGTGGAGGACGTTGAAGGAGCTGTACTACCATATTCGATTACCTTCAGATTCTGGTAATGTAAGGTCGTGGTTTTCTAGCATTATGGTTTTATCTTCATCTTTGGTAGGTGCTTCTTTATCCCTTAACTTCTTGACTTGTGTAGTTTGGTCCTCAATGTTACCTTTTCTAACATCTACTTCTGCAGTTACTGGGAGAGGCTTCATCAATGTTATGATTTTTTTAGTGTGTATGTCATTTTTCATATTTACTGCATGCATCAGTTTGTGCATCCTCACTTATATGTCGCCTTTGAAATTTACTTGCTTGCTAACCTTGGTATTCTATTTGAAATTATTCAAGTTGAAGATCATGGTCTCACCAGCGGCTTCTTTCCATTCATAGTTGTTGAGGACGATGTTTGCATTGAGATCTATACGCTTGAGAGTAAAATAGAATTGGATGTGACATATTCATTCCTCAGATGCACTGAGAAGTTAGAAACACACAATCAAGCCATGAATTTCATCCATGAAATGGGATGGCTTCTTCTAATAAATAGTTTAAAATCTAGGTTGGGGCACTTGGATCCCAACTCAGACTGTTTTCATTTTAAATAGTTCAAGTACCTCGTGAAACTTTGTATTGATCATGATTCATGTGTCGTTGTAAATAAACTCTTGGACGTTCTTTTTAGTAGAGTAGTGGGTGCAGGAGAGCAGCCTTTTTCCTTTACCGAGCGGGCGAACTTATTGACAAAACAGAAGTAAAAATAATTATAGTTTATTGTTATTGTTATGGCATGTTTCGTCAAGGGCAACATATTTATTCTTTACCTTGTACACCCACTTGACTCCAATTGCTCTTTTTCCTTTAAGAAGAGTTGTCAGCTCCCACGTATCGTTATTCTCAATAGCCTTAATGTCTTCATATATGTCATCTCTCCATCTTTTATTTTGTGATGTTTCTTCATACCCTATTGGCTCACAATCGGCAAAGAGACAAAAAAGTGTGAGATCATCTTGATTCTCTGTTACCTCATATATCTCTTGTAGGCTATTCATCTGTGGTGTCCTTTCATTTGAGCTTTCTCTTTGTGAAGAAGCCGGTGAAGCATCTCCATGAGCATGTGATGGAGGTGGACGGGTAGGTTCTTGCTGATCTTCATTCTCTTGTTTTTCATTTAGGAAACTGTATTAACTTGTATATAAATTTAGACCTATATTCCCAGAAATCGGTATCCATGATTATAGAAGTTTATTCATCTACCACATGTTCTCTAAACAAGTCTTAAGATCTCATTTTTCATAACCAATTCCTCAAGAATGCCTTTTGGAGGCTTATACGATGTATATCTAAATGTATAAACAAAAACACGGTTAATTTTGACTGAATTAAAATTCAATACTACTTTCAGCATGATACATCAATATATGGGGATGAATATAGTGATTTTTTAAAAAAAATTGAAATTGTATTAGCCATTAGGGATGGATTTTGAGTGTGATGAATATATAAAATATGTGTGGACCTATAGTATTTAAATGAATGAATTTAATAAGAACAATATTGGAATGTGACATGGATAAAAATACTAATTTTTAAAAAATAATATTTTAATAGGGATATATATATATCAGTCGTGGATGTAAATAATGTTTCCTTTTTTGAGTTTTTTTAAATCCACAAGTTATTGAGTATAATTAGATTTTAAAGGATTTCATTGGATGAATACACCTAAATTTAAAATGACTTTTAAAATCCATTAATATCTTAGTTGAGGGAACTTCTGTACATCAGCGTGTAATGCGTGGAACCCCCAGACGACATGCTACGTAGGTTGGTTGGGGGCCACATATGGGTCCATGTCTAGCGAGGCATAACAAGAAATTTTTGCAATCCAGTTGAATTGAGATTCGTAAAACACTTTGATGTTGAGGCGAAATACCAGCGGTTTGAAGATTAGAGCCCAACAAAGTGTGAGTTTTCAATGGGATATGAGTTGTTGAACATAGTGATGGTGATTGTGGGGATGATTCATTTTCAAAAACTCATTTTTTCCCAATCTCATTATCTATTGCGCATTCTTTCATAAAATAATTTTATGGTTAAATCTAACACATTTCCATACGTTTTAACAATGCATCTTTACAAAATCACTATTACAAAATCTATTTATTCCAAAAATCACCTTTTACAATAAATTTGGGTAATGGGTTTTCCAAGATTCAGATTTCAGATGTGTTGGACATGACATGTAGTTGGAATTGAAGTGAAAATAAATATATATTTTTTCTCGTATATTCCATTCCTAAAACACCATTCTCAGTTCACTTTTGACTCCTTTCATTTTACAATGTTCTTATTCACTTCTACTCCAGTACTCCTATCGATTCTCTTCTCAGTCCACTAGCATCCTCCCCAATTTTCTTTACATTCACGAATAATGATTTCATAACAATTACTAGCAAATGAAGTGAAGGATCGGGGAGGGTTATGGACTCCAGAAGGCAATGAAGCACAATAAACAGCAAGGAGAGAGAACGAACTACACAAGTAAATGAGACCAAAAATCCCAATTGTCTTTGTACCGTTACAAATGTTATCCGATTGTCATTGAACATTAAAAATTCTATGAATAGTACGTTGTACACTTTCATTTTTTTTTATTTGTTTCTTGAAACGTTTTAAAATGTTTATTAATTGCAATTTGGAGAACCGTTAAAGTTCAATGTCAATTAGGAATATATTAGGAGAGTTAAACTGGCGTGTTTAATTCCAAATATCCGAACAGATGAAAATTAAAAATATTGGAATTATTATTATAAAAAAAATATTAATTCAATGTAAATTACGATTATTGAAACTCCTGTGTTTGGTAGGCAGTTGATTGCATCTGAAACTATTAGGTATATTAGGTGACCACCACGTTAGTTTAGCTATTATAATCAATATTAGCTTTACTCTCAACTATTAATTTGCAATTTATTTATTTATTTTTAAGTAGGTTCTTGGATAAACCATATATGATTTTAGATTTTTTTTTAAAAAAAATTATTAAATATTATCCAATCATCTATACTAAGGTCCCGTTCAGTATGGATTAAAATTGAAAATATGACCGTTATTGAGTTCCACTCGTCTAATAAAAGTCAACAATAATGGCTAATTTTTCAATTTTAATCTGATTTTAATCCCTACCGAATGTGCCCTAAATATATCATTAATCTCCCGATCAAATTCATTTTAAGTATATAAAAAATTATTCAAGTTTATTGTATCAAATACTGATGTGATTTTTTTAATAATAAGGTGACGGTGGGATTTTGAACATACAAGTTTCGCATGTTATTGAATCATGAATTTCGTAATTAAGAAATTAAGAAAATATATGCATTGTACATTAATAAGGATGCGTTGCTCAATTTGATTTCAGTTGTAACAGAATTAATGAAGGTTGGCTTAATGATACATGCAATTAAAATATAGGGATGAAATTGAGACAAAGTGAGAATGCTGAGGATCCATAGTGTAATTAACCCTAAAAATAAATCGAATGAAGCAGTGGCATATTTGTTATTTCGGTAGTTCACCAGGGCAGTTTAACAACTAACAGTCTTAACACCTAAGAAAATCAAACTCCCATCTTTCTTTTAATATTGCGTTTCGTATGAATCCACTTCCCATTGGGCTTTTTATTCTGTCTTGTACGACTATTTTCTCTCTCTAGATTTTAGAACGCTGCATCGAGCCCTAGGGTTTTCTTAGAGGGAGAAAAATCAAAATCGGTGTATAAAAATGGGGCAGCAGTCGTTGATCTACAGTTTCGTGGCGCGTGGAACGGTAACCCTAGCGGAGTACACCGAGTTCACGGGGAATTTCATCAGCATAGCCTCTCAGTGCCTCCAGAAACTACCTGCGACTAACAACAGGTTCACCTACAACTGCGATGGTCACACCTTTAACTATCTCGTGGAAGATGGATTCAGTAAGAGCGGCGTCCCGATCTATTTTTTAATCGATTGATTTCTCGTACGAGATTGTTAATTTATGTGTTTGATAATAGTATATAGTTGTTTGATGTCAAATTGTGTGATTATTAGTTGTCAGTTTTGTTTATGATTCGATTATAAGCTTAGATCTTTAACTCATTTTAAATGTATTTGTTAGTTAGTTTTTATATTAAATGTTTACTATTTTGGATCATTTTTGAAATTTTAGTAACGTTTTGTTTGATTTGATTAATCCTTTTTGTAATGTGTGAAAGGATCTAAGTCTTGGAAATGACACGAGATCAGTAACTATCAATTCAAAAAAAAAAAAACGAACATTATTGGTTTCGTATTTGATATTTAAAATGGTAAAAAAATTAGTGAGAAAATAACCTTATTTTACATTTATATGTTATCTGGCTATTTATATTATACTTTTTGGATCAGTTTTGAAATCGTAATAGTTATATATGAATTTTCAGTGGAGAAACTAGGCATCATTGTATTATCTGAATTGGGTCTGAGTTTTCTGAACGTGTAATCACTTCAATAATGTCTTTGTTAAATCAGCATGACCTTTACAAAAATCCTAAGTGATGAAGCAGATCCCTCACCCCTCACTTGTTAATGTGAATTTTTATTTTGCTTAAGGTGCATTATGGTTTGGATGAGATTTGTTTTGGGTCGTAATCAATGTTGATTGATGAATGATGATATCTTCTGCCCTATCCTTGTAGCTGGTGTTTTACCTGTATAGAAATGTTTTGTTTCTGGAGTTATTTGTTGTTGTTTTAGCAGCATGATCAGGAGGACCTTGAGAATTTGCTTGGTCTCTTGCTGTTTATTCCATGTTTCCTAGTTAATAATATAGCTTGCTGCAAGTTTCACGAGCTTTACAGTTCTGTCTTTAAGCCATTACAACCTTGTAAATATTTTTCCTCAGAATGTATATTGCAGAGCGCTGCTGCTTTAAATCCTAGATGCAATTATGTGACAGTTCAATTAATTCCATAATCATCTAAACTATGTTCTTACACTTTGCCCTAATTTATGCTTCTAATTTCTCTACCTGTTTAGAATGACTGGCTTCTTATCTCCATTCATATCTTTTTTGTGGTCCTTGAAGCAATGTAGATGTTCTTCTTATTGCTACTGGACCCTAATCAGTGGTTTTCTTAGTTTACAAAATTTGGAAATGTCGTATTGTCATTCAAATTGGCATTGCACAAAAAAGGTCATTGCATGGCCGGTGTATGGACTTTGAATTTGTTTTACTTTAAGGTTAAAGCCTTTCTTTGGAACACTTAAATGACTAAAACTGCTGCATAAATGTTTTAATGAATCGTCCTTTTGTTCTCATCCAACAAATATCCATATTGAGGGCGCAAACAGCTATGTTCACTAGCATAAAATGCATAAATTGATTAAATATTGCTTAGTTTTGATACACCATTATATGCATAGAATGCTACAGCATATGCCTCCAACTGATATACAATACGTGGACTCTATCTTGCTTCCAAGTTCTATTATTTACTTTTTCTTATTTCATTCAGGTGGACTGACTTTTTTTTTAAAAAATTTTAATGATAGCATATTGTGTTGTTGCTGTTGAATCTTCTGGAAGACAGATTCCTATGGCATTCCTTGAGCGTATTAAGGAGGATTTTACCAAAAAATATAGTGGAGGAAAGGCTGCTACAGCTGTTGCCAACAGCCTGAATAAGGAGTTTGGGTATTTTTCTCTATTACTTCTTGTAGTATAGTTGGTTCTATTTTATCGATCATTTATCTATTTGAAAACTGCTTTTCCTTGGCACAATGACAACGACTTAGGCCCAAATTGAAGGAGCAAATGCAGTACTGTGTAGATCATCCAGAAGAGATCAGCAAGCTTGCAAAGGTGAAAGCTCAGGTTTCAGAAGTCAAAGGAGTGATGATGGAAAACATTGAGAAGGTATGGCCATTTTTTGGCATTCCTTTAGTTACTTGCTCAAGTTTCTATATCCCAGCTGTATATGGGGTTGATTGAGAATCTAATTCTTGGTGCTTGGGGTCCAATATTTTGTCACTGCAGGTTCTTGACCGTGGTGAGAAAATTGAACTTCTGGTGGACAAAACCGAGAATCTTCGCTCACAGGTATGTGAAGTGCCTGTCCATTCTTCAATTCTTTGGTGTTGGATTCTAAAATGTGCATCTCTTTCTTTTGTGGATGCTAGGTATACCCTCCTTGACTAATGACTACGATTGTTCTAGTTGAAATTACATAGAAGAGATCTTAACCATTGTAGAAACTTTTAAGATTATTGGAATCAATGCAACTCAATAATGTGTTGATTTTTGTTTTTTTTCATGTTAGCCCCAACTTTATATTCTTAACTGTTTTTTTCTCGTCCTCCACAGAAATATCAATGTATGCATATGATATCGAAATGTTGATCTTCTTTGAACCAGGCACAAGATTTCAGGACGCAAGGAACCCAGATGAGAAGAAAGATGTGGTTGCAGAACATGAAGATAAAGTTGATTGTCCTTGGTATCATCATTGCCTTGATCCTTATCATAGTTTTGTCTGTCTGTGGTGGATTCAATTGTGGCAAGCACTAGTATGCGAAACTCCCACTATGCTTCATTGATGGACATCCGAGTTTTTTCCTACTGAATAGCTTGTTTGTTTACCTAAATATTTGGCGATGCCTCTGCTATATAGTCTGTATTTTGTGAGACTTGCTTGTATAGTTTTGTATGACTGGATCGGATCCTCTGAATATGGTTAGTGAAAGAGTCAGATTGTTGCAAAGAACTAAGAAATGCTATAAACAAGTCGGGTTTTGGGTTTTTTTTACTGATACATGGCATTGTGCTCTGGAAAAATATATAGTATCGTATATTCCAGGTGGATTTTTATTGTTAAAGATTACTTTTATTGCCAAGTTGATAGAGACCCTCTTGAATCAACTCTTTAGTAATATCTCAGTATTTTCAAATGGAACTGGATGAGCTGATACAGTTATATCAAGAATTACTCTACATATTGCTCATGATAAACTGATGGTGGATATGATAACCCCATATTTTTGTTCTGTTTTTGAAAATTTTGAAAATAATTTTAAATTATAAAATAAAAAAATATTTCTTTAAAGATTTTCCAATTTAAAAGTAATTCTTTCGATTTGTCCCAGTTTTTTAACATTTTCATCACGACTAGGGGCCTCTATGAAAACGTTTTTCATGACAGTTAGAAATGTTTGTTATATGTTCCTTTAATTTTCCATGACCCAGTCGTGCAATGAAGTTAACGAGCCAATTGGTCTCGACTGCGAAATCTCTTCAAAATCGGAAGCCTTCTAGATTGGGCTGGTGTCAATTCATTCAAGGCCCGTTCAACCGTCTCGACAAAATCATCTTCCAGCTCCAAGACGGCAAGATTCAACAGTAATGGCCGTGGCTGCGCGGATTCCAATTCCTTGGCCCGATTTCTCTACGAGTCATCAGAACCCGGAAGATTGTAGTGTAATACATGTTGAAGAACCAAATGTTCTTCCTGATATCGGGCCAGTGTAACGAGGCAATAGCTTAGATTCAAGGCCTTGTTAGCATCCGGGTCAATCATTTGGGCTTTATTGTATACAACTTCTGCTGCTTTATAATTGGATATCTGAATGTAAGCCCAGCCCAAATTCCCTTGAATCACCCTAAATGATCGTGGGTGGAACTGGTACTCACTTATCATGCCAGATTTTAACGCTCGCTCCCATTACCTATCCTCCATCTAACACCAAGTTCAGTGACGGAACGAGGCTATAAAAGATGGTTTACTTTTGCTTCCAAAAAAGAGCAATGAGGTTCCAAACCTTAAGGATTTTGTGAAGCAAAGAATTAAAACAAGTAAGAATGCGCCGTTTAGCTAACATGGTCGGATTTAGCACCTGATTAATGGCAGAAAAAATCATGGCTACTCGTTTCAATTTTCCACAGCTGGTCCAATGTATGTGAAGCTTGTTGAGTTTCGAACCCTTAACCTGTCTATTAATTGTGCTTCCAACAATTCTAGTTAAAGTTGTGTTACTGGATTGACACTTTTACTAATTGGAATGGATGGCTCGATGCTTGACACGTGGAATCTCTCTCTCCATTGGATGTGATTCTAGAGTCTTCGACTCTTTATCCCTTTGGTGGACGCCTCTTCGAGATCATTCACTCACCTGTCCTTTGGTATGTTAAAGAGGGAATATCTTCTTCCTTCTAGGGTTTACTTCTCTGAGTGATTAAACCGTGTAAAGTGTATATCCTCTGGATTTACTTCTGATTGTTGTAAGGTGAGGATTCTTGAGTGATTTGAGTGCCGAATCTTTTGTGATTCGAGCAGTGAATGAAGGTTTAGGCAGAACTTTGTGATCTGGTCTATTTTGTGTCTTGAGGGCATTCGATCCAAAAGCTTGTGTAAAGATAAGTCTCAGTGGCTTTACTTTTGTGTTCTTGAACAGATATTGTAACTGATTATTGCCATATTTTTGGCTATATAGTGCAACCGAGCAATATCCATTATTTGGATGCTCAACGGGGGACGTAGGCGTTAGATCCAGTCGCCGAACCTCCGGGGCTTAGGCCAAAACATATCTTATGTTCAAATCTTTTACTTTCTGCTTTGTTATTTACACTTTGATATCTATTCTCTGAAATCTTGTGTTTAATATCGTGTGTTTCTGGACCTTTCAAAGCTTCTTCAGCTCGAGCCGATTTAAATATGGATTAACTCTCAATATAACATTTAAAGCATGACGAGTAGGTGTCTACACCAATTAATTAAGTTCACATTGAAATAGGACTGACACAAGGAAAGTATTTGCTTTCCGTTGGTTATTAGTGGCATCCTTTTCGGATCAAAACCCGCCTTTCAAATTGAGGGCTTGTTCGGTATAAATTTTAATCCAATTAAAATTGAAAATATAGCCGTTATTGTGTTTCACTCGTCTAATAAAAATTAACAATAACGGCTAATTTTTTAATTTTAATCCGATTTTAATCTCTATCAAACACGCTCTAAGTTTCAAATTAGTTGTTGATAATATTAGACGGGATTATCTTAACGATATTCTTGAAGTTTCTTGCTTGATGGAAATTTGAAATTTATTGCCATGAGAACGTGCAGTCTTTGTGGGCTTTCCATTGAAGGCCTCTCCTAAATATATCATTTTAAGCTTAAGCTTTAGCGGCATAATTTGTTCATCAACTTCTCCACATTTCTGCAATATCAAAAGTTCAGGTTACTTCCATAAACATACAAGTAAGACATAGGACATGTTTGGTGCACACGATAAGAGACAAAAATCTATTTACATTTTTCTCGTGTATAATTTTATTTAGTCATGTTCAGTTTAATGTATCAAATATATTTATCGTTCATAATTTTTTTTCTCAAAAAATTAAGAAAAAAATCTACTTAAGTATCTCTCGAACATGTCAATAATCATAAATTCTTTTTTCACAAAATTAAAAGAGAGACACGTATACCTTGTATAAGTCAATGAGAACATTATCAAGTGATTCTTAGGCATGTTTGCGGCAAGACGCTAAATGATTTGACAGCTTCAATGGCATCTTCAGTTCTATCCAATTGCTTCATAACCACAGCCATGTCCTTTAGGGGCACTCTCCACTCTATCTCCTGCATTTATAACCAAATTATAGCGGACTCCAAATCCTTCTGAACTAGTTGAATCCCCAAGATATTGAACAAGAAACATAAATTTTAGTACGAGGTAACGCAATAAAAAGTCAAAACTCGAGGTTTTATTTGTGAAATTAAGATAATGAGAAGATTAGGGGGATTCACTTTTTTTATTTTTTATTTTTTATTTTTATAGTTCACAAAGGAGACACAAAAGAAGAAACAAAATAGGGAAAATTGCAGCAACGATCCCTAACTTTTTCAATTTTTGCAGACTTTATACTAACCTTTATTTTGTACTAGTGAATGTCTCTAACCTTCCATAAATATGCATCTAAAGTCCAAATGAATGTGACCACGAAAATTAGATTTTGAATAAATTGAAATGGTAAAACGGTAAGTTTAAGATTACCACATTAAATAAATAAACAAAAAAATCAAAGAAATAACCCCCCACAACTGAAAATCAGCCACCAACATCCGTAGACACCACCATCGGTTATATTTTTCCCCCAACAACCCCCAAACCGCTGGACCCACGCATCACTAGAAAGCCATCATTCCCCTCTACATATCCCACCCAACCACCAAATGTCACCGGAATAACCACCAGAAACCCCCAACTAGCGAACTCAAAAACCGCTAACAACTCCTTCTCCGATCACACCCATCAGCGGAGTATCACCGATCGACTTCCACAATCTATACGTCTAATTTGATGATGGTATTTTAACAAAAAGGGGGGACAAACAATCGATACAGCTTCTCGGATTTCGAATCCCGATCTCGCGTTGCTCCAGTTTTTCCATTCACAAACTCGCTTAGGAGAAATCCAATTCTGGTTTTGATTTGGTTGGGGTGGGATTTGATTTCTTTTGATAGAGATAAAATTAGTGATTTTTCTTGGTTTGATTTTTGAGTGTGGGGTTGGTTTTCTTGGTTTGATTTTCGAATGTGCAGTAAGCTGGAAGGTAGCAACGATTTCATTAATTATCATTTGAGCTTATCTCCATTAAACAGTTTCATTTCACATCATCAAATTGATAAATATACATTAAGTTCCTTGACTAAAATGTCATTTAGACACAACTCTAATACATTAGATTCAACCATTGTAGACCTCCCATAAATTCAAGCCTCACAACTCTAGCACAACAACTGTCCGACATAACAATAGAAAAAAGCATTAGTCTTTGCTCGTATGTGTATGTATTTGTCTGTGAGCATATACATATATATGCGAGAAAGAGTGGGCTCAGGTCTTATGTTCACGAAAACATGTTTCGGATTTAAATCACCGCAAGTGCACGGTTCGTTGACAAGTAATAAAGTGGAAATCCTAGAATTTCGAGTATCGTTCCCACGAGGATTGATTTAACGTGATTATTATTATCTCGACCTTAACCGAATCTATTAAACTCAAGATGATTGTTTTTGTGATTTTTTAAGAAGCTATGACTACTACGTAAATCAAACTAAAATGATGAGTTAAATGCAAAAATATGTCGAATGCAAAAGGTTGATGAAAAAGCGTACTAGTTAACTCCTATTTCACAATTGACGACACGATGAATTGGTTGAAAAATCAATGTTTCTAACTTATTCAATAATCTCTTTCGAGTAGAATTGAACATATTCTAGCATACCATTTAACTATATTTCTATGACAAATGCAATATACAAGAATGCATGACGTTTTGTACACACTTAGAGATTCACATAAAGTATAGCGGTATATTTCTATCTCCTATCAGATCTTACGATGATTTATACCTTGTAGAATCTATTTCACTTCTTTCGAATGCATAAAATAAATCACTCAAACTCATACAACTATTGTACATATAATTGTAGAGACAAGAAAGTGTATATAAATCATTCAACATCCATCAAACGTGTTTAAATATCAAATTGAAAAATAGAAATTAAAAGTTCACAATACGAGGTTCATCGTTCACCTAGTACATAAAAACCTAGCCTAGCATAGATAAATTAAAATAACAAAGAAAATATTTAGGAGAAGATATCACCCAATTCTTGAATGTAAAGCTTGAAATCTTCGATCTTGGAGTGAAATTCTTCGTCCTTGCCTTCGTTCTCACTCCAAAAAGGTTGTTTCTCTATCTAGGAAGGCATAACCCTAGTTTCTGGACATATTTTAGCTTTTATAGTTGCCCTAGAATCATTACCATACAAGTTGGAGTCGGATAAGGAAATCAGAAAATTCGCGTCGATTTTCTTCCTTGCGGCTGCAAGGACAAATTCCTTGCACCCGCAAGGAACAACTTTTTTTCCCTGCATCCTTGCTTGCGGCCGCATGGAAGATTACACCTTGCGGCCGCGAGGTATAAACAACTATCACATATCTTCATTTTGGTCCTCCAACTTCATTCTTCTCTTGTCTTGACCTCTTTTATTCATTCTTTTCCTCCAATCATCCCATACATTCCTCAATGTATGACTAAGCTCATATCCGCTCTTGAGTTGGCCTCGGGTCATCTTTTGATTATTTGCATTTTTGGTCCCTGAACTTTTATTTTCCTTCGTTTTGGCCCATTTTCTCTACTTTTCCTCTAATTTCCACCATAATCTTCATTGTTGCCCTACAAACACAATTCACACAAATTAAGCTCTATTCAGAATGTTTATCGATGACTATTCATGTTTGTGAACCAAAATAAACGTATAAAAAATGCCTTTATCAACTCCCCCAAACTTGCTTCATTGTTTGTCCTCAAACAAATTCATGACTTACTTCCAAATAGCACATGGTTCAACAACTTTGCTGTGTCTCATGATTGGAACTTAGTAAGAGCACATGAACAATTACAGCCATGAATAATCAAATTAATCTCCAAATGTTATATGCAAAACTCGAAGTGTGTGTGTGAATTCATACCAACATGTTAGGATCATGTTTGACTCATACCCGACCCAATGTAGTCATTGTTTTTTTCTTCTCATCGCTTACACACATCCCCAAACTTATTATTTCCACTCAATTATCCCGAGGTGTGTTCTAATGTTAAGCATATCCACATTTATTCCTTCCCCTCTCTTAGCTTAGATAGATCTTACCATTGCAAGTTCACACTTCAATAAGTAAGGACTCTCCTATTTTTTTCTGATTTTTTCAACCTTGTAGATTAAACTGAGTTAGTTGCCTCGCGTTAGAGATATAGTTTTGTCAACCGAGTGTCTGGGGCTAATCAATGCATTTCATACACAAGAGTATGTATATAATTTATCAATAGATAGATACCATTTTTCTCTTTTCTTTTATATAACATCTTTCCTTTGCTTTCTATATAACCCCTGTAGCGAGCTTTAGGCCGATGACTCCCAAGTCAGATGATCATAGGGCACCAAGTTTTAAACCCTTATAGGCTTAATCACTCGAGTTATATAGGCTCGAACAAATGTCGTTGTTTACTCAATGATTGGCGCAATACCCCTTATTTTTTAGACACTCAATTTCAAAAACTACAACCTAACTTGAAACTTTCACTTCGTTTTCATTTCATTGGTTTAAGACAATCCACACATAACATCATGCATGGAACCCCTACTCGTCTCAATGTTCCCTTGCAACAGTTCAATCATATCTAAACTCTTCTAAAAAATTGGTCATAGTTTAGCACAAAAGAGGATTTTTGGGTATAATTTCTATGGTCAACTATCTCTAAGCAATTAATCAAATCAGTAGCCCAGTATGCAAGCATGAGTGTCGTGCGCAAAATAAATCAAGTTTCACATTAACATGTATCGATCAAGCTAATAATGCACGATTTTCATCATTCATGACCCGTGCATAGTCCAATATCTAACATCATAGTCAGGGGAGTTGTTAAACCTACACAAGCACACAAAATTGTAAACTACTTCAGAATAACTCAACGACAAATGGATAACTCTTTTTTTTTCATACAATCACACAAACGTATATAAAACATTGTCCCACCCTCAAACGTATATAGAACATTGTCCTCAATATTTAAAGAATAATAGAATGCAAACTTAGCAGTGCATAAAATTAAGGACAAATTCACAGAAGATAGAGAACAAAAGGTGAGGAATACTCCCCTGATTGATGGAGATGCGAAGGTGAAGATGGTGGAAGAAAAAAGAAGTATGGATTATGCATAGGCTCTTTGATTACCTGTAGAGACGATGAAAAAGTAATCTCATTAAAAATTATAAAAAAAAGTGAAAAAGATATTCATAATCTAATGTATAAAGCGAAATAAATAAAAGGGAATAATTGTTGGGTTGCCTCTCAATCAGCGCTTGTTTATAGTCGATAGCTCGACTGTACTGTGGTGGTCTGTTAGGGTACGTCGAACATAGCTTTGGAGGTCCTGATTAGCTTCTTCAATGACATTTTATTTCTTACTGCAGCGTTCCTCCAAACTCCAGCCTTAACGTTGTCCGTGTCATCTGATTTTCCCTCATAAACTGTCCCGAACTCAACAATGTAGCCTTCCTGCTTCTTAAGATTTTGTTCGAGTTGAAAATGCACATTATGGTCATCAGCAAAATTTGAAAAGTTTTGAAACACAATTTTCTTCTGCAACACCTTCCCTACCACATCAATTCGATAGCACTTATCTGATTTGAGATGCTCATCCATCATATTGAAAACGCTGAAAGTGATATGTTCCTCTCCAAATCTCAAATTTAACTGACCTTTTTCAACATCTATCAGAGCTCTACTAGTAGCTAGGAATGGTCTGCCCAAGATAAGTGGGATATTCTTGTCTTCTTCCATATCCAGAATGAGGAAATCTGCTGGGAAAATAAATTTGTCCACCTTGACCAGTACATCTTCAATTATTCCTCTCGGATGTGCAAATGATCGATCAGCTAATTGCAGTGTCAATGTAGTTGCTTTGGCTTCTCCTAGTCCGAGTTTACTGAAAACAGATAGAGGTATTAAATTAATACTTGCACCAAGACCACAAAGAGCTTTTTCAAAATAACATTCACCAATAGTGCAAGGTATAGTAAAACTTCCTGGATCTTTCAGTTTTGGTGGGAGTTTTTTCTGAATTACGGCACTGCACTCCTCTGTTAGCATTACTGTCTCATGCTCCTCTAACTTTCGTTTCTTGGATAGAATATCTTTCAGGAACTTGGCGTAGCCAGGCATTTTGAATAGTGCTTCGACAAATGGGATGTTTATATGGAGTTTCATGAAAATTTCGAGAAATTTCTTGTATTGTTGCTCCCATTGATGCTTCCTCAACCGTTGTGGGAATGGAATGGGTGGCTCATAGGGATTTACCTAATTATCTGGCCCTTGTTTTGATTTTTCTAGACTTTCTCTTCCTGATGTCTTCTTGGTGTTGTCAGCCTGCTTCTTATTCTCTTCTTCAGAAGACTCCACTTGCTCTTCATTTGCACCCGGTCTCTTGACATGTATCTCAGGTAGCTGAACTCCACTTCGTGTAGTAATGGCTTGACATTGCTCCTTAGGATTAACTTCTGTGTTGCTCTGTAATGCACCAGGTACTCTTTCTGTTATAGAGAGAGCTAATTGTCCCACTCGAGTCTCTAGATTTTTAATTGCTGCACCCTGATTTTGGAAGTTTGTTTCAGTCTTCCTCATGAATTGATTTGTAGTTTCCATATACTTGTCAGTCTTTTCCATGAACTTTGCAAACATATCCTCTAACTGAGGTTTATTCTCTTGATGAAATTGACCCTGAGCCCGATGTGGATTCTGATTATGATTCTGATTTCCACCCCAAGAGAAGTTTGGGTGATTTCTCCAGCCTGGATTGTATGTTTCAGAATAGGGGTTGTTTTGCTGACGTTGACCCCATTGGGCAAAATCTACTCGTTCCAGTCTTTGTGTAAGGATATGACAGTCGGCTGTGGGGTGTTCTGCTCCACATTCTTCACAAACTAATCTCCTCCCTGTGCTGAGTTCACCGTCTGTGTCATGTTCTCCATCTTGTGAAATAGTGAGTCAATTTTTGCAGACAATGCTGAGTAGCTATCCACCTCATACACTCCGACTACCTTCTTTGTGCCTCCTCTATCTGTAGACCACATGGCTGAAGTATTAACCATTCTTTCAAACAATTCCCAAGCTCCAACAATTGACCTAGTGCTTATGGAGCCGTTTGACGATGAATCCACCATACTTCTGGACACCGGAGTTAGTCCCAAATAGAAAAACCTAACTTGTGTTTTCTGATCGAACCCATGTTGAGGACACTTCCGTAGCATGCTCTTGAATCTGTTCCACGCTTCATCGAATGACTCGGTATCATTTTGGCTGAATATGGATATGTCGTGCCTTATTTTCACCACCTTAGCTGGTGGGAAGTATTTGGTACAGAATTTGTGAGCCAAGTCATTCCAAGTAGTTACACTCGCCACCGGGAGTGAATCGATCCATTCAAGTGCTTTATCCTGAAGAGTGAGTGGGAATAGCCTCAGTCTGATTGCATCTTCTGATATCCCTTGGTACCTGAAATGTTGACACATATCCAAGAAACGGGATAAATGTGTATGTAGATTCTCATTGGTTGTCTCGTAAAATTGGTGTCCATTCTGAAAGAGTTGAATGACATTTGTCTTCAGTTGAAAGTTGGCTGCTCGAATGCTGGGTAGACAATGCTAGATTGGCTCTGAATAACAAACGGTGATAAAAAAATCCCCAAGTAAAGCATCCCCATTATCGTGTACTTCAGCATTGGCTGGAGCTGCAGGTGCTACAATCGGTTCCAGTTGTTGATTAGCCATTGTATTTGTTCCTGGTAGTCCTGTCGATAATAGTAGCATTTAGCTCAACCCAAGTAAATAAACTAAATGGAAAACAATAAAAAACTAAAATTAAAAGCAAGTTCGAATTAGTGTCTAAATAACAAAAATTAAATTAATACTCAATCCCCGGCAGCGGCGCCAAAAACTAGTTCACGAAAATATGTTTCGGATTTAAATCACCGCAAGTGCACGGTTCGTTGGCAAGTAATAAAGTGGAAATCCTAGAATTTCGAGTATCGTTCCCACGAGGATTGATTTAACGTGATTATTATTATCTCGACCTTAACCGAATCTATTAAACTCAAGATGATTGTTTTTTGTGATTTTTTATGAAGCTATGACTACTACGTAAATCAAACTAAAATGATGAGTTAAATGCAAAAATATGTCGAATGCAAAAGGTTGATGAAAAAGCGTACTAGGATCCCGAATCACCAAGCAAGTTCACTTTTAACTCCTATTTCACAATTTGACGACACGATGAATTGGTTGAAGAATCAATGTTTCTAACTTATTCAATAATCTCTTTCGAGTAGAATTGAACATATTCTAGCATACCATTTAACTATATTTCTATGACAAATGCAATATACAAGAATGCATGACGTTTTGTACACACTTAGAGATTCACATAAAGTATAGCGGTATATTTCTATCTCCTATCAGATCTTACGATGATTTATACCTTGTAGAATCTATTTCACTTCTTTCGAATGCATAAAATAAATCACTCAAACTCATACAACTATTGTACATATAATTGTAGAGACAAGAAAGTGTATATAAATCATTCAACATCCATCAAACGTGTTTAAATATCAAATTGAAAAATAGAAATTAAAAGTTCACAATACGAGGTTCATCGTTCACCTAGTACATAAAAACCTAGCCTAGCATAGATAAATTAAAATAACAAAGAAAATATTTAGGAGAAGACATCACCCAATTCTTGAATGTAAAGCTTGAAATCTTCGATCTTGGAGTGAAATTCTTCGTCCTTGCCTTCGTTCTCGCTCCAAAAAGGTTGTTTCTCTCTCTAGGAAGGCATAACCCTAGTTTCTGGACGTATTTTAGCTTTTATAGTTGCCCTAAAATCATTACCATACAAGTTGGAGTCGGATAAAGAAACCAGAAAATTCGCGCCGATTTTCTTCCTTGCGGTCGCAAGGACAAATTCCTTGCACCCGCATGGAACAACTTTTTTTCCACTTTTTTTCCCTGCATCCTTGCTTGTGGCCGCATGGAAGATTACACCTTGTGGCCGCAAGGTATAAACAACTATCACATATCTTCATTTTGGTCCTCCAACTTCATTCTTTTCTTGTCTTGACCTCTTTTATTCATTCTTTTCCTCCAATCATCCCATGCATTCCTCAATGTATGATTAAGCTCATATCCACTCTTGAGTTGGCCTCGGGTCATCTTTTGATTATTTGCATTTTTGGTCCCTGAACTTTTATTTTCCTTCGTTTTGGCCCATTTTCTCTACTTTTCCTCTAATTTCCACCATAATCTTCATTGTTGCCCTACAAACACAATTCACACAAATTAAGCTCTATTCCGAATGTTTATCGACAATTATTCATGTTTGTGAACCAAAATAAACGTATAAAAAATGTCTTTATCATCTTACATTCGGAATCTATGGTGATCCATTTCCCCATTTTGGTGCCCAAATGATCTTGAAAGTTTAGGGTAGTAGAGGTAACAAAAATCACGTACATTGACTAATCAAGTTTTAGAGAAGAAGCCATTGAAATTGCCGAACCCCAAAATAGGCAGAGGAAATAGTGGAGCAACTCTCTAGATCCCATCCGAAACTGATATTAGGGGATTCATTACTTAGTTGATCATCATTTCGTACAATTTCTAAAGCTGTTCGATTTTGAAACTGCTAGACCTGAAACTATACATGACGTGTTTATCATGCAGTATCGAATAGAACTTCACTAGGACATGTGTTTACGTACCTTTCTCCAAATGTAGTTTCCCCCTTCTCACTTGGAAATAGCAACCCATTTTAGTAACTCCTTCATCCTGGAAACTGTTTTAATCTTATCACCCTTCGAATTCTCTTTCTTTTTTATTTTGAGTTTTGAACTGAATGAATACCATTTAAAATGATTTGATTTAGTTTCTGTTACTCTAGAATATAAAAGTCTCCTTCGAATATTACGACAGAATTACCTTGAAGTAATTAGACAGCTAACCAGTTTGATCAACGGGATCACAATATAAATTCGAGCCCATTGAGTTTACGATTTTACCTTAAAATGAATTTGCTGCATTTACATGTGCTAAAGGTATCAATCAATAGTTTCTCAGGATAGAACGAATGAGTTCCAACGAACTCAATGAAGTGTTTTTTTTTCACTTTGAGAACACTATCAGAATGAGGGACGAGAGTGAGATTCAAAGTAGATAATGATTGCAATGAAAATGGTGTAATTTTTCTGGCAGCGGGACATACTATTTATAGACTTGTTCGTGGCTATTCGAACAACCTTCAACCCTTTTCAGAACAACTGTTTAATAGTCAAGTGTTTAGACGGTTAACAGTCGGTTGTTCAGTCGGTTAACAGTCACTTGACATGCGAATGTTTAGACTAGACCATCCAAAAAATTACCCAAAAATAAACCAATAAAAAAATGACTTCATTAAGTACCCAAGAATTTGATTAATTATAATTTGTTCCAAAATTAAATAAATTTTGTCTAAAAATATAATATAGTACGAGGCGCACCCCCACACGGACCGTGCCGAGCCGAGTCGAGCTAGCCGGACGGACGAATGGCGGTGCCGGCATGAGCATGTGGGTTTTGGACCGAATCCAAAAGGATATAGGCCTCCCCCTTCTAAACTATTGATACCCCTTATGATCCAAACCCAATTTCCAACCTTACACTATATAAACAACACCAAAGTTTCATAACTTTCCTGTGTAGGATAAGTGTTTGGAAAATTTTCAATAAATTAAATTCTTCACTAGTTTATAGTTCTAAGTGTGTTACTTCGTCATTAACTATTTCATTCAATTTTAAATGGTTTTCAATAAATAAATATATCACGTTGATAACCTTGCGGAGTAGAACGTGGATATGCTTGGTCATGTTATAATCGACGTATGGGTCCCACTCAATACGGGACTTAAAGTTGACCCATTTCACTAAAAAATTTCCAACAATCCCCCACATGAATGAAATATGTTGGCCTATTTTCCAAACAACAACATTTGATATGTTTTTCGAAGTAAAATTGAAGAAAACTGCATCGATTGTCTCATAAAGAGTATTTCGCTATACTTCACTTGAACGAATCAATATATAGAAATTATTAAAAGCGTAACTTATAATATTTCGCGGCAATTAGGCACTGTCTTATCATAGGAATGAGTAAAAAGAAAAATTTCCCCAATGCATACTAAGCTTTTCACAGTTCGGTTGTCCCATTGAACCTAGATCTTGGGATCTCCAATTAATTAGGTTAGGTTGTCACCACGAAAACTTTTGATTATTTTATCAGTTTTAATCTCATCCCTTTCAATGAACTTTTGACTTGCTCTCTTGTTAAGTCTTTAGTTAGTGGATTCGCAATATTCTCATTTGATTTCATATAATCTATAGAGATAATATCAGTAAGAACAACTATCTAACGATATTGTGTTTGCGACGTGTATATCTAGATTTACCAGTATACATAGCATTTTGTGCCTGGTGCCATATCAATTGTTGATTGCCTATCGCAATGGATATATGTAGCAGACACATGTTTAATCCAACTTGGAATATCTTATAAAAAGTTTCGTAGCCATTCGAATTCTTCCCTAGCTTTGTCTAACGCGATGAATTTGGATTCCATTGTTGATTTAGCTATACATGTTTGTTTTGAAGATTTCCATGATATTGTAACACCTCCAAGTGTAAAGACATAACCATTGGTTGATTTGGTGTATTTAGTATCTGATATCCAATTTGCATTGCAGTATCCTTCAAATACTGCTGGATATCTCGAATAATGTAATCCGAAGTTTTTTATATGTTTTAAGTACTCCAAAACTCTAACAATTGCCCTTCGGTGCTCAATGTTCGAATTACTCATATATTGACTTAGCCTACTAATAGAATAAACAATATTGGGTCGAGTGCAATTCATGACATACATTAAATTGCCAATAATACGAGAATATTTCAATTGAGACTTGCTATCACAAATGTTAGAAACGAGATGCGTACTGGAATCCATTGGGGTTTTATATGAATTATATCGTATTTCTTGAACTTATCAATAATTTCTCAATGTAGTGTGATTGAAATAATATAACTCCATCGGATGTTCTAAGAATTTTAATTCCTAATACAACATCGGCTATTCTCAAATCCTTCATTTCAAACTTGTTAACATCCTTTTAGTAGTTTGAATTATGGTATCATAAACCTTTTGAAACTAAATAAAAAAAGGTTACTATTTGAATGTTAATAAAAAAAAACTAAATAATTTTTCACTTTAGTTACGTTTCAATTTCACTTTCTTCCCACCGTAAAATGGGCCATTTGGCATGATTTTTGAAAAGTAAAAATGAGTTTTTGAGATCTAAAATTTGTATTTGGACTTGTTTGACTAATTTTATTGAAGTCATTAGACGACTTTTTAGAAAAAATTGGCCCAATGTGCCTTCTTCTAAAAAAAAATTCGAAATAGAAAGTTCTTTTAAAAATTAATTTTAAAATAAAATTTAAGGTAATTTCTTCAAAAAGTTCTTCTATAAGAAGTAAGAGCAAAAATAAAAGTCATGCAAAACTAGCTTAATATATATTACAAAAATAAGAGAACAATACACATTTTAGGTAGTTAAAAGATACAATTTCAAAAATAAAAAAAAAAAATATTTTAAAATTTCAAAATGAGGTCATAATTAAATTTTATTAATTAAAATGATAATTGAAAAAATTGATTAAATATATTAATGTCACAAATACTATATAATTTATGGTCACAGTTACTACTAGTCACTGTCAACAAATATCGCGGTCACAAATCACAAATTTCATAGATCACAACTAATTTATCAATCATAAATGATCAAATTAATTGATCGTGCATTATTTTTCAATCACAAATTTTATATATTATATTTTATTTATCAGTAACAAATTATCAAATTAATAAACCACATATCATTTTTCGATTGCAAATTACAAATTTTATAAGTCACAACTTATTTCACGATCACAAATTATCAGATTAATTGGTCACAAGTTATTTATTGATTATAAATTATCAAATTAATTGATCATATAACAAATTGTGAGTCACGATTACAAATTTAGTCATAATTACACATTTTTAGTTTATAGTTTATTAATCACAAATTATTTATTTTATCGATCACATATTATTTATTGGTTATAAATTAACAAATTTATTAGTCATAATCACTCAAAATCCCACCCATCCCAACCCTATTCCACTATCAACACCAACCGAACATTGCACCACCATACCACCTACAATTTGTAATAATCACTATCACCACTAGCACTAGCACTTCACCACAACCGACTTTACCACCATCACCACCTGCACAACAACCACCTCATCATCACCGCTAGCACTACCACCACCTACACCACCACCATTTGCAAAACACCAACCTCCACCACAAAAATCACCCAAAACCTACGACTACGTAGCAGATTGGATCAGAAAACCTTCCATAAATAACCACCGATAAATCACCCACACAACGAAGCATAGGTGCACGCATCAAGGCATCGTTGTGCAAGAGGAGAGCATTGCTGGAATAGAGAGGAAAAAGAATAGAAGAATAGGATGGACTGAGGTAGGACAGGATGGGGTGGACAGAGATGAATGAGAGAGTAATAAATAGAGAGGATCGGGAGAGAACAGTGAAAAATGATTAGAGTTTGAGAGTGAAATTGGTTGGGGTGAAATGAGACGAGGTATGTATTTAGAATAATTTAATTTTATAATTTTATTATTAATATTTAAGAGTTAAATTATCACCTAATTTTTGAACAATTTTTTCCATTTTCCAACTTTTGTAGTGTTTGATACGTAAAAAGAAAGAAACATCGATGTTGGTAAAAAGTCTAGATACAATGATAAAAAAAATGTATCACTTTTATTGACAATTTTCATGCAAAACAAAGCTAAACGAATGATATTCGATATGATAATTTTTCTTTCAATATTTTTTTTTTTTTGTAATTGGAACAAATTCTATACCCAATGGTAGAAAAAATTATCACTTTAAATGGCAATTTCCTTAAAAATTGAAGCTAAACGGACGTCAAACTTTCAACATTTTCTATAGAAAATTATACTAATCAAACACAATTAATTAAAATTCACAGTAAAATAATTTCTAGGTAAATCAATTCCTTGTAAAATATGTTTTTCCACCAATTTTTCACATTTGCAATCAAAGTGACCGCATAATAAAATTCCTCCATTTCCAACCTCTATTTACAAAATAAATTAAAGAATTTTTTTTTTCACATTTGTACTTAAATAATCTTTGTGAGTTGAAACCCCAACATAACTTTTCTCCATTTTCCAATTCACTTTCATCGGACGCTATCTTGTAAATTCCACCCAAAATTCGTAGCAAATTCAATCAATCAATCAAATGACAAAGGCCAGAACCATCTATAATTTCTCCTAATTGTAATTCTGAACCCTCAATTTATTATTATTGTGAGATTTTCTTGAAATAAATTATGCCCTAATTTGATTGTATGTTGATTCGAGTTACTGCGGACTCTCGTTTGTGCGTACATGGGCGTATGTATTCGTTGATGTATAGATTAAGGATAGATCTTTTCGATCTATTTGGACGAGGATCAGGGAGGGGAATATCATTTGAAAGGGGATTTGGGGGTTCTTAGATTTTTTGAGGGATCCTTTTCTTAAAGCGTTTGATTTTTGAAATTCACGGAAAAATCTTTTATTTCAAGTTTGTGTGCTATTTTCGCCTAAATTTCCCTTTTAATTGGGAATTTAGATATTTTCTTTTGTGATTTTTACAGTCTTCTGGCTAAAGATATTTATTTTTTAAACTCGGTGAGTGTGCGATGGTTTGGTGGTGTGCTTTATGATTCTATGCAATATAATTTAAATACTTCCTAATAATTTGCTTGACTTTTACTAGGAAAGGCTTGTTTAGCTTATCATTTTTCTGATGATTTTGGATCCTGTGTATTCTGCATTTCTGAATGTCAAAAGCACATCCTTCTGTTTATAAGAGGGTTTTGTGGCAATTATGTTTATGTTGTTATTCATTGTTAAAATGAAGTTTTTTAATGCTTCGCTGTGTGATTTAATGTTGTCGTGTTATGGATTTCGGGTCTGCTTTGTAGCATCTGTTGTGTCTATGAGATTCGGTACTCCGCCCCTAATTTTTCTGTTTGATTAGAGTCAGATGTTATGCAAATGACCATTTTCTGTTCCACAATACAACTGCAGGTTGTGGGACTCTTTGATGATTGTGGCTCAAGAATTAATCAATACTTCTTTACTTGAGGCCCTATTACTTCAAGATTATAAGCATTACAGAAATTTATTTATTAAATGCTGCTGATGGGTTGCCAGCCAATATGCTATAAAGTCGAGTAAAGATACTGTATTTTTTCATTTTCTAAGTCCGATCCAGTGTTGTTATAGTGATTCAGACGTTGCCGTAAGGGAGAAAATCTCAGAACCCTTTTGTGGTGAGTTAAATACAATAGGTGATAATGTTGTGACCTATTGTATTGTTATAACCTTGATGTATTAAGATTACTTGTTACCTGAATGCGGATTTGTATTTGTTTATGTTTATGTCATGAGATTGAATCGCCTTTCTTTTTGTGTGAATATCGTCAACACTCGTGTTACCATATCTGGGGATACTTTGTGGTTCGTCCAAGTGGCTGTTTAATTTGCACTGCCAGGTTGGAATAGGGGAGTGAGAAGCAGTAGTGCATTCTTGTCATGTCCATTTATAGCGGATTATTTTGGGGAATAATAACTGTTCCCTGTTGCACCAATAGATCTGGAAGTTACTGCATGACTTCTCCTTTATGATCAAGGTAAGTCTGTCTGCAAATAAAAGCATGGCCTTTTGCAATGCGTGGGGGGTGATGAAGAAATGGAAGACACGAGTGACTAGGTATAAAATATTTGCTAAAGTATTTTAAAACATTTGATCAGTTTTGTTGTTTGAAAAGTTTGGTAAGATCTTGGAGGATATCATCACAGATTTAATTTATTGGAACACGAAATGATTCTTAGCAGTGAATTGGAACTTGTAATTCAAATTGCAGTCATGGTACTATTTTCTAATAGTAATACCTGGTAAACTCATTTATATCTAATCTATTTTATCTGGCTTGGCTAAGTGGGATAGCCAAGCCATTCCCCTTTCTTTAAGAGCTTGAATGCAGCAGTGGTGCTTGATTAGTGTGATGGAGACACAAGGTGTTTGGAGTTACTTGCATCTCCATTCCTGACTTTCCAATAGGTCTTGGAACTGTGTAATCCTATGTTACCAAATTTGATTTTAAAAGCATTTCATCGTTTTGGCTTTTCATGTACATTGTCTCAATTAAACCAAGACATCCTTTTCTTTCTTTATGCTCAAGAGGATAACAACTGGAGGTACAAAGGGCATTAAGAATTCTGAGGACTTTCTGTTTAGAATTAAAAACCCTAATTCAATTCTATCGAGAGCAATTAAGAATACGCAAGATTTATAAAGTTTAGCCTCAATGTGATACTATGTCCTCTTTTTCCTCCGCTGCAGTAATTTATTATGATGAGAAGAAGTTTACAAGAGAAAATTGCACTCGTATACTCTCTCTCTCTCTCTCTCTCTCTCTCTCTTTTTGACTTTTTCTTATTTATAAGATAAATTAGGGAAAAATCGAAATTTAAGACTTCTGAATTTACAAAAACACAAATTTCTAAATTTCCCTTAATGAAATACAAGAACCTCTACAACTAGCTCTGTGAAGTGACAATAATTAGGCTTCACAACTTAACACTTTCTGATCGATAGGTTCATAAATACTAGTCTTTGATCTACAAATGTGGGGAACATTGGATTTCTTGGGGTGGGACATCGGAATGGAGATAGTCACATATTGTAGCTGATTCAGAAAGAAGATATGAATGGTTCCATGAATTTAGCCTCTGTTTGATGGCCATTATAAAGAGAAATTGGGGGGAAATGGTGTTATGAATATTGATTTTTTTGAAGAATGCACGGTTAAAAAGTAAGAAGAATTTTTGGGTTTACGTGCAAAATATTTTATTGTTTGAATATGTGGTTGAAAATGATATGAAAAATAAAGAGAGTGGCTCAACTTGTGAAGCAATGTATTTTTCCCTTTTTGTAGGTGTTGGGTGGCATTCTGTCGTGATAATATTTCAACTGTCTTCTTCTTCCCGTAATTCGTTTTTTTTTCTCGTGTTAGATTTGTCTGGTGAAATCTGAACGTAGATATAAAATTTTGCCTTCATTTTATATATTAACGCCTCTTTGATTTATTTTCTTTGCATTTTAGTGGAATGACTAGTATGCTAATGATTTCAATAATAGTAACATATCACAGTGCACATAGATGGCCAGTAGAAAACGAAGCTTGTCAAATGGTGCAGATGTTTCTGCTCTGTACAAGGAATTGGATGAAGCTTCATGTCCCATATGCATGGACCATCCACATAATGCGGTTCTTCTCATTTGCAGTTCCCATGATAAGGGATGTCGATCATATATATGTGACACTAGTTATAGGCATTCAAATTGCTTAGACCGATTCAGAAAGCTCAGAGAAGAAAACAAGGACAGCTTGGACTCAAGAACTTCTGGTGACTTGACTGTGGAGGCAGGGGAGGATACAAATCACATTCAGATTGTAAGTAACACTGCAGCAACCATGGGTCTGCCTGGAGGATCCGGAAGCACCCAAGATGAAAATTCTAACTTTGAAGAACAAGAAGGAACATTATGGGGAAGGCTTGATCTTGGGGAAACTGACATGGAGAAATCAGAACCTATATCAAATTTGAGTTGCCCTTTATGTCGTGGGAGTGTTTTGGGCTGGAAAGTTGTAGAAGACGCCAGAAAGTACCTCAACCTGAAGTCTCGAAGTTGCTCTCGTGAATCTTGCTTGTTCCTTGGTAACTATAGGGAGTTACGCCGGCATGCTAGAAGAGTTCATCCAACCATCCGTCCTGCAGATGTTGACCCAACAAGACAACAAGCTTGGCGGCGCCTTGAAGACCAAAGAGAATACAGTGATATTGTTAGTGCCATTCGCTCAGCCATTCCAGGTGCAGTAGTACTCGGTGACTATGTAATTGAGAATGGAGATAGGGTATCAGGGGAAAGGGAAAGAGGTGGAGGTGAAGGTGGCCGGTGGTTAAGCACCTTCTTCTTGTTTCAGATGATTAGCTCAATGGAACCAGGGGGGGAGCTAAGGGGCAGGTCAAGAGCTTTTTCAAGGCATAGGCGCCCGACTGGAACCTTTTCTAGGCGCCGTTATTTGTGGGGTGAGAATTTATTGGGCCTCCAAGATGACGATGAGGATGATGATGGTGATGATGAACCGGACCCAAACATATTAAGCAATATTGATGAAGATGTTCCTCCAAATCCAAGACGACGTCGACGATTGACACGTGCTCGATCACATGAAGACCAGCCATAGGTTATTGGCGGAAGGATTTGGTAGCCCCCCTCATTGTTTCTGTACATGAATTCATATTTTCTTATATCAAAACAGCATTTTTTGATATTCTCCAAAATGTTTTTGATAATGTGCAGGTTCCCTCTTGATAACGAGCCAGGAATGAAGTTTCTGAAATTCATCAACTCAGAGACAGAATTTGATGGATTGGGGCGAATGGAAAGATAATCTAGGATTTGTTTGCAGGTTGTTCCTTCAATAGGAAGAGGGTGAAAATAATTGCAGGTGGTTTGTTTAGTTTCTGTGGCTTATTCCCAGAAATATGTAAAAATTGCTTTATGTTGGATGCTTTATGTTGGATGTCCGATCATTGTTAAACCTTGTGAAATACTATGTATTCTGTTCACATGTTATGTTCGTTATTCAGTATTCACTATTCAGCATCTTTCATTTTGATCCAATAGTCAGATATACTCGAAGGGTGTTTGGTAGAGATTAAAATCGGATTAAAATTGAAAAATTAGTCATTATTGTCGACTTTTATTAGATGAGTGAGATCTAATAACGGTTATATTTTCAATTTTAATTGAATTTTGAGCTCTACCAAACACGTTCTCAATGAATGACTCGATGCAGATGCTTGAAATAGCGAACACTTCAAGGGCATGCTTGATAGAAAGTATTATGCACGATTGAACACCGTCAATCTTATCTATACGATTGAAGTTAAAAGTCGCTTTTGAGATTAAAAAGTTGGTTCTGGAACTGTTTGAATAATTTTTAAGAAATATTTTGTTGGCTTTAAAGAGGTTTTAAATAAAGTTAGCTCAAGTTGACTTTTAGAGGAACGTTCTTTATGTGTCATAGAAATGTCTTTGAAAAGTTAAAAAACGTATATATATCTATTTAAAGCTTGTTGCATATATACTTTCTTTTACACACTGATTTATTGAATTTACACTCGATACAGTTTCACACCACCTTTTACATGACTTATTATAAAATTTCCACATCATTTATTTGTCAATCAAGTGGTAAAGGAAGGTGTATGTATAGTTTTATCCATCAAATTTTAATAGGATTTTGTTATTTGTACACCAAAATCGAGCCACAATATTTTTATTGGGTGTTGACCCCCTATTTGTGAGGGGGTTGTAAACCGAGGTGTTAATTCCGTAAAAACTAAATTAGTTTTTCCAGAGGTCCTATGAATGAAGTTCAAAATATTTAGAAAATAGCGTGCGTTATGTACAATTTTTTAAATATCAAATTTTTTGTTCTTATTCTGGATTCAAATTTCGTCCTCAGCTAAACCTGAGATCACCAAAACGACGTCGCAAGTAGCTTTATTTGCCCTTGTTCCTTTTTTCCCGTCTCCTCTTTGGGAATTTCCTTCTGGAAAAACAGTTAAAACCAGTAATCAATTGCTTAGCCCAAAATAGCCATAGAGAGATGGAATATTTACTCCCGACACTGAGGAAGAAGCAAGAAGTGGACTCCATAATCAGAGACACCATTGACAAAGTACTCGTCCTCCGGTTCGGCCGCTCCTCCGACGCCGTTTGCTTGCAGCTCGACGACATCGTATGTTCGCTCATTTTATCCCTCTGTGTAACAACAATAATTTTCAAGATTAATTAATCAAAGTAATTTGCTAATTGTCAAATCTGTTATGATCACCAGCTATATAAATCAGCAAGAGATGTGTCGAAATTCGCGATAGTGGCGTTAGTGGACATAGATTCGGATGAGATTCAGATTTATTTAAAGTATTTTGACATAACGCTGATTCCATCTGTAGTTTTCTTCTTCAATGCTCACCACATGAAGATGGATTCTGGGTATGAATATCTGTGATTCCATTATAGTATATACATTTTGTTGGCTTCAAATTATTGTTGGAAAAATGTGAAAAAAAAAAAAAAAAACAGAGGGGCTGGGACGAGTTGGAGGAGGAATTCCTCATTCTAACATAGATAATTAGATTAAAAGAAAGAAAAAAAAAAGCATAAAAAGTGAAAATAAGGGCACCTTGTATTTAAGGTGGAATAGGACTTTATGACTTGACACTTATGATAATTTCTTCACATGATATTCTGATCAAATTGATTCTTGTCATCTATTTAAGGTATCTTCTTGTTCAAACTTCTTGCTTTTGGTTGTCGAATAATTTATATAGACTTATGACAATATCATTTTTGGCTTGCTCATATTTGTTCTCCTTCTTTCTTCGTCTCGTTTTTCGGTGAAGGGGAGACAGGAGGGAGAGGTATAAGAATATGAGGCACTGGCAGTATCGAGTAGCAATTAACCTGTCTTGCCACTTCTTGTGTTGTTTCCTTTACACATGCAGATATATAGTTGTTGGATTTGATTTTTGATTTTGGGGTTACATTTTTATCTCTTACCTCTTGCAGCAGTGCAGACCACACTAAGTGGGTAGGTAAATTTCAGAGAAAACAAGACTTTGTCGATGTTGTGGAGGTACACTTCTACTTAATACTGGAATCTTGAACATAGCAGATGGATCAAACATGATTTATGGGCTTTTACTAACTACTTATAATTATGTGTACTACATAATAAGATGTCACGTTAGGTGTACTAAAGCTTCAAGCTTTTAACCCCTAAAGCTTTTGAAATGTTTATAATCGATTGAATTACCTTTTATCCATACATTATGTGACTGCACTTACTCATAACTCATTTTTATCAATTTACAAGTTAAAGCGATTATAAACAACTCCCCTACATAACTGAGTATGTAGCATTATGCTGTGAATCTTACCATATTAGGAGAGTTGTGATGATGCAACATTCTGGGAAGCGAAAGCTTAGTATACAGGTCATGGCTTATCACAGGAGTAGAAATCAGTAACTCTGGCCTTTATCGAATACATTCATTAAAATATTAAAAGGATACTATCTTCTTTCTAATGTTGGAGACTGTTTGGGAAGTTAGTTACTTGGAAGCACAACCCTAAGGTAAAACTACTAGAATCTTGGGTGACCAACAATATCTGATGATTCATGTTTTTATTTGGATTGATTATCAGTAACTATTAGCTCATTTTTATTTTCTATTTTAAAATTGCAGCAATTGTACAAGTTAGCAGCCAATAGTGTTCCTAGATATCTGTTGAAAATTTTTCTTGTATATTATTAGTGTTTTGGTTAAGCATTTGCCACAGTTGTTCTTCTTGCTAATGGATATATGATGCTAGTTCTGTATGCTTGCAGGCAATATACAGAGGCGCCATGAAGGGCAAGCTCATAGTAAGTTGTCCTCTGCCTCCTGAGCGAATACCAAAGTTTCAGCTGCTGTTTAAAGATGTGTAAGCGGCTTTGGATTAGGTTTTCTAGAGTGTAGTTTCATTCAATAAAACCGCTGTGTTATTGGAGTATTTCATCTTAATTTCTGAATGTTTTCAGACAATTTTTCACATTCCTGAAGTTTGAAGGTGAAAATTTATCGACCCAGCTTGAACCTCTATATACAAGAACTATGTTCAAACGCAGTTCTTCTGATGTGCATGTAACTACACCAGTTATTATTTTCGGAAATGAGTGTTAGACCTTAAAGGACATATGTAACAGAAATGGTATCGATAGGACTCATGTGTGACTTGTCATTATTGTATAAGCACTATCTATGAATTATGTGATTAAAACTAATTGTTAATATTTAATTTTTCAATGATAAACTTGATAAATAAAAAAAAAAGGAACTTTGTTGAAACCATCGTTAATTGTGTATTTCATGTAGTTCTCGAATGGACCATAACCATTCATGTATTGTAGGGGCCATTTCTACCTTATTTATGCCTTTTGATCTGTCATTATCTCCTTCATTGCTTCTTGTTTAGAATCACCTCTTTAACGGTTTTGCTTCATGTAGATTAGTTTAATAAAGAAATTATGTTAACTTTCTCTTTTAGAAAATTATTTAAATATGTTCAAAAGCAATTTTTTAGTCTTGTAAATAACTTTTGATTTTTCAAAATTCCTGTCAAATGGGTCCGAAGTCAAACTAATTAAAATTCAATAATTCACGGTACCCGAGTAGTTAAATTGAACTCTCAACTGATTGGTTATGGGACTTGAATAAAATCTTTTGTTTAATTCAAGCACCGTGTTAATAAATATGATATGAATGTAATTGGGACAATAATCAAATGAATAATATATTCCTCATTAGTGTACAAGAGATCTCTTAAATAAAGTAGGAATGCCAACCAGATGACAATTACACTCAATTTCAAGTATCACGCAAGAACATTTGAACAACTTGATAGATATGGAATCCAATTCCATCAAAACTTTTATTTGAGAACCATATGCCCTTTTCTTTGCTTGAAATCGACTTCAAATCAAATCTTGTGACTTTTGAGTAAATAGATATATTTTTCTTTTTTCTCGATAAATTCTGTAGTGACACAAGTTATACTACGATATTAGAAACTAACGTGCCAGTTTTTAATCATGTACCACTCGATACTTGTTTGGCTCTGTCAATTTGCAAATGAGTACAAGTTCTTTTTGTTTGAAAGAAAATTATGGAAGATATTGATGGTGATTCATGAGAATTAAAGTGAAATTATGGACAATTTAAATTGATGGGTGCAAGTGCAACTACTTAAATGGTCATAAATTTAGTTGACAAGAAATGCATACCTAACCATGTGGTAATGACTAATTCACTTCAACTATAATAAATAATTATAAAATTGAATATGAGATAGTATAATATTCAGGCCATTTTCACACAAATTTATTAAATTGGTACGATATTTTCACACGAATCCCAATTTTTCTTAACAAAAATTATGTCACGTTTGGTACACATTAAATTTTTTATTTTTATTCTTCTACTCATTTTCAACCACACATATTTTAGTAAAATAATATTTTTCATCACATTAATAACTTTTCATCATTTTTCAACTACACATTCTCCATCAATCCACTATTCCAGAATACATTTTTCCAAAATAATGTGGCTCAAACAAATCATATGTATTTCATTCAACACATATTGTTCATATAAATCTATTTAAAATTTGCATATAACTATCTTGAAACTCTTCGAATTAGATCGAAAGGCAAATAAAATAATATTGTTAGTTCAGAGCATTTTCATGTATCGTAGTTCAAATTGTTAATAATTAATTCTTTAAATTCTTTGATTTTTATTAATTTGTTTTTATTATAATCTGAGTTGAGACCGTTCCAATCGTATGTTAAGAGCCTGTTTGATGGAGCTAAAAAGCCAATTAAAATTGAAAATATGGCCGTTATTGAGTCTCACTCATCTAATAAAAGTCAACAATAACGACTAATTTTTCAATTTTAATCATATTTTAATCTTTACCAAACACATTCTTAATATTCCCGACACTATTCGTCAATGTCCAAAATTAGAAAAATAGCAATTAGCATAAAATTAGCTAAAATGTTTTTTCCGTGAAAAATTGAAAATCTTTCGCCACAAGAATATTACACGGGCCGGGCCATTCGGCGGCTACTACGATCTTCTGCTTTTTCCATTTTCAGTACCCTTTCACCCACTCTGTACAACGTGGTACCCGTTTACTTCCTCTCTCTACCTATACATATCCATACTGTATGTATGTACTCCGATGGTTCTTGAAGTTTCTGTAGATCTTGATGGATAAACGGCAGGGTGCTCCGATGAAGGGTGATGAAGCAAGCTCGTCTACGGATAGTCAAGAGTTGAAGTCTAGTAACGTTGATGATAGTAATGGCGTTGGTGGTGATGCTGCCCCAATTTCTAATGTAGGCAGTAAGTTTTCAGGTACGGATGATTACCGTCAATTTCTTGGAAAATCGAAAATTTGAAATTTATGAGTGGTAGTATTAGTAATTGGAGTTACAAGAGAAGGTAATTTTGACTTGTGTGATGATTTTGTGTTTGCGAAATTGGAAAAGGTTTAGGGCGGAGACGTGGAGTAATGCTGTCAATAATTATGTGAAGTGTTGAGGGATAAAATTCCATGTTGAACAAAGATGAAAACATAAACCATTTATAAGGGTTTGGGGGTACTCTTCTTAATGAGGTTGACTTTTAACGATGGAAGTCCAAGTCTTAACATGAAGTATTTGAAGTGTTTTCAGTTAATTTAATTGAAACTTATTGACTTGAAGTGGCTGTAGTTGTATTATTTGCTTCATGATTTCTCAGTTTCAATTACTTGGAAATTTTGAAATTGTGGAATTTATAAGTAGTAGGAGATATTGAATTTTGGTGTTTTTTTCTGTTTGAGAATTTGTTGATGGTTCATGAGTGGAGTAATTATGTGAAGTTTTTAAAAGTGTTTTTAGATAATTTAAATTGAATTTCTTGGAATGGATGTAGTTTATGATTTGATTTATTTCACATGGTAGGGAGTGGAGGAGGGAGTTTTTCTAGAGTGAATACAATGCCTCCAAAAATTTTGAGTTCTGATATAATAGAGCCAGTTCCAAGTGAATTCAACTTGGAAAGATCGAGAACTGAGAAGCAGAGACATAATGTTGTACTAGCTAAAGACGCTGAACAATTTTTTGATGAAAAAATTACTGACCAGCAAAAGGTAAGTATTCTCACATATTTTCTCATTTAGGCTTGGTTTGGTGTTATTTTAGATTTTAAAAAATTAGCTGTGCCGAAGAAAGAGTCAACTACGGGAAGAATCAGTTAAGTATTTAATAAACTTTCATTTCAGAACAACCTGTAAGTTTTAAAATCAGCAGTTTAGGGTGTGATTAATAAAAGTAATTTATTGTTGTGTATGTAATGTGTTTCTGTATTATTATCATTGGTAGTATTTTATAGCATTTAATACTATTAACTCTTTATCTAAGACAAGATAATCACTGTGTTATTTTAGAAGGAAAAATAATAATATCTGTTTTTTATCAAAATTTAAAAAAAAAATCGAAAAAAATAACATCTATGAAATTGTATATTGAATTTTAATCCGTCAATGGCCCAGAAAAGAAAAGTGGAAGACTGTTTTTAATGTGAATGATGCAGGAAAATTATTATTGTAGAATACTAATAAATGTAGAATATTAACAAGCTTAGGACGAGAGAGGAATTGATTATATTTATAAGGGTTAAAATTGGTCTTCTAATGATGGATAATTGGATAAGTTAAAAAGCTATAAGCTACCTTTTGTTACTTTTCAAAATATGCTACCACCAGATGGTACAAATTGTTCTATAATTAGTTTTTCTTATTTAGTTTACCAGACGCCTTAAATACATGTAATTGTTTGACAATAAGAGGTTGGGACTTTAAAAGCAATCCCAAAACGGGGCCATAGTCTTTTCATTTTCAGCACAGTGCAGTCATTGATTTTGATACTGGTTTCTGCAATTCTCTTTGATGATCTCTTTGTAATAGCGTACAGTATCCTGAAAACAACAAGACAAAGCTTATTCTCCATAAAATTTTCTATGTGAATTCTTTTTCCCCATTATGTTTGATTTGGAGTTTTCTGTTATGGAAGAATGAAATAAAATATCTTGTTGATTTTGATATGTCTGTACCTTGACTGACTTGTTTCATTAGGAGCTTTTGTGAATAACTACACTGGGTCTACTAGAGACATACCTTAGCTATCCACGTGGGTCGTCCCTTAATTTTAGCTTATTTGCACCCACCACCAAATTATTTTTCTATAGCACATTTCATCCTTTTGTTGTTTGACCACTCACACAATATCCAATAGCTGTATTGTATCTTCATCTTCAAATTCCATATGATCACCACTCAAGCACCCACTTTAATTGTATGCATTTGACCCACTTTGATTTTTAATCCTTATTAGTAATTGAACCTAATAAGTAAAGAATTGCTTTTTCGGGAAGCACATCCCTGTATCTTAACTCTGTTATCTCCTGATTCCCCACTAAATTCTATGGATTTCACCCTCTTTCATTTTTAATTCCTTATTAATAGTTGAACCTAGCAGGTAAAGCAATAGCTTTTGGGGAGAAACAGGACCCTGTATCTTGACTCTATTATTTTCTGATTCCCCGCTATTATGAAAGAACACATCATCACCTTGGTCTTAATTCTACTTAATCTATAGCCTAAAAAAGTCCTGAGGTACTTCCTCTGACTTGCAATTTATTTCCTCGCTAGTCTCATTAATTGAAGTCATATCATTACTAAATAATATATACCAAGTTACCTAGTCTAGGATAAGTTAGTAAGATTAATTTATACTATAGTACAAAGATAAGGACTTTGTCCCATGGTTACTTAAGTTGCACCGTTACCCATAGTTTCTGGAACAACAATTCTGCAGTTTAAATGCTTTCCTCATGGAGCATGGCAGTATCTATAGAAGACTTTTCTGGGATGACATGTGGTTGCACTAGATGGCTTGGGTTTGAGTTCCTGTATTTGTATGCAAAACTTCAGTTGTAAATGGGCTAGACTAGATGGAAGCAGGTGATTTTCTTTATTTTATATTTTTTGTTTATGACTTCTTTCCATCAGAAAATTAATATGGTGAAGGCTTACAAAAAAACCAAAGAATCAGTTTCCTTCAGGTTTTTTTTTTTTTTTTTACACAATTTCATACTTTAGTATCGATCACCTTTAATATTGTGTAAACTATTCTTGTATCGATTTTAGATCTATCTAAATTAGTTACATTAATTTCATCCAGTTTAGTGAAATGTCTCATTACAGACTGCTAGTCTTTCATTGTACATACGTGCCTTGGGTTTCATTAAATGTTTAAAACACTGCAGCTCAAATTGTTGAAGAGAATAGCTACTGTCAAACATGATGGAACTGTAGAATTTGAAGTTTCGGGAGATATTAGGCCTCAAACTGTAGGAACTTGTCATGATAATGTACATAGTGAACTTGATGAAGAACCTATTGATACAACAGAGCTTCAACATATTCCTCCATTGCAAATTGTAATGCTTATTGTTGGAACTCGCGGGGATGTACAACCATTTCTTGCAATTGGCAAACGACTACAGGTACTTTCATTTCAATATGTGAGCCTGTATTGATTTACTAGCAATAATCCTTGAACAAACCTTCAGTCTTTAAAGCACCTTCCTGTTAAATTAGAAAGGTGAAAGAAATGACAAAGCGTATAAAGGAAGATAATACTTTTATGTTGAAAACTATTGTTCAGATATTTAGCCTAGAATTTGTTCCAATAGCTTTCGAAAAATTTGACAAATGAGGCACTTTTAACTGCGTGAATCTAAAATTTTGTTTTAAAGTTAATAAATCTACAAACTTTTAATTAGGATTAGGGGTCTCACATTTGTGCAAAATCTTCATTAGTAACCATAAAATGCCGCTTCCATTGCTCAGGATGGATGCAAATCAGCACATCTCCTTCAAAATGTTCTCGCTAGTCTGCCATGCAAATAAGCTAATGTTGACTTGACTGCTCCTTTCGTGTTGTCATTGAGTCCATAGCCACTTTAGATTGTTCTTTTCCCTGCCATGAAAGTCCCTTCAGTTAACACCATGGTAAAGAACAAATGCTTGGATTTTTTTTTTTTGCTATAGAAGATTAAATAGACTTCCTCTATGGTTTTTTAACCTTAGTAACTCTGGTTAAACTTTTACATGTTGTAAATCTCTTATTTTATTGGTCTTGTTAGAAATAACATTTCCAAGTTATTAGCATAACTGAATAATTTTTTTCAGATTCTAGTGGACAAAAAATGGATTTTTGTCGAAGTGTTTATATAGACTTCAGTGGCATAAGTTTATTTGGAATGTGAGTTATCAAGATAGATTTTCTTTATTGGACGGTTTTGAAAGCCGAGAACAAACTTCTTGTTTTCAGCTGAAACTTGTCTTGTAATTACTTATTTCTTCCATGGGATTTGGTTTGAAATGTTAGATCCTGACTAAATCTTGAGAATTTCAGTGACATCTATCTCATTCTTATGACTAAGCCTCCATTTGGAAAGAATTTATAAATGATTAGATAGAAATGAGCGGTGGGATAGTAGATAGTATTTTTGTGTCCGTTGGAATGTGTGGTTGAAATGAAGTATAACCATTTATAAATTGATTTGACCATTTATAAATTGATTTATAAAGTTTGACAATTGGTGGCTAAACTTCTGCTGCTTCGGGTTTTTTATAAAGTTGTTGATGAGAATGGTTGGCTGCAGGATTACGGGCATCGTGTTAGACTGGCAACTCATTCAAATTTCAAAGAGTTTGTCTTGACTTCTGGGTTGGAATTCTATCCTCTTGGCGGTGATCCAAAAGTTCTTGCCGAATGTATGTTTCTGATGTTTATATTTGTTTTGCAACTGACTGTATCATCTCGTGTCTCTCATTATTTCAATTTTTTTATTCCTGGTAAATCTTATTATTTGAAAATTGATGCTTGTAGTCTACAAGTAATGGTTAGATTAGATGAACAAACTTTTTTAGTATTCTGTTGGATGCACTCGACTCAAAATGTGCTGCCAATGCCTCGTGACCATTCTTGATGTTTCTATGACTAACCTTCAAAAGTACATGACATAATTGGATGCATTTTGTTTAGCACGTTCCATTCCGTAATCATAGGCACCGGATATTTGTTTGTTGTGAGGGTATATTTTGGGCCAAAATCTGGTTTGTTTATCTACTGGCTAATGTTTGTTATATATCTATTTTTTTTTTTTCCCCGCAAAGGAATGAATCAATTGACTAATGATGTTAATCCTCTTTTATGCAGACATGGTTAAAAATAAGGGCTTTTTGCCTTCAAGTCCTTCAGAAATACCCACACAAAGAAATCAAATGAAGGAAATAATAAATTCTCTACTTCCAGCATGCAGAGAGCCGGACATTGATTCTGGGATTCCTTTCAAAGCTGATGCAATCATTGCTAATCCCCCAGCATATGGTTAGAATCCCCTCTCTCTCTCTCTCTCTCACACACACACACACTTCTTGACTCTCTGTGTAGTTTTCCATTTTAGTTAGTTATATTGATGTCATCTTGTAATTTTAGTTCTTCTATATTTGGGAATATGTGACCTTTTGCTTACTCCTTATAATGTTTGCTAAGCTTAATGAGTCCAACCTCTAATGTTGTTAGTTGCTTTTCTTACGTATACCGGGGCTTTTATGTAGAGCCTTTACCTCAGCCACGAAGCTATTGCAGCTATTCTAGGATTCATGGAAAGCAAAAATCAGCTAGCCATGAATTCTCACTATCTCACCTCCTGCTGCTTGGCCTGGTGACCACTTGTAGCATCCATCTGTGTTTAGCCTATATGTTCCTTTAGGGGGTTTGTGCCTTCGGATTACTTTAGGAATAGGGATTGCCGGATTGGTATAGGTTGCCATATTGTCTTACAATCCTTTGATTCCCTTTCCACTTATTGGGTGGATACTCTTGTGTGTCTATTTTAGCAACAGCAAGAAGAAAGCCAATGGGAGCTAGATTGAGGCGAGCATGACAGAGTTCTCTGAGGTGTCACAGAGTGAAGCATGTAAGAGACAAAGGGCATCCTCAAGCTTTTTGGATGAAAATCTGAGATTAATTCCGTGTCTTCCTGATGAGATATCGCTTCAGATTCTTGCCAGACTTCCTAGAATTTCATATTTTAATGCGAAGCTGGTCTCAAGGGGCTGGAAAGTTGCTTTGACTAGTGGAGAACTTTATAAGTTGAGGAAAGAACTTGGAACAACAGAAGAGTGGCTTTACATTCTGACTAAGATTTTTGGTGATAAACTTTTGTGGTATGCCCTCGACCCAGTGTCAAGGATATGGCAAAGGTTGCCTTTCAGTAGCATATGTGTTGAGGCATTTAATTAGATGCCAAGGAAATTTGACATATGTGTTGCACAATGTCATCAAGCGGGCACCAATGATGACATAATTTCTTGCAGATAAACGAAATTCAGTAGTATAGCTTTGTGCCACAGGAATTTGAAGGATGTTGAACAGGTCTTTTTATTTCTTATTTCCTCCCTGCAAGATTTCACAAAACTCCTCATTACTAGATGGTATCCTGTGTATCTGATCCTTTGTCTCTTGTTGTATTGGAATTTCTCTAATCCTTAATACCTTATGCTCTGGCAGCACCCTTTTTAGTTTGTCAATGCCCCATTCTCCATATGCCCAAAATTCACAAAATCTGTGTAGTTGAGCCTTGCAGATGTGGATGCGCTGCAGCCAATGAAGAGTTTCCAGTCCGGCGATCATTCCAGAATGATATGTGGCCATTTTCCAATTTCCAAGCTATAAACTCTTCCACCTTATGCCTTACTTGCACTAATATTTTCCAGTTCACGTAACATTGTTCTGTGTGTAGTCATGGCTCGATCTGAGATCTTACCAGTGCTGTTATGCAAAAGTCAAGTCCCTTCGTTGTATATATTTCAATACAAAAGAATGGTTCTAGGTACTAACCTAGAGTAGAACTGTTGCAGGGCATACGCATGTTGCAGAGGCATTGAAAGTACCAATTCATATATTTTTCACTATGCCATGGACGTAAGTCTTCTCTGGATCTTTTTTCTTGGAAAGTTGTACTGTACTCTTTTTAGTTTGACAAATATATATACAAAAAACTTCATGTTACTCAACTTATTATCATGTTAAATAGTGAAACCAAATGATTCCATGTTAATTTTTTTTCTGCCAGGCCGACTAGTGAATTTCCTCATCCGTTGTCACGTGTAAAGCAATCAACTGGATATAGAGTGAGTTTGCTAAGCGTTTCTTTGTGTTCCTCATGATACTGTTATTTTTAGAATAAAAAATTATCAGATCATCCTTACTTCTCCCCTCTCCCCTAAGAAACCCCAACCTAAAATGGAAAAAGAAGAGGGGAAAAAAAACTGGGGTTTCTTAATTGCATTTTACCATACGTGACACTTCTTGCATGGATTATGCAGCTATCGTATCAGATTGTTGACTCAATGATTTGGCTAGGAATACGGGACATGATAAACGATCTCAGGAAAAAGAAGCTGAGGCTACGCCCTGTCTCATATTTGAGTGGTTCACAAGTGTCGGAGTCAGATATTCCGCATGGATACATTTGGAGTCCTCATCTTGTTCCTAAACCAAAAGGTAGTTTGTTAAAATGACAGTTCTTTTTCTCAGAGTAGTCTGTCATGAAAATTTGAGTACTTGTGCCATGCGAAACAGCTGGATGTTATTATTAAACCACAAAGTAAATTATTTGTCAGTGTTACAGCTTGTGAGTTCCATTTCATTTTCCTTGGGCATACTTGGATTTCATTTTTAATTTGACAAAGTTGCCAATTTGAACTCTATGCAATATCTTGTTTGACAGATTGGGGAAATAAGGTTGATGTGGTTGGATTCTGCTTCCTTGATCTTGCAACAAATTATGAACCTCCCGAGTCACTTACAAACTGGCTTAAAGCTGGTCCAAAGCCTATCTATATTGGGTTTGGCAGTCTCGTAAGTTTCTCGAGCTCTCTTACATTTATTTGATCCTATCACACCCAAGGAAATAAAAATTGAAAAGAGAAACCTTTGGAGTAGCCTTTCTCCTGTTACCCTTATCGTCTTGGGAGTTTGTATCCTAATTTATTTTGTGGTATGACTACATGTGTTGAAGTATATATTAACAAAAAATGCACTACGTTTGTTTTGAAATTAAAATAATAACTATGATTAAAAATAGTGATGTTTATTATCAGGTTGTATGTGCATGTGATGTATCACTTTCTACCATTGCCTTTGTGTCCCTACTCTCTTTTCTGAAATTTTTGTGGTTTTCACTCTTCACATAAATTCTTGTTTATCTTTTAGTTTGTCATTTCTTGTGTACAATTTGCAGGTTTACCCTTTATTTCATCATTTTAGGTTACTTATTTATTATGCCCCTGTTTGGGCTCCATTAAAAACAGATTTTGGGAAAATGTATTTTAGAATAGTGATTTTTTAGAGAATGCGTGGTTAAAAAATAAGGAGAAGTTTTGGATTTATGTGTAATATTATTTTATTGGAGAATGTGTGGTTGAAAATAAAGAGAGAAAAATGCATTTTGGAAATAATGAAGCCCAAACAAGGGCTATATGTTGTAATGGCATTTGTGCTCTCTAACTTCCCTGACTTGACTTCTGTTTCCAAGAACGCAGTAATCTCCCCTGAATTTAACTTAATTCTTATATCTCAGCCTGTTCAAGACCCAGAGAAAATGACACAAACAATTGTTCGAGCTTTAGAAATAACTAAACAGAGAGGGATCATCAACAAAGGCTGGGGTGGACTTGGCAACTGTAAGTTTCTTTTTTCCTTCTTTGATTTGTTCCACTTATTATATATGCTTTCTTGTCGTAAATACATATTTTTTTCGTGTGGCCATCAAAGTGTACTGTATTTATTACGATAAGGCTTATTCTCAGTGGAAGAACCAAAGGACTTTGTATATCTGCTGGATAACTGCCCTCATGATTGGCTTTTCTTGCAGTGCGCTGCTGTGGTGAGCCTTCTTATTTTCTGTTGTTGCTTCTGGTCTATTGAAAAGTGAAGCATGATTGATTTTAAAAAGTGAAGCGTGATTGATTTTAAAAAGTTAAGCTTGTGCCATCTGAACTGATTTGCTCTCTTGTGGATTGAGTCATTCAACCAGATATGTAAGCCTCCGTTTGGCAAAATTTATAAATGGTCAAAATTCATTTCGACCACATGTTTCAGTGGAACCCCAAGTACTATCTACTTATCTACCACTCATTTCTATCCATTTATAAATTAAACTGTTTATAAATTCTTTTAATGGGGGCTAATACTCCATTTTTGAATTTTGATTTATGCTAGAATCTAAAGGAGGTTCTCAGTTATATGCAAATTTCCTCTTTGGACCTGAGTTAGCCTGAGGTCTAAACTTAAGTGAGAATTTATATAAATCTTCCACATGTATATTTGTCATGGGCAACTGTCCAGTCAATATTAGGTAATAAATGAATTTTAGGTCAATGATTTGAAGTATAAGAGTAGGTGCATTGGGTAACTTTTTTGTGAGGGCATGACACTAGCCAATTTCAATTGCTTACTGACAATTGTATTTATCACAGCCGCCTGGATCCCTTTCTAATCCATGTCATTTATCAAAGAGTAGTTGGAGATGTGTATTTACCTAGTTGTGCTTCTGGAAGTATCAACACTTTAGCTTGCGAAAATTCTTACATTACTGCCAATACCAGCGTCCCTTTGTTTTGACATATCCAGCCCACACTTTTTACTCTGGGATGAATTGTGGTGAAACTCTGAAGCTTATGATTTTCTTTCCCATTTTTGGTGTTTTTTTTTTAATTTTTGGGTGGGGGGGAGGAGGGAGGTTGGTGGGTGGTGTGTGTGTGTGTGCGTGCGCGTGTATTTTGTATTCCTCTGTCGGTGTGGCCTCATGCTCATTGAATTATGGGTTCATTTAAACCTTAATGTCTTGTGCAAATGTTGAAATCAGGAGTGTATTTTTTAGCTATCGGAGATGATTTTTCTTGTTTTCAGGTCCACCATGGTGGTGCAGGAACAACAGCTGCTGGTCTTAAGGCCGCGGTAAGGATGAATCTTCTATCTTAGGTGATTTTGATCTTAAATACTTGTTTTGAACTTTTCATTGCAATACAGTGCCCAACAACAATCGTCCCTTTTTTTGGTGACCAACCTTTTTGGGGAGAAAGAGTCCATGCAAGAGGTGTAGGTCCTCGACCGATACCAGTTGATGAATTTTCGCTTCAGAAGTTGGTTGATGCAATTAGATTCATGCTGGATCCCAAGGTACCAAATTTTAAAATTTTCTTTTGTCTCCTTATGTTGCTAAAGCCATGCGAGAAGTGCTTGCATTAGTTCTTTTAGAGTATTTCTCCCTTGAAGACTGGGTGAAAACTTCAATTATAGTTCCTGAAACCTGTCTGTTTTTGTTCTAGTCAATAGATTTCTCTTCCCCTCTTTTCCGAATCTCTTGGATATTGTGTTATAACGGGGAAAGGATAGGAGATGCATTTTTATGTGTTAGCTGGGCACAAAGAGCAGGTTTAGCTAAGCTTAAAAAGTTCACTTACAAGTTTAAAAATTGAATAGATCAAGATTGGAATAAGAAAGATCACTTACATGTTTAAAATAAGTTTTTTTTTTTTTATAAAGTTACTTTCAGAAGTTAAATTTTCTTTACTTAGAAGTAAGAATTAAAAGAAGTAACGTATCCAATCTTTGGAAACAAAAAATTACCTAAAACTTTTATTTATATTTAAGTTCAACACAACATGTTCATTGTGTATAAAAAAACAGGTCAGGATACTTTGAATTTCATATAAACTTAAGAGATAATATGCAGGTCAAGGAGCATGCAGTTGAACTTGCAAAGGCAATGGAAAATGAAGACGGGATTAATGGAGCCGTGAAAGCATTCTTTAAGCAACTTCGTCGCAGAAAACTTGAGCCTCAGCCAGAACCTGCACCGTCAAGTTTATTCTCTATACGTGGATGCTTCGGCTGTTCCTAAAATTTTGAGTGAATAGGTTGACCACTAGTGCGTATTCTGTAGGTGTGATTGATCATTGATAGAAAGAACAATCATCCTATGTCTTATCAAGGCTCCATAACCTTTGTTTATAGTCAGCATAATTCACACCATTTCTTTCCCAAAATTGTATCAAATTTGGTGTGTCATGATTATATAATAAGTGAGACACTCGATACACACATATTTCATATATTCGTAATTAATTATTTTTTTGTGTAATCATTAGCTTGTGAAAGTTTTCGTTTTGATTGTAGTTTTGCTAAAACATTTATTGCAAGAGTAATGCTATTCATCCTCACTGGGGTTACAAACACAGTCTATGTGACTATAGATGATAGGTTAAATGAAAGGTAAAATTAAGTGACTTATTTAATTTTACCTATCATTTAATGCCACAGTAACGTCACATAAACTGTGTTTGTAATCCCACTGGGGATAACATTACTCTTATTGCAATTTGGCCATTGAATGTGCTTATAGCTTTCCCTATACTTAATTTTCGTCTATTTCTGACAAGTATCAGGCTCTAGCCGAGTATTAGATTGTAAGTATTTGATTCAATCGAGTTTTTTCAAGCCGATTCTTTCTATTCAGAGGCTGGCCGGGTGCCGAAAAGCTTGAAGCTTGGCATGGCCCATTCAAGCCTGTGTGTCAGACATGCTGGGACCATGCATGGTGTACCATGTATATGAAGTTGCTTTCTGTACCCATATGCTGCATTGTATAAATGCATTTTGCTAAGATTGATTCTTCTGAGATCTACTCTGCTTGATGGTTTCCATTTGATTTCATAACTTGGTTCTTTAATGCTTGTGCTATGGGATGTAGCAAATGGCAAATGGCAAATGGCAATGGCAGGTCGGTATTATGGAGAACTGACAATGCAGTGCTTAACTATAATCGCTGATTTAAAAAACTTGGTCTTGTTTTCAAAGCCATGTTTGGGAAAATGGGCCAGTGTTTTTTTGTGTTATGTACCCCAGGGCATGCAACGAATAGATGAAAAAATGACAATGATGATATGCGTAGAGTTGGCGGTGGAGGGTCAGATAAATATGGGGCGACTAATGGCTGTCCCCATAACCATTTATTGTATATCAGTGTTGAGACTTTAGGGGGTGGGGTGTTGCAGGCTATCTGCTACCTATCTGAACAAGTGGGGACTGGAGTTTTTGGCTTTTTAATCACTCAATTCTTGAATATGGGCTGTTGGAGTTTACGGCAAAAGTGTTCCTGGACTGAATGCGGAATTAGATTTTCAAGAACTCATTTCGTTCATATAGGGTCACTGGACTTTACAACTCGGGTATGTTTGATATGCTGCACTTGAACACAATTATTAACAGTTGTAGCAAACTCACCATGAAGATAAGAGCAAAGGACTGAAGTTAAGCGTCTGTTTGAATTCCATTTTTTTGTTCAAAATGTATTATGAAGTACTCCCCTTGTCTCATAAAGATAGTCCTATTTTTTTTTTTTCACACAGATTATGAGAATTTAATTAATATAGTTGATATAATAAATGTATTATCATTTTTCTTAATATACTCCTACATTAATGCAATCAATATTCAAGGTAATTAAATTATATTTATAATAACAAAGACATTAAATAGTTGTATACTAGAAAACTAATATATTAACTATCATCTTAAATAAGAAACATAACTATAATTTTGGACAGACGAAAATGGAAAAGAGGACTATCTTCATGAGATAGAGGAAATGTTATTTTGTTGAAGAATGTGTGGTTAAAAAATAAGAAATTTTTTTGAATTTACGTGTAATATTATTTTATTGAAGAGTATATTGTTAAAAATAGGAGAAAAAATATATTTTGAAAAATAATGGGTGCAATTGCTAACAATATTAAAGAAACGCCTAGATAGCCTAGCTTGCAAAAGAAAAAAACTCGAGTTTCCAATGAACCTGATCAACAGTCAGAAGCAGAGAGATAAATATATACATTCATACATGTATACAGTGTGTGTGTGTTACACACACACACACATATATATATATATAGAGAGAGAGAGAGAGGTGGGGGGTGGTATGGTAGGTTGGGGATTCCATTTCCCAAGCCATGACATCTCTCTCTTTTCACCACTCAGCATGCAGAAGTGTATTGTATTGGAGGATGGATACTTGCACACTTATCTTTCTCTTATCTCTTCTGTTCCCATGCCCATACACCCCACCCCTCTTATGCCATTTTTTCCTTATAAATTAAAACACACAGACATATTTTCACATTTCCCAACTCAGTTTCTGAACTCCATCTCCTAACCCTATATTTATCAGATCAAAAAACCCATCTTCAAAATCTGCATATTTGTTCTTTCTTGCCAACATTTCTTCAGGTTTGTTCATCTTTTCCACATCATGGTAATTATATTTGTGTATATATGTATATGTTTGTGTGTATGTTCATAATCGAAGATAATTTAGACGGAACGCTGAAAGGAACAAGAATATTGGTATAATTTTTTCTGCTCAATTATCTTTGGCTTTTAGAAGATATTCCGTTCAACATGTCTCTACATGTCATCCTCTCATATCAAGTTTTTCCAATGCAATTCTTGCAGGAATGAAGGGTGAGAATGCAATCCATGATTCACCGAAAAATGCAGAAGATGAAACAAAATCATTTCCCTGTTTTTACTGCTCAAGAAAATTCCACAGTTCACAAGCTTTAGGAGGCCATCAAAATGCTCACAAGAAAGAAAGAAATGCAGCAAGAAAGAGCAAAAGAGCTTCAGAATACAATTTTCCTTCACTCTCAGTACCACCACCAATACTATTTTCTCCCAATTATCCCATTGGAATTTTGAGCCCTTCAGCCTATATTACTGCTCATGCTGCCACCCTTTGCCAGTTCCAGAACCACCGGTTGGGATCAAATGGCGCCGCCCCACGATTTGAAAACGCTGTAACAAATCGTAATAACTATTTGAATAACTTGTATCAATGTGAACCAGATGATCAGAGCTTCAAGAATTGGCAAAGGAGTGTAAGATGCAGTGGATTTACTGAAGAATTATCAAAAAAGACTAGTAATCACAGCATTAGGGGTGATGATGAGAGCGCAAAAGATCAGAAGAATCTTGATTTGTCTCTTCATTTATAGACAAACAAAGATTTTTTGTTTGATTCCATTGCACTCAACTATGACAACTATTTTTTTGTTCCAACAGCCACATGTTTGTGCTGCTTCTTTTTATCTTTTAGGTTTGCATTTAATTTTTGACTTTTGATCAATAAAGAATTTGTTGTTGTTAGAATTTTGGTTTTGATTTGATCATTCCTAGTAGTTTTTCTTAGGTCCTGGTGTTGTTGACTTTGTTATGGATGAAAAATGAACAATCGAAAAACAAGTAAAAATATATTAATCAGAATGATTCATAATGTAAGAGTAACATTAACTTGTTTCTAGAGGTTTCACCAATAAAGAAACAAAATATAAAAAAATGGGAATACCAATTTTCGGGCACATCATTAAAAAGTTTTCCACTCTGTGTTTTTACTACAAGCCCGATACATGTCAAGTTCGGAAGGCAATAGGGTCGGATGGGGATGACCCCAAATCCAACCAGGGCGACCATTTGCATCTTGTCCCATCGAAAAATAATTGAAAGATGGGGCTAGAAGGGATGGGATTAAAATATCCCTATTTTTAATAATTTATTTATTTATTCGAATATAATTTAAATATAAATGTCTTAAATGATTTTGAGAAACCTACCAGAAGAATATTTAAATAAATGTTTGCAGACAGACTACAAAATCATCCGCTGTAGCACTTGGCAATACGTCAAAATTTATTAGATTGTATCCGGGTTCGAATCCCGGCGGCGGAATTTATTTTTATTTGCCACCAGGCATTAATTTTTGTTAAGGAAATGAACATTAAATGGATGATGTTTTCTTTAGATAGCACTATTTATTATTATTATTTTTTTGTTTGTCATGATCTTTAATTAAGGGAAATTAACATCAGTAGCACTTAAGTGGTTAACCTTTTTTTAATTATCGGTGGAACTACTTTGTAGAATTGTAGATTTGTAAGTTGCAACACTTCTTTATCGAGTCGAGTTACCTACAAAATGAGTTTTGTAGTTCAAAATTATTAATGCGTCGAGAGTGATTTTATTGAATCCCCAATGTGATTAATTAAAAGGAGATCGTTCCTCCTATAAAAAAAATAATCACATCCCATAATTTAAAATAATCTATCGATCTAGATATCTTAAAATCTTTTTAAAAATCACATCCAAACACACCCCAATTTTAAAATTAAGAGTTAAGATGATTAATTAAAAGGAGATCCTTCCTAAGGGTGTCCAAAAGTGCCGAACCGAACTGAACCGATCGATGTTTCATAAGTTAAATACTCGAACGGGTACCCGTATCGAGAATCGATTTGTATGAGTCGGGTCTCCGGTCTAGACGAAGAAACCGAAACTAAATAAATTTTTTATTGAATTAATTAGATTATTTTATTTTTTCTAAATAAATTAACAAATTAATTAAATAAATCATATCATTTCATAATTTTAAGCCTTGAGCCTCAATTTTTTAATATGGATTACCGACATTTTAATATTAATATCTACTTTTTGGTATTTGTTTGCATTGAATTAATGTTATTCGACAGCTAGTTATTTATATATTTTTGAATTGTGCTACGTTAATTTGTAAAAGTTACGAATGAAATTTCATTAATTATATTTATGTAGTGTTGCTGTAAATATTAAAAAAAATTAATTATGGTATGGAATCGAAAGGAACCGAACGGAAGGGAAACCAAACCCGAACGGTTCCATAATTATATTTGGACCCGACGGATCCATTTATTAAATACCTGAAAATTTCGGACCGAGAAGAACCGAACCGAACCACGAACCTCCCTAATCCTTCCTCCTGTCAAAAATAATCACAACCCATAATTTAAGGTAATCTAACTATCTAAATGTATGAAATCACAATACTCACATCCAAACACACCCCAATTAAGGTTTTAATATATCATCTACATCATTAAATTAACTCTCAGGTTAAGAGTTAAGAATATTTGTCAAATTCATTACTTTCTTGTCTTTAGTAGTTGATGTGCTCGGTTTTTTTCTTGATCACGAGCATGTTTTGCACTATTTCCTTCCAAGTCGAGAATGTTTAGTTTTGCTTCTATTTGCAAAAGCAGCAGCTTTTCGTGACTTAAGCCAAAAGTAGTCTAAAATTTGTGTCTGATAAATTAATTTTTATGGTCGAACGAAGTATAGTTTTGTTGACATTTTAGTTTCGCCGTCGATGAAGATGGTCAAGGATACAATAAATTCCGACGTGCCCAAAGGCTTAAATGTCGGGTTGATGTCAACAATAGTAAGTGTTAGGCAATTTAACGAAATTACTACAATTTGCCCACTCCGACAAACAAGTCTAGAATCATGGAGTCAAATGCGGTCCATCTCTTTTTGCTCATTTTCAATTAATTAATTTTGTGACACGCCATCTTTCATTTGACTCATGCACCAACTGTTAGAATTCCTCTTTTTTGACTTAGGTCCGTTTGGTAAAGCTTTTAAAAAATCAAAAGTTGTTTTTAAGATTGAGGAACTGCTTTTGAATATATTCGTATTATTTTTTTAAAGTGTTTTGTCAAACTAAAAGAATTTTTTTTTAAAAAAAAGTTGACATGTTTTACACGAAGCAGAAGCCATGTCAAACGAGCCTTTAAAACGTGTTTTTTGATGAAACGTTAGATACTTAATCAGTTAATCTCGAAGTGAATTGCCTATTTGGTCACTGAACTTTCAGCCATGCTTTCAAGGGGTCATTAAACTTTCAAAATCACCTAAATCATCACTGAACTTTGCAAAATATTTCCACGAGGTCACTGAACTTTAAAAATTAGCACATTCATCACTGAACTTTGTAAAGTGTTTCCACGGGATCACTAAACTTTACAAAAGGTTTCTTAGGAGATTATAGAACTAGTGACCATTGGGAAACATTTTGCAAAGTTCAGTAATGAATGTTGTGATTTTTAAAGTTCAGTGACCTTGTGGAAACCTTTTATAAAGTTCAGTGATAATTTGAGTGATTTTGAAAGTTCAGTGACCCCATGAAAGTATGGCTGAAAGTTCAGTGACCAAATAGACAATTCACTCCTTAATCTTGTCTAGTTTGGTCATTGATTGATGGAAAATTTTCTAATACTCGAAACATAAAGTACTCAGTACTTTCCATCACTATTTAATTAACACATATATTAAGTTATTGAAACTCAGTAATACAGTTGTCAATTGAATAATGACACAAAGTTTTGTGTACATTAATCCGAAAGTACAAGAAAACTTCTTGTGATTGAAAATATTCGATCTTTATGTGATCGCTTCGCCTATTATGGTAATAATGATTAATCAATTATTTTCGGAGACTTTTAGGGTTTTCAGATTAAATTTCGATATTTTTAAAACTAATTATTCAGTATTCAAGTTGAATAATTAATTAATCTGTTAGACTTATATATATTTATTCTTAATACAAGAGTCAAATTTCAAAGAGTCAATGTCAATTTTTTAAATAAGGCGCGAGTTTATTTTAATTGAAATTAACCTAACTGTTCAAGTCTATCGAAGTTAGGCATAATACGGAACAATACCATCTTCTTCTTATTATAAATGCGCTGATGCATTAATGCTTCCATCTTCAACTCACATTCTCAGCATTTTCATTGCATTCGGATGCACACAGAGATATAGATACATTGTTCATTTAGATCAACAATGGCGGATTCTCGAAGAAGTTTTGCTTTGTTTTCATTGCTGATTGTTATGCTGTTCCTTGACGCAAATGCAGTGATTGGAAGGTAATTTATGATTACAATGTGAAATCAACGTTGTCGTTTTTTATGCTGAAGCTCAAGCTTCCGATAAGCTGTTTCTTCGAAATTTATGGATTTGATTGAGAGATTTGTATTATCTGTTTTGCTGCTGTCCTCCCGATTTGTGGCTGTTTCCGTTTTCATTTTTTTTTTTTTTTTTTTTTTTGCAGTGCTGAAGAAAGTAAGCAGTTGAAGAGCTCGAGGAACACAACAATGGCGGATAGGTAAGATTCATTACATAGCATGCAGTTCAGAATTCATCTGAACCGTTGGATGGAGCAATGCTCTGATCTGAAAAATCTCATTCTTAATTCTGTTATGGTAGTTTTTCACAGTGTGGTGATTCTCTTAACACCTTTTTCAACACAATTCGCATTAAAAGCTATCCATATATCTAAAATTTTCTTAAATTCCCATTCTATTGAGGGTTAATTCTTGCTAGATTGAGTGTTCAACACCTTAATTGTGAAACTGACACCTATATTAATTATTGATAAAAGAAATATATAGAATAGTGTATTTATTATTAATTTATCTTCATGATTGATGCTTCAGGTCAAGCGAAGAAGTTGGGTTCAAACACGAACACTCAGTAGATGATCCTGAAGCAGTCGCTTCCATGGTTGATATGTAAGTTTCCTTCGTATTTAATAAAAATATTCTTAACTTTATTCTCTATCAACCGGATTGCATTGATTAAAAATTTCAACTACTTAAAATCACATGTTTTACTTAATGATCATATTGGAAAGGATCAAGTAGTATTGAGCAAATTGGGCAACATAATAGACAACATTTATGTTTTATAATCTACCTCACCAAACATGCCATTAATGTCCAGTATTTTCCACCTACTTACAAATTTTTCCGTAGGCCCATTAAAAATGCAGAACTTTCGCAACTTTTATGCTGATTCACATTTGAAAATGGTTGAAGGGGCTAACATTGTCTTTTACACTAGAGGGGGTTATACAGAATGCCATTTCCATCCGAGTTAGAATAAACAGTTGTGCGACATGTACATAATAAGTTTACATAGTGATTTACATACACATGATTCATTGAGATACGATTGAGTCGGAATTTCTTTTACCAAATAATAATAATAATAATAAATTCTCTATCTTTATTTGACATCTCATCTGTATGTAATCTATTATGTAACTAATTATGTACAAGTAGCATTATGCCAGCCCCCCAGGCTCCAGTGCCCTATAACGTTCGAAATGGTTGCCTATTACGGGGTTCACTAACTTTGTCTTTAAAATTCAATTAGGATTTTAAGGGACACAAATTTGATTCAGTTAGACATGTATGACAAATTTGTCTAGTAAATATTCAATATGATTCCTTTAGCCCAGAAATCTTATTCTTCTCCAACTCCACCTCCAGCAAGTTTTGTTATTTTCCCCAGCCTGGCAACAAGAGCATAAGTTCGAAAGAGGCAGATCTAGGCACATTCCAGCAGATCCAGCAGATGGATGCACTAACAGCGAGACCATGAACATAATAAATGACCTTTGTCTGTTAAGATTTACCTCCACCGACGCCTTAGAACTTAATTGCCGCACCTAGCATTTATTTCAAACTGTTCATTGTACCATAGAATCACGTGTATTTTCCACAAGGACCGATTATTCTATCCATAGTCTGCTTTCTAACATTAATTAGCTCGCCCATATTATTTTTCTAGACTTTGGAAAGCATTTCTTGAAGTTGTACATTATTATAAGGTCTCCATTGCATCGACTTATGACTGTATTCTATAACTATTGATTCAATAAGTAACATTTTATCCTGAATTACAGCATGAAAATATGAAATATGATTGATAATATAATAATGAAATGTTTCGATAATACAGGGCTATCAAAAATAGTACACAGAGACGGGAATTGGGATTCTTCTCATGCGGAACGGGTAATCCCATCGATGACTGCTGGCGATGTGATCGCAATTGGATGCAACATCGTAAGCGCCTTGCCAATTGTTCCATTGGCTTTGGGCGCAATGCCATTGGAGGGAGGGATGGCAAGTACTATGTTGTCGATGACCCAAGTGATGAAGATCCTGTAAATCCCCGTCCTGGCACCCTGCGCCATGCTGTAATTCAGGACCGGCCTTTGTGGATCATATTCAAGCGTGACATGGTGATCACCCTAAAGCAAGAGCTGATAATGAACAGCTTCAAGACAATTGATGGCCGTGGGGTTAATGTCCACATTGCCAATGGCGCTTGCATCACCATCCAATATGTGAATAACATTATTATCCACGGCCTCCACATTCACGACTGCAAACCCACCGGCAATGCCATGGTTCGAAGTTCACCTTCTCACTATGGTTGGAGAACAATAGCTGACGGTGATGGCATTTCCATTTTCGGGTCAAGGCACATTTGGATTGACCACAATTCCCTCTCCCATTGTGCCGATGGCCTTATTGATGCTATCATGGGATCAACTGCAATTACAATATCTAACAATTACTTTAGCCAACACAACGAGGTTAGCTTTGTTTTTCTTAAATCCTTGTGCACAATCTAAAAACCAAATGCAAAACTGAATATTCCAATGTGTCACTCATAAACAGGTTATGTTATTGGGACACAGTGATTCCTATCACGGAGATAAGGTTATGCAGGTGACAATTGCCTACAACCATTTTGGGGAGGGCCTAGTCCAGAGGATGCCAAGGTAACATATGGTCCCTCTGTAGATAAATCTTTTATAATCTCTAGGACTACAATTGATATTTCTTATTTTTCATATACATACAGGTGCAGACATGGGTATTTCCATGTGGTTAACAATGACTACACTCAATGGGAAATGTATGCTATTGGTGGTAGTGCTAATCCCACCATAAACAGCCAGGGCAACAGATTTCTTGCCCCTGTCAATCCTTTTGCTAAAGAGGTTTGTTTAAGAATACTTACGGCCAAAATGTTGTACCACTTCATTTAAGAGTTATACTAAATCTAAATAAATAACGTGTTTAGCTCTCAAACAACTTAAGCAGTTCAACATGAATCCTTTAATTATGTTATCCCAGGAAATTTACACGAACTTTACCAAATTTTGTTTATAGGTGACAAAGAGAATAGTGAGTCCAGGTCACAATTGGAAGCACTGGAATTGGAGATCAGAAGGTGACCTTATGCAAAACGGTGCTTATTTCACTCCATCTGGGCGTGGTGCTGCATCTAGTTTTGCCAGGGCCTCAAGTTTAGCAGCCAAATCCTCTTCCTTGGTAGGAACCCTCACCTCTAATGCTGGTGTACTTTCCTGCCGCAAAGGTGTCCAGTGTTGACCTCAAAATCTCAGAAATAAATTCATATCTTAGCGTACTAAAATCTGACCAAATTCCTTGCTCGTGTTCGTCCATTATGACCGCGTCTGCCATTAATAATCAACTTGTCTTATACTTAAAATGATCAACCTCGGTCTGCTTTAACTAGAAATATTTCAGTTCTTTGGAGCAGACACAGAAGCGTTGTTCTTTATTTCATTATTTTTCCCAAAAGAAAGAAAGAAATTTCGACTTCTCCTTTGCGTCAAATCTCTTGACCTGCATATTGATGCATAGTTTGTAAACGTTAGAGAAAAAAACTTCATTATTGAGCTTCAAGAATTTATGTTGTCATCAATTTGTAATGAGGAATTTTGATTGTTTCATTTATAATTTCCTACCTTCTTATGTAAAGTGTGTTAGTCAATAAAATCCCAATTTTCATTGTAGTATCACGATGAACTTTTATTTTTATTTCTTGTGTGGTGCAATAACCTCACGTAGAGGCCATGTCAGTAAAATTATATAGCATGGATAACATCTATTTAACTCAAATAGGGATAAATCTCGTATCGAATAAAGATGAAAACATAGACCAATTTATAAGAGTTCGAGTTACTCCTCTTAATAAGGTTGATCTTTTAAGATAGAACATCAAATCTTAACATGTCATCAGAGCCAATTAAGCTCCAACGAGCAATTCTATTCTATTAAAACTCAAACAAAATTGAGCACACGAATTTCAAGATTGAGCTGCTCAAACGAGCCACCATCTTGCGGGACAATGTTAAGAGATAAAATTCCACATCGAATAAAAATGAAAACATAGACCAATTTATAAGAGTTTGGACTACTCCTCTTAATAAGGTTGACATTTTAAGATAGAATCCCAAACATTAACAAATACTTTAGGTCTCGAGATAGTCGGTAGACTTTTATACAATTATCTCAGTTTTGAGATTGTTTTAGTAAAATTTATCCTCAATCATATCAAGTTTGCTAGACCCAGTCGAGTTAGACAGAAATGGATCAAATATTTAAAAAAAAAATGTCAAATTAGACAGAAATGGATCAAATATTAAAAAAAAAAAATGTCAAATTTTATCTGATCAATCTATTATCATAGTAATCGAATCCGATTATCACGCGAGGATAATAATGTGTTTTAACTTGTAGACAAAATTATCATCCACAGTTAATGCAGTTGGCTTGACAATCTCATTGGAGCATAGGATGCTCCTCCAGAGGTGCATAAGCATTGCATATTTTACCACAATACTCATTGATTGTAATGATTTCAAATTTGATTGAGAAATTTGCTTTTATAGATTATGTCCCCATAAGAACAATGGCATCATGATCTCGGAATTTCCCTAATATCTTCTCTTTTTATTTTGAGCTTTAGAAATGGATCATGTTATGTGGATGAATCCGAGGTGAATGTTTCAGCTGGTTGTCCTTGCAAAATTAATACTAGAAGAATTTCTAGGCAAAGATCCTCTTCGGCGATGCTTTTCTAGGCTAGACAAGCGAACTTGCACATGTATTGGACATTGACACGTACTTGTCCAAATGGCTCTACATGAGTTCAAATGCAAATATTTGTTGGAGTGAAATAATGTCACTGTTAAGTTCATGAATTGTCACTCAGATGATGGTATAGTAGAAATGACATGAAAGGTTTAGGCTACCCTCACTGGCACCAATTGATTTTAGGTTAGATAATTGAAGTCCGAACATATAAGTATGCAATTTGTCGAGGGTTGGATGATCCTTACAAGAAAGAGAGGGTGAAAGAGAGGAGATTATAAACTTGAAACCTTAGTTCCTCTTTTACTGTTGTAAAGAACTTAAATTCGAGGGAACTCTCAAACTTCTGGTACGTCACAATAAAATAAAAAAATTTAAAGTCAATTAATACGATCCACTTATTGAACATGGTTCTATGATCAATTTGTGACTGGATGCCAAAGTCGCCATCCCACAACCCTGTTTTCATAGTTTAGGCCCCATCAATCTCATAAATTTAATCCAAAATCAAATAAAATCTGAAAAATTTAAAATTATTTTTTATTTTCCCTGAAGAATTCTATCATGCAGAAAACTAGCTCAACACATCTATATTACCTTTATTATTAAAATCTAAACTCATCATGCAGACAAATTATGTTAAAAGTGTAAATGAGATAATTATAACCAAACATATAATAATTTACGCACATTCGATGAAGAGCAAATTTTATAAGGCAATATCTATAAATTACAGAATACAACCAAAAACCGAAAAACAAAATAAATGCTAACAACAACATAAGAACTGATGATCATCTACTCACATGCGTCTTCACTAGATCTAGCGATGAACCTTAATGCAATTTACAGTTGAATGAAAAAGGAATCGCTTAGAAAGGGGTACCACTTCCACTCCGAGTTTCAGCGGGGCTGTATAAAGCGGACCTATTTCTAGGTCGATTCTCTTCCAACTGCCTAACAACCTCGTCCATCGTAGGTCGAACTGAAGCCACAGGAGCGCAACACCCCATTGCAAGTTTCAATGCTTGAACGAGCCCTTCTTCCATAGGATTCTTTGTTGCCTTCAACAGCTCCACGTCGAACACTTCCATTGTTGTTTCCTCCAAAACTGCCACTTTCACTAGTGAAGGCAAATCAACAAACCCCCCATTTCCTCCATTTTTACCAGGCCTTTTGCCTAGTAAAATCTCGAGTAGAAGTATTCCATATGCATAAACATCGGTTCGGGAATTGCATTTCTTCATCTTCTGTAGTTCCGGCGCCTTGTAGCCATCGGTTTTAGCTTGTGCAACTATTTCATCAGCTACAGATGGAATCATTATCTTGTCAAGTCCAAACTCGTTGAGCCTGGCCACAAAGAAATCGTCAACAAGTACATTTTTCGATCTCACATTCCCATGAGTTATTGGTGTCTCAAGACCATGAAGATGAGCTAATCCCTTGGCTATTCCCAAAGCAATCTTGTGTCGCCTAGCCCAACTCAGCACTGGTTTTCCGACTCTGGATTCTGCATTCAAGTAGAAAATGTAAGAATATACAATTAAGCTTGTGTTCCAAATATTTTCCATCAAGTCAATATCACAAAGCTTAGAAGCTTAGAATAATTGTTCCGAGTGCTTGCATTCTTGAATCAATAAATGCAATTTATACCAATTATCCATTTTACACCAAATGCTATCTAAGTAAGTGAAACCTGATCTGCCATGCCTAAGCATTATCAAAAGTAATGTGATATAAAAAGCAAAAAACTTAGATCATTTGAACAAATGGAAGCAGTGTTTCTCAGTGCCTGCACCTATCAGATCGTCAATCCCATGAGAAAGCAAATGCCAAACAGTGTTGTCTGTTTAGGGGTTCTACAGCTGGATTGCAACATAAGATCAAAATTTACGGAGGCTACACATGATATTATGTTTGCACAAGAATTCATATTTTGGTGTCCTCTGCCAAAAATTTTGTTCACTCCTAAGGTAATACATATTTCTTTGATGGAATAAGTTTTGAGGAATCCAAACTCCACAAACTTATATTCCTCAAAAACCTTAGTACTAACAGTATGTTGGGACCTCCAATTCAGTGGTAATCATAATTCTGATAGAAATGAGATGCTTCTATGTTCTACATGCATGGCTAATACTGATTTGCACAATTTCTGCACTATAGAGAAATCAGATGCTTCTATGTTCTACATGTATGGATAATACTGATTTGCACAATTTCTGCACTATAGAGAAAAGCAAAATCATATACTTACCATGTAAAAGATCATAGAGAGTTTTATTCGGTAGATAGTCATAAATGAGAAGCTTTTCCCCTCTTCTCCCTTGATAGAAAGCTCTCAATGGAATCAAACTGTCATGTCGAATTCGTCCCAATTGCTTAATCACAGGCAAACACAAACTTCTATCTTTACAACTACCCTCTCTCAACAACCTTAAAACAATGGTTCCTCCATCGGCTAATTTTGCCTTGTACACAGTCCCATAACTCGTCTTTTCCATAACTTGCCCTGTTGCATTCAAGACATCCTCCAATGTCAAATGCTCACCGCCCTGAAACAAGACCAACTTACCCTCACCACCACCACCAGCGCCACCTTCTTCTTCATCCTCTAGTTCCTCGAATTCCTCCTCCTCATCGTCCAGATTCTTCCGTTTCTTCCCTTGAAAATACCCAATCAACAATGAGACAAGAACCACAGCTCCAGTCATCAAACCAATGACAATTCCAGCAATTGCACCGGAACTCAATCCCGAGCTTCCACCACAAGATCTCAAGGGTTTCCCACAAAGAGTAGGACTATTCCCCTCAAAAGCTTCCACCCCAAACTTTGATTCCTCAAATTTTGGCAACACCCCACTAAAATTATTGTGCGAAAGATTCAATTTTTCCAACTTTAGCCCAGTAATACTCTCTGGAATTGGACCAGAAAACATATTGTTCCCAAGATCAAGCTCTTTAAGTCCATTGAACCCAGTAATGAACTCTGGAAAATTCCCAGAAAACGTGTTTTGTCCCAAATCAAGAAAACGCAAATCCTTGCAAGTAGCATCAGGTAATGCAGGATCAGGAAGAGAACCAGATAAAGAATTACCATGTAGCCGAAGCGACACCAAGCGATCGCAGAGGTTCCAAATGGATGTTGGCAAAGCCCCAGTAAGCAAATTGTGGCTCAAATCAATATCTGATAGAGAAGAACTGTACCCAAGCTCCAAAGGGATTGTCCCAGAAAGTGCATTCACACCAAGATAAAGACTTTCAAGATTTGAAAATTCCCCTATCTCTCTAGGTAGTACCCCTGAGAGATTTGCAGATGGGAGTTGAAGAGAAATGAGGTGCAAAAAGGGGTCTTTGTACAGAGAAAGACTGGTCCATTGCGGTGAAGAGAGGTCAGTACAAGCCAAAGAAGTACCATTGTTGAAGGCCCATTTGAGGCCTCTCCACTGGCAGAGAGGCACAGAAGCATTCCATGTAGACAACAGGAAATTCTCCGAATTCCCTTTTAGTGAAGGCTTGAGCTTTTGCAAAATCAACTCGACATCTGAAGCAGAGTGAGAGAGAGTTAGAACAAGAGCAATGTAGAGAGAAAAAAGCTTCAGAGCCTCCATGAAAGTAGAAGTGTGACAAAAGGAAAAAGCATCAAAGAAGAAGAAGATGAAAAAGAAAATGAGGGGTAGGGTTCTTGCTTTGAGGTTTTTTTCTTTTCTTTATGGAAAAGCTGACAGAGTGTTGACTGTGAGTGAACATTAATCAATAAAACTATACAACTTCGATTTGATTACTCTCGTGAAATTTGGAAAAGTGGGTTTCGTAGTAATTGTGTATGTTATTTTCATCTTTAATTTGCACGCCGCTTGGCCATTGAGGGCGGGGTCCATTAGCAGGAGGAAATAGTGGATGGAAAGGGAAAAGTACTTCTCTTTTATATACTTTCCGTTTTCTGTTTCGATTTTCTGTGAAGGATAGCAAATTTTGCACCTCTTCTTGCTTTGATCAATGGAGATTAGGGTTGCTAATACCCATATCGGAAATTTACTGATTTTGATATTAAGAACACGTTTCAATGGAGCTTATAGCTTAAGAATAATCTCTAACCTGTTATTAAAATTGTACCTAGTTAGAAGAAAGAGTGAGATCCAAAAATTAAAAGACCAATTAGTTTCTTCCTCTTAAATTGTGGGACCCACAACTTAATCTCGATGGACCTCAAACATGTTCAAGTCTTTAAGGTTAACTTACCACTTTAAAATCAACTTATATTGGGGGGTTTTGTTCAATCATATCATTCGAATTGCATCCTACAACGTAGCCCATGTTTACTTTTGTTAAGGGTTATATTTTTAATATATTTCGATAAAATTCTATCAAATGTGTGTTTAAAAAATTAATAAATTGTGGATCGTATGAAATTTTTGTTTGAATATGAGTTTAAGTTAAAATGGGTTTTATAAAATAAGGATGAAATATAAATTTATTGTAACATAAGTTGACGATAGTCATGTATATATCAATTGTATTAAAGCTTTAAAATGTCAATTTCATATAAATAGCATCTTCAACGACGATGTAAAATTGTATATAAATTGAAATCACTAAAATTGCTTTTGCATTCTTATTTATATTTCGAGGATTTAAATTCAAATTTTGCCCCTTACGAATACATTTTTTTTTTTCACTTTTTGTCGGAACATGTATTTTGCATTTCCTTTGCATCTTTCCATTGAAGAGGTTTCCATCTACCACGATCGGAAATGTTCTTATATTCTTCAAAAAATGATTTCTCATTTACTTCCTTCCAAATAATAAAAGAAAAAAAAAAAAAAAAACTTCATTTATGAAGCATTTAAAAGCTTTGAATTAGTTGGAAGACAAAAAGGAGTGTCGTGTATATATGCGCATGCCTTTATGCAATCTGTAGTGTGCACGGTGGTCACCTTTGGGCTTTGGAACTGCTGATTTTGTTTCTCAATCTCTAGGTTTTGGTTTGCTGTACTGCAGGCAAAAAAATAAATATAAAATAATTTTCTTTCCTTCACTTCTGTTTGTAGCCGTCCACGTGTCATGATATCTTGATTTTGAACTAGGGATATCAAACGAAAGAGTAGAGATGGTGGGTGTCCGATAGGTTTAGTAGTTTTCAAATGCAGAGGATAATTTTGTTGAAGACATGAGGACAAGGATAGATGAATGTGTCTACACAACTTTTATGATCTTGTAGGTCAAGAGGGACCATGAAACATGGGACATTAAATAACTAGCACTAGGAAGTCAACAATCATTAAGTGGATTGTTACTACGGGATGTATAAATAATAAGTGAGTGGTACTTATGAATCATGCTTACATAATATCGGAATAGAAAATAAGTTTGATTTGTTTAAGTTATAATTAGGCTCTACCAAAAATGCACGAAAAATGGCTTTAAATTTTGTGAGAAGCGTGATTGGTGATCAAACTAAAACGAAGTTGAAATTGCATTAACGGGTTTGAAATAAAAAAGGGTTAATGATTAAAATGAAACTTTGCCCAAAATTTGATGATCTCTACTATTTTTTTAGCCTTGCTAAAAAATGATAAAAAAAGAGAAGTTTGAAAACATCATGCATGCAAGGTTATGATGTAGTTCACAACTTTATGTTGCTCTATAAATTGCAAGCTTTGGACAATATATAGCATTGAAATCACATCAACTCAACTTTAAACATTTAAAAAGTAAGGACTTTTACTTAATTTTGTATTTGAATCTTCACATATATAATTAATAATATATATTTTTCAAAAGTTTTACACGTGCATAGTTTTTATAAATGGATAATAGCAAAACACTACAAAAAATAACCGATTTCGCGACAAAAAAATGTTGTCGCAAAAATTGGGATTTTGTTGCAAAAATAGTTTTGCGACGACAATATGTTTGTTGCGGGTATTGTCGCGCTATGTGAGTCACATATTGTATTCTGCAACGACTTTCGGCCATTCATCACATTAACAAAATTACGATACTATTTGTTTGACGCAAAAAATACAAAATGAAAACACAATATGTGTAGCCATAATATCGTCACAAAGCATATATGTAGTGAAAAATTTAAAGGACGACAAGTTAGATTGTTGCAACGAATATTCCAATAAAGTTTTTACGAGAAATTTGTTGCAGCGAATATTATATTAAAGGTATAACTTTAGTTACCTATTCTATTTTGCAACAAGTCAAGAACACATGCTGGTAGTTATATATCTTTAATAACAAGTCATTTTTGTCGTGAAATATGATTTACAATGTGTTTGAAATGTTGCATAATAAATATTTTAAGACAACATTTGCAGTAAAATTTATTATGTAACAAGTGATATTTGTAATTAAATTTATTTCTCAACACAAAGAGTTTGTCTCGTTATTATTTGTGCAACAATATAGTCATTGTCTAATTTATTTCGTGATTATTTATCTTTGTAACGTATTTTATTTTACAACACATAAAATTATTGCGCAAATTATATCATTTACTTGATTTTTTTTTCACTCTACAATAGCCAACCATGTATATGCAAATTAACAAAAAAAATAAATTACAGTTTTCCCAAACATGAAGCTAGATAGCTAAATGTTAGATACTATAAACAAAATTTACTGCCTTCATCGTCATGAAACTCGATTATTTGGGAATAATTTCTTTTTTTTTTTTCTAGACTTTCCACTATAAGTTCCAGCTCCGCCCTCCGCCCTCAATGGCATACACAATATCCATGCCTTCATGACTTTATCGAAAACAACATCCCCAATGTCCAGGCGCAATTATCTTAGTAGTGAGGAGAAGTTGCGGAGAGTATATTGGACTAAGTTTAGAAGCTACTTTTGTCAATAGTACGAATTACTGCAAAATCGAAGCATACCAGCTGGTCTTTACCATGGTAATAAAAATTTGAGAACCATTGGAATCGGGTCATGAATTCATCATAGAAACAACACATGCAACAATTGCATGTAACAAAATATGAAAGAGAGAGACAAAAGGCGACTATACATCTTCAGTTATAAACAAGTCCATTGCATGAACCAAGACAAGAGATTGGTTAAAGAGAGAGACAGAGAGAAGTAGTCATAACTTTTACAGCAAGTGCATGCACAACTTAAATTTATTTGACCCAAAAGCATCACCATTGGTTTAGCATCAAAATCACTATTTACCTTCAAACACAATACATTAATAGAGAGTTAGCCAATTATGAATGCATGAAATAAAATAAGTATGGGGAAACGCATTATAAATCAACACAACCCTGGTGAGGCTCAACAAACTAAAGAAATCGTGACTAAGAATGCCAATATAGCATAAAAGAAGAATTGATAGAAGTTTTGATGAATAAATGTATTGATGAAAACAAAAGGAATGCTAAAATATCACCATGGGTGTATGCTTTCTCTTCTACAAAAGTCAACTTCAGATGAATAAGATATTTAAACCACAGTAATATCACCTTTTGAAACAGAAACACTTGCTTAAGAAACTAAACAAAAAGATCAAGTCCCTTCTTGAACTAATGTGATTCCAAGCATAGTATTCATGAGGCAAAATAACTTGACACTTTACTTATTACCTTCAACATTTATAATATCACTGGTGATAGCATGCCCAACTTGTGCCAAAGAGACCAACTATACGTTAATGCTAAGATAGATTATATTTGAAATAATGATCATTATTGCAAAATGCCAATCAAGGAAAGATATTGATATAATATAACATTGTTAATTAACCACGTGGACAAATAAGGTCGACACTCTTAGAAATATGCTATACGTCTGCCGTCACAAAGCCATCACCCCGGCGAGACCATCAACCCGCATGAAGCCCTCTACATTCACTTGGCTCGCCTACTAGTATAGGGCTGTCTACCTCCACTGGACCGTCGACCCCCTGAGACCACCTACCATCACGAGGCCATGCTACGACCCCTCATACTTATCGCATGGAGCCGTAGACCCCCATGCCTACCGCATGAGGTCAACACCATGCTTAATCGTACAAATGACGATGTGTCAAGACAAAATCTGTCCAACAGCGAACGTGGAAAAAATCAACCACTTGAGGAGTAGGAGTCGTTCTACCCCAAACGTGGGGGAAGTGGGAAGGCTTACGTGGGACACGTGGCATTAGCAACCGCCAAATGCATGCATAGCTACAAGCGCCTATAAATACCTCCAAGGTGGGAAATGTTGGTCTTCTTGAAATCATGAGCTGTTGAACTTACCTTATACTATCTACCTATTTTTCTAAGCAACCAACTGATTCTCACGCCGGAGGTGCAATGGAGGAGAAAGTCCCGACCTCTTTTTGTAGGTAGCAACCATCGGACCACCGCACTCGGCAAGAAAAATATGGAGGACAATCTCGCAAAACATTTCAGATATAAACATGCATTGTGGTGATAAACTCTTCTCAAGAACCATTAATAGACATATAATGAGAATATGGTTGAAGAAGGTTATAAAAATAATAATAAAATTTTTCAACAAAGTGGGAAAATCCAAAATATGGGCAGAGGAAAATTTGGTGTGTGTTCGGGAATTAAATATATTTTCAGTTTAAAAATCAAGAATTGTGAAATAGCACGCTCACTTTGAAATTCCACCGAAAGCATTCCAATAACTCTTTAATACTCCACTTCATATTAAAATCATCTACTTCACATCTCATTCACTATCACTACCATTCAAAATGCTTTTACCTGAGGCCCTAGAGAAATGGAGTTAAGAAAAACTACTGCCAAGACATGTTGAAATTATAGAGATGATTGATGAATAGGTATTAAGGCTCATGAATAAATCTACAAATCACATATTTTCATAAGGTTATCATTTGTTGACTGTATTCACATTCTACTCATCTTTCAGTTAATTCAAGATATAATCAGAATATGGAACATAAAATCCTGAAATGTTGGAGAATTAGGACTGAAACCAGAAGAATTAGGGCAGAAAGAAAAGCAATCAGAGATTACCAATCAACCTTCGATTTGGGATTGTAGAAGCTTACTGTATGATTCGTTTGAAAAGAAAGCATTTGAAAAACTACTCGATTTTACCATATATTCGAGATCACTCTCGATGCCGTATTTATCCGATCGCCACCTTCGACCGTCGCCACAAATTTCGAACAAAAAAAATTGCGAAATTATCGCAGTCTTTTCATAAGCTACTCCAATCTATTTTCAGGCCAAAACAGAATAAATCAAGCACATTAATAAATCAAGCACGTTACCCGTTTAAGTCGGGACGGGTCGAGTCGGGGCGGGGCCCTTGCCCTTTTACCGCCACATTTAATTTTTTTTAAGCGAGTAATCCTCGCCCCGTTCGGGGCGAGGCCCCGCGGGTATCGGGTTTATCGGATTTTTTTTGCCATCCCTAGCCCGATGTCCTTGTCACCACCTAGGAAGCCTTCGTACCTCCCTACCGCAACCAATTTCCAAAAGTGCCCCTTACTGCGACCATTGTGATTTGTGTTGATGAGAATTGGGACTCAAAGAAAAAGAAGGAAAGAAAGAGGAAGACGGCTGAAAGCATATCATTCTTACCCTAACTGAGAGGCTTGATTTTATTAATTGGGTCGGGTCCAATCTAGTAGATGGGTTATAAAATTTTGATTAGGAGATTTTACAGCAAGCAACTTCACTTCATTGTGATAAAGGTTTTTTTTTTTAACAATGTTCATTGAACGTTGCAAAAAATGATTTAAAAAAACGGCAAATATGCAAACTTTTTGTAACAGCCAACAAACGTTCGGTCTAGTAGTTTTTTTTTTTTTTTTTTTTTTTTTTGTGTAAGCTATTAGGTGATTGAAAGTTTAATTGCCTAATTGTTTTTTTAATTTTTTTGGAAATAATTTTTTTTAGAGATTTTATAAAGCTTTTATTATAAAATTTTTCCTCTAAAAATAATTAAAAATTAAAAAAAAATTGTATTACATATTAAAAATTAGCCAGACAAAAAAATAAACACTTGTTACAAAAAAAATGATGTTGCAAAAAGAAGTTAAGACAATAAGCAAGAGTATTACAAAATATAATAAAAGCAACGGAAGGGGTACGTTGTACAACAACGTACATTTGAGGGCTTTTGCAACTCACATTGCACATTGCTGTATCATTCTAATCTACGACAATATTAGATCTTACAATATACGGGTGATCATTGTAAAAAACCTATTGTAACATTTTTTGTCCGCTGCAAAAAATTGTTTTTCTTGTAGCGATTTTTTCTTCCAACTATAGAATTTTTAGCAACAAATATTTTTTATCGCAAGCAATTTGTTGCAAGAAATAAAAGTTTGTCGTCATAAGTTTCCCATCAAAAAAATTTTGGTGCCTTACTTGCCTTGTATTTTTAGCGAGATTCTTTATTATTTGTTGCAACTTCTCACATTCCACGACAACTTTTTACGTTGCCTTATAGTATTTGGTACTTATTTTTTTTCATCACAGTCTTCGTGACAAACTTTAAAAATATGTTGCGTTAAGTCACTTATTGCGACAACTTTTTTGTATGTTGCGAAGTCACAATTTTGTTGTAGTGAAACTAATGACTTTTGGTATGCGAATTCCGTATTGAACCACTTTATCTAAAAAGACTAAATGGTTAGACAATGAACAAATTTATTTATTTTATCAGTAACATTTAGAATAAGGAATAAGAAAACAATTGCGTCAAGGTAAATTGTTATACCAAGTATCTAAAAATCAATTTGTAGATCTCGATGGACGTGTGATAAATGTGTGAAACATCTGCCCTGATTTGCCTTGCCTACATAACGATGAATGAGAGGATAGCGAACATCATACTTTATTAGGGGCAAATGACCATATTCAAGAGGATCATACTTGAATAGTTTAACTTTAGAAGTTTCAATCTTCACGTATATCTATCTTTAACGGTGTCAATAGCTTGTTATTTTCAAAATGCTTCACTTGTCTCATTTAAGGACATGAAATTGAAAGGAGTGTGTATGCATGCAGGGTCGATAATGCAAGAATATACTTGAAGGGGGATGAGCCATGTGAACTGGGATTAGAGTGGACTCTCGAGTTTGATTCTAAGTGATAAAATTTGAATAACATTTGTGGCATAAACTATAACTTTTGGACAAAATGGTAACTTAGTATCAAAGTTGGAGGTCCTATATTATTCAAATTGATGCTAGAGAATTAAAATAAAAGTAGATGGATAATGTAATAGCATGTTTGAAACGGAATGGGTCAAGGACGTTGTTTGGGGTTGATTCTCCAAGTTAATTTTGAATGATATATGGTGGATTGTATTTGTGCCCTGTTATAACTTTTGAGCAAAGTGATGATAATTCTCAAAATCAGTATGTTAAATCAATAGATTTGATTGATATAAAAGTTCTTTTGTTGATAATTGGCGTGCTCATCCAAAACAACGAAAGAATTGTAAAATGTTGATTTTATTTATTTTGCCACCAAAACCAACATCCCTTGTGACACGAGGATCATGAAAGCTTTCAAGATAGTTTATCGTCGTCAATTTTATCATTGTGTTTTGGTCGGTTATGAAGTAGGAGAAGCAAATCCAAAAAGGATAAATGTTTTAGATGCCATGAATCTTACAATTTTGATTATATGTTTAGGCTAATACAATTGCAAATGGCTTTCGACATTACAAAATTTAATCTACGGATAGCATGGCTTCATAGAATTTGGATAAACCATTAGATGGTGAAGTCATTCAAGAACTGCAAAATAAAATAAAGTAGAATTATCCCAATGGAATCGATGTTGAGGACCTCTTTGTACTACACCTTGGAGAAAACTAGATAACTTCAGAAACATTGAGTACATAATTGAGAGCATCATGGGACCGATCAAGATAATGTTCTACTACGGAGCTCGTTTCGCTAAAGAAGCTCTTAAAACACTGATATTATCAAATAATTTTTATTGTAGAACGAGAAAATCGTTCTAGTGAAGAAAAGTTAGAAATAATATGACATCAATTTCATAAACAAACAAATAATGATTTAGTCCAAAATTAGTCGAATCATAAGCATTATGTACAAGGAAATTACTTGTTTATATATTACATGTGAGTGCATTACTCAATGTGAAAAGTATGCATCTAGCACGACAACCCCTCACCGTAGAGGGTCAACTTTTTCGTTTTTTTTTTTTTTTTTTGAAGCGCCCCCCTCTTTCATTTTAAATTGTAAATTATAAACTGAACATATTATCACTTACAGTGAAATTTTTTGTCTAAACCTGATCCAATGGGCAATTCACCTGTGGTTCTTGAAAAAGACTTGAACCCCACAGTGAATAAATATCCAAAGTTCATCTGTTCATGCACATTCCATTAGGCATCTAACACAATTCTGTAATTTTGGGGTTAAGAATTTCTTCATTTTCGAGGATAATTATCCATGTCAAATACTGCTGGTCTTGTGATCCCATGCAAAGGTATGTTCTTAGTACCCATCAAGCCTTTTTTTCTCAATTTTTACGGAAAGTTTTGGTGGTTTTTTTATTTTTTATTCTTTGAAATGGGAAACAGAGAATTAGGTTTTATTCATGTCGACTGTATTTCTAGCTTGGATTGGACCCAATTCTCAATATGGGTTCATGGAATTCTTGCTCAAAATGATCTAATTATTTTGGATTTTGAGTTCAAAATTGCTGTTTTTAATACATACTGTTCCTTAGAGAAGGTTTTCGTTTTGATTTTTGGCCTGGCAATTGAATCGAAACGACTACAGAAAAATTGATGACAAATGTGGATAGAACTCGCCTTCAAAATCGGCCTATTAGCTAAAGTGTGCTCAAGTGGTTATAAGCCTACAATATAATTTTTGCTTAGGGATGTAATAGAGTAAGTGTTGTTAAATTCCACATTTCCTTGCAGCCACGGCAGTCCATATTCCCAACTAGTTGACTTCAGGGAACCATTTTACCCCTTCCCTAGTTCACTCGTACGCAACTAGAATCATCCCCCAACAGAAAGGCCCGCTTTAATACAATAAAATGGCTAGTTATTAATTGAATTCCTTGTCAGCTCTCCGTAAAATATTCGTTTGGCTGAGCTGAGCTGAGCTGAGCTATCCCTATCATTCACAATGTAGCATCCCATCCTCTTTTTATTAGATGACTGGGGAGGCATTCTTCTTCTTCCACCTAAGAAAAGGAGAGCGCAAGAACAGAGATAGCAGAGGCCTGGGATACCATTGCGCAAGTAATAAGAGGTTTCATGTTAATAACTTATTTGAGACCGTGTTAGATAAAATTCACCCTTAAAACTGGCTTGTAAATGGAGGATACCTATATGGTTATAAACCTGAAAGTCCAAACCTTTAACTTGGCAACATGGAACATATCTAGAGTATCATAGCTGACCTTATATTTATTGAGAAGGTCCGGTTTTAGGACGTGTAGTTAATAGATTGTTATGTTTAATTGCAGCTGCGGTTTCATGGGAAGCGGGGAAACCATTGGTGATACAGCAAGTGGAGGTTGCACCACCACAAGCAATGGAAGTGAGGGTCAAAATTAAGTACACCTCACTTTGTCACACTGATCTCTACTTCTGGGAAGCTAAGGTTTCGTGATATTTTCATACTGTATTAGAGTTAACAGCATTTTACATCACCCTATATTGTCGTCTGTCAAATTTTTTTTAGCATAGTGTACAAGTCTCCAGGTTAATATTAAGCTTATGGCAGAAAGGGATTAGTCCCTCGAGATGAGAAGGGACCTTATGTATGCAATAAAAACAGAAAGTCTGAGTTGCTTATTTGTAACTATGTATTAATGCTATCTGCATAATTTACTTAGCATCATTAATCCCCTCAAGCAGAAAGTAGCATTATGCGTTCCATAGTTTGGAATCTAAAGAGATTGAACTTGCAATTTCAGGGACAAACACCATTATTTCCTCGCATATTTGGTCATGAAGCTGCTGGGTATGTTCTAAATCAAATTTTATTCCCGATCCTATTATCCACAAGTGTATTTTTAATTCCCCTCAGCATTGCATAGAGCATACATCTAGAAATCATTATCCAAGTTCATTTCTTCTCTTCCTCTTATCTCTTATTCAGTTATTCTTCTTAACAGAATAATAGAGAGTGTTGGTGAAGGAGTATCGGACCTCCAAGTTGGTGATCACGTGCTTCCAGTGTTCACCGGAGAATGTGGTGATTGTGCACACTGCAAGTCTCAGGAAAGTAATATGTGTGACCTTCTGAGAATAAACACCGATAGAGGGGTTATGCTTAGCGATGGAAATTCTCGATTTTCGATCAATGGGAACCCGATAAATCATTTTCTTGGTACATCGACCTTCAGTGAGTACACAGTTGTTCATTCTGGCTGTCTAGCAAAAGTCAATCCATTGGCACCTCTGGATAAAATCTGTATCCTTAGTTGTGGTATCTCGACTGGTAACATGTTCTCATTAAGAAATATTTCAATTGTACTCAAATAGATTTCATATTTGATAATGTAAACTTAAATACGCGTTGTCTACACTTGCAGGATTAGGTGCAACTCTGAATGTAGCGAAACCAAAAAAGGGCTCATCTGTTGCCATTTTTGGGCTGGGAGCAGTTGGCTTAGCTGTAGGTGACATGAAACTTTTTTGTGTGTTTAATTTACAGGTGTAGTCTGTTAACATTTGGGTGTGACCTGAATTCTTTATTGAAAATAATTGAGAATTTTAATTAAAGTGCTCGTTAAAAAGAATTCTATTTGGAATGCTTTTGGAATCCTATTCGAAGTCTATATGGCAAATTCTAGTTGAAGTTCTATTTGAAAGCCCTATTGGAAGTTGAAATTTGTGTTAGACTTGAGATCAAGATAAAAAAACTTTTAGACATTCTATTTTATCTACAACTCTACTTTTAGGGCTAGGATTGTTCCTTATATATATTTGACTTTTCTCTACAATTTAGTTGGGTTAGTTTTACCCCGTTATGGGTTGTTAACTTCATTATAGGTTGGTTTAACATTATTGGAGGTTTGTTTATCCCCATTATAAGTTAGACAAATCATAAACACAATTTTTTTATTCTCCATATTATTATAAAATCTTTATTCTCTGTAAATTATTTTATTCTTGTGTTCTTGTGATCAATTACTTTATATTGTGGCTATAATCTCTTATTTTCTCGAACAACTTGCCTTTGAGGTAATCCGGTATCATCTCCGCTTTTCACAACATAGTCTATATTTGGTAGGGAAGATTGGATAACTATTATATTTAGTACTATTTACCAAACAGTTATCTTCGAATTCCCTTTCTTCAGGCTGCTGAAGGTGCGAGAATTGCTGGGGCATCAAGAATTATTGGAATTGACTTGAACCCAAGTAGATTTGACGAAGGTAGATTTTCTATTTTCATACCATCTTTCATACGGAAAATTGTTTTAAAGTAAAACCCTGACTCCTAATGAACTGCACTATTTTGATGTTAGCCAAGAAATTTGGAGTTACAGAGTTCGTCAATCCTAAGGAACATGACAGACCAGTTCAACAGGTAACTGTCTCCCTTGAGACATTCATTTGCGCGTACGTGCCATATCTTCTAATCTGCTTTGTTCCGTTATTCATGAACCCGACAGGTCATTGCAGAGATGACGAATGGAGGTGTTGACAGGAGTGTGGAGTGTACGGGTAACGTTAATGTCATGGTTTCTGCTTTTGAATGCGTCCATGATGTAAGTTTGTTGATTCCTAAGATCAAAAGAATTTATGAATATCTTGGATTCTGGTCTCTTATTCTAGCTTTTATAGCGGAGTGCTCTTTATGGATTCGTCTTTGTTCCTGTGTATCACATAGGGATGGGGTGTCGCTGTACTTGTTGGCGTGCCCAATAAAGATGCAGTCTTCATGACGAAGCCTATTAATCTATTGAACGAGAGGACGCTTAAAGGAACTTTCTTCGGGAATTACAAACCTCGGACTGATCTTCCATCAGTCGTTGATATGTACATGAACAAGGTTCGGTTATATATATATGTTTTACAACTTAGTACTTTCCATCCATGTGTTCTACGAAATGCTCATGGTTAATAGCTTTACAATTTCAATTTATCATCATCATACAGAAACTAGAGCTGGATAAGTTCATAACTCATCGCCTCTCGTTCTCTGAAATCAACAAGGCCTTTGAGTACATGGTGAAAGGAGAGGGCCTGCGATGCATAATCAGCATGGAAGATGAATGATTTTACATCATGCATCGAGGTTATGTTTGAAATGATGTACTGGATAGAACTACGCAATGTAATGAATAAAAGTAACTTTCTTTTTCTTTCGCAATACTTTTGACTACTATCCAATCTATCTTATGAAACCTGCCAAGAAGAGATAATGTATGAAGTTGACACCTTTGCTTTGTATCTACATGATTGTTTATGAAGTTTAGTAAAATGTAGCTCGATCGTGTTCTCTCTCTTACAAGAGCTATATGGTCATGATCCCGGAGAGCCAAGCACAGCGTAACCTGTGTACAGACGCTCCACCCACAAGACTCGACCAATCCTGTATTTACACCTCTATGATGACCGTTACCATTGATAAACATATCATAACGGTCGCCAAATTCTGTTAATTAACCCAAGGAGAAAAAAAGAGAGATGAAAAAAGGCAACTAATCGAAGGAAAGTTGCTCGTTGGTCTAGCAAAAGTCCAAAAACCTCAAATCATTTTACAACACTTCACTGATTTTTCGGAGGAAAGTAAATCACACTATATGAATTACAAAGTGAAGACAATCCCTAAATTTTCAATTTACTCTTTGGTGCATAATTCACATTTTTCCAGAGGATCTACAAGACACGAAAAAGAAGATTTTCTTATTTGTACTTGTCCATAATTCTTCTTGCTGGAGTGTGTGACGTTTTCCGAATCATGGCTTTCTTATCAAGGGACATGAGCCACAAATCCGATACCAACTTCATGTAGCACCTTTCTTCTTAGCTCAGAAAGGAACACCATGTGACAATAGCGTGTTCCACTATACAACCTGTTGACCCCAAAAAATGATCTACTGACGTGACCAACAGATTTCAAGGTCTGAGGTCTACGCAAGCTTGGTTCCTGCATACTTGGACAAATCGTTAATCACGTGTGACATTCTCCGCAATGGGTGAAGTTGGCCACGCGCACTCTGACGGTCAAGTCAGTTTGAGAAATAGTTATATGAGCGTGGGAGAATTTTAAACGTGAGCCTCCAATATAAAAAAAAAAAAGTCGGCTTTGGGTAGAAACAAGTAAAATATAGGGTAGCTAGATTATAGCTTTAAGATCTAAACTTGCATTACCTTTGAATGACAACTTTTATACTTAAGCAAGACGAATGAAAGCCGTTGGATGACAACACACATGACCTCATCCAACTGACGATCTTTCTTGTCATAGATATCAATCAATCACAGCTTTAAATGCTAATACCATTTTTGTATCTATAAGCCTTAGCTTGTGGCCTTAGACTTGACCAGTTAGGCTGGCGGTGTAATGCCCTAGATCCTAATACCCAGAACGCTATTAAATCTTCATTTTCTAACTTTCGTGGCTCCTTTAAATTTTAAACACGCCAAAAGATTTACAATTTATTTCAAACTTTAGGTGCAAAAAAAAAAATATTTTACAAAATTTGAAAGTGGAAGAACTTAAAAGAAAATAAAATAATAATGAACTTTTAATGTCAAGTCAAATAACTCGTTAAGTTGTTGGAAATATTATGTTTTTCCTCAAAAATGATTTAACCTACTTAACTTACTCATAAAATCGTGAAATTTAACAGTAAAGTACCTAACCCTATAGGTAAGATCAAATTAAAATCTCAGGGTCAAACTCCTTCGATTGCCATGTCGGATGATACAATGAAATAGACTAAACGAAACGATTTTCATCGTCGCAGTTTAAAAAAAAAAAAAGATTTTATAAAATCGTTACACATGCTATGAAGGTAATTCACATTTCTACGGTCACGGAACTCATATGGCTTTCAATCCTTTTTTATTTCAAGTTGAAATTCATATTATAATTCAAGATATTGCAATTTTGGTGGCTAGATGAAATCTGAAATTTCAAAAGGACAGCAACTAATGTAAATGATTTTACAAGGTAAGCCTTTAAACAAAATACTAAAGTTGTTGGTCTATTTTAATCCATAAAAGAAACTAGATAAAACATAATTTACACAAGATAACAGTCACTACCATGGCGCCATCACGCCTCATGCCAAGCTCGTCAATTTGAAATGTATAATTAGGGTGAACATTTCGAAAAAACACTCCATAGTATGCACACATGCTAACGAGACAATTATATACGAACATTAACATAACACACAAAAGCCGTATTTCAAAGTAAATCGGTAATCAATCGACATACTTTTATTTTATTGATTACATTCAATCACAATTAATCGTAATGATTACCTTCAATCACAAATAATTTCCACAAATCAATTAACAGTTACGTACATGATAGCATATAAATTTCTCGAAAGCGTAAACAACTTGTTTACGGAAGAGGATACTACCTTAAGATCTTTAGCAAAATTGCTAGAGTTGAGTCGTAGATGAAATTTTCAATTGCACTATCACCAAAAAGAGAATCAGCAAGCTTGCCTTTTTTGCTTTCTTCAAACGTGTATTAAGAATGACCATGCATATGTGTGTGGGAAATAAAAATAGAATATAAAAATAAGTTATGCGCTCTTGCCACTAAAAGCCGAATTAATAAATTAGAAAAAGGAGTTGCTCTAATCCATAAATATACATGTATATTCCCATAGAACCAACCATCATTGCATAGAGGGAGAGTGGGGGATAAAGTGGCCAAGGAAGCTAGAAGAAGTGGGACTGGGGGCAAACGTAAACTTCCACCTACGCACTTCTTGAGGTTGCCAAACAAGGTGAAATATTTAAATTTTGAAACAAACTCAAGCATTGTTTAATAATAATATATTTAAAAGTTACGCTTAATTAAAAAATAATTGGATTGAGTATTATATAGTTGCCAAATTAAATTGCCGTCCGTCACTTTAAAATAAATACACTAAATCATGGTGTTTTAAAAAGACTAAAAATAACCGATCAAATTAATATAACATGGGTTATCAAAATAATGGGACTATAGGCGGCAACAGCGACGTCGGTGAGTTGTCATGTCAATTGCATAGTAGAAGATATAAGTCGGCTCTCCCACGTGGTTCGCGTGTAATGGGGCCAGTCTAGCTTCGCCTTGCGGGGGAAAACGGATCGTCCGTGCTCCAGGGTCGGTTCAACTTTGCTTCGTGTTAGTGTACATGGTGTGAGATCACCAAACCAGTTGCCACAAAGAATGATTGAGACTACATAGAGGTTCTTGTGTAGAGAGGCGTAACACTACCTTCAACTTTTTCTTTATTGTAAAGACAGTTTGATTACAATTTAAAGAAAGCTTTGTACGTTGAAAACAAGTTGTTCATTAATTGATAAAAGCAAAAAAAAAAAAAAAATACAATTGCTGGTGTTAGGGGCAAATAAGAGTGGACATGACAAGACTTTTAAATACCTTATACCCATTACAATTTCTTAAGTAACAAAAATCTAAGTGACAAGAATAAATTTTTAAAAGATGAGAAATCGTAATAAATGGTTAAAAATTGGAGGGTTATTTTACAAATGAAATTAAAAAAAAATTAAAATAGAGAGAAAATTACCACCTAAACTAATATTTTCAAAGTGTTGTCACGGTTGAGCAAATGGCGAGGCCGTTCAAGGAATAAAACTACAAAACACCCTCTTAAAGTTTATAAATTACTCAAATAAGTTAGAATAAAAAGGCATTAATATCCTTTCAATTACAAAAGAAAAAATAACTCATCCCAATTCAAATTCAAAACTATAGGCTCTTTCTTTCTTCATCTTCTCTTACAGATCTTTCATTCTTCATCTTTTACTGCATTAAAACCTCAAAAATATATTCAAAAGTTCAACTCAAAGATCTCGTGAATATTCACGAGAAGCTAACCCTTGTTTGGGCTCTATAAAAAACAAGCCCTTGTTTGAGTTCCATTTTTATGAAAAATGGATTTTTTTTTAGTTATTTTTTAGAGAATTTGTGGTTAAAAAGTAGAAAAAAAAATTGGGTTTACGTGAAAATTATTTTATTAATAAAATGTGTAGTTGAAAATGAATTTGGAAAAAATGAGTTTATAGATAATTGGGCTCAAACAAAAGCCAAATTTTGGGAAAAAAATGTATTTTGAGATAGTGATTTTTTTTTTTTTTTTTAAAGAATGTGTGGTTAATATACAAAGAATTTTTTTGGATTTACACGTAATATTATTTTGTTGGAGAATGTGATTGCAAATAAGAGAGAAATATATTTTGAAATAATGGAGCCCAAACGAAGGCTGATACTTCATTACTTTGAAACATTACACTTTTGCTCAAACCTACTCTCCATTTCGTTAATTTAGTTTACTTTTTTAATTGTTAAATTTTATTTCGACTTATTTTAACATGTCTATATATATATTTTTACGAATTGTTGGACAAATCTATAATACAAATTATTAGGCCTTCCGATAGCGACGATCAAGACGTAGACGTCGTCTGATAAATGATGGCTCCATGGGGCCGTCCGTAATGTTCCGACTTGTTTAGCTTTTTGTGTTTTTTTTCATCTATTTTTTTTTCTTTCTAATTTTTAATTTAAATGCAGATATGGAATCGTCGATCATCCCAATTTGTTACATTGATGAGTTCAAAAAAAGAATAAAAATGATCGATGATCATGCAATTGGACGAGTGATGGAGAAGGTATTTCTGCAATTCTTTTAACATTGACTACATCATATACAGATGTATTATGATTTACATGAATTTGTCACTTACCACCCAATTACCCACTTTTTCAACGAGTTCGTGAATTTTACATGTATAAGCCTCTTTTTGGGTTTCAATTTTTGCTATTAAAATTCTTCTCTTTAAAAATGAATAATTGATAAGTAGGTAGTACTTATAAACACTATCATATGTGTAATTAAAATAGATAATTAATTTTAGAAATAAAATTTAAGGAGAAAAAATAAGGGAACAATACATTTCTAAGGTATTTACTTTACACCACTTCAAAAATACAAAAACAAGTTTCAAATTTCACAAATCAGGTTTTTTAATTTTTTATTTATGAAATAATGAATTATTAAATCAATTTATTATTAAATATTTAATTCTAATATAATATAATATAATTAACCCACCCCACCTCCACCACCCCTACCAACTGTTCTGGTCGCCACTTTTCTCCGACGACCATTTCGATTCCGACAATTATTTCGGTGACTATTTCGATGACCGTTCCAGCTTTGAAATTTGGTCACAGATTCACAATTTAGTTAGTCACATATTAATTTTCGGTCACAAATTAGAATTTTCACATCACAAATTATTTTACGACCAAATTTCAAAAAATTTGTAGGTCACAATTTGTTCATCTGTCACAAATTGGTAGGTCGCATATTTTCGACAAGTATTCCAACTCTGACGAATATATTAAGGTTACAAATTTATGCAATTTGATCCCAATTCAAAAATATTTAGGCCACAATCCAAAAATTTCGTAGTTCGCAATTTATTCATCGATCACAGATCACAAGATTTAGAAGTCACATTACTTATTTTATGGTCACACACATCACATTAATTGAACATAAATTATATTTAAGTCACAATTTATCAAATTATTGATCACAAATTAATAATTTTTATGTCACACAACATGTATTGGTCATAGTTAATCCAATTCATTGGTCACATATTCTTTATTAGTCACCAATCAACCAAATTATTGGTCACAAACAACCAAATTATCCGTGACCACACCAAAATCATTTGTGACCACCACTTCGCCACTGTCTCCACCAGCGGCACCACCACGATCGTCGTCCAATAGAAACATCAACTTCTCAAAACCAACCCCACACCCTCCCCAACACCACTATCACCACCCCCAAAACCACCGTCGCCACACCCATCGCCAAAACAACAAAGAACACACAAAACAAACAATCATCACTGCCACCAACTTCAGATCCACAATCCGTAGTGCCCAATCCACTACCAACACCACGGCACCGCACCGTTTACGACCACCACCTCCAAAACCACCACCGCCAAGACGGTCACTGTTCACGAAAATATGTTTCGGATTTAAATCACCGCAAGTGCATGGTTCGTTGACAAGTAATAAAGTGGAAATTCAAGAATTTCGAGTATCGTTCCCACGAGGATTGATTTAACGTGATTGTTATTATCTCGACCTTAACCGAATCTATTAAATTCAAGATGATTGTTTTAGATTTTATGATTAAACTATGACTAACATGCAAATTAAATTAGAATTACGACTAAATGCAAGAATGATGGTTAACTGCAAAAGTTGAAGAAATTAATGTATGAAAAAGCGTACTATGATCCCGAATCACCAAACAAGTTCACTTTTAACTCCTATTTCACAATTTGACGACACGATGAATTGGTTGAAGAATCAATGTTTCTAACTTATTCAATAATCTCTTTCGAGTAGAATTGAACATATTCTAGCATACCATTTGACTATATTTCTATGACAAATGCAATATACAAGAATGCATGACGTTTTGTAAACACTTAGAGATTCACATAAAGCATAGCGGTATATTTCTATCTCCTATCGGACCTTGCGATGATTTATATCTTGTAGAATCTATTTCCTTTCTTTCGAATGCATAAAATAAATCACCAAAACTCATACAACTATTGCGCATATAATTGTAGAGACAAGAAAGTGTATATAAATCATTCAACATCCATCAAACGTGTTTAAATATCAAATTGCAAAATAAAGAATTAAAAGTTCACAATACGAGGTGCATCGTTCACCTAGTACATAAAAAGTCTAGCCTAGCATGAATAAAATTAAAGAACAATAAAAATAATCAAGAGAAGTCATCACCAAAGAATTAGGATTTAAAGCTTGAATCTTGAAGTGAAACCCTTGTTCTCGTCTCTTTCCTTGCTCTTCAATGGTGTTTTTCTCTCTAAGAATGCATAAAAACCTAGTCTATGACGAGTTTAGGCTTTTATAGTTGCCCTAGAATCATTACCATAAGAGTTGTAGTTGAATAAGGAAACTTAAGAATTTCTCGCCCAGAATATCCCTTGCTATAGCAAGGTATATTTTCATGCTGTAGCATGAGCAAAGTAAATGCTTCCTGAAAATCTTTGTTGAGGTCTGGGCTATAGCATGGAAGTTGAGGTCTGGGCTATAGCAAGGTATATTTCCATGCTATAGCATGGAAGAATTTTCGCTTCTAGTGCAACTTGGTCCCCAATCTTCTTTTCATTCCACTTTTGGCTTTTCTTCCTCTTCCATCTTCTTCTAGTCATCCATAATATTGACAATTAGATCTTTAGCGAGGTCCCATGCTCGGTTTATCGTTCGGGTCAACTTATGAATAATTGCGATTTAGTCCCCGAACTTTCATTTCCTTCCATTTTTGGTCATTTTCGCCTTTTTTCGCGCATATTTCATTATTTCCATCAAAGTAAACTTATAAACACAATTCATATCGGATTAAGCCGCATTCAAGCATTTATATCAACAATTAATCATGTTTTGTCGCATAATTAAGTGCGCAAAATGCACTTATCAGTCACAACACACAACCAACCGCATCCATACAAAACCCAACGTCAACCAAACAAATCCGCACCTTCAGGACCGTCGCACTCACACACACACCCAACCGCACCCCTCGTCGCCGCACCCACCCACTCAACACACACCCAACAACACTGTTTGGCAAAAAACACCACAGCAAATCATCGGCAAAAATTGAAAGACGAGGGAGAGAAACGAATTACCAGCGCTCTAAGGGGATCGTCGCAGTGAGGGAGAGAAACGAAACGCTGGCGCTCGAAGCGGCGCCGCTTTGAGGTTTGACAGTGTGAAACGGAAGGTGGCCATGGAGGCGGCGGGCGGTGGAGGTTGCTCTATCGTCGTGTGTGGTGAGAGAGGAGAGACAGAGAGAGGAAATATGTGAGAGACTGTTTCTTCAGATTATTTTAGGGTTTGGTTAGATAATTATATAAAAATAAAAATAAATGTTTTTAAATTATTAATTAAAACCTGATTTTTGAAATGTTGAACTTGTGATCTGATTTGTGAAATTAAAAATCTAATTCCAGATCTATGTGTAATTTCCTCAAAAAATAATCCCAAACATGGGCGAAGTTAAAGACAAAGCTTAGACATCAGGCAAAACAAAACGTGTATAGATTCCATAATTGGAAGTTCCCAAGGTCACCTCCTAGAGCTTTGGGCCTAGGGCACCCACCCATGTTATTAGGTTTGTCAAGGTCATTATTTACGCCATACATAGGTAATTATTTGTACCATTCTGTCCCTTAAAACAATAATTATAGAATATGGTTGTCTTTACAAAAGTAGTCTAGGTTGAATTTGAGTATCCTATTTCCATTTTCCACAAGGTCTGCCTCAAAGTATGGGAAGTGTTCAATTTCCCTAATTTTTTAACTCTTAATTAATTAAACCTAATTCACCTTAGTTCAATTTTCAAAGAAAAGGCTTAAAATATTTAAAATCTATTTGGCGTAGATTAAAATCTCAAGTCAAAATCAATAAATAATTTTAATCACACATTTCATGATATCAAAAACCCTTCAATCATACATTTTTACCAATTTTGATTAAAATTACTAAAAATCTGATTTTAATCTACACTTTTGGGAGTTTGATAAATTATTTATGTGATTTTCTCATTGTTAATGATAAGTTTCACATCGATTAAATACCGAAATATAGACAAATGTATAAATTTTTGAGATAAATAGAACACCAAGTTTTAAGATGTTTACAAAGTTCATTGAGCTCCAATGAAAAACTTAATCCAGTAAGACTAAAAATGTGCACATAGACTTCATGATTTATCAGTTCAAACATGTAACCATCTTGCGGGAGCATATTAAAGAATAAATTTAATATCCGTTAAATACTTAAATATAGACAGACGTATAAGGATTTGAACTACTCATATTAAAAATCTTGACTTTTTTAAAATGAAACATCAAATTTTAATACCCATTATTTTTACAGTACTTTTGTTTATTCATCTCTATGAAGTGTAAGAAATTAGTTTACGAGTCAAGCTCAATCATAACAACACGTAATCTCTATATATGAGTCAAGATTGTATATTTTAACGGTACATTTGAAACGTTATGAAGGCTGCCATAGAAAAAGACAAGAAGAAATCAGATGACAACATCACTTTCATTTTTCTTGAACAATTTACAGTCAAAAATCTTTGAAATGAAAGTGAATTCAAAGATAGAGAGAGAGAGATTGCAATAAACATATTGTTATAATAATAAGTTTGGTTCAAGTACCAAAACAAAACCATTGATATGAGTAGATTGAAAAGAGGAAAACAATGCAAAAACACATGGCTCAAAATAATAAAATACAGAGTAAGGACAGAACACAGAACCCCGAGGTAGAAATTGGTGGAGTAGGAGGTGGAGGCGGTGGTGGTAGAGCTGCCTATTCTTTAATTAATTGTCTCTTCTTTTTCATTTTCTTTCTTTTGAGAATTTCTTTTGTAGTTAAATACATATATTTTTTGAATAAATTCACAAATTTGCATGAGCTTAAAGAAAAACAATCTTATACATATAGAGAGACCCAATGCAACTGGTTTGGGATTTGAAGCCAAATGCAAATGCCGATGTCGAGGCAATTAACCTTGAACACCACGAATTTCCTCCACTATTTCTGCTATTTCTTCCTTCTGCTAAAAATTTTTCCCCACAATGTTAATGCAGCGAATAATGAAGTTCTTGTACTATTTTCATGGATCCATTCTTCTCCTTCACCACCTTCTTCGTTTTCAAATTGGAACCCACAAGATTCAAATCCATGTAAATGGGCATTCATTAAATGTTCTTCTGATAATTTTGTTACAGAAATTGATATTCAATCCATTCAGTTTGCTGTTCCCGTTCCTTCTAATTTTTCCTCTCTTCATTTTCTTGAAAAACTTGTCATTGCTGGTGCAAATCTCACTGGAACAATCCCACCTGAAATTGGGGAATGTATTTCTCTTAAAACCCTTGATTTAAGTTCAAATAATCTTGTAGGGAGTATTCCAGGAGCCATTGGGAAGCTTCAAAAACTGGAGGATTTGATACTGAACTCTAATCAACTCACTGGAAAAATACCATCAGAGATTGGGAATTGTATCAGCCTGAGAAATCTTCTGGTATTTGATAATAAGCTTAGTGGGAATCTACCAGTTGAGTTGGGAAAAATTTTGTCTCTAGAAGTTATAAGGGCTGGAGGGAATAAGGACATTGAAGGGAAAATCCCTGATGAAATTGGGGATTGTCAGAATTTGGAAGTTCTGGGCTTGGCTGATTCAAAAATTTCTGGTTCTATCCCTGCTTCATTGGGTAAGTTGAAAAATCTTCAAGTTTTTTCAGCTTATACTACAATGCTTTCAGGGGAGATTCCACCAGATTTAGGCAACTGTTCAGAGCTAGTTGATTTGTATTTGTATGAGAATAATCTTTCAGGTTCACTTCCAGGAGAGTTGGGGAAGCTTCAAAAACTGCAGAAAATGTTGCTATGGCAGAACAATTTGATGGGCTCTATTCCTGATGAAATTGGGAATATCAAAAGTTTGGTAATCCTAGATCTTTCACTGAATTTTTTTATAGGAAGTATACCCTGGTCTTTAGGGAATCTTATAAATCTTGAAGAGTTGATGCTTAGTAGCAACAATATTTCTGGTTCTATCCCGACTAGCCTTTCCAACGCCACAAGCTTAATTCAATTTCAGTTTGATGCTAATCATATTTCTGGTTCAATTCCATCAGAACTTGGATTTTTGACACAGCTGGAGGTGTTTTTTGGGTGGGGTAACAAGCTAGAAGGAAGCATTCCTGCCGCATTGGCAGGAATTAGAAGCCTTCAGGCGTTGGATTTGTCACACAATGCTCTCACTGGTAGTTTGCCCCCTGCCCTTTTTCAGCTTAAAAATTTAACTAAGCTTCTCTTGATTTTTAATGATATTTCGGGTTTTATTCCTCGAGAGGTAGGTGATTGCAACTCCCTTATTCGTTTAAGACTTGAAGGCAATAAAATCAGTGGACAAATCCCGAAAGAAATTGGTTTTTTGAACAAACTCAGTTTTCTTGACCTCTCTAAAAACCATCTTAGTGGATCACTCCCTAATGAAATTGGCAATTGCAAAGAACTGCAAATGCTGAACCTTGCCAACAATTCGCTTAGTGGTAATTTGCCAAGTTCTCTATCTTCTCTTAGTAAGCTTGAGGTATTGGATGTTTCCATGAATCAATTCGTTGGTCCAATTCCAGGGAGTTTTGGTGAACTTTTTGCCCTTAACAGACTCATTCTTAGCGGCAATTCGTTATCTGGGACAATCCCATTGACCTTGGGGCATTGTTCGAGGCTTCAATTGCTTGATTTAAGCAGCAACGGGCTGTTTGGCAGCATCCCGGTGGAAATTTTTGAAATTGAGGCCTTAGAAATTGCTTTCAATTTGAGCTGGAATATCTTGACAGGGGTAATTCCACCTCAGATAATTGCTCTCAACAAGCTTAATGTATTAGACCTTTCGCACAACAAGCTCGGAGGAAATTTGATGGCTCTTTCGGGGCTTGTGAACCTTGTTTCCTTGAATGTCTCCCATAATAATTTCACAGGCTATCTCCCGGACAATAAACTGTTCAGACAGTTATCAACAACTGAACTTTCTGGCAATCAAGGCTTGTGCATTGGGGGGCACGACTCATGTTTCCTAAGCAATGTACAAGGTATGGGAATGCCACATGATAGAAATATTAGATTTTCATGGAGACTCAAACTGGCTATTGCGTTGCTCGTTGTTGTGACAGTAGCCTTAGCAGTTCTTGGAGTATTAGCACTTCTTAGAGTTAGAAAAATGAATAAAGCAGACAATGATTCTGAATTAGGAGGCGGCAATTCATTGTCTTGGAAGTTCACTCCATTCCAGAAGCTGAATTTCTCAGTCGAGCAAGTTTTAAAATGTCTAGTGGAAGCAAATGTGATTGGCAAAGGGTGTTCTGGAATTGTATACCGAGCAGAACTAGATAACGCAGAAGTCATTGCAGTGAAGAAGTTATGGTCAACTACAATAGAAGCTGGATACAATTGTCGAAATGATAGGTTGGGGGTTAATGGAGTTCGCGATTCCTTTTCAACTGAGGTTAAGACACTTGGTTCAATCCGGCATAAGAATATTGTGAAGTTCTTAGGTTGCTGCTGGAATCAGAACACGAGGTTGCTCATGTATGATTACATGCCTAATGGAAGCCTAGGAAGTCTCCTTCACGAACGCAGTGGAGGCTGCTTGGAGTGGGACGTAAGGTACCGGATTATATTAGGGGCAGCTCAAGGTTTGGCTTACCTACACCATGATTGTGTACCTCCCATTATTCACAGGGACATCAAAGCCAACAACATTCTAATTGGCCTTGATTTTGAGCCTTATATCGCTGATTTTGGACTTGCCAAACTTGTTGATGATGGAGGCTTTGGTCTGTCCTCAAACACCGTTGCTGGTTCCTACGGTTATATTGCTCCAGGTGAGTTCACATTCTTAAACAAGATAAACACACATTCACGTTCAATTATATCCCGTACGCATGCTAAATTAGACGAATGTATAACTCAACAAGCCATAAATTGTACTTTGTGTTGGTGATGTCTGAACAAAAGTCGTAAATCAACTAGGCATGTGACGGTCTTAGGTTTATAAGGGGTTTGCACTCTTATATACTTCTATTCTTCCACTGCATTTATTAGCGTGTGCTAGTGATCTTTCCCAACATTTTGATGTGCAGAGTGTGGATACATGATGAAAATAACAGAAAAGAGCGACGTGTATAGCTATGGTGTTGTTGTACTTGAAGTTTTAACAGGAAAGCAACCAATAGATCCTACTATACCGGAAGGACTTCACATTGTAGATTGGGTGAGGCAGAAAAGGGGTCGAATAGACGTGTTCAACTCAAGCTTACGAGCTAGACCTGAAACCGAGATTGATGAAATGATGCAAACCTTAGGAGTGGCTATGCTTTGTGTTAACCCGTCCCCCAGTGACCGGCCTACAATGAAGGATATAGCAGCAATGTTGAAGGAGATAAGGCATGAAAGAGAGGAAAATTTGAAAGCTAATTCTTCAAATCTCAAAGGCTCAGTTAGTGATGGACAAGAAATTAAGAGCTCCAATGGAGGATCATCATCAACAATGAGCTTGTATTTGCAAAGTAACAATTCAAGCTTTTCTGCATCTTCATTGCTAAATTCAGGTTCCTCCAATGCAAAATTTCGTTTGAATAAATAATAGACTTTACTAATTTGTTGTAACTTAAACAGAGATCTTTTTTTTTTTCTAATATATATTCATGTGCTTTATTAGTTTTACTTTAGCTTTGAAAAAATACCATAAATTTAAAATGAAAAAAAAAAATGGTAGTAATTTAAATTCCAGTGATGTAATTGTGATATATTAATGTTGGAAGACCAGATTGAAATTTGACTGAAAGTTCAGTGACCAAAAATGAAATTAACCTAAATCTGAGTCCGTATACGATTAACTTTCAACCTGCCTAATCAATGCATAAACCATTCATGCAAGTTCCAACAATTTTCTTGGTAGAGAACAAACTCTTTGGAAATTGGACATCAAAATCCATTATGTTCAAAGCTCGAAGTACTTTATTTTTCAGGACTCTTGTTTAGCCCCTGTTTGGTGCACGTTTTGAGTCCAAGAATGCATTTTTTTTTGTTTGATGTGATTGGGAAATATATGGTTGAAAAAGAAGAAAAAATTATTGATGTGATGAAAAATATTATTTTTGTTGAACAATGATCTCCAATCAACCAAAATCTAGGCTCAATCTCAACCAATCAATCACCACAATATACAACCAATCTCTCCCAAAACCGGTTGCTCTATGGGCTACCCACAAAGGGTAAGGTGTGGATTTTAATATAGCCTCAAAGATCAACCACAAAGGCTAAGGTAAGGAGAAGAAACAAGGCTTTGAAGCAGGGAAGCGCACGGCCAAGAATAAAAGAGCAGAGGCACCGTTTTTCCTCTCTCACACAAGGGGCTTATTAATTGAGAAAATTACCTAGAAACCTACTTTTAAAGTTTCATTTTCAAAAAACAAGTGAATTAATTTTTATTTCACAAATCAGGTGATAATTAAGTTTTAGTAATTATAATTAATAAAAATTTAATTAAACCTAATCTCTACATATTCACCGAGTAAAAACTTTCATTGGTCACTGAACTTATAACTTCACCATGTTCTGGTAACCCAACTTCATTTCCACTCTCACCAGCCACTGAACTTGCGAACCAGCCCCTCCATCCATCATCCTCCAGCCTCGCCGTTTCAAACTGTCCGACGTGGTTTCACGGTTGCCGACGTGGCAGTCGACGCCGTCAACTGCACCCACGTCGGACGCGATTTTCAGCCAGCAAAAACGCCATCTCCCTAAATCAACATTTCAGAAGGCGATTTCCTTCACCTGCCCCCAAATCGAAACAGACCTAAAAATCGATTGCCCTCAACTCCCTCCCCAAAATCGATTCTCCAAGGCGACGAAGAGTAAACAACAGTTCGAAATCCCTTCCAATGCAAAAAAACCACTTGAAGCTCCATTACATTCCTCCAAAATCACCCCACCTAGAACGAACCTGAGCCCTAAATCGCCCCACCTGAAACGCGAATCAACCCGTAATGAGTCCAAACATGGAGGGAGATGACGGAGGTAAAGCCCAACCTTCATTTGACTATTTTTTTTCATTTTTTTGGTGAATTTGGATACAGATACTTAGCAACTTGGCTTTTTCGGGTGGGGTTTAACCTTTAGAGTAACTGACCCCTTAAAGGTTCAGCCTTCATGGAAATATAGGTTCTGTAATTTTTTTGGTACTTCGTGTAAATATAGGTTCGTCTGTGGAGTGTGTTACCCAAAGGCCTTTGCTTAAATTTTTGTTCTTTTGTTGACATGGTATGGACCGAATCATGTCAAATAGACTGAGAAATGCTATTTGTCTCACTTATTTCAAGATATGTATGTTGTATTTCGTCTAAGACCTTGTAAATAATTCCATTGTTTTCATTTTGTTGATAGAGGAAGACCCCGATTTCGTGGATTCCGAGATGGACATGGCTTATGAGGAAGATGATTTGTTGTACGACCACAATGTCACAGAGGGTATCGAAATTGGATCGGACATGAATGAAGCAAGAAACAAAGGAGTAGTGCTGGGTTTAGTGGAGGTTGGAGACGATGAATTGGAGTACCCATCATCTGAGGAGTTATTATTGGCTTGCTCATCTGACGAAGATGTTGGTTATCGCTTTCCAGAATTTTTTGCTGAGACGGATATGAGAAATCCGCAGTTTGACGTTGGACAACTCTTTCGATCAATGGAAGTGTTTCGGGCTGCGATGAGAAGCTATGGTGCTCTCAATGGTTACAATGTGAAGTTCAAATGTAATGATAGAAAACGAGCTCAAGGAATTTGCAAATTGGGGTGTAATTGGAGGATTTGGGCCTCAAAGTTGAGTACGACAGATGAAGTACAAGTGAAGTCTTACACTTCCGAACACACATGCACAAGGAGTCAACACAATCGACATTGCAACTACATCTTCTTAACAAATAGATACATTGAACAGTTCAAGGCAGACCCTGATTGGAAAACAAATTCAATTTTGGCGACTGTGAAGAATGATTTGAAAACGGAGATAAGTAGAAATGTGGCAAACAAGATGAGGCAGTATGCTAAAGAGTTATTGTTTGGAACAATGGAAGAACAATTCGAAATGCTGAGGAGATATGCTGCTGAGGTACATCGGACCAATCCGGGATCAACAGTGATTATATCCTTACATGAACAAGTATTCAAAGGTATCTATATATGCTTCAATCCATGCAAGGTCGGGTTTAAAATTGGATGTAGGAAAGTGGTGGGTATTGATGGCTGCCATTTACGGGGTTATTTTGGGGGAATTATGTTAACAGCAGTGGGACAAGATGCTAATGATTGTACATACCCTGTGGCGTATGCTATTGTTGAGAAGGAGAACACAGACACTTGGCGATGGTTCATGAAATACCTTCAAGAGGACATTGAAATGGACAACGGGAGGGGTTGGACATTAATGACTGATAGACAAAAGGGTCTTCAAAATGTTTGTGATGAGTTATTCCCAAAGGCAGAACATCGTTACTGTGTACGACATATGTACACAAACTTCTTCAGCGCTGGACATAAGAGCAAAATACTAAAGGATTTTCTTTGGCGTGCCGCCAAGTCAACAACTGTTGCTGAATTCAAACTTTGGATGCAAAAGATTCGTGACGTGAGTAAAGATGCATATGTATGGCTGATGAAGAAACACCCTCAAGAGTGGAGTCGTTCACACTTTCCAGTTCACTCTAAGTGCGACATTCTGCTTAATAACATATGCGAAGGGTTTAACAAAATGTTGTTGGGCGATAGAGAGAAAATGATTCTAAATTTGTTGACATCGGTGCAGATGTCTTTCATGAAACGAATTCAGCAGAGACGAGAGAAAATGATACGATGCGAAGGTCGTTTGTGTCCAAAGATCAGGAAAAAACTGCACAAGATCGCTGAGATGTCTAGAGAATGCACGTTACACTTGTCTGGGGGTTCCAGGTGGCAAGTAGATTGTAGTTATGGGACATTTGTAGTTGATCTCGCGGAACGTACATGCGCGTGCCGAAAATGGGAGCTTACGGGTATACCGTGTATGCATGCCGTCGCAGTAATACAGGATTGTAGAAATGCACCAGAGGATTATGTTGACAATTGTTACACGATTGAGACGTACTTGAGTTGTTATAATAATATCATGAATCCAATAAACGGCACAATGTTGTGGCCTGAGGTGGATACCCCTACAATCATCCAGCCTAACTGGTTTACGCCTCAACGGGGAAAGAAACAGAAAAAGAGAAGGAAACAGGCGGAAGAAATAACAGTGCACAGTCAGGGAAAGTCATACATCAAGAAGAAAGGGACAGTGCAAATGACGTGCTCGATATGTAGATTGAAGGGGCACAATAAAAGATAGCACTCAAGCTATAGTGCCCCAGATCAGGATTGGTACAATGCTGAATTACAACCAGTTGCTTCAAGCATGGTATCAGTTAACGAACATGTGAGTAAAGATCAAATTCATTTTTAATTTACTTAACTACATTTGATATTTATTACAACTACATTTATCTATTGGATTACAGGGTAAAATGGTTTCATTAAGAGGTCATGGATCGACCCAAAACCTAAATGACAAAGAGCCGATGCAATTCATTCCAACCCCCATCGTACCTAGACAGACAATTCGTGATTGAAGGGAATGTTGTGGGCGTTTTTGATGATTTTAGGGTGTCATTAAGAGGTCATGTTTTTTGTAATGACAAGTCTCTTGGATATGGCTAAATGCTGTTTTTTGTAATGCATTCAGGCTGTTTTTTGTATATGCATTAAGGCTATTTTTTGTAATGCGTTCAGGCTATTTTTTGTAATGCGTTCAGGCTATTTTTTGTAATGCGTTCAGGCTATTTTTTGTAATGCATCAAGGCTGTTTTTGTTTTGCTGATAGCCTGGTTTGTTGACAATTGTAAATTTGGTGGAAAGAAATGTGTGGTTCCAATTCATGCATTTTATAGTAGATTCGAAAGGTTAATGCTTTCTTATTTAATGGGAATTCATAGATTTGTAGCAGCACGAAAGATACAGAAAATGTCAACATCAGGAAAGAAATAGAAAATGTAAACATTGATATCCCATTAGTCAAAAGGTGTACACCCAATTCACAATCACAATGAATCATTGTTTCTCCTATTCTAGGACAATTCACAATGACAATTCACATTTACAATGAATCCTTGTTTCTCCTACTCTAGGACAATTCACACTGACAATTCAAAAGGCCTCTTTCTCTGCCAATTCAACTACATCTGTTGAATTCCTAGGCTTCATCTCCAGAATTTTTTTTAGCTTTTTCTGATTCCTCATATCTACATCACCAAGCAACCATCATTCTCATCATCACTAGAGGCAGAGCATCATTCTCATGAGCATCAGATGGAGTTGAACTCACCACCAAGCAATCATCATTCTCATCACCACCAAGCAACCATCATTCTCATGAGCACCAGATGGAATTGAACTCACCAATGTTGCCACCAAGCAATCAATATCAATTGTTGTCCAGTAGGGCTAGAATAGCAAAAGGACTAAGTAAGATTAAAACCAATCGAAAATTTCCATAACAACACTGCAAACTAAAACCAATCAACAATTTGAATAATTGAAAATCGAAAATCGAAAATTTCCTTCTTCTTCAATAGATTGATGTAGCAAAAATTTCCATAATTGCAAATCGAAAATTTCCTTCCCTTCTATTTACCTCCATTATCTCCCTCCATGTCTGTATTGGCTGCAAAAAATCGTTCCAGGTGATGTAAGGCTCGACTGACGTTGTGGAGGAATGTGGTGGTGCTTCATGTCGCTTTTTCGGAGTTGGCAAGGATCGAAATTTAGGGCAAAACCAAATGAAGTGGCTGTTGATTCGCATTCCAGGTGGGCGATTTAGGGCTCGCGTTCTTAACTGCGTCGCCTTGGGGAATCGATTTGGGGGAGGGATTTTAGGGCAATCGGTCTAGGGCTCAGGTTTGATTTGGACGAGGGTGTTGAAGGGGGAGAAATGGAGTTTTTGCTGGCTGAAAATCGCGTCCGACGTGGGTGAAGTTGACGGCGTCGACTGCCACGTCGACGACCGTGAAACCAGGTCGGACAGTTTGAAACGGCGAGGCTGGAGGATAATGGATGGAGGGGCTGGTTCGCAAGTTCAGTGGCTGGTAAGAGTGGAAATGAAGTTGGGTTACCAGAACATGGTGAAGTTATAAGTTCAGTGACCAATGAAAGTTTTTACTCCATATTCACCCCACCTAACTCTCACCCACCCACGCACCATTCATTTCAAAACCCACCCACCGGTAGTCATTCTCTCTCTCTCTCTCTTCCCACCATTCATCCAATCGACTCCATTTCCGCACAGCTACGCATGCCGGAGCAAAATCTGCCACAACGGCGAGCGTAGCTGCACGCACTCTGGATGTGGTTTCCACCAGCAGCCACCGTGGAGTAGGGTCGTTGGTTCCGTCTACGGCAGTGCCACCACCGTGCTCAAGACGCCACCATCGAGCGATGTCGCTCTGGAGAAGTAGCGCCGCGACAACCACCACACGAACGTTGTGAAGACGGACCACCAATGTGCTCAACGTCACCACCACTGAGCGGCGTCTGTTGCAGCCAGTCACTCCGAGACGCCGAAGGGCCACTGTAACATCGACCAGCCGCACAAAGGGCCACCGCACGCAAGGTTGCTTCTAGATCTGTGCAACGCCGAGGCTATGTTGACTGTCGATATCGAACTGTAGGTTGTGATTTGTAGTTGAGCACCGGTGATGTCTGTAGTTTGTGGTTTTGGGTGATGAGCTTAAAAAATTAGGTGTTAAATTTTTGGGAGTGGTTTTGCAAATTGTGGTACGGGTAGTGGTGGTGTTGATGGCTATAGTGAGATTATTGTGGTAATAGCAGTGGTGGTAGTGTCTCCGTGTCATACGGAGGCCGTGTTTTCGTGCTTAAAATTGTGATCAATTTTATGTTAATTGTGACTGATTGTGACCAATTTTGTGTTAATTGTGACCGATTGTTAACGGAGACACGCCCGTGCGACATGCTTAATTGTGACCGATTGTAACTAGTTGTGACCAATTCTGTGTTGAGTGTGGTTTCCAGTTTTTAATATCTGGAGATTTTTGGAAGGTAAGGCGAGGTAGGTCCGTGGGGTGTTGTGATTTTTATATTTGAATTTTGGAAAATTTTGGTGGGGTGATTTTCATATTTAAATATGTGAAAGGTGGGATGGTGTAGGTGGATCCATGGGGGTGGAGGTGTGATTTTCAATTTTTAATTTTCTGAAAATTTTTAAGTCACCGGAGCGACCGTCGGAAAAGTTGATGAAGAGTGGCCAGAGCGATCGTCAGAGAGTCGTCGGAGTGATAGCCGGAAATGATGGCCATCTCCGGTGGAAAGATGGTTGGAAGGTGGTGTAGTGAGGTGATAGGATGTGGTAGGTGAAGTGGCATGGATAAAAATAATTAATGTATATTATATTATATTTTCATATTTAATAAATTTATTTACCACCTGATTTTTGAAGTATTTTAATGAATTTGTTATTTATGAAATATCATCTTTAAAAGTAGGAGTTATGTATTGTTCTCTTATTAATTTCACACACCAACTAAAACAGTAACGGGCAGCATATATAAGGTAATAAGTGTTGGCTTTAGGTTAATAGGTAATAGGGCTCAATGGGTAGTATAAATGGGTTGTCAACCGAAAAAGTCGTTCAAGGTAATGGGTCGGGTCATGAGTAACACTAATTAAATTAGGTTATTTCAAACGATCCAAATAGGTTGTAGGATTAGTTTGTTCGATTGTGGTGTAGATATTTTACTTCGCTCATCGGTTGAGGTCTATGAAGTATAATCTCAAAAAAGGGTTTTAACATTATTGCCCGAGATTTATTGGATATCAAAACCCAACAATTTTATTGAAGAATGTGTTGTTGAAAATGAGTAGAAGAAAGAGAATGAAAAAACTAATGTGGCTCAAACAGGACCTTAGTCTCAATTTTCGTTGGTCGTTGTGTAAGTAAGACAAAAATTGGACTTAATCGATTGGCTTAGTTTGATTGGTATTCTCGTGCGAAACTTCGTTCTTCCTTCAAAAGCCACAAATGTAGATTCTACATACAGCGAATTTTGAATGTCTCAATGAAAAATAGATTTAAAATATTTAAATTGAACCCAGCTAGTAATTGTGACATCAAAAACCATGTGTTTGACTTGGAATATAAATGTCAATCACAAAAAGTCTTACATTTTACCTTAATAATACTATATAGATACCCATGTCTCTTGGGAATTGTCACTAGAGATACATTACTATTATTATTGTTGTTATTTTTTTCTTTTTCCTTTTCCTTTTATACCGAAGCTGCTGCGAAGTGAGGAACCGCCACGCCTTTCCATAAATCTATAATTTGGATTTAAATCTAACCAAAATAGATGATGTTCCGTGTTCGTGTCACCATTGTTGTTAGGTTTTTCTAACATCACTATTTTTGTCCATGAGCGACCACGTCATTATTACACCCCCATTTGATCTACATTATTTTTCTCATTAAAATGAAAAATATGACCGTTATCCATCACATTAATATTTAAATTCAAATTTTCTATCTCTTATGTAGACCCCAATAACGACTATATTTTTCATTCTCATTCTACAATAATTTGGCTCAAATAGGGCCATAGGTTTCTTTTAGACGTACTTATGATCACGTGTATATATATTTGTTGACACATTAAAAGTGCAGTCAAGATAAAAGGCCCAAGGAATGAAGCTCAATTCGAAAATCCAAGATAAGGGCCTAGATAGAACTATTGATGAATCTAGTAGAGACCCAAAAACAAAGAAACATTATCGCACAAGCTTGCAAGACGCCCAGAATTTGAGCGAATGAAGCGCCGTATGATCGCCCAGGACAATGATCATGTCCTCGCCCAAATTTTCAAATCGACAGTTATGGAAGCGGTTATTAGACAAATATATCACACTCCACAGTCCAAAGATGCTAGTAGTGGGCAGTTAAAAGACAAGAGTAATGACAACGGTTATGAGATAACCATTCCCCAACAAGTCGGCCATCATGAAGAAAGTGGATAGTTATGAAGCAATTAAGCAGTTTCGAGCGGTTTGTCACCTACAAGTTATCAAAGAAATATAAAAAGGAAGTGAAGGTATAGAAGAAAGGACCCCGAATCAAAAACTCTCAACAGAGAATATGTAATTTCAATTTCTTAGTTTAACTTTAAAACACTTCTTTCAGTACTCGTGTGCTTGCGCTCCTTGGAGGCATTTTGTTTGTTTCCGATTGTAAATCTTCGCCAATAAAACACCTATTTTTGAAACTTTGTTTCAAGATGTCTGTTCCTTATACAATCGTCTGATTCCTTTTTAATTGTTAGCAACCAAAAACCCGCGAAACAATAATAGATTATGTTATTTAAGAATTGACTTTCTTTTTAAAGAAAAAAGCTCCAATATATTTCAGATTGATCGGGACTTTTGTTTATCATCGACTGGTCGACCATATTGTAAGTAAACAATTTGTGCACCCCCAATGAAAATAAATTGAAGAAATCTTAAATTAGTATTTGAAGGCCCAAAAAAGCATACATTCACAAGAATAATTTCTCGTAGAAAAGAGAGAAAATAATAAACTTAGATGATTTAATATGCTTTCGAACGATTTGATCTAATTGATGAACAAAAAAGTAATTCATATAGTCGATTTAACTATTTAATATTTTGTTACTGTTGATTTTTACAATTGAGGTCAAGTTATGAATGGATTGACACAATTCTTGATTTAAGCTCAGAATATGAGAATATTGAACTATGTAAGAAAATTAAATTCGAGAGAAAAGCGAAACTTGAGCCCCAAGATTATCATTCCTTTTCTTTTAACGCTAAAATCCTACATTAAAATGGAGCCGTGATGGGAAAATTGTACATTTTCTTTGATAGATTCACTCTCTATTTCTTTTGCGTGACCTAATTCAATTGTGTTGCTTGCTCTGGCTTACGAATTCATATGCCGCATTTGCAGGTAATATTAAATGCTGCCAGTATAGCTGACGACATTTTTTTGTTGATTATCAAATGGAACTTCACAAAAGGTGGCCTTGACTCGACTAGGCACGATTGAAAATGTGTCGAGTGTCCACTCGACGTGGTCTATTTAACACCTCTAATTACAATCTATGTATTTTGTACATCACGTTACATACAAAATGTAATCCGAAAATTATGTACCCTCATCGTGATACCAAAAAAAAAAAAAAAATTATATAACACTGTCTCTCCTTAATTGTATTTGACTTGTAAACAAATATTTAGTATTAAAAATTATTATATATTTGTAGATACTAGTCAACGTTGAAGGTGCGTTATACATTATTATGAAATACTGTATAAGTGCTGTAAAGTAATATTTGAATATGTGTAAATGTTAATTAATTTAGAATTAATACTAAGGAATATATTCGTGACAATAAATGGTAAATAATTTATTTTATAATTTTTAATTAAATAAAACTAGATGTTAATTAGAATACATGGACGTGAATAATTAAGGATGTGTTCGGTAGGGATTAAAATCGGATTAAAATTGAAAAATTAGCCGTTATTGTTGACTTTTATTAGACGAGTGGAACCCAATAACAGTCATATTTTCAATTTTAATTGAATTTTAAGCTGTAGCGAACAGGCCCTAAATGCAGAATGTGAAATTCTATAATTTAAATTAATATCACTAAGGGGGTGTTTGATGCACATTATTAAAAAGAAAATGCATTTTATGATGTGATGGAAAATATGTGAGTAAAAAATAAGAAAAAAACTTGAATGTGCGTGTAATATTATTTTATTGAAAAATATGTTGTTGAAAATTAGTATTAAAAGAATAAATTTTGAGAAGAACGTGGATCAAACATGAGCTAAAATGCATAAATGAAGATGAATATAAATTAAATGAATATCAATATTAATTAATTGAGAATTAACAATAGTGAATTCATACATTAATAAAAGTTTACATGTGAAATGAATTGTCAAATGTATACATAAATCGATGGTAACTAAATGGTTAAATAAATTAAATACATATTGAAAAATGAAAAGTAAAGTGTTATTGAAATAATTGAATTATAATAGTGTTAGTCCAAAAAATAATTATGATATTTAATATATTATAGAGAATGAGGTCAAGAACATAAATGGGGTAATTATTACCATTAAATTTCACATGCATTAACAGTTTTCAACTTAATTCAACTCCAGATATTAAAGGGTACCAAAGTTGCCAATTATCGAGTCATTTGGCCATTACTAGTCACCTTGTGACTTCCTTCACGAATAATATATTTCCCATTGATATTCTTAGTCATACTTCTACCATAAAAAAATAAACATATACTTACATATAAAATATATCTACAAATGTTCCCTTCAAAGTTATAAAATTGGATCATACCTGCAGCTAGTTCGATAAAAAGATGCCAAGAATCGTATTGAAACCCAGATAAAACCGATGATTCAATCGCTGAGACTGTACACTACAAGGATAGAGTAGTAGTTTACTTGAGAAAAAAAAAAATCATATAACCTCAGTCTGGTAACATTTTCTCACCAAAAATAATGAAAGTTTATACTTAGGATTCGTTTGATTGCAATTGTAGAAATTGAGTGGAAAGAAAATAAATTACAGCGAATTGAATTGTCTAGAATTCGTTTTACAGGAAATTGTAATTAATTGTGTTTGATTGATGAAAATTAATGTTGAAAATTTGGTGTACGTTTGGCTTCGTTTTTCATGAAAATTGTCCATTAAAGTGATAATTTTTTTACCAGTGGATCTAAAATTTATTCCAATGGCCAAAAATAAAATAAAAATATTATCATACCGAATACCATTCGTTTGACTTTGTTTTTCATAAAAAAATGTCAATTAAATGGATATAATTTGTTATAAAAAGGAGACTTGTTATAATGAAAGCTATGCGCGGGGAAAGCTAATTTCCATTCTGTTGGTGCCTGATAGAGTGGCGCCCGTTTTATTCATTCCAATTGCCAAAAAAAAAAGCTTGGAAAACCAAGAATTGGGTAGAAAATGAATTCCATGAAAAATTTAGCCTACCAAACAGCCTAAAAGGTGAAAAATGAAAACGAATTCCAACTTCCCTAAAAAATTTCGTGCTATCAAACATGCCCCTTAGTCAAAAGGGAAGAAAAAGACAACCAAGAATGGTTAAAACTTCAATAATTTACCAAGAATTCGGTTTCCATTCATTTAGATTACAAAACAAAACTACTTAAGTAATTAAGTACTGTTATAATAACAACATTACATTGGTTGTCTTTAGTAATACAAATACAAAGTTAAGGATGATGCAGCCTGCAAATGAGTGATCAGAAACCCTCAGCAAAACTTAATTCTCCATTCCACGATTCTTTACTAAAGCCTCTCATTCATTTCTCTTCGAGGGTGAAATGAGCAGCCAAATGAAAGACGATTCACAGAAATTAGAGATTCGAAATTAAGTACCCGGAGTCGAGTACATCCAATTTGTTCTAACGTTTCGAGAGAGTCTCTTCTTAATTCTTCGTACTATTTCATCACACTGCTTGTTTGATAGAGGCAAGCGACGATCCCTGACCAGCACCGCATAAATTGCGCATGTTTCTCCTTGTGGGTTTCTTGCCCTCTAATTTCGTTCCAGGCTGCCGTACCTTTACTCCTCGTATCATCTGTATCGATCGCGCAAGAATTATCCGTATCAGTCTATGTATAACCTACTCTAATTAAACTGCCAAGTTCAATTCGAAATTAAAATAATTTTTAAAACTGTAAACACGTATGGAAAAAGAGCCAGAAATAAGATAATTCAAGAGTTAATATATATATATAAAGAGGCACAAATCTTACATATTTGCCACATTTTGTGTCCGAGTAAATCACGATAAAATCTCCCTCTTGAAGTCCATTCACTCTCACAAAATCTCCTAATGACAATGAACCAACCTCATAATTAAAACATTAATCATATTACCAACAATTACATATTAATAAGTAATGAAAATTTTTAATTAATTACCTGTGTTTTCAAGAAGGTACATTCTACTTTTGTTGTTTGGCCAAAACCTGGAAAAAATTACCCAATCAAAAAACTTAAAAAGAAAAAAAAAAATGAATTTGCCTTACTAACATCTTCCGATTTCAAAAATATGCACAACTCAGATTTGAAGGGGTATGTTCGATTTGATACAATGAACGTCAACGTACCTATAGCGCATATTCCAAACACGAGATGTTCCAATGTCTTCCATGGCGATTGAAATTCCATCCCTAGATTCCAGCTCTGGGAGATGGCTTTCTGCTTCTTTCTGATAAATCAAAAGTTCAACTTTTATCAAATTTAATTACGGGAACAATACATAAATAAGGTGTTTAAGTATCACCATTTCAAAATTAAGGATTAATGTTTTAAATTTCAAAAATCAGGTTTGCATTAAAATTTATTTATGAATTAATTAATTTATTATATATTTTATTAATAAATATATAATGGTCACAAGTCTATGCAGTTTGGTCACAAATCAAAAATCTTAAGGTCACAATTATTTTTTTTTATAAATTACATCGTTCATCGGTCACAAATTAAAAATTTTAAAGTCACAATTTGTTCATCGGTCACAAATAACGAAATTTATAAGTCACACAACTTATTTTATAGTCACAAAACATCAAATTATAGGTCACAGATTACTTTTATTGGTCACAAGTTAATAAATTTGTAGGTCACACTGTATTTATTGGTCACAATTTATTCTTCACTAGTCACATGCCAACCAATTTATTGGTCACAATCAACAAATCAATTGTGACCACCACCAACACCAACACAACACCGTTGTCTCTGCCGTTCACACCAACACCACAGAACGTACCACCACTGCCAACACAACACTACGGAAACCATCGCCGCCACTGTCACTTCCTAGCAATAAAATCACCGTTTCAAACATCGCAACCACCATTATTACCACCACCACTACACCAACATCGCCGCCACCACCACCGCCTCGTCACGCCCCTTCATGACCCCAATCAGCTACAATCACCACCGCAGCCGCCAGTACACACCTCAAATCACCCCCACACCATCACCCCTTTTGCCATCGTCACCGCATGTAGATTCACTAACTCACGGTCACAATTGAGTTCGGGCTAAAAAATGAACCAAAAAAGAAACCTTACTTGAGGGAGGGGAAGAGCAGCAACCAGATCAATAACGAAATCAGTTTTCAAAAAAAATAAAGGACAGAGACGGATGGATCTGCGATACCCTAGGGAAATACCTGACTGGATTTTCGAGTGCAACCGTCCCACTATCCACCGCTTCGAGCGGCGAGGGAAAAGGTAGAACACATCGACGAAGAGGAGATAAACACGTTGAGGCCAGAGAGAGAGGGAGAGAAAACGGTGAGGGACTGAGGGTAGAGAGAGAGAGAAACAGATCTGCGAAACCTTAGGGGAAAATCTGACTGGATCTTCGTGCGGCAGCGTCGCCGATGAGGGAAGAGGTCGAAGACAGCGACGGAGAGTAGAGAAACAGGCGGAGAGAGAGAGAGAGAGAGAGAGAAAATGGTGAAGGGGTGACGGTATAGAGAGAGAAAGAAACGGTGAGATATGAAAAATGATGAAATTTAATTTGTAAATAATTATTAATATTAAATTCTTTTAATTATAACCTGAATTTTGAAAAGTAAAACTTGTTATAGGATTTATGAAAATGGTAATTTAAAAGTAGGGGTGGCTGTAATTTCCTCTTTAATTAATTAGATAGAGATAAGAATTACAAATTTACCATAAATAATGCAATTATAATTTAAAAAAACTAATAAAAGTTTAAAGAGATTACTTTAGGCAACACAATCCTTCCCAGATTACCAACATCACTTTGCTTTAAAACTTTCTGTAGCAAAAATTGCAGGTTCTTTTCCGTCTTCCAACCCTACACACAAACACGAGAAAATGCCTTTTTGAGTAACAAAATTCACAGTCCATTCATATAAATTTTATGGGATAATTGTAACAGATCAAAAACACACCTTGATTGATATTTTTTATTTTTTCGTTGGACAAGTAAATTTCAATTTAATGAATAAGCTGAATGAGAAATTTAAGGCTAGAAAATCAACCTGCTGCTGCATCCGATTCGAAGAAGCTTGTCTCTGATAATTTTGCTGCTGCGAGGAGGGTTGATCCGCAGCATGCCCTTGAGATGCATTGGGAGATGGGATCATTCCTCCATTTGAAGGAGAAGAGGTATGGGGAGGAGACCAGTACACCCAATTAACGGAGGGACTACCATGACTGACATTTTCTCGGCCATCCAAGGCACGATGATCAACATTGGCTTGATTTTGATGCTGATTATGATGGGTATGGTGGCGGCGATGGCTGGGGTAGAGCCGCTTTTGGCGGGCCATTCTCTTCTTCCTGGCCTCTTTAGTTGCAGAAGATCCCAATCTTACCAATCTTTCACCATTGGTGTCGAAAATCTGATATGGGTTTCTGTTATACACAGATTGGTCCTGAGGAATTCCTTGTGGGGTATAGCTATTTTCGAGGTACGGATTGTACTGGGTCGACGATATGGGAAATTGCGATGAAGGCCAGGATTGAGCATGTTCCGTCATTTGATAATCAGGTGGATATGCATATGGAATTCCATTGATAACTTGATTCGCTGATGGATTAACAGAAACAGGAACAGCAGTTGAATAAGGATCACCACCGTATGCGGAGGAAGGTGGTGGTGGTGAAACCATAGCTGCGGAGGAGTCCTGAAGAAAAGACGGTGGAGGAGGATGAGGAGGCGCAGCCATCCACGGGGAGGAAGAGAAACAAGCATCGGGATTAAAAGAAACTGAATTGTTAATAAAATTGGAGTTAGGGTTTTGTTCGCAATCAGGTTCTTGATAGTGCTGGTAAAGTGATTCGGGCACATCACAACCACCACTGCCACAGCCTCTTAGCCGCTTTTTCTGAAGCTGGTATTGCTCAACCCACTCCAATATGAGCTTCAAAAGCTGTTTCTTCCCTTCTTTGTTACTTCCCAAACGTTTCGAAGCACTTTCAATGGTGGAACGCTTCAGTTTTATATTCCTCATATCTTTTGCAGAAATATGATCTTTATTTTGCTTCAACCATTCGAGAAATATCATGGCAAGTTCACTATTACCCTGTAAGAAACTGAACTCATCATTGTCCTCATCTTGATTTTGCTTCTTCTGAACTTGACCGTCAAGCTGTGGCGGCTGGTTTTCTAAATACTCTTGAGCGTTTTCACTATGGAAAACAGTAGATGGATCCCAAATTTCATTACTATCAATTAGATCCATGTACCCAAAATTTTCCATAACATTAACGCAATCAATATCACCTATGGCCTCTTCAGGTGGTCGAGGGATCTCCATGGAAGCCGTGGAGGACAAAGCGGTGGGCTCTGGTTTCACCTGATCGCACTTGTACAGCTGGAATTTTCCCCTCTCTTGAGTATCTTCCTTCGTATCTGACTTCAAAAACGAGAAAGAATCCGCCCGAGACGCAGATGATGCTGAAGAAGAAGCTGTTGTGGTGGTTACGGCTTTTTTCGGCGCTCGGGTCGAGGACGACGAAGAGGACGATGACATGCACGGAAAATCCGGTAGAGGCGGAAAGTCATTGTAAAAAATTGTTGCATCATTCAAATCAAGAAGATTTTCTTGCTCTTTATCATCAAGCCATAAATCTTTTTCACCTTGATGATCTTCCTCCATAGCATCAAAACCATTGGGGCTCATAACCGACATCATCTCCTCCATTTTCAATTCATTTCCACTGAGCAGATCTTGTTCAACTTGCAAGTCTTTATCCTTAATCATCCTTCGTTCACTGAAATTTAACATACAAACTCAAATTCTGGGACTTTTAATTTGGTTGAAACTATTTTCCTGGATACATATTCTAAAGAGAGGAGGAGAGAAGAAACTATGCTGTGTATGGATAAGGAAGAAGAGTGTTTTGTATCTGATTAAGGAAGCAAGTTCAAGGGCCCATTACACAACTTGCAAAACATAAAACATCTGGGATTTCTCTATTCAAATCTCACAGAAAACGACCTATCGTCATTAATCTATACTTACAAACTACACACAAATGGATCAACTCAAATTTTCCTCGAATCATTCGACTATTCTAGGAATTTACAGAAAGATTTAAAGAAAGAGGAGATAAACTAGAAGCCAAGAAACCCTAAATGACAAAGTTAAATTCTGAAAACTCAAAAACCACCATGAATGGTTCTGGTGTACTGGGAAGTTCCATTCTCTTTCTTTAATGGCCTTTGTTGCAAGAAGATAAGTTCAAATCGGTTTTACTGTATTTTTAGAGAGAGAAAGTAAGAGTGTTTTTATTTGAACTTTTTGAAGAAGAAGAGAGAGAAAGAAATACAAATACAGCCCAAAACAAAACCTTGTGCCGGTTGTTTCTCCATTAATCCCCTGATTCTGCGCCAGTATCCATACGTTTCAACCTCAATGGTGCACCCCAGCGGTGCATCCGCCTTTTTCTATAATTCAAAGCACCTCAATTCTCTCTCTATACGTATACAAGCAGCTCATGTATATACATGCATGTATACGTGTAGAGAGAGAGTGTGTGTGCGTAATTGGACCGCTTGAAGAGAGAGTTTTTTGCTTTGTTAACTGGGATTGTCTCCATTCGTGAGAGAAGCGGCGAGGCTCTTTGTTTTTTTGCATTTCTGACGTAAACCGGACTCCATTACAGTCCAAGCCAATTCTCTCTTCCCATTGGAATGAGTAAAGTAGCAAAACTCCATTGGAATAACCATCCTCCTTATACCTGTACCTGTAGTCCTGTACATATACTATACATACAGCATATAAAAACCGGGTTTTTTTTTTATATTAAATTTTGATAAATATTGTGGGAAGTGCAATTGAGAAGTTGTGGTCATATAAAAATATATGGTCAAAATAAATTATTGACTTTAATTTAAATTTTAATCAATTTATTTATGTCCTGTTTGTTTCTGATTAAAATCAAATTTTAATTTAAATCTAAATTAAACTATCAATATTAACCACATCTTTCATAGGTCCCACAATTTTCAACCACACATTTCAAAAACTTATTTCACAATCTACTAAAAATCTAAAGTGTGTTTGAGCCACATTATTTTGAAAAAATATATACTGAAATAGCATATTAATGGAGAATATGTTGTTGAAATAGAAGAAAAAGTTATTGATGTGTTGGAAAATATTATTTTATTAAAAAATAGGTAGTCGAAAATAAGTAGAAAAATAAAAATAAAAATTTTAATATGTACCAAACAGGGGCCTAATTTTAATCTCCACCAAACACCAACTTAGTTACACCAAACATAAATTTGTATTATGTATATACATATTCATATATGTTAAAAGATGAATCCAATGCTCGTAAATAATCAAAATATATAGATCAATTCATATATAAGGGTTTGAGATATTTCTTTTAATAATATTGACCTAATCTTGAGACGATAATATTATATAATAGCACTAGTGCTATAATACTAAACCCTTATTTGGTCCTCATTATTTGAAATTTTAATGATTTGAATAGTATTCTTTTTTAAAAAAAAAATATGTGGTTAATAAGAAGAAAGAAAAAAAATTATAATTTTAATAGAGTCAAACGAGACTAATATAGGTGGTTGCAAATGCTAAAATATTTTAAACGTACTCAATATTCCCCGTTTAAGATGATTTTGTGATTAATGACATTGCATGTTGGCAAAGATTCTAATTGATGTTAAATAACATTATTCATCTTGATATTGTACTACAGTATATTAAGCTTCAACAAACAATTAGATCATATTAAGACTAAAAAACGAGCACATAAATTTTAAAATTGTATCAGCTCAAACGAGACGTCATCTTTTTAGACATGTTAAAAAATAAATTATCCATTAATTAATTTTCAAAAAAAAAAAATAATATATAAGGATTTGAAATATTTCTCAGTTGATATTTTAAAATTGAATATATAATGTATGTGTATGTGTATGTGAAACTGGTGGATTTTCAATGCATGCAGAGAAAGGGTGTTGGCTATTGGATAATGTTTTTAATATATTTTGTTGCTTATGTTTCTCATGCATGTGTGATTGTCGTGTTGTGAACCCAAATTCAAGGAGTACGTGACAAATCCGATGTTGACGTGTAATCTAAGTTTAATCCAATTAAAAGAAATTGATAAAATTTAAATGTAACAAAATATATATTTCATTGAATTTTTCATTCACTAAAAAATTGAATTTTAACAAAATACTAAATATAAATTCTAATATTCAGTTCCTTGTAATTATCTAATTAATTATTTCATTTAATGTTTGGCTGGATTCAAGCTTATAGCCATCGTAAGGATAAACATACAAGTTGTTATTGACAAAGTTATTTTGAGAATTAATGAAAATATATGTGCATTTATCTCATCCAGTTTATTACTTTATGTCGGATGCATTAGTAATTGAAATAAATTTAAATCTGATTGTATGAATTTAAGGAGATGAACAGTTTAATTTTTCATTCGTGTTATCAACACTAGCTTGAAAAAATGGATGATCACATCGGTTAGTCCAACGCGAATGACCAAATATATTTTTCAAATTTACATAATTACATACCTGTAAAAAATATCTTAAGGATGGATAAACATACAAGTTGTTGCAAAAAACTATTTTAAAGGATTAATGAAAATATGTATTCATTTCATTCAGCTTTTTACTTTAGTATTTATACAGAAACAGAATCATCGTCGTTCGCTTATCGCCCAGGCGTCGTTCGAGCTACAAGTCTCCCTCGTTCGAGCGATAGTGTTATGCGACTAACCCTAGTTCACGATTTTGGAGAGTTTTACATAGTCCATACTACTCATATACCTCCAACTATAAATACAGATGCTCTTGCACGAAAATAGGTGGTTATCTCATTGTGCCTCATCGGTATAATATATTATTATCATCTTTTGATAGATCCAAAAGTACAATTCATTGGTGGAATAATTCATATCATTATTGAAATCTGACAACCAAGTTTTGAGAAAATATTAAGGTTCGTGAATTCAAAACAACTGACTTCCTTAACACTTTAGGAAGGTACTCTCTCGGTCGGGCATTGTGAGAGGTGGACTGCAAGCACAGGAAAAACACAAGAACTGAAGATTCTTGGAATTCCAATTGGAAGAGACAATTGAAGAAGATCAGATAGTTGTGAGGAGACAACAATTGAGGAAGATATCCAAGAGGCTTATGATAATATATATGATGAGAGTATTAAAATTCTTATTAAAAACAAAGTCTTGAGTGCGAAGAATAAAGAACTTGAATTGGAAAATGAGAAGTTAGTAGCACACATTAAGGAATCTACCTCGATTCTGAGTGAAGTGAAGTCTATGAATGAAACTTTAGAGACTCGGGTTAAAAACCTCACTAGTGAGGTTGAGAAGTCCTCTAGGAGAGTCAGTGAGTTGACCATTGAGAAGAGACTTTAGAAATTCAAGTTAAGAACCTTCCGAGCAATCTAGAATATTCTAAGTCTCAACTGCTTGCCTTCTCTAGTAATTCTGAAAAGTTAGATAGCATTTTAGGAATGAGCAAGCCGGCTGGAAATAAGGGAGATCTAGGTTTTAAGGATAACAGTGCTAGCACTTCTAAGACCACGTTTGTCTCTGTCACTGATAAGCCCAAACATGTGTCTAACCCCGATCTTTAAGGATAATGGATATGTTAGACAGAGGCCTGCTAAACAGTGCAGGACCCGTCAACCTAGGAATAGACCCCAGTGTCCACATAACATTGCCAAAAAAAAAAAAAAAACAATAAGTTAAAAATAAGTTCCAAATTTTCCGAAGGATTTCCCAACAAATAATTCTCTATGTAAATATGTGAAAAATTACCCAATAAAAATCATGTATATGACAAGAAAAATGTAAAAGAAAATCAAAAATATCACAAATGATAAGTCCCTCGAAAAGAAATTCTTCGGTAATTACAAAAACATTTAGCAATAGATTTTCTATCGGTAATCACCGACAATTTGATTTTGCAACTACATTTGCCAACCTCTATAGTAATCAAAAATTACCTAGGATAAAACCGTCCAGAAAGTCCATTGAAGTTTGGATAGGTCGAATTCTCAATTTGCCCTTACATTTTTTGATCATGCTAGAATAACATAATCATTTACATAATATTTTACATAAGAGGAAATTACACCCAACCCTACTTTTAACTTACCATTTTCATAATTCCAAATTTAACTTTGACTTTTCATAAATCAGGTTTTTATAAATTTAATTAATTAATAATAATATTATAAAATTAAATTAATTTATATACCTACCCTTACTACTTACCCCCACCACATTTTAAATATAAAACCATACTAAACCCTAATTCATTTCATATATTCTCCTCCCCCTCCATCTCTCACCCACCGCCGCCCGCCGCCGCCGGCAGCCACCTCTCCTTCTCCCTCCTCTCCTCCCCCTCGCCCTCCTCTCCTCCCCCTCCATCCCCCCCAGATCTGTCCCCCCCCCCGTCCCAGATCTGCCGCTGCGACGCAGCAGCGCAGCCGGCTGCTGTGCTGTGCGACGCTGCTGCGTCGCACAGCGACAGCAGCGAGATGGCTGCTGGCCCAGCAGCGCCGACGCTGCTGGGTTTATTTATTTATTTTTTTTTTTGAATGGTAGAATGGCAGTGCTGGGATGTGCCGTTGGTGTGACGTGGGTTGGCTGATCTCTGTGATTTTCTCCATGGCGGACTGTGGCTGGGCGTGTGGTGGTTCGGGTGTGGCTGTGGGATGCAGTGTGGTGGTTTGACTGTGGGTGTAGCTGGGCGTGTGGTGGATCTGTGTGTGGGTGGTGGACTGTGGGTGTGGTTGCAGATCTATGTGCGTGGGTGAGCGGTGGTGGTGGATCTAGGGCTGTGGTTAGCTTTTTTTTTGGGTCTGTGACCTGGTATTGAACGGTGTTGGTTTTTTTTTTTGGTTGGTATGTGACCTAACTTTTTTGGTGTCTGTGACCTCTATATTGAATTGTGGTGGTTTTTTTTTGTGTCTGTGACCTTGCTATTGAGCATGTAGCAAGTTTTTTGGTGTCTGTGACCTAAATTATTATCAAACTGTGACGAGTATAAGTTGTGTGACCTAAAAATTATTAATTTGTGACCTAAAAATTATTAATTTGTGACCAATAAATTGATGTTTGTGACCAATAAGTTGGTCGGTTTGTGACCAATAAACAATTTGTGACAATTGAATTCGATAAACTGTGACGAGTACAAGTTGTGTGACCTAAAAATTACCAATTTGTGATCTAAAAATTATTAATTTGTGACCAATAAATTATTAATAATAAATTGATTTAATAATTCATTAATGATTAATTAAAAATTTAAAAAACCTGATTTTCAAACTCATTTTGGTATTTTTGAAAAGGTGTAAAGTAAACACCTTAAAAATGTATTGTTCCCTTTACATAATGGCCAAATGACGGCCCCCTATTGGGGGCGTCCGGGCGAATTTAAAAATACGTAAAAATATTTTAAGATTTAAATATTAAAAAAATTTACTAATTTAATCGAAGCGAATTTAAAAATACGTAAACCGATTCCACCGATTGCTGTGAATAATATTTTCTTGTATAGCATTTGATAAATTTATATGTTTTCAAGTTTGAAGCAGATGAAAAATGAAACAATTTTTATCTGTGTTGGAGTAAACAGACAAAGAAAGTGATTTTATTTTAAAATTTTAATTGGGAATGTTTGGAATTCTTTATAAGTTAAAAAGTGTATTTTTGTCTTTTAAACAATACCACATTTATGTAATTGTATAACATTTTAAGAATATTTTTGTCTTTTAAGCCTTGAAAAGCTATTGTCGTGAATGTCAAAAAAATTTGGGTAAAATGGAAAAACACATGTTTGACAAGGGTAATTTAGAAAGTACCCCCCACAATTAATAAAAGGGAAATACTATTTGTACCATTTCCCTTACCTTTTAGTTTACTTGTTTTTGTCTTTTAGTGAGTGTTTTGTTCATTTTACCCTTATTTCTAAGTAGTTATTTTCCGCATTTAACCCCTATAATTGGTATCAAAGCCTAGTAACGAAACTGAAGAAAATTTTTAGAACTTAAATAATATATTTTAAAATGAATAAAAAAGATAAAATGATTTTAGAAGAATTACAAAATATTAATATTTTAACTAATACTAATCGAATTAAATTGTAAGAATTAGCGACAAATTTAAGTATGAAATATAAAACTTTAAGTGAAGAAATATAACAAATAAATAGTTCTCAACAATTAGCATAAATAAAAAATAAAAGATTACAAATTTTAGTAGATGAATTTTTCGAACATGAAAAAGAAGACATTATAATAAATCAATTTTTAGAACAATATGATAATTATGCTCAACCTTTAGAAAAAATGGATATTATAAATCAAGATGTTTTAACTCATATAATAAATATTGAATCCAATTTAGAAATTGTTAATGACAATATTAAAATAAGACTAAAAATCTTATATAAACAAATTGAATTAAAATTAAAAGAATCAAAACTAAAAAGAGATTCTTATATATTAATTGAACCACCTTTACTGGCTTATGTTATAGAAGAATTAGAAATAAAATTCTTTGAAAACACTAGAGAAGAATTAGAAGTCTACAAACAAAGTTTAGAACAATTAGCTATTCAAATTGAGAATATTTATATGAATGGTCCTCCACCCAAAGAGGAAACTACTGAAATTAATATTCTACCTTTAAATCAACAAGTTAAAACTCAATTGTTAGTCGGAGAGACAAGTATAACTAATATTACTACAGATTGGACACAAGTCGAATCTGAAGACTGGAATCTAGAATGGATAAAAGAATATGGAATAACTGAAGAACGAGAAGGTTACAATTTTAGAAAATGACCCAAAATTATGTCAATTAAGCATATACATCTTAGGGATAATAATCCAGTTAAATTATTTACTGAACCAATTCCTACAATAGGAATATGGCTAGATGTTGATGATATCAATAATAAAATTATTGACTCGTGGGCAAAAGATATTGATTTAGCTGTTACTTTTCATAAATGGAATACAACTCAAACTTATAACTTTTTAATCCACATCTTTAGAAGAATTACTTCAGATATCTGGAGGAGAACTTCTGAGAAAACTAAAAATAAAATTAAATGTAGAGAAAAATATACGACTACTATTGATAGTAATGAAAGCTTAGATAATGAAAACTTTAAGGAAATTTTAAAACGAATGGAAAATTTCTTTAAACATTTACTTTTAGGAGAAGTTATACCAGAAACTAAAACAGATATGATCACTCAAGAAGCCTTACAAGCAGAAAGAGAAATGGAACTATTAAAAATCTGTGATATGTGTGAATTAAATGAATATACTAAGAAATTCGAAAAGATATATATCAAAGCATCTAAATCCGTAAAAAAATGGAATCTATCAGAAGAAGATGTAAAATTATTAAATAGATATTTTCTTAAACTACCTCGGCCATGAGGTCAAAAATTATTTGAAAATTATCAAATTTATTGGAATAAAATAGAATGGGGAGATCATAACCACAAAGCTAATACATTAGGAATGAAAACTTCATTCGCTAAGAGAAAAATATTTGAATGGTGTAAAAAATCTATGTATCAGCACCTATTTAGAAAACATGGTAAAAAAAGCAAGTTTATGCTGTTATGAAGAAATAATAGCAGTACCGCAATTTGGTTGTCACCAACCGCCTAGGAAACCATATTATAAGAGAAATTTAAAAAGTATCTTAAACCTTGAAATAGAAATAAATGATTTAGGAATCACAAGAAATATTTTAAGAAGAAAAAACCTTGGAAAAGAGAATATAACCAACATAAGAAACTCAGAAAAAATTTAAAGAAGAATTCTATAAAAAATGTATATGTTTTACACATATCTCTCAATTGTCCTAATAAGAATAAAAGAGAAAATGTTAAATCTATTAGGATAATGGAAGAAATAGAATCCGACTCAGACTATGAGATAATTGAAGACTTAGACGAATTATTTGAAACAGACTCAATATATGAGCTAGATATAGAAGAAATTGAAGAAGCAAAATTTGAACAGATTTATATGAATCAAGAGATTATAGATACTATTGAGACCAATTTAGATAATGAAGAAGGAACTTCACCAACAGACGTGTTTGATGAAGAAATATATGGAGCCATAAAAGAAAAACAAATATATTTAAAAGATAGAAATGTTTTTGTAAGACCAATATTATCTTGGTTTAATAAAATAATATATATTGCTAAATATGATGAAATATCTATTAACATCGAAAATGTTAAAGGCAACACCACTATACCCCTAATAACTAAAGAATGAGTTAATAGAGAATTAGCAAAAATAAATAGATCTACTAGGAAAAGATTAAAGAACATATTGATTGGAGAAATCCAAATAATGATCAAAGGATACTTTAGAGAATGAATGGATATTCCTATACAAATGTACTTAATGGACAACATAATACTTCATGATCCTATGGACAATCTATTAGTTGTCTTTGGAAATCTAGTATATAAGAAAATTATATTTACTATAAGACTTGGATTTGTCATGTCCCTATTAGATGAAAACTTTAAGTATGGGATTAACTCTATATCATAGAATTGATAGATTAATTATGTTACCAAGAAGTAAAGCTGTAACTTTACATTGTAAAGTTTTATATGTCTTTACTACTACACACCAAAAGGAAATCAATAAAGTTTTAGGAGATTTTATACAAATACATGAAGATTTTAGAGACTTAACACAATTTACACCACCAAGAATGTTAAGTAATAATAACATTTCGTTACCACAAGATATATTGCTTGATTTTCATCAGCAATCTAGAAGAATAGATAATAATGTAGGAAATCAAGGATTAGTTACCTTGAATACATCTGGACAACTTATAGCCAGAATGCCTAGTAGAAGAATAGAAAGAAGTATTAATACTAGAGAACTCTCAAACTCTAGTAAAACATCTACAAGTAGAAACTACCCAATAATGCTTAGAAATAGCATTGATATTGACCTAAGAAAATGTGAGGAAGATAATTTTCTTATTCTAACAGAATATATCAATAATCAGAATAACTACAAAGAAATCATAGCCCTTGTTAATACAAGAGCTAGTACCAGTCATATAAGAGCAGACCTAGTTAATCATTTACTAAAAGAAAAATTACCACAAGGAATAACTCTTATAGATTATCATGGAATTAAATATGAAATTAAAACATTTGTTAATTTAGAACTAAGTTTTACAAATATAGAAGGAGAACAATTTAAACTAAATCTTAAAATTCATAAAGATTATAGAAAGGGAAAAGATACTAGTCCAATATTATTGGGAATGAAGTTTCTTGAGAAAGTATCATCATTCTATATCCAAAAGAATACTTTACAAATAACTATAGAAGGAAAATAAAAAAATAATTTCTAGAGTTAATAAAAACAAAGAACCAATCTATATGATACAAGGAATTAGATCAATCAAAACTAGCATACTTAGTTCATATATTGATACAACTCTCAAATTACCAGATTACTGTATGATAAAATTTCATGTTATACTTGATATTGGATCAGGTATTTGCCTATGCAAAAGATATGTGTTCCCAAAACATTACTATAAAAGAGACTATAAGAAGACAACTTGTGGACAAACAGCCAGTGATATTGTAAGAAATCTATAAAGATTTTGTGAAAAATGTTTCTATAATCATAGGAAATAGAGAATGTCTTATACCTCGAATATATGCAACAGATAAAATCGAATGTGATGTCCTTTTAGAAGAAATTTTTTCTATACATATAGTCCTTTTACACAATATAAAGATAGTTTTGAATTTATTACACCTTATAATCACAAAATTAAAACACCAAAATTCTATAAAGCCATTGGAATTGCACATCAACCAATTCACCATAAACCTAAACATCAGAGTTCTGTAGGTAATCATGGTGGATGTTATACAGAAATTAATCAAAAAAAAAAATTCCAGTATTAGAATTAGCAATTTAGAAGAAGAATTAGAAAGTATTAAATTAGAACTAAAAGAATGTTATCGTGAACATCCCTTAGCTAAATGGGATAAAGATAAACATATGGCAACCATTGAACCAAAAGACTAAGATGCTAAAATATCAGGAAAACAATTTCCTTATAGCGAAGAAACTAAAAAAGAATTTGAAATACAAATCAAAGAACTCTTACAATTAGGAGTTATAAAAGAATCAACCAGTTCATATAATAGTCCAGCATTTATAGTTAGAAACCATAATGGAATTAAAAGATGAAAAGTTAGAATGGTAATTGATTGTAGAGATTTAAACTCTTAAACTGTACCAAATAGCTATAAACTATCAATAAAAGAATTATTAATAAAACAAATACAAGGAAGTAAAATATATTCTAAATTTGATTGTAAATCTGGATATTGGCAAATAAAACTAGATGAAGCATCAAAACCTTTAACTGGTTTTACTACTCTTAATCCATTAGGACAATTGCCATTTGGATTTATGAATACACCAGCAATATTTCAACAAAGAATGAATAAAGTTATTAGACCAATAAAGAACTTATGTATTGTTTATGTATATGATATTCTTATTCATAGTAAGAATCTAAAAGAGCATATTGAATATCTTAAGAAATTCAACTATATTACTAGAAAATATGAATTAGCCTTGTTGACGTCGAAAATTGTATGGACAAGATTCAAGTCAACTTAATAGATGATTTGTAAGAGGTAAATTGCTGAAATAATAGAAAAAGAAAGAAATCTGTATTAAAAGGAAAAACTTGTAAAATATATATTGTATGTCCTTCCCACCTCCCATTAGGGAACCATTTATTCATAATTATAGGTTCCCAAAGCGGCCAATTGGCCTCCAAAAATAGGTTATTTACAATGCTCTATGTCGATTCTTCATCGGTTCTTTGAAGTTGATAAAAACAACTAATAATGAGGTTGAGCTAAGATAATTTTGGCTTATTGGATAGTGGGAGAATGATAATGCTTGTATTGATTTAAGCAAAAATCTCTGGATCCTTTTTCTCCTCCATTAGCCTCTATTTATAGGCTCTAATCAAGCAACTTGGCCCTCCCATGTCACATCAACTACAATACCGAGCTAGAAGGTACGTCAATGGCACCTTTTGATTGGTTGCCAAGCTCGGCTTGTCAGATCATTATGACTTTATCCTGACAGGTGATCCCCAACAATTAATGCATTACTTAGGGGAGGAAACTAAGGTGCTTGATTGGAGAATTATGTGGGCGCTGACGTAAGACATTTCCCTGCGCACTTTGCTGATTGGTGGGTCATATATTCCGTCAGTGATCATTAATCATTATGTTTTCTTTTACCTCGAAGAACCAAACAAGCTTCTTACGTACGCCATATCGCAATCCGAGCTGATCTTACATATCCGAGCTCACATTAGCTCAAGCTTAATGTATATCATAAATTATATTTAATGACATCGGAGGTCGGGTGTCAACAAGCCTTATCAGAAAGAAAAGCAGAAATAGCTAAAACTGAAATTAAATTTTTAGGATATATTTTTACTGAAAAAAAATACTTCAACAACCTCATATTGGGAAAATGATTATAGAATTTTCAGAAAAAATTAGAGATAAGAAAGAGTTACAAAGCTTTATCGGATTATTGAATTATTCGAAAAAAAATTATTAAAAATTGTGTAAAATACAAAGTCTACTTTACTAAGAAACTCAAAAAAGGAGTTGAATGTGAATGGATACAAGAAGATATTGAAATGATAAATAAAATTAAGAGAATATGTGAAAATCTACCAGAACTAAATATTTCAAATGATAATGATTTCTTTATTTTAGAAACTGATGCATCTCTATAACATAGGGGAGCAATCCTCAAAAGAAAAGAAAATCATAAAGAATTTCTTTGTAATCCATTATGTAAATGTCCAGAAGAGCTTGTTGCTTATACTTCAGGCACATTCAAAGATGTCGAAATCAAGTATGATATCAATCGTAAAGAATGTTTAGCCGTTAAGAAAGATGTAGCAAAATTTGAACCTTATTTGCTACCTAAGAAATTTCTTATTAGAACAGATAATACTAAGGTAAAACCATTATTAACAAATAAACTTGGAACAAGTGCAGTTGAAATGCCACTTATTAGAATGCAAATGTGGTTTGCACCATTCAAATTTGATATTGTCCATATTAAAGGAAAAGACAATTTTATTCCAATTTTTTTGACCAGGAATGGAGCAAATCAAGAAGGAGCTAGATGTATTGAAATTCGAGATAAACATAAAAATTGCTGCAATAGAATCCAAGATAACTTTGATGAAAATGGCTGTTGCCGAGCCAATATCTCGAAAAGTCAGTCAGGCTATATTATCTGAAGGCCCTAGTGCTAGTAAATCTGAAGGCCATAACGCCAGTATTGAACAAGAAGCATTGAAGCTTCATAAATTATCAGTCAAAGAGAATACTACTTTGTCTCCCTCACAGGAGAGAAAAATTACAAAGGACAATATCTCCATACAAGAGCTTGATTGCTCAAATATTATCAAAACATGTAACACCCCTGGTGTTATGGATATAAAAAATAAAAACAATTTTATTCTTGCATATGTATTGTTTAATCTAGCCTAGCCTACTGCTGGTTCACCAGTATAGAAGGATGGATGAAAACTCTAACATATGGAACATATAACAAAGTAAATCTTTATTCAGGAACCCCAGCTTATTGGGTTTGTGCTCTCTATGAAATGGGGATATAATTTGTATTTACCTATCTGAATTTTTAAAAGAAATTTCTATGTCACCAAAAGAAGTGATTCGAGCTATTGAAAGACATTGTCAAGTTCTTAAACATAAGAACATATACATCAGATTTTTCTCTGCTAGTCCCGAATGAAATAATGAAGAAGATAAGCTGCTGCCAGTTAGCCATGTCATAAGGATTGCCATTACTTCTAAGCATCTTCAACCTGAAAAGAGTGAAATCCATGAAACTACACCAGAGAATGTCATTAATATGACAGCCTTCCGTAGAGCCAAAGGATACAAGGAGTAGTTTGAATATATTCAGAAAATTATTGAAGAAAAACATAAAATATGAGTGTATGAGTCACAAGACCACCTGATTTACAGCAAAGCTGTGGCACCTACTAAGTAAGAATATTGGCGCTATCTTGATATATGGTGTGATCATATTTTTGGAGGAGACGCTAGTAGAACACAGAAGACAAAAAATGAGCTGTGTAAACAATTTTGGCGTTATCCAAATCATAAGTGCGAGTAGCAATGAAGAAGATGACTCACCAATTTCACTAGATCCAGAGGAGTTTCTGGATGAGTGGTTTAAGTCTCATATGGGAAAGTAGAGGACTCCCTTTATCATTGCTTTATCATAATCACTTTGATGAAGAAAAACCGTGGGGTTTCACCTCAATAATTTTTCATATTAAAACAAAGAACTTTAGGTCACGGTAAGATTCTCATTATCTTACACAGTAACACAACAATAATGAAGGACAGTTGGAGAACTTTTTGAGTCTATAAATGGAAGACTAATTCTCAGAAGAATGCATCACATCCTTAAACAAAAACTTATTTCTCTCTCTCTCTCTCTCTCTCTCTCTCTCTCTCTCTCATTTTCAAATCTTGAAACTATTTCAATTTCTCTCTTTCAATTGAAGTTTGTAATAAGGTAATCTCTATGGAGTTCTAATTTTTTTAGAGAAAGTACCAAGACTGTAGCCAAAGTATGTATGTATACTCTCATGTAAGAGATATTAGTGTGATGTATTTATGAAATCAAAGTTGTTTGAAGACATTGTCTTTTTATCATTATTATATTCTCAAAAGCTCTTATCTTACTTATACTCCAACAGTGAAAACTTTGAGGGTTAGTGCAAGTATCTTGTTGCCATGTGTAGGCATTTTAGATAAAGCCATGAGAACCCTGTTACCATTCAAGGTGATGTTTTAATTAGGAGTTGAAGGGAAAACTGTGATTCCATGTGATCTATTGTGAGATATGAAAAAGAGTCGAAAATAAAATCAATAAGAGTGTGGAAGTTGTGTTGAACCATAACCCACTTTCTTAAACTCAAACAACACCGATCACTTATATTTGAGTATACTAACATATAGGAGCAAGCTCGAGAGAAATCTCGTTGATATTAATCTACATTTACCTTATGCTTCAATACAGTAAGATCTTTCTTATTTATGTCAGTTATTTGTATTAATATTTGCACTCCTACTATTTATTACGTTTTAATTAATTGTATTCGAAAATTAGAAATTAACTGTGAAAGAAAAAGAGAAAAAATTAAACCCTTTTATACTGTGCTTCATTATTTTCTGAAAAATAATAGAGATATACTTGTGCTTATAAAAGAAAATATAGTCAAAATTAATAGAGAAATTAATAAATTAGAAAATAAAATTAGAACATTAAACGACTGTTTTGATAAAAGATATATAGATAAATACGAGCATAATTGACTTTTCCATTTATTAGGAGAAATAAATCAAAGTTGTCCTATATTGGGAATAGAGAACATTTACCTGACTAAAGAATAGAAGAATGATATTTCTGTCTTTTTATCAGAAAGTGTAATCCAAAGTGTAAATCAACAAGTACGTGTAGCGCGATCGTTAATAAAATTGGCCCAACCCAATTCGCTTAACCTGCTTTACTTTTTGCAACATTTATTAAATGTTGCTAAAATAAAATGATCGTTTGCAGCGTTTAATAAACGTTGCAAAAAGTGCATTTCACAACATTTAATAAACATTACAAAAGATCAAACTTTTCGCAATATTTAATAAACGTTGTGAAATGTACTTTTTGCAATGTTTATTAAACGCTGCAAAAAGTTGATCTTCTGCAATGTTTAATAAACGTTGTAAAAAATCAAACTTTTCGCAACTTTCGATAAACATTGTGAAAGACACTTTTTTGCAACATTTATTTATAAAATATTGCTAAAGCTCAATTGTATTAACCAATAGCAACATTCACTTATTAAAATGTTGCGATAGACCTCTTTAGCAACACTTCACTAGTCACTACCTAATGTTGTCTTTTATGTGTTGCGAATGCTCATTTTTTGTGTAGAGGTTCTTCCCTTTTTTTTCAAAAAAAAAAAATTTTAGTCTTAACAATGAAAAATTATGTTTGTTTGCTTTTTTTTTTTTTTTTCAATTAAAACATGAATGTATCAAGTACACAAAATAAAGAAAATTCACACAAACAAAACAGAAAAATAGAAAGTAGAAATGTATGAGAACAAATAAATAAATAATCATGATGCATGCACAACTCAATCAATGAAGCACACAAATACTAATAAATGTTCTAAGAGATTCGAACTGAAGCCCATCCAACGATTTAGTAAACAAGTTAGCTAATTGGTTCTCGGTAGAAATATATTCAAGATTAACTATTTGAGTTTCCACAAGCCCTCAAATGAAATGATGTCTAATATTAATATGTTTGGTTCGAAAGTGTTGATTATGATTTTTTAATTCTTCCCTGCCCCAACTCGAGACGGGATGGCAATCCCCACCCCTCCCTGCTCTGCCAACCCTTCGGGGCAGGTTTTTTTACCTCATTCTCGACGGAGAGGCATGTTTTTTTGTCATCATTAATTTCATCCAACAATACTTGGGGGCTTGCTTGAGTGATAATATATGATTGTAGTAGTTTTTCATATAATGAAAGTTTCAATAGTTCATAAGTTTTCGTCTTATATTTATATTTTTATAGTTCACTAGGTTTCCTTGAACAATAAAATCATGTGGGTTATTGAAAGGAAATTGTCTTGGTTCCCATTATATAGATAAATTTAATTATTTTCCATCTTAAATGTAGGATTAATTATAAATCAAATGATGCATGATCGCATATGAATAACAATACTCTAAAACTTTTCGTGTTGTAATTTATGAATTTATGTAAAATTTCATGTGACGACAAGGAAAAAGATCAAGAGCGACCAAGTTTTGCAAAAAAATATGATTGACTTCCCACCACATTTATGAAAAGTTACTAGTTGGAACCTCCTGAACAAATTACTCAAAGCACTCCAAAAATCTCGAGTAAGAAGATAAAATGATTTAAGATGACAATTCAATTGATGTATGATTGGTAAGCACTGCTTATGAATAGTAGTACTCAAACTTTTCATGTTGTGACTTATGAAATATCTTGTTTGATCCTTGACGACAAGAAAAATGGTCAAAAAAAATATGGTTGATTTCCCACCACATTTATGAATAGTTACTACTTACAACCTCCCAAGTAACTCAAGTACTGGCCCCAAGTAGTTACGCAAGAAGTCTCGAACGCCTCCCAAAATCTCGTGTAAGAAGTTAAAAAGGAAATAATATTGTAAACATTTTCTTAGTGACACTAGTAAATTTTGGTCTCTTAGTAACGAAATTAAAAGTTGATAGCAGCTGTACATTTGTTACAGCTAAAAAGTTGATAGGCGTAATTACCAAACTTCCCCATCACATTTACTCGCTCTGCATTTAAACTTACAGAAAACGTGACTGTATATTTCAGAGCATCCAATGAGCAATGGCGCGCGCCTTGTGCAAAAACTTGTGTGGTTAATTTCTCTGCACTAACTAGCCATAAAATTGTGTGGTTACCACTTCTTGCTGAATATTTTCAAAATTTGAGATCCCTTTTTGTTATTGGTATTGTAAAAATCTGGGAGAGTCGAAGCTCTTCCATTTGTGCGGAAGTTCGGTTCAATGACATGAAGAAATCAGTGGTTCATCCTTCTACAGGATGACCATCTTCATTTGAAGAAAACCAGTCAGATCGAGGGGAAAATGGGGCTAGTTTTAGCTAACCAAAATAGAGTTTAACAACTCAACAAAACATGGTTTCATAAGAGGGAAATGTGGAGAAGATGGCAGTGGAAAAACAACATTAAAACATAACTTAAAACAAGTAAAACATAAGCATAAACTCTGCTGGTTTGACACCAGCAGAGGAGAGGGAGAGAGAGCAATAGACTACATTTTGAATGAATTTTCTTGTATATTGATGGTGTACTTTCGTGTGTTACAAGTCCCACTAAAGGACCAATATATATATAGAAAGATATGGTAGCTAACCTACTACCAACCACCATGCCACTCCCCTTAATTTAAGGACAATTTGCCTAATATTCAAAACCTTTTCATAACATGTCTTAGTTGGTTTTCAACCAAACTAGACTTATATTTAGAGACCACAATTACAACATTTAATTTGATTGACAACAAAGTGTCAATACCCAACAGGTATAGATTTATTTATTTCATTGATTTATAAAATTGTTAGAAACTCTGCGATAATACCTAGTTGTGACAAGTGTGAGTGGCATTTCCGACAAAGAGAGTTGCTCTTGTAGAGTAGAGTAGATCCTAGGCATGACAAGTTTAAGTTCGAGGAGCTCTCAGTTGATAAGTTTCTTTTGCATTGATCACATAGAGTGCAAGTTTCAATAAGTTGAGTGCATACATGAGTATGTTGATCTTCTAGGCATTAGCGCTATTGTGGTCGAAGTTCACAACTTCGACCGGTGACTAACTAGTCGTTGTTAGAAAAGGCTCGATTAACTCTCTGGACACACTTGGGCTGCACTTAGCAGGCAGTCATGTGCATATAGTAAATATGCTTTCATTATTTTTGAACTCATTTTTCATTAATAGTATGGCTTGCAGATTTTATGTGTTTCCTCCTAACATTGACAAATGGCCACACTACAAAACTCAGAAACCCACCACTTGAAAGAAAGTGTATATTTATCAGCATTTAATTCAATTATTCATTGATCCATTCAATACTCCCAACTGCTCCCCACCTCCCCCTTCTGTTCCCCTCTTTAAAAGGGTGTCACCAAGTTTCATTCAAGTGTCTGCTTTGCATTGGAGAGTTCTCAAGTTTACAGAGAGAGAGAGAATGGCAGCAAAATGGTGTTTCATGTTTCTGCTAGCTCTTGTTGTAGTTCAGGCTACAGCTAGGGTTTTACCAAGTGAGAGTAAGAGTCTTGCGGACCAAAAGAACGTCGCCTCATTCGGTGGTGCTGGTGTCTACAGTGGCATTGGCAATGGCGGGCTGCCATTCGGTGGCGTCGTGGGTGGAGTAGGTTCAGGTGGCGATCTTGGTGGGATCCCTGGATTCAGCGGTGTTGGAGGAGTTATCGGGACGGGACCAAATGGTGGTGGTCTTGATGGACTAGGTGGTCTTGGTGGTACAGGTGGCTTGCCGAGTCTCGGAGGAGGCAGCAGCGGTCTTGGTGGCGGTGGAGCTGGTGCTTTACCATATCCTTGATTCCTCCACCAGTGTTCAACTTGTAGTAGCCTTAGTTGTGTGAGAGGTTTTGTGTGTTACTTTAATTTGGTGCACTTTTAAATTATGTCTTGCTTAGTTAAAGTTCGTGAGCCACTTTAGCCCTTAGATAAACTGTTCCACTGTGGATGGTCAATTTGTGCTTGTAATAGCATTTCTTTAGCAGGGAATACAACCAGCTTGTGTTTAAAAAAAAAAAAATATATGATCTATTAAAGTGAAGCATACATTGAACTCTAATGACATGTTCGGAACTTTAGATAGAATAACAAACAAACGTCTCTTAATGTAGTTTGGTTTGAATCAACATTTTCAAGTATGTCACAAAACTGTAAAACACAGCGTAGAGGCTGAAGCTCAAGTTTTTGTAACCACTAGTAGACGCACATGCAATGCACACGTGCCGTAGTATAGTTGGTCATATGATGGCGTACATATAAAAAAAATTATCTTAAACATTATTTACATTAAACTTAAAATACTTGAAATGATTATAGGTAACAAAAATAATATTAAGAGATTTGATTCAAAATTTATTTTCTAGACTTTGCATTTGAAGGTCTCTCTGTTCTTTTTTAAAAAAGACAGGACATAGATGATTAGGTGTTGATGCCCTGTTAAAAAGATAATGGAGTTCAATCCAATCCTCATTTTTTTACCTATTGAGGTAAGGCATTGTGTCTCATTCATCTCGTGCTCATAGAATCTCCAATTACATGTATCAGTTGCACCAATAGTTAATTTCTTTACAAAGATCATATGCAAGACGTATGTAGTCAAGGCTAATTAATGAATGATAATATAGTGCAGAATTTAGGACAAAATATGGGTCTCTCTATCAATATTAAAATCACAACACAAAGAAAGCTTCTATCATAGAGGCAAAAAGAATGACAAACGATCACCTAACTTCATAAATTCCGTCGAATATCTTTTCAGCATGTTCTAATAATACCGTACATTAAATCAATTTTTAAAAAAATCAAAATAATTCACTTCATATAAGATGTTTGTCTACCAGCACTACATGATGTAGGAGAGTTTTTCTGAAAATTATTGAATTCCTTCAATATCCATTGTGACGCCATAAATTTACCATTTTTAACCGTAAAAACTGAAGAAAATAAAATTGAGAAAAATTGGTGTTGATGGTGGGTAGAAAAAAAAATATTAACGATTATGATTTTACGATTAATAATTTAAGATAAAAAAATAAAGAAAAAATGAAATTGAGAGAAATTGGTGTGAGAATGAGGGTTGAAGGTGGGTAGAAAAGAAAAAATTAACGATTGTGATTTTACGTTTAATAATTTAAGATAATTTTTATATTTAAACTTAATCGACAATATATTTATTATTATCACATTTTAATTTTTTTTTAATTTAAATCGATCCAAATGGATATTCATTACATGAAATATTGAATCAAATATTGTAGGAAAAATAAAGTTCGAAAAAAGGACATTGAAATATGGTTGAGATTGAAAAGAAATATAAACAATAACGACTTTACGTTTCACAATTAATGTAAAATTATTTTTAATATTTAAAATTTATTGATCATATATTTATCATGGCCGCACTTCAATATTTCCAACAAATTTTAAATCGTTTAAAACACATATTTGTAATTTAAAATACTGAATCAAACATTTAAAAAAAAATCGACTTAGATGGCTTAGACGAACCGAGTCGAGTCAAAAAGTCCTTCGGCTCGCAGCTTATGAACAATAAGGGATAAGTGATTCTTTTATTTATGTAAGGTAAGCTTCACCTACAAATGCACCCAAAGGCAGAACATTGATCTAGTTCCAAAAAGAAAGATTAGTTCATGTATGATTTGAAATCTACGAGGACATATTTGGTATGTAATATTACAATATAATCATTTTAATAAGATTGGACTAACTTTTGAAAGGCTACATATTGAATCGAGAATACGTTCCACTAAGCTAGCTTCGATTGTACTATACGTATATAATGATTTACATACACATGTACAAATAGCATTATTCAATTTAAAATTGTTTTTTCTAAATTAATCATCATGATCAACCAAAAATTATTTTTCAACACTTATTTTCAACTAGGGCGCACTCTGTTCTGCAGTAAACACCAACCATACAACCCAAGTATTGAATATCAGTTCTATGTACTCTAGAATAAATCAAGAGTGATGCTTCAAGTACCTAACATTTTACCTAACGATTTGCCTAATTACCAAATAGCTTAAAAATTTATGCCATAAATCAAATTCTTGCTAATTAAAACTAATAATCTTCCAGCCAATAATCACAGGTCAAGCCGTCAAGGACAACCATATTCCAAAGCATTAGTAAAAAAAACAATCAAATCTTGCACCAAATTAAAATTTATTTCCAACCATACACCAAAATTTATACCAAATGAACAGTGGTTAATTATTTTCTTCTCTTTTTATTCTTAATAATTTATTTATTCAAAATATTATTTATTTATTTATTTTACAAATACATAAATTACTAAATAAATAATTACGTTAACTTAAGGAAAAATATTAAATTCATTGATAAATATATTATTAAAACATAGTACAATTAGTAGAATCACTTCAAAAATGAAAAATATTAAATCATGTCATTATTATTTTAATTAATTCAGCAATTATTATTTTTAACATTTAAAATTTATTTTAAATGCAAATAATAATAATAATAATAATAATAATAATAATAATAATAATAATAATAATAATAGTTTTATTAAAGATTATATAACACACAAATACCCTCCAACAATTTTTTTGACAAATAAAAAAAAAGGGACAAATTGGACAAAGTGAATAATGTTGCACCAAATATGGTGCTCACATTGGAGATGCCCTCAGTAAAAATTCTTGACAAACTGAGAAACGAGTCCAAATAGAACATGATCATAATCACATATAAAGCCCTTCTGGGACACCCTCCTTTTTCTTGAACATAACCTTGTCTTTTGCCTTCTTGAAATCTGCATGTGTCACCTAAACAAGCATAAAAACGCTGTCAAAATCAATAAAGTCGAATTATTTTTGTTTAAAGTCGAAACTGTCTGACAAATAATGACAATCAATGTTCCTTTAGTAAGACAGCAAACAGGTAGAGACGTGGCAAAAGTCCACTTTATTCGAGTCCAGGCACGCGATGACCATTAAAACATCATCTTAGATATAGCATCTGTCTCCCGGCTAATCCAATGTGTCACACATCTTAATCCCAACACAACCCCCAGAGTTACCTTTTTATTCTTTCGCAAGTGACTTCTGAAAGTTTCTCCAACAAGTGATTAGAAATTCAGAACCTCAATATTAGCATACTAAGAAATTGTTGCACTCGGATAAGATGACTCTCCCCAATTGTGCAGTGATTTTTGATTTAAAATGTTAACAGATATATCAAATCCCGATAGAGCCAACACTCCCAAGAGATCAACTAAATAAACAAATAATTAGAAAAAGAAAAGAGAAATTTGAAAGAAAACAATTTGAAGTGAATCACTATGTTTTACTGTTCAATAACCGGATATATTATTATTTTATTAAAAGCTATAAGAACAAGGGTAAATAAGTACGAGTTCACAAGATAATATAAAACAAAAAAATAATATGTACGAATATTTTGTTACTGGAAGAGGAAGAATAAGAAAGCAGACATGAGACAATGTAAATTCTAAAAGCAAAATGTTTTTATCAATAAAAAGAAAAATTGAGATACTGCATATAGTGTTTTTACCTTGTAACGAAAAAAAATTGTTAGATACATAATAGAAGGTTTCATTTGTCGTTATTGTTATTCCTCGATGAGCATTAGAACTTACATATGAGATGGGGATTATGGCTAAGGTCAACTTACCATCAACCTTAAGCATGAGCTAGAAAAGAAATAATTTTCCTACCAATCACACTTTCCTGCCCATAATGATAAAAAGTATAGCTTTCATATTTTAAATAAAATAGCACGCCTCACCTTCATACGGCGCTCTCTTAAAGCAAGCAATCCAGCTTCAGTACATATGGCTTTGATATCAGCACCAGAAAATTCATCTTTTGTCATAACAAATTCTTCTAGATTGACATCATCAGCCAATGTCATCCTTGATGTGTGTATCTACATATATTAAAGAAAAGTTCAGAAAATCATTGAATATGCCTCTGATTATGCAACACATGAAATGCATACCTGGAAAATACGCCTCCTAGTCTTAATGTCTGGAAGAGGGAATTCGATCTTCCTGTCTATTCTACCAGGTCGAAGCAGGGCAGGGTCAAGACTTTCGATTTTATTTGTTGCAAGAATCACCTTAACATCTCCTCGCGAATCAAAACCATCCAATTGGTTCAGCAGTTCCAACATAGTTCTCTGAATTTCGCGCTCACCACCAGAATGGGCATCGTACCTGCAAAAAGCATTCACCAAATAAATACCAATCCATAGCAATAACTATTTCCAAGCCAACGTTGTTCGAGGGAATACCTCTTTGTACCGACTGCATCAATTTCATCAATAAAGACAATCGATGGGGATAAGTCATCAGCAACTCTGAAAAGTTCTCTCACCAATTTGGGACCATCTCCGAGGTACTTCTGAATCAATTCACTCCCAACTACACGCAAGAAAGTTGCTGATGTAGAGTTGGCCACTGCCTGAAGAACATCAAAGCAAGGGGTTTATAAACCAAAATACTCGGCCACACCTTGAAGAACATCAACTAAGAGGTTTATAAATCAGAACACTTTAACATAAACTTTTGCTTACAATTTGAGATAATTGTATGTCAGAACTTCATACAAAACAATTGACTAAAGATGTCTTGCGCCTGTAATGATTTTGTCAAACTCAAGGGCAGACCAATGATGTCTGACTCATGTAATGACTTATCAAGATTCAAACTCATGGGAAGACTATAGATGTCTGGCTCCAGTAATGATTCTATCAAACCCATGGGAAGCCATTTACAATAACGTGCCAATCCACAGGGTTAGATGTATCCCTTGCCTGCCTTGTCTGGAGGAACGCGACAGTGGACCATGTTTGTTTCCGTTTGTACATAAATTGCAGAAACGAATGAATTTCATTCGTCTACAAGGAATCATAACCTAGATCCAAACTTGTAACATTTACATACTATGACAAGCTAAGGTGATAAGATATGCTCACCCTAATTATATACACTTACCAATTTTAAACTTATAACTTCCAATTTATCCAATTAAAAGGAGTAAAAGCTTTTCCGCTTATTTTGTCACTTTTTAATGCAAGAACAAAATTAATATGTAAACTAGATCAGAATAAAGCTGAGATTGGCGTAAAATTATTCATTTTATCACACAGTACATTTTAATCTCATAAAATATGCGGAAACCACCAGGTAAAAATACACAAACCTTTGCAAGGAGTGTTTTGCCAGTTCCAGGCTCTCCATAGAGTATGACCCCCTTGGGAGGTTTGATACCAATGTCTTCGTATAATTCAGGGTGAGTCAATGGTAGCTCTACTGCCTCTTTGATTTCCTGGATCTGGGAATCCAATCCACCAATATCAGCATACGACTCCAACGGAGCCTTCTCAACCTTCATTACGGACACCATGGGGTCAACATCGTCTTGAAGAAGTCCCACAACAGAAAGAACCTGCAAGAAAGCAAATTTTCTTAGGGAGGTAGTTAAAATCTCATCAAATAGAATTATGGTTAGCGTCCCCCACACCCCATCCAGGAAATATACCGTTCCAGGCACAACAAAGGCACACTTTCTCCAGGCCTCCTTTTTTATTTAAATAAAAACAAATACGCAAGATGACGCCTCCTTATCTTGTGTTACAACTAATTCAAGAATTTACAGATCATTTCCCCTGCTTTCACCAAATAGCATCAGGGCGAAGAGCCACATAGTCGTTGTATATACCACCAAGTTTACTTTGAACTAGAATGATGTAAACAGAATTTTTACCAATATAATACTATGTCTTCCCTAATGGATTTAGTGTCATCTAAAAAACAAACTTCCTCAACTAACAAAATCGTGAATAATATACAGAATTTTTACCAATATAATACTATGTCTTTCCTAATGGATTAGTGTCATTTAAAAAACAAACTTCCTCAACTAACAAAATCGTGAATGCAAACCCACAAAGACCGTAAATTCAAGGTCCCCACTATCACCAATATCTAAATTTCAACTTTCCTGTATCTATCATTTACTGAACTTTGTGATGCAGTTGAGAAACCTATTGGACGGTAGGTGGTGGGACTAATTGAAGTTTGTATTTCCTCTTTTGTTATAATTTTGCTTTTCACCAGCTAGAATTTGTGAATTTTGGTAATAGTATGAATTTTGTCCTTCTGAGAGTTTCTTTGCATGAATTTTCATCGGCGGGGTGATTGCAGTTGCAGGAATATGGTGTTAAATAATGGTGGTGGAATTGTCAGCAATGGTATCCATTGTTTAGATTTTGAAGCAACATGGGTAAATTGATGATAAACAGTGGTGAAGTTCAATGGATAACATTGCCTCAAACACTTGCCTTTAGAGTTCTACCAGTAGTGATGGTAAAAATCAGTATCCCAATCCGCTCTTCTCAACATTTTAAAAAGTTGATGCTCACCCAATGTATTTCCCCAAATTTTAAAACTATATATAAAAGAAGAAGAAAAAAAACTACTCTAAGCCAACTCTCCCAAATACTAATTACTCAAACCCTAGCTCCACAATTTAAAAACTCTAAGAAGAATCACCTTATTGTGCATAAGAATTGCACAGCCAGGCTCGAGCTGATCCTTATCAACAAACGATAAGATCCCAACATAGTATTCCGGCCCCACGGACGACGAAACGATGGCATGGTTCTCATCGATTAACTCCTCCAAGTTTCCCACGCTCATGGGAGACCCACGCAAGTCATCGACCTTGGATCGGTCCTCCTCCGTCTTCTCCTCCTGGGGCTTCAATCGCTCCTGATTCGCCACGAACTCTTCTTCCATCAACAGATAGTCCTTGATTCGATCGAGCTTAAGAAGGCGCAGCTTGCACTTGCTCAGCGGTGTTACCGTCGGCACCCGAGCAGCCGCCTCGGGGCCCTTCTGCTTCCTCTGCTTTCGGCCAACGCGAACCGGCGGCGGCGCCGGCTCGAATTTCTTCTCCTTCTTGTTGCCGTCATTTTTCCGGTCTCCGGGGAGTTGCCGGTTCAAACCGCCGGGAGTGCCATGTCCCATTAATCCTTATTCAACTTAGAAATCAAAAGCTTGAGTCTTGGCCCTTTGGGAATATTTGTGAGAGAGCAATTGTCTTCCTATTCAAGAAAACTTAAGCCAGGGGTGAATGCCGTTGGATTTGAACTATTTGTGTCATATTCAGTTCAAACTATTTGAAATGTAGCATGTGTTTTGAGCCAAGTTATTTTGGAAGAATATATTTTAAAATAGTAGTTTATGGATAATTTGAGGTTGAAAAAAAAATGGAAAAATTATTGATGTGATGTAAAATATTATTTTATTAAAAAATGTGTGATTGAAAATGAGTAGAAAATGAGAATAAAAATTTTAATGTGTACAAAACATTGGCGTAATTTGAGTTTTTTTCGAATCAAATCAAATGATTTTATTTTTCGAACTGAATCAAACCATAATGGGTCATACACTCATACTAGTTAGAGAACTTTAACATTTTCACACTGTCAATAGCTCTATCATTCGTTCTTTCCAAATCACAAACAAGTTCATTAATCACATTAGACATACAAACAGTTATTTATTTATTTTTAATCAAAACTACAATTCATAAGTGTATAATAAAGTGGTTTGAATGGAAATTTGAAACTTACCGAGAGAAAAGAGAGAAGAAGCAATTCAGGTAGTAATTTGCAGACTAAAAAGCAAAAGGTGACTGGTGATTTGCAATTGGGAGTCGCATTTTATTCAGCAGTAACATGCAAGCATCAAAGGATTGAGAAATGAGAGTTTAGATTATGACTTCTAAAGCTATGGTCGTGATTTATTGTCGTAGTTTTGTTGAATCATGATTTGAATTGTCGAAAATATTTGCTTTTTATTTCATATGAATTGGGAATATTATTTTAGCTTCTTTTGATATCGGGTCAAAACGTGTGTTGTGAACTTATAAAACCATGGGCTAATAATGATGAAATTTCAATGGGCTGATTGTAATTTGTATCGCTAAAGAGGTATTTTATTTTTTTTTCGAAAAGTGGAAACTGTAAAAATTTTAAGTTAATAAAATAAAAATTTTAATTAAAAAATTAAAAAACGGTTCGATTCAATTTTGCGCGATTTTTGTAAATTACCCAAATTAAACCATTTTGAAATTGCTTGGTTCAGTTTGAGGGAGGAGGGAGGGATCGCGGGCCCACACAGATCCGAACCAACAATTTCAATTCGACTTGCGATTTCGCGATTTTTTTGTGCAGCGCTAACTAAAACTATTCAAGGAACGTGACTTCCACATGCTCCCCTTAATTTAAAAAAGAAAAAGAAAAATGCATTTAACTTTTAATTACACATGTTTTCTCCCATGGAAATGTCTGTTTCATATTAGGAAAATATATATTTTTTCCTCAAATATTCACCATAAGTAATATGACTATGTAACAAGTTAAATGCAGGAAATGGAACGAATCCTTGTGCCGTAGTAGAGATAATTTCTTTTACCAATATTTACTAGTTGTTGATTGATATGTGTATTACACGTGATTTTTTAATACTATTATAAATTATATAATTTAAAATAACAATTATTCAACCGAATTGGGTGATTAATATCATGAAACATTAATTGTAGTGTTCAATATTTGCTATTAAGAATGTCGATAGATTACGTTACATTATAAATTAATTTGATGAATTTCATGGATTTAAATAGATTTTCACAAAATTTATAAAAATTTTGGGGACTCCTCAACTGAGATTTTGATGAATTTTAAAAGTATTTCAAAATTCAGGTGCCCTTATTTGAGATTTTAATGATTTTTTTTTTTTAACAAGTTCATGAATTTTTTATGATACCTAAATTTTAAGTGATTTCGTTGAAATTCATTAAAATCTTGACACCTAAATTCTGAATTGAGTACATCTGATTTTTACGGACTTTTAAACCACATCAAAATCTCAGTCGAGACACCTCATTAAACATTATCGAAACAGACTCAGGAGTCAGGAGTAACTTTTAAATCTCAAAAATCATGTCAAACGTGCTCATAATCATATGCTAAGCTCATTTATAGTAAGTATTAGTTAGAGTACGTTAAAAAACCCTAAATGAATGAACCTGTATTAGTTAGAATAATCAAATATAAAGGCCAAATACAATGTGTTCATCGAGTTCACACACAACACATAAGAATGGATTCTCTCAGAACACCCCTTTTCGTCGAAATTTTTTGCACAGCATTGCTCCTTTCTTCCCATGAAAATAGTTTAGGTAAATTTATATTCCATTTTCATTTTTCTTTTTACACACAACAATATTTTTTATTTTTTTCTGAATTTCAGCTGCAGGCATTGATGGATGGATATATTATATTTCAGGGCGTTGGCCATTGTAAGAATTAGATTGCAACCAGGCTTGCATAGATAGTGCATTTGTTGGAGGATTTTGTGTTTCGGCTACGGCATTCGATCCCAAAAATTTGTGCATGCGCGGTTGGAACATGGACTACATTATAGAGTTTCGATGAATAATGGGTTTTGAATAATGTTAAATAAAGTTTTTTTAAATAATTTTTCGAAGTAACAAGAAGAAAAAACTATCGATGGGGGTCTCTCTAAGCACTCTTAATTGATGGATATTTATGTGTTGAATACATATGTGACCTATATTAATTATTGGCATTGGGCTAGATTTTTCCGGCTTGCTAATCTCTGGAATGGGTGATGTTTTGAAATTTGTATATTCATATTTAAATACAACTACTCTAAACAGGGGCGGAGGTAGTGGGGGCTGCCCAGCCCTATCCCCCGCCTATATAAAAAATTTAGATACTACAATTATTAAAGTGGAAATTACAGGAATCCAGATATTTAAATATTTCAATTCATAAATCATAGGTTATGTTTATTAATTCAAAAATCAGAGATTTTTTTAATTAATTAATATATAAATAAATACTTTTACTAAATATAACAATTCAATCACAAACCCTGCCCCCTCCCCTCTCTCTCTCTCTAACCCTCTTGCCAGTGTGTTCTCTCTTCTCTCGCCCTCTCTCTATCCTCTCGTCGGTGCACATGCTGTCTTTCCTTCATCTCTTCCACCGTCATCTTCTCTTACAAATCCTACATCAACTATCGCCACAACCTCCAACCTCTGGCTGACCATCCAACTCCAAAACATATCAACACCATCTACAAAGTACATTTCCCCCCGTCCCAAATCAACCTCGTCGCTTCCCCTGCATCTACCTCTTGACGCCACTGCCACCCAGTGCGACAACGATATATTATTCCTTAACGGGATTCATGAGCGGAAGTGAACGATTTCAAATCTAAATGGAGGTCGTTGTGGTGTGGTAGAGGTGGTGGTCTTTGACATGGGCTAGATTGATGGCTGCGAGGTGAGGAGAAATTTAGGTGATGTGTTTGGAGGCAGTAACGTGAAAGAATCGATCACCTATGGTGGGGAAGATGGTAGTCCTAAGTTGCAGTTGATGATTTTGTTGTGGATTTAGGGTGAATGTGGTGGTTGGTTATCTTGGCGATGACACTATAGGCAGTGATGATGGTGTGTGGTTGGTGGATTGGGTGAAGTAGTGATGCGATGGTTGGGTGCGACAAGGAGACGGTGTTGTGTGATTGATAATTTTAGATCTAATTTTTTTGTTGTGGTTGGGTGGTGGTGGTGACTGATAACGTTGACTGTGGTGCTTGTGAGTTGGTGGTGGTGATCAAAGGTGATGGTGAGATGGTGGTGATGGTGTTGTTGTCAGAGGTAATGGTGCTGCGGTGGTGGTAGTCAGAGATGATGGTGAGAAGTTGGTGGCGATGTGTCTGTCGAGGTGGTGGTGGATCTGGCGACGATGTGGTGGTGTTTTTTTACGATGTGTTGTTTTGTTAGAGGTGGTGGTCGTGGTTCGACTGCGAAAGTCGCGGTGGTACTGTTGGAAGGAGTGGTGCGATGGTGATCACAAGTATTGGTTGTGGTCACAAATTATTCAGTTGATTGTGACCATTAAATTGGTTAATCTGTGACCAATAAACAATATGTGGTCAACGAAAAAAAGATTGTGACCAAGAAATAATGTGACTTAAATTTTTTTTAATTCGTGACCGATAAATTAACAATTTGTGTGGATGTCGATGTAGAAATTGTGACCTATAAAATTTCTTATTTGTGACCATAAAATAATTTGTAACATAGAAAAAATTTCTGTTTGTGGTAGAAATATAATATGTAACTAATTAAATTGATAAATTTGTTATCGATGAATAAATTGTGACGTATAAATTTTTTATTTGTGATCGATGAACAAACTGTGACCTATAAATATTTGAATTGTGATCGTAAAATAATTTGTGACATATAAAATTTGTAATTGGTGGTCAATGAATAATATGTGGCTTATTAATTTGATAGCTTTGTGATCGATGAATAAATTATGACTTCTAAATGACCGATGAACAAATTGTGACTTATAAACTTTTTGAATTGTGACCGTAAAATAATTTGTGACATATAAAAGTTGTGATTTGTGACCAATTATATGAAATTTGTGACTAAAATATATAGAATTGTGACATATATTTAACTAATAAAATATATGTTTAATTTATTTATTTATAAATAAGATATAAAAAACTCTAAGATTTGAAATTTTAAACATAATTTTTTAAATTTGAAATTAGTAAAACTAGACATCTTAGTTATGAAACTTTCTGTTATGAAATTGTGTTAGCCCAACTCAAATTTGAATTATTACCCAAGTCTAGTGCTCAATTATTCAAATTTTGTTAAAGAAATTACAATTATTAAAGGGTATTTACACAAATACCCTATATTTTGGGACAGTTTTGAAAAAAATGATAAACTTGGATCAGGTGGTAATTAAATATAATTTAATGTACAAAATACACTCAAACATTAAACCTTAGCATCAACGTAAACCAGCCTTCAAATTGGAAAAAAAAAAAGAAGGGAAAATTGGAAGGAGAAAGAGGAAATCATCCACAAATTCCTTCTTTATTCAAAGTTTTGGAAAAACGTCAAGGTTATTTCAATATTGAAAGTTTCGGGAAAAATCGAGAAACAAAATTACAGGTTCTTTTTTTATGTTTTTTACTCATTGTTCAATTAGTTCCCCAATTTTGTCATTTTAAGATTGTTCAGTATTCTCTTCGCAGATATTATTAAAGTAACAAATATAATTATCAATTTTCAACTTAATAATCTCTGGCTTACGAATTCTATTCATCATAGTTCATTGTCTATCTCACTTTTATTTGGATTTCGTGATTATGTTTAGTTTAAACCTTATAGGGTAAATAATTAACATTTATAAAGTTTCTTTTTGATGATTTTGTTATTGTGTTTGGAAAAAATAGTTTTAAATTAGTTAAATCATTGATGCATGTAAAGTGTTCAACAGAAGGAAAATGTGAATTATGTCACTTTTTTATGCCTAAAAAAAGCCACACTATATCATTGGAGCAATTAGCTAGATGCATACATGTGTATTTTTTGAAATTTGAACATACCAATTCAAGCCATGTTTTATGGTAATACGTATGAAAAAAGAAAACTTTGAATCAATTAAATCGTTTATGCGTGCAAGATATTTGACAAAAAGAGAATGTGAATTCTATCACTTTTCTCAAAAAAAAAAAAAAAATCAGGGTATGTCATTGGAATAATTAACAAGATGCATATGTGTGCATTTTGAAAATTTGAATGTACGAATTCAAGCCTTGTTTTATGTTAATACATATGAAAAATAAAATTTTAAATCAATTAAATTCATGCATATAAAGTGTTTGCTCAACGAGAATAGGGATGGCAAAAAAGCTCGTCGGCTCGGACAGCTCGGGCTCGACTCGGCTCGGAAAAAGCTCGAGCTTGGCCCGGCTCGGGCTCGATTACAACCAGTCAAGGCTCAGGCCGAACCTCATTTTTTTGGCCAGGCTTTGCTCGGCTGGGCTCGGGCCCAAAAAAGTTCGGCACAAAAAAGCTCGAGTTGAGCCCGAACTTTTTTCTTTAATTTATGATACGTATAAATCGTACAAATTTTAAATTTTTTAAGTAAAAAATGTAGATTTGATATTAAAAAAAATAAAAAAATCGAGTCGGTCTGGACTCGGCCCGCTAAGGCTCGGGCCGAGCCTTATTTTTTTTATTGGGCTCGGCTTGGCTCGACTCGGGCCAAAAAAAGCTCGAGCCGAGCCCAACCTTTTTTTCGGCTCGGCTCGGCTCGGCTCGTTGACATCCCTAAATGAGAATGTGAATTCTACCACTTTTATATAAAAAAAAAATGACATTTTGTAACTTTTCTAAAAAAAAAAAAAAGTTATAGTGTTTCATTAAAATAATTAACTAGATACATATTACTCTGTCACTTAAAAAAAAAACTCTCACACAATTTCTTTGTAATCTTATTATAGGTATGGATAAAATTATTTTCATTTATCATGGAGGCAAATGGACACAAAAGAAATGGAAGTTGGAAGACATATAAAACCAGATTATTTCATATTTTTTGTTTTAGAATGTTTTTAATTCAAATATTCTAAGCAAAATGTCAATTTTGAAGTTTATTATGTATGTGATTTTGTTAAAAAAAAAAGTGACAAACACTAAAAAAAAATGACAGAAATTTGACACATTCAATAAAAGTGACACGAAATTAAAAAGGTGGCAAACAACAAAAAAATGACGAAAATTTTAAAAAAAAAATGACAAACACTCAAAAGAGTAACAGAAACTCAACAAAGTGATATACATTAAAAAAAGTGACTTAAATTCAAAACACGTGACAAAAAAATAAAAAGGTGACACACTAAAAAGGCGACAAAAAAAACACTCAAGAAATTTACAGAAATTGAAAAAAAAAAACTGACAATAAAAAAAAAAGTGAGAATAAAAAAGGTGACATATTATTTCACTTAAAAAATGATTTATTTAAGGGTTATGTTTCTTCACTATTCAAGCGAGGTTTTTATTATATTATCGAAATATTTAAGACAAGTTTTGAAATACATTTTTCGAATTTAAAATTAGTAAATGATTAGTTCATAATTACAAGTCGAAAATGGCCACAAGAAATGAACTTAATAATTATGGGTTAAACTTCATAAATTTTTACATTGATATCGACTAGGAAAACAATAAAAAGCAAAAATATTAAACATAGTTTTATGTTTAATAATTTTTGGATGATAATTTTTTTTATTTTTAAATGTCGCCCATGACATATTTATCATGATCGCATTGTAAGCTTCTACTAAATTTTTGAATCGCTCAAAATAGATAATTGTAACGTAAAATAAAGCATCAAACGAAAATATTTTAATAATAAAATTGTTAAGAAGAGCCAAAAAAAAAAAAAAAAATTAAATTGGAGGAAAGGGTTTGTCTATCTGTGTTTTCGGATGAACTGTTCAAGCATAACGTAATTAATACTGTAGTTAGAGATATAATTCAGTTTAAGCATATTATTCTAATTTTTTTTTTAAAAAAAGTAATGGACCTAATTATCCCATTATTAAATACTATTTTCATGATATTCACTAAATGTGAATCCTGAATATCTTATTTTCAATTTAAGCATTTCATTTAATGCATGTTTGACTAAATTTACTTATGATAATTAAGTAAATTTTATAATTGATAATAAAAATAAATTACTTATTTTAATAGTTAGAGACACTATATGTTTTGATAAGCTTAAAAGTAATTAGATTTTTAATTCTACGTATGTTTTCATATATTACTTATTCATATTTATAAAAAAATTATTCGTTTTGATCATGAAATAGCTGTTATGATCAAAATAAATAACTTGCTATAAATTCTATCTTGTCAATAAAAGAATATTTGTTAAAGTTTATTTATTTATAAATTGATCTTTATATAAATATATTCTTGAAACTAAGCCAAACGTGGTTATGAATTAAATATAATTTTCTTGGACCCTCAGAATTTCCTTGGACCCTTGTAATTCTAAAACGATTTTTCTCACTTTGGAAGAGATTCTTCACTTATTACGAAATGAAGTGATATAGAAGAATGACGTCAACACCAAAATAATATTTTGAGACAACAACATATAGTGATGTATTATTCATTGCGTGGTTCGGCCAAAGCTTTCAATTGCTTGAAAAAATGATCGTCAAAGTTTTTTAGAATAGTATTCATGAAATAATTTTTAGTTTTTATTAGTGGATATGTAATCATTTACTTATTTTGATCATGGTCAAATTATATTTTTTAACCCATGAATTGATTTTCTATTTGGTAAGAAAATATAAAATGATCGAGTGGGGCGTTTTAGAATGAAAAATCTAGATTTTTTTTTATTTCATTGGGTGTCGTACACTCTTTGTCATGAGTTTAGCCTCTTATGGCGCGTCCATCCTAATGTTATTTTCTAGCTCCGCATTATTTGTAGATTTTTTTTCAGTCTATTTTATTTTATTTTTTTGTTATTGAAGATTTATGAAGTAATCAATATTTTATTCTTGTAAATTGAATATCCCTACTCAAACCAAGATAGAAGCTTTATTTGTTCAAATAACAATTAAGGTGAAGCATGATAAAAAAAAAAAAAACGACGAATCTCTTTATAATAAAGTGGTTCAATAGGAACTGACTTATGATAGAATACGTCTTGACGAAATGGGTGGAATAGCTATCCCAAAGCCAAAAATATTCATGATTTTTAGTAGCTATCAAACTACTTAACAACATTATTGATTATAAATGAATTTTCTAGAATTTGACTCTATACCACTAAAGCATTTAGTTGCACACTTGAAAGATATACCACAAATTCAAGGGAAAGATTAGATATTTGGTTTAGATATATCCTTGGATGAATCCAAAGTGAAAAATAACATTGCCAAAAAGTTAGAAGGTAATATTTTCATTTATTCATCAAAAGAGGCCTCCCTTTTAAACCATTTCCTATTCAAAGCCCCTGGCTCTATATTTTCACATCGAGAATTATTTGCAAATGAAGAAAAAAAAATTATCAGCCATTACAAATTACATAAAATATAAACTTTAGTGCAATAATTTTGTATTAGGAATTGCACCATGATTTTGGAATTTTAAACTATTCATTAAAGTAGAAAATACTTTATTTATAAGTTCTTAAAATTAAACAAAACACTTTTAAAAAATTATTCAAACTGACTTAGGACTCATTTGGCATAACTTTTGAAAAATTAAAAGTTGCTTCTAAAACTAAGAATTTTTTGAAAGCATTTTAATTTCACATTTCATTTAACATATTATTTAGAGCCACCTACACTAGGGTTGTAACCCCGGTGGGGTTACATAGCATTACGCTTAACTTTTAAAAGAGTAATGTTATTCATCCACAGTGTGTTTACAAACACAGTTTAGATGGCTCTAAATGATAGGTTAAATGAAAGGTGAAATTAAATGACTTATTTAATTTCACCTATCATTTAATGCCACATTAACGCCACATAGACTGTATTTGTAAACACACTGGGGACGAATAGCATTACTCCTTTTAAAAACTCGTGACAAATAAACCCCATATATAATAGTCAACTGCTCATTTATAAAATAACTATACATGAATGAATCAGCATTAGACAGAGTAATAAATGTGAAGGCCAAATACCATATATTTATAGATAATGTATAGATAAAAAATGTGTTCATACAATTCACACACACAAGAATGGATTCTCTCAGAACAGCTCTTTTCATTGGATTTTTTTGCACAACATTGCTCCTTTCTTCACATGGTAAGAGTTTAGGTAAATTTGTATTCCATTTTCCTTATTCATTTCCCCATTTTCCCATGTATTATAATTAACAATTTTATTTTTATTTTTTCGGAATTTCAGCTGCAGGCTTCAATGGCTATATTATAGGACGTTGTAGGTCGGATGAAGAGTGCATCAAGGCTTGCTTAGCAAATGGTTATATTGGGGGGACGTGTACAATTCCAGATACGCCCTTTGGACCTCGACTTTGTCTATGCAAGGCCGGAGCTTGAACAACATTTTAGAGTTTTGATTAATAAGGGATTTTGTGATGGTCGAATCTTTTATGGGGAAAAATAAAACTTACACTTTCAAAGTCTTTCTATGCATTCTTAATTGATTGATTGATGATTGTGTGTTTAATACATATTTGAAAGATATTAGTTGTTACCATCAAGCTATATTTATTAGAATCGACACATATGATTTAAGTGACATTAAGAAGTTAAGTGACCCAAATGAGATAAAGAATTTTTCTGCTTGTACAAAAAAGATAGGGAAAAATTCTTGGGTTGGGTATTAACTATAACAAAATCAATATTCAGGCCTTAAGTTTCAAAGTTGCAAAAATCAGGTATTTTGTAATTAGTTAAATATTAATTGTAATATATTAACAAACTCAGCTCCACCATCCTACCGATCCAGGAATATTCTGTTACATTATATTCCATGAATTACGCTTGCAATAAAAACTCCCTAAAATACCTAATCACATCCCTAAAATACAATTTCAACTTCGGTTCAATAGACTCCCTCCCCTGACGACAATTGACGACGGTACAATCGGGCTTCTAGGTCACAATTCGAAGGTGTTAATCTCCGATCACAAATTTAGCTTCTGGCCAGTAGAGTTCCTTCGGGCTGACAATTAACGATAGTAAATTCGACATTTATGCTGTGTAGTATGGATTTCCACACCTGCATCATGAGTTTACATAATACACTCAGGTCACATACGCTTAAAATCATAAAACATGTGACAAAATTAGGTCACATACCCATTATAATCTCAATGACATATGGGAAGTTGGTTACAGATTCATTACACTCTTTGTGAATTTCAATTCCAAAAAACACTTCCAAAATATAAACCCCCAACATGCAACAGAAGTTTATATCAGGTCATAGATGCAACATGACAATGGTCACATCCACAAATGACATAATACACTCAGATCACATACGCGTATAATCATATAACATGTGACAAAATTAGGTCACATGCCCATTATAATCTCAATGACGTGTGGGAAGTAGGTCACAGATCCATTACACTCTGTGAATTTCAATTCCAAAAAACACTTCCAAAATATGAACCCCCAACCTGTCACAGAAGTTTATATCAGGTCACATATGCAACATGACAGCGGTCACAACCACAAATTACATAATACACTCAGTTCACATTCCGTCTACTTTCCCTTCTTTTCATCATTTGTTTTCGCCATTACTAATCGCCACCCGCGCGAATAAGGTGGAGAGGAGATAGGGCTTGAATAAAAATGGAAGTTGAAATATAAACCAATTTGAAACCCACAATTAAAGGGATACGCACGTCAATTAATTAAAAACCTGAAAATTGAGTAAATAACTTCCAAACCTGATTTATAAAAATGGATCTTTAAACACATCTTTGATTGGCTGACCAGGAGGTGATCACGTTGCTATGCCATGTGTCCTTATGAGATTGGTTAAACCAAAGGTGATGACGTCGTTTTAGTCAAATCGGTAATCATGATATCCCTTAACCATGGCGGAGCTTACCAAGCTGATAAGTGGCTGGGACCGAGCTGTTTCTAAGGGTAATGTGGAACTGTATTTTTTTTTATTCTTAAAGGACCTTCATAGGAAAGGATTCTGTAGTTAATCCTTAGCCCCTATTGACGGAGATTAAAATTAGATTTATAGCATATTTTAATAAAAGTTGATGAAATATATGGTTGAAAAGTTGTAAGACCCATAAAATATATTATTAAAACTAATTATTGACTTTGAATTTGATAAAAATATAGATTATAATTTGTATCGAACAAGGACTTAATTTAGAATCCGATATCAACACGTCATTTTATATATTATGATTGTTCATTTCATAAAAGTTCTATATGGAAAAATCAAGAGCATAAACACTTGTAGTTTTAGCCTGCTGTCTTCTCCAACTCTGCTATATGTACAACAAATTTGTTCAGATGTGTTGACAGAAGCAAGCATGGCATGCATCTATTCCTTGATTTGAATTTTTGGACAAATTTTGCCAACCTACTTGTACAAAAACGTCCGTACAACTAGGTTAATTCTATCTTCTCACCCTATGTCGGTTGAGATTGCCTGAAAATTTATTGATAGTGACTTTACTTTGACATTCGAAGTAAACTACTGTATGAAGGAATCAATATCTCAACATGAATCGAGAGGCAAATCAACTGGTTGGCCAAGATTTATAATGTGGAATGTAAAAAAATGTATTCTCTTATTCTAATGTCAAACAATTGAAACTCACAAATTCAAACGTGCTAAGATTAAAAATCTCACAAGGTGAATATTAATTGCATCGATTTTTACACCACCATAATAATTGTGACCAATGCTCTTGTAATAAATTTTCTAATAATTATAATTTCAATTTTTTCTTAATTCAATTTTTTTTTTTTTTTTTTCGGATTATGTTGAGTATTTAGACATTAGAGTGCTTTCCTAGGACTCTAGGAGTGGATACTAGTCATTATCTTTATTTTTAAGATTGAAATTCATCCAGATTTTTTAAAATCCCTCAATTAATGAAATCCTTATAAATCTATGATTATTGATGACACTTAAATTTTTGGGGACACCCGAATTTAGAAGAATTTTTAAAATTTATCAAAATCTCGGTTGGCGACATTAAATAGCTATAAAAGGTCAAACCCAATATTAATTACACAACTAACATAGTAACCAAATAATTCCTCGTTTTATAAATAACTGTAAAAGGATAATTAATTACACAATTATAGAAATAAATTCATTCTCATTTATGATATTTAGGCCAAAAAATGAGTATTTAAAGGTAGTCATGAAGCTAATGTGTTCGATCAATTTCAAAACCAAGAATGTCTCCTTCACGAACATATCTTTTCATCGGATTTTTTTGCATCGCATTGCTCCTTTCTTCACATGCAAAAAGTTTAGGTAATATTAGATTCCAATTTCTCTCCACATTTCCTATGTAACTTAACATTTAATTTATTTATTTTTTGTGTCAATTTTCAGTTGCAGGTGAAGACAGTGGATGGAACGTTATAATAGGACGTTGTGAATCAACAGATGCAGAATGCAACAAAGAATGCCAAGACACTGGATATAAGTCGGGGACGTGTGTTTCAAAAGGTGCATTTGATCCTGAATATTGTCAATGCACCCGTGGTTGATCTGAATAACTTCTGTTTGACGATTGTACTAAATAAAAATATTTAAAACATTTCGTGTTTGAACGATATTTGTTGAAAGCATCAAGATTTCCGAACAACAATCACTCGAATCATTTTAATCAGACATGGCATCTATAAAATTATAAGAAATCCAACAAATTTTGTCACGTACCTATTGGTGTCAACTTAATCAGTGAGAGGCACAGAACCCTTCAATTCTAATTTAGTACATTTGAATGGAAGAGCAACCATAACCCTCTTTCCCAGTTTTATCCTGTATATGAGTGAGCTTGAAATAATGGGCAGAAGACATGAAAAACACCTAACAACCTATCACGGTGTAAAATTTCCCGTTCGCTGATGGTGTCGCAAGCTCATTGAAGTTCCTTTCAGATGTTGGATCCCTCACTTTCAAGATGTGAACAAGGGGGTTTACACATCCATTAAGGAAAATCAACTGTTTGATAGTAGTTACATGTTAGCACATGCTAAACTGTATTAGCCAGCTGCATTTAGCCAATGGAATCCTCTGATCGCAGACCCCTCCGCGAAATTAACCTGCAGATGCACAAGAACTTGTTATAGATAGAAATCGAGTTTAGAACATTTCCAAAAACCATCCTACAATACTAGATTTAACATTGGATGCCCTTCCACGCACCACCTCAAACAAACATACCCTAAAAAGGTGGTCATTTAGGACCCTCGATGAAGTCAAAGTTAGATTATGTTTGGATCAAAATTCATACGGGCTTCTCATGAGAGGAAAGTGTTGGCAATGCCTACCTGATTTGTGATTCTCAGTGTTCCCCATTTCTTTGTTGCTACTAGGCTTGTTGGTACTGGGCGGAACTCCTGCTTGATTCTGGATTATAAATTTAGTAAATGATCAGTACGAAAACTGGAAAAATGAAGCAAACTTGATCGGTTGGCTGATGCATGATTACATTCTCCTGTTGTACTAGTCAAAAACTCTTTTACCAAAAGTATTTTTAAATGATGGCCACAGAAGATGTGGCTGGAATTGGAAAGTTCAAATTACTTTCATTCAAAATATTGTAGTGACCAATATAAACGTTGAATAATAGTTTAAATAACATGTGATGACAGAATAAACATAAACTGATGCTGATTCAATGTCAACACATATCCAACTTGCCTGTGGTGATGGGAATTGTGCCTGGTGGAGACAGAGATACTGTTGATACGGATCCACAAAATTCGGAATTTGTGGCTGGTTTGGGTTGTTGGCAGCTAGTGAGTTTAGCACAGGATCAGTCTGGTTTGAAACTCGAATTCTGGAAGGCTCAGGTAAAGGAACTGGTGACATGTGAAATGGTGGCATCGGAAATCTTGCACCCATATGTGCTGCTGCTGCCTGATTTTGCATTGGTGAACTGGGTAGAACAGATTGATATGGCACCATTGGGCGGTTCATGCCCATCTCCATGCCCATGCCCATGCCCATCCCCATTGCAGGCATGAACTGCTGGACACCAGGATACATCATAGGCATCATGCCATATCCCATGGACATCATCTGCAGAAAAAGTAGCAACGGATTTCTTCCTTTAAACAGCAGGAATACATTTGCACAAAATTGCCATGCATGAGGGAAACATAGAATTATGAGAGAAAGGGAGAGGGGAGTGTGTGGGAATGGGGTGACGGAACAAAAATAACGCACTTGATCTATTAAGCTAATGGACTTTATATTTCTTAACTTGCACGACAGTGACTAGGATGCCATATGTTCGCGTTTTTTGTCAGGTACTCACAGCAAATATCTTCACAGTAGTTTGAGCAGATGTGAAGCATATGTCGTAAATGAAGCAGACGTGGAATTATGAACAATCGTATTAAGGAGCATAAATTTACTAGGCAGGAAATAGAAGAGGGTCTAAGTCAAACTGAGATCAATGTAGCAAGAGAATTTCACAATTAAGCTTCAGATTGGAGAACTGAACACAGGAAAATCTACCTGCACTTGCAGTTGTAGTGATTTCAAGTACTCAATTGCCTCATCCAACATTGAAGCTTTATCTGACTGTGATTCATAAACGAGAACAAAAATTTATCGCCCAATATCTAGAGTATCCATTCCAGAAAACAAAACCACAGTGCTGACATTAAACACACAAAACCTTGTTGCACCGGGGTATGAGTTCTTGCAAAGCCCTCATCTTTTCATTGATCCTGTCTCGACGCCTCTGCATGAGTTCCAGCAGTCAAATAACTGAATAAAACATTCATGCAAGAAAGGAAATAAAGCATCAAAAGCACTAAAGATATTAAAACCTGAACCAATATGAATGTTCGTTACTTTATAGTTCCACATGCGAATCAAAAAGTTGTTCATACTATTTATATTTCTAACCATCCAGGGGATTCATCCCATGGTCCTGTTAATTGAATCTCTTAAAAAAAGTACATACCCTCTCCGATTGATTATGAACTTCCGCAGCACGAGATCTCTTTGTTGAAGTTGAACTACGGGCACGCATCTTGGCTTCAGCAGATTCAAACTCAATGTCCTAAAGCAATAGACAGAAGCAAAAATTACATGATCAGCCCATAAAATTTCAATGTTATCTACTCGGTATTCATTTAGGAAGTAAGCCACAAGCAAACATTCTCTTTTTGAGCAGAATTATGCGATCACATTGTACATTTTAGTACGCATAACACCAACAGTAAAAAGGCCTTCTTTGGGCCATAGCCAGAGAACAGTGTACAAATCGCAAGAAATCAAAGATTGAGCTAGACAATGCAAAAAACCTTCAGTCTAGCATCAAGATCAGTCTACTAAGACCAAGGAATGACCTAGTGGATAAGGTATCAACACACCTGCAAGCGGTTGCAGGTTCAAGTCTCGTGGGGAGTTGGTACGAGAAAGGAGAGATTGTCCCCTGCTTTGTAGCCCATAGGGCCCCAAAAAGAAGAAAAATCAAGATCAGTCTACTTACTAGTTACTAGTAACGTGCATCAGCGTTGTGTGAAATAACACTACTTTTTGACCTTCATTTTAATATGGATTGATAGCAAATAACATTCGAGCCTTTGCTCCATTCATTGCCATTAATTCATTATTTCAACGAATCTACTTAAAAGGTTTTTACAAACGTCTCCCACCAGAATTACCCTACCAAGCTTTATAGCATGGATACTTCAATTAGGGTAGCGTATCCGTATCGGACATGTGTCGGACACAAGTCGATACCGACACTTCTCGAACACTCTATCGTAATCATTTTCTTTTTATATTAGAAATATTATATATTATTAATTCAAAATTATTAGCAAGCAACAAATGTGTACTCATATTTAAAAGATTTCAACAAGAAAAATTAATAACAAGTATAAAACTAAATTTATACTATATAAATGAAGAATTTTTAAGAATTTAATCAACGTGTCGATGACGTGTCATGTTTGTACTTTTTTTTTAAATTGTGCGTCGGATACCGTGTCAGACACACATGTCCGTGTCGGTGTATCATAGCTACCAAGCTTGATGCAATAAATTAACTTTCGCACAAATCTCACAGTTTCTTTCCTCACATCATCTCCCTCTTACCTTAATCAACCTTTATAGAAAGTCTCAAAGTACGCCACCAAAATAAGAATATGAAAAAGTTCAAAAATGGAAAACAAATCATGTAAAAATGAATTGTCTATCGAAAGCCAACAAACTATCTATTTCATCTTCTAATTAAAACAAATTCTCCCAGTAATGAAATTAATTTAGCAAATACCCATCTTAAACGAAGAAAAACTTGACATACATAATAGAAAGAGTAAGTTCATTATTACTATAAAAATGAAGAAATATAAAACTTCTATTTTGTCTTGAAAAGAATTTTCAAAAAACATATTAAAAAATTCTTTTATCATGTGATCACCAATTCAGGGAGCAACTCAAAACTTAACCCCGAGACCATGGTCGAGCCGAGACTGATAACTATGATTTGTAATCTGCATGTGGAAAGCATAATTAGACTACTATCAGTCCCATGATACACTGATATAGTGCAAAGTACTTTGCTAGCTTACCCTTAGTGCATGTTTGACAAAACTTATAATTATTTATAAGATGGACAAACTCTATTTTTATATGTATATTCCGCAGAACTCACATTATTTATCTAATTTTTAACTACGCACTTCTTGGTTGGACCCATTTCTAAAAGGGGTAGCCAAACTAGGAGTAATGTTATTTATCATCGTGATGATAGAACATCGATGATGTGGCAACTCACTATCCTTAACATTTTTCTCGCTCCTCTCCATCTCCCTCATAAAAATTGAACTGTCCAATCATTATTCCACCACATCACCGATTTTTCATCATCATAATAATAAATAGTATTATCTATGCCCTTGTTTGATTCACATTATTCTTTTCATTCTCATTCTTCTACTCATTTTCAACCACACATTCTTCAAAAAAATAATATTTTCCATCACATCAATAATTTTTCTTTCTTTTTCAACCACACATTCCCCATCACATCAACAAAAAAATGCATTCTTTTGAAAATAATGTGTACCAAACAGGGGCTATATCTAAAATTCATTGTGATTGAAATGATGTGCCAATGAATAATGTTATTTAGACCCACTGGGGTTGCAACCACAGTTTAGGTGATGTTTATATGGCATTAAATAATAAGTACCTATATTGGGGTTGCAACCCCAACGAGGCTACATAACATTATTCATTTACCAATAGACACCTCATGGACCTCTGTGTAATTTCGAAATGTAGCTCATCCACGTGGCAGCATACTAGTGTACGTCCCCTGAACTAGACGAATGGCTGCCACTTGTATGATGACAAGACGATGATTTTGAGTCATAAAAATGCACAGATATAAAGAAGAGAAGATTAAGGGTGTGTACGCTGAGGCGGTTGAATTATGCCATTTACCAGTGTTCTAGAAAGCATAAAGCGTGGCTAAGCGTGAAAGCGAAACTTCAAGCTTCGCGAGCTTAAGCGAGGTTTAGGCATGAAAAAACGTTTTCTTATTCTTAACAATATATAAAAAGTTTAATCATTTTAAAAATTATTTAATAATTAAAATAATACATATCAAATATCTAAAATTATAAAATACTATATTTACATAATAATTTATACTATTAGTCAATTATAAGATTTTCAAGTTTTCGAAATGCAAAAATGAGAATATTTTTCATAATTTCAATCTTCAACTAGACAACTCCTATTAAATAAATTTATAGGAACTTCATACATGCTTTTGAAGTTTGAAACAAAATAATGAGTTTTAAGATCATAATTACATAATGTAAATAGCACTATAGCTTAAATTTTATTTAAATATTTAGATAAAGTCATTTTTAACTTTTACGGATAAAATCTTTTAAAAACTTAAAATTAAAGTCAAAAGAAAAGTTTTTTTTTTTTTTTTAACAAAAAAAATTTAATAAGCAAAAGTCAAATAAAAGACTTTTAAAAAAAGGAAAAAAAACTAATAAAGCACGCTTAGGAAAGACGAAAGTGAGGATGAAGAAACTTCAGCCGTTTAGAAATTGGGAAAAAAAGCATCTAGATGCGAAGCGTTGCGTTTTACCCGCGTTTCGAGCCTAGCCGAGTTTTTAGAACACAGCCATTTGTACATCGCTTCCTTTACATCATGGTTGACATCATCCATGTTGTCAAGAATTGATTGGATGAAAATGCTATTTTATTTTTAAAATGTCCTATGGCCGAATGTAAAAGATTGTGTAAAATATGATGCACACCGTTAGCCGCGCCTGTGCACCAGACTACCATACAAAATATTTCAGAGGCTAAAATATTCAAACAAAAGGTAAAATTCGTTAAAAGAAAATAATTACCTCAGTCCGATAATCGTTTTCCTCGGCTTCTCTGCCTTTCCGCTTCCGGTCCTCCGCCGGCGGTGGATTCTGATGCGGCAGAGGTGGCTCTGGGCTGGCGCTGACACTAGCGCCGGAGCCAGCTGGTGATGAGGACAGCGTGAGATCACAGGTACCTGTCTCCGATTCTCTAGCCGCTGTAGAAGTACAGGCAGTCGCAGTACCCCTCATTACGTTCCCACCGAAGTCCTGAGCCGTACTTTTAGCCGCCGCTTGGGAAACTCTGTCGTTCGATCCAACCATCGGCGTCTCATTGGACTCCACCACCGTCGATTCCCTGACAGCTGCCTTGCTTGAACTTGATGGACCTGAAATTGGCTCATTCCTCGACCTCGACATCCTCGACAAATGCACGAAATTCTGCAAGGGAGAGGAGGCTTGAAGCTTTCGAGGCGGTGTTGGTATGGGCGGCCGAGGAGGCATAGGCGGAGGACGGATCTCCTCCGCCGCCCGTGATGGACCAACGTTGGTAACAGGATGTGGAGGAGCGGAATAGAGAAGATCCGAATACAAATCCCGATCAAAGGAGGAGTCAACAAGTGGGTACTGAAGCCACGATGCCATCTCATCCTCCTGCATAAACAAATTTTGCGCCGCCGCCGTTTGCTCCTCGCCACTTGATCGGATTTCCCTAACCTCCGAGGGGATCACAGCCTCGCCGCCGTCGCCACTGCCGCCGCCGAATTGAGCTTTCTTTGAAGATCGTTGGTTCTGACTGTGCACAACAACTTGACCATTCTGCCACAACAACTCCATAATCTCCTCTTCACCTCTAAAAAAAAAAAAAAAAAAAATCCCAAATTCTCTCAATCCAAAACACGTCAGCAAAAACTTTGAACAAAATTACAGATTCAAAGGCTTACAGCGCAGACTTTCTAGGTCTGGATAACCCTGAAGAAGTTGGAATTGAATAGTCCTCCTCCATCTCGAAATCTGGCACACAGTGATTCATTTCTCTTTCACAACTTCAATTCAATTGTTCCAAAAGTAAACAGTTGAAACTTTAATCGAAAACTGGGCATCAATCATTTTTCATAGTTCACTGACTCTCTGTCGTAATAACAAAAAGTACCCATACTGATGCAATTCTGTATTTTTTTTTCAACTACTTTTTCAATACGCTTGAATGATTATACTGCTCCAAATGGGGTAATTTTTAGGAGGGTTCGTAGTTCCGTGTGCAGAGCAGATATTATACCCCCACTCTCTCTCTCTCTATGTCGATTGTGTTAAATGTCTTTTGCAGGGAAGATAAGATTTCTCTCTCTATTGCCAGGGAATAATACGAAGAAGAAAAATGACGAAATTAGCTAGCGACGGTATGTAAGGGCACAAATTTCCCCTATGCAACCCCACCCACCCCCAGACCCTCCATATGTTTTTCAATAATTTCGCCCATACTACTATTGATTCTCGTTATTTCAAACTCATTTTTTTCTTAAAACATTTTTAAACACGAATACAATATATATATATTTTCCGCATAAATCTAAAAAAATCTTATTTTTTTTATTACATGCTCTTTTAAAATTCATTATTGCAAAACTCATTTTGATGAAATAATGGACAACGACTACATGTGTGTTTTAATCATGTTATTTTGGAAGAATGTATTTTGGAATAATAGATTAATGGAGAATGTGTAGTTGAAAAAGAAGGAAAAAATATTGATGTGATGAAAAATATTATTTTATTAAAACATGTGTGATTGAAAATGAGGAGAGGAATGGAAATGAAAAATTTAATGTGTATCAAACAAGAGCATATGTATCTTTTGATTTAATTTTGGGTAAATTAGGGTTAGGCTCCTCAATCTTTCATGTGATATGATTTGAATCTTAACTTTTAAAATTGAATTTTGAGCCCTTACTTTCTTTGACCTTTGATTTTGGGTTCTTATAAAACATATTTTGTCAATTTAGAATGTGTTTGAGCCACATTATTTTAGAATAATGTATTTTGGAATAGTAGATTGATGGAGAATGTGTAGTTGAAAATGAGTAGAAGAATGAGAATTGAAATTTTAATGTGGTTCAAACAGGGGCTTAGACGTTAAAATGTCATGCAACTTTGAAGTGAATTGGAAAAAAATATATATTAAGCCTATGAGCCCCATTCTTTATTTTTTATTTTTTATTTTGGTTGAAAATGAGTTTTGTAATTTTTTAAGAATGTGTAGTTAAAAAGTAAGAAAAAATTAGATTTACGTGCAAAATATTTTATTGTACGAAATTTAGTTGAAAATGAGTGTGAAAAGGGGGGGGGGGGTGGATTTTTGGATAATAAGGCTCTACTAGGGCTAAGTCCTTTGATAAGTTTATGATCAGATCATGTAAAGTTTTTCGTGTGATTTGAAGGTCTATATTGATAATTTTGATATGTTAGGGACCAAGATTCACCATTTAAATATGACGAAGACCTAAGATTTTAATATTAAAGGTTAATGACTCATAAGTCATAACTATACCATGTAAACGATTAAGGAGCATATCTTAATTTGTAATGTTTCATTTTTATTTTTTTATAAGATTTGAATCCTTGAAAGATAGATATATTTGGTAAATGGTAGCTTGTTAATGTTGGACGTCATTTGTCTATTTGGATTTGATTCACATTATTGTTCACATTTTCTTTATCGAAATAACTTCACGCTGTCAGGGTGGTGCTCTCAAAAATTGAATTCCTGGTCTTCTTTGCAGGAGTCTTAATCCAGGATTAAGTAGACAAATAGCGTCCGATAGTTTATTGTTATGCCCTTCTAGCTATCGACTATGCAATTTTTTGTGAAAGTATAATCTAAATGTAATTTGCTTGTAGTGTAAGTTGATAATTATCATGTCACATATATATAGTCTAATTTTAAGCTTTAAATCTAAAAAAGAATTGAATATAATTTATAAACTATTTAAATTATAAATAAAATAAAAATTATTAATGAATAAGTAGATAGTATTTTTTAATCTTTCGAAATATAATTATTTGTAAATTGAACATGAGTAAATATAAGCTAATACGAGTTTAGTTGAACTACTTAGTCTCTGATTGACTTTTATTAAAACAAAACTCTTTATATCTCAGACTTATTTTCAATTACGCATTCATACAATAAATTTTTAAATTAAAAAAAAATTCTTAATTTTTACCACACATTTTTTAAAAAATCACTATTAATTTTTATTTTTTTATTTTTTTATGATGGCCATCAAATGGGCCTATATTCTTTATATATAAAAAATAAGTGGTCGGTAAAATACAATAATTGTAATAATTGGTTGGATGGGTGGGTGGGTCCCACAACAAGAAGCATATGTACGGTGAATCTAATAAGTCCAAGTGGCTAAACCTATGGTTTCACATTTTGGGAAATAGAACCAACTTGTACTTACTGCAATAAATAAAGTACAAAATCTCAAGTTTATAACTAGATAATGTCACTGTTAGCCACTTTTAGGTAGTCCAATTTGTGTTATATAAATTATATAAGCTTTAATCATTGCATAAATTTGTATTATCATCACATCCTTCTTCGTTGTCCCTTATAACCCAAAAAAAAAAGTGATTTTTGTTGTAAACGACACTTGATTCATGATAAAATCTGTCGCTAAAAAGTTAATTTATACATTATCCAAATTAAATATAATTATTACATTATTTTAATGGACACGTGATTAGGTTAAAAGGTATCAAATAATATTAATTGATTAGATAATTAATCAATGGTTGCACTTTTTCGAAACCAATGAATTGTTTAGACGTTCTTTCCACGAGTGTAAAAAATATATATATTTTTTTAATTGAACTTTCGAATTAAATATTAAATTTTATTTACTATTGATTTCGTCGTAAAGGTAAAGAGAGAAAATTTTCGCGCGACTCTACGTCGAAAATGTGTTGAATAAATTATTCCATCCAACAATGACCTTAGGAATCTAATCAACAATTATTGACGTTGACAAGAATGAAATTAGATGTGCACACTTTTTGTAAGTGGCTATCCATTTTGATCCCTCTCGTGAAAACAACATGAATGGGTGTCATTGAGATAACTGTATAAATATAAAATTATGTGATGCAATTTGGTAAATTTTATTAGAGGTCACTCAATTTCGTGTGAAGTCTCAATTCGATCATCCAAGTCTGAAAAAGTTTCGATCGAGTTATTGAACTTCATAATTATTTTAACATCGATCATTCCATTTGGTGTTACTAAAACTAACGGACCTTGCTTGCGTGGATATTAAAACCTAATGGAAAAGTGAACATGGCTAAAGTTTCAAAAATTAAGCACACGTGGTTTTCAATTTAAAAGTTGAGAGGCACGATTCGAAGAGTGGGATATGCTCCACTCTTGAGTACGGTTCTCCACGCAAGTTGTTCAGAATAAATGCTAAATGTACTACCAGATTCACGGGTGCTTTGCACCAATCTGTAAGGCGATGGAGTCCACGTATTTTAATGTCTTGTAGACTAATGCTATATTACGTTTTGGTCTTTTTGTAGCCCATGTTGGTGCTACGTGACATACCGTTTACTTTTAATATCAACATAAATGTATCCCATCAATTGCATTAATGAAAACTAAAAGAATAATATATCTAACAATCGAGAAGATGAAGACAGAGTGTATAATACCATACGAGACAAGATTGTAAAAGTATTTATTGTACTGCGACTTTGTATGTAGTCAGACTTTTATATAATTTGAACTAACAAGTTCAAATCCGTCAACTTTTGCATCAAACTCTAGAAAAATATAAAGAAACTCAATATCCCTTTATGAATTTGTATCACCAACCGAATAAATCTCCTACTCGACTTTGATAGACAATGCAATGTTCTTAAATTTGAACTTTTGTTACTGAAAATAGAAAGACACTTGTGAAAGATTCTATGGCCCAAACGATAACCGACCAAATTAACTATTTTCATTGCTGTCGAGTATTGGATCCCTGTGCTTTTCACTTTTTATCTTAGGTTGTTTAGAATAGAAATGAATCAAATCAAATAGAAATTATGAATACTTAGTGTTCTAAGAACGAAGCATTTTCAAAGCGTCACGTTTCGAGCTTAGGTATACGGAAGGTGGTCAACTTTTCTGCTGCCTAATGCGCGTCTAGGTTTTTTTTTTCATTATTTAATATCTTTTTTTAGTTTAAGATTTGAACCTCGATTCTTAAGTCTTGTTTGTTAGTATAAATTAAAATTTAGATTTTGCCGAACTTGCTCTTAAGAGTTAAGACTCGGAAGTCCTAACAATTTAAAAGAAAAAGTTTAACCCTGTTGGAATAGAACCCTCCGTACCATAACTCCAATGTTAAGCATCTCCTTAACATAAGAAAATGATGTAAAAGTGCAGACAATCAACTCATAATTATACCATCCATGGTATTTTTGTTTATGTTATTCTTCATCTTTTTTAAAGTTCAATATTCTCTGTCTTTCTTGTTTTTTCTTGTTGTTCTTGTTCTTTCTTTTTTTTTCCCTGAAATATTTGGTTATTCTTGAACACTTGATTTAAACATAGGATACAAAAATTTGTTGTCGAGGGTTGTGATTGGGGGTGGAGCCGGGGGACAAAAAAAATATTCTATAATGGGCTGATACATTGAAAAAAAAAAATTCCACTAAAAAAATAGAATTTATATTTAAAAAAATCCTCTTAAAACAATTTGTTTGGCCTAAGGACAAGTCTGAGCTTCGCTCCGCACATGGTTGTGATTATGGTGAGAATGATGGGATGGAGAATGATATTTTGAGTGTGTTTGGTACAGATTAAAATCAGAGTAAAATTGAAAAATTAGCCGTTATTGTTGACTTTTATTAAATGGGTGTGATCCAATAACGGCTATATTTTCAATTTTAATTGGATTTTAATCTCTACCGAACACGCCCTTTATAACCCAGAAGAAGTACAAGAAATGCTCAGTTTAAAATAAGGGACTTCGAGAAAAAGAACTTTGTATGAGACGATGAGGAAGATGAGTTAGATGAAAAAGAGTATATTAAATTGGAGTTCGATAAAGAGTTTAATAGTATTTAAATTATGGTACTATCTTAATTATCTATCTGTAGAAATTGTTTTTATGTTCAAAATTTTGAAAGTATATTTGAAATTTCTATAACTAAATCAAGTAGAGTGGGAATTGTCTAGTTGAAAATTTGAGAATTGCCTAATTTTTGAAAAATTAGAAATTATTTAGTAGTAGGAATTACTAAGCAATATATTATTTGCGGTCGTAAATGTTTAGTATGCATTATTTAATTTATTTAATAGATCTAGAATCATCAAAATAATATTAAAAATTATTTTTTTTACCCTAGGTCCGTCTATATTCATAAAGCTTGAGATTTGACTTTGTCGTCCAATCATGCTTTATATTTGTCATAGCATCGTGTATGCTTGGCTAAGCTTAAAAGGGTTTACTGAAGGTTGAAACTATTTTACTTTTTCATTGATCAAAAGATAAAAAATCAGATAATTATTGTAAAGTTTTTTTTAAAATAATTATATTCAAAATTAAACTGCATATGTATTTGATGGGATAAAGAATATGCAAAATATTAATTATTGGATTATGCTACGTGTACAAAAACTTTTATCTAATCTTTCATCGAATTGACAAGTGTCCCCCCCCCCCCTATTAGGAGCGCCTGTGAGCCCGACGCCCCCCAATACGGGGCTGCCACTTGTCAATTCGATGAAAGATTAGATAAAAAAAATTTGTACAAATAGATTTTTCCTTAATTATTTGCATATAATAGCCAATGGGTATATTATAGAGGACATGCAGACAAAAATAATTGATTCTAGTATTAGCGAACATGGGAATGAGGCGGCCTGCTGGCTATGTTGGACTGTTAAACAACAAGCGTGGAATTGGGCCCCCTATTATGTCCAATGTAATTCAAGTTTAGAAATCTAATAAAAAAAAAATTGAAAAATCTGTCGAATTTTCATAAAATATCTTTTGACTTAATCTCATAACTAAGCAGGTAATTTCTGATTGAATTTTTTTAAATTTTATTTAGAGTTTGAACAATTGTTTCAATTTGGTTCCCGAAAGCATCGAAAAGAACTGGCAAAAATGAAGAGCCATCAGTTCCTCTTGGGAGAGCCCACTGACAATCTGTAAAAGAAAGGAAGTAGCATGAAAATCCACATTGTCATTAAAGTGAACAAAAATAGTATTTGGTTCCCATAAAGGAATAAGTAAAAAATAAAAATATCTCGGAAAACTGTTTTTGTCTCAGAAGGAATTTAGTTGAAGATCGACCTTCGTCAGACATTTAGGGCATGTTCGGTAGAGATTAAAATTGAAAAATTAGCCGTTATTGTTGACTTTTATTAGACGAGTGAGATCCAATAACGACTATATTTTCAATTTTAATTGAATTTTAATATCTATCAAACGGGCCTTTAATACCATTAAATGAAACTCAAAAAGTTTCAGAAGGGAAATTTTACTTTTGAAACATTGTCCTTTGTCAAATGGAGCAGTTTTTCGATTTCAATCTCAACTGAATCCTCTATAGCATCTTTCTCTTAAAAAGTACAGAAAACTAATAAAGATTTGTTTGGTACAGCTCAAAATTCAATTAAAATTGAAAATATAGTCGTTATTGGGTCTCACTCGTCTAATAAAAGTCAACAATAACGACTAGTTTTTCAATTTTAATTTATACCGAACACGCCCTGAACAAAGGGCTAATGGTGGGAAGAAATATAGGTATCAGTGATCCAAACCCACTAAACATAGACAATGGGCCTGATTATTCAGCATTTCAACAATCAATGATTGAGCCAACTCAATGAATCATAATCATCCAAAACTTCAAGAATAGCGGTCAAAATCTGATTGAAGAACTGCAATATTCCAAAAATTATTAATAAACTCAAGATTTCTTTTTTCTCATTGCAAACTATAACTGGATGCTTAATGATTGAACAGGAAAGCACTTTTAAGAAGGTGAAATTACTAAAAAGTAACAATAGCAATCAACAGTTGTATACGGAAGCTGCAATTAACTGCTGAAGTGCACCACTCTTTTTTCTGTAGAACTGTCTTCATTCCCATTGCAAATCTACCCAAAGTAGGGAAGGACAAGAAAATAAAATGTGTAAATTTTCTTTAGATTAACTGATATGTAATGTTCTTGTGAAAGAGATAAGAACAAAAAATTGCTTGGCAAAATATTTCAAAGAGAAAACATCATTCGTAGCATGCAAATGGACTGCAGAAATGAAGAATCATTACCAATCTTCTAGATTTTTCCTCATGCAACCAACTAGAGAAACCTAGAAGAACTCATACATCACCACTATTCTAGAGTCCATGAGATTACCTCATAATTAATTTATAGAATTATCTAGAATCATCAACCTTTGTGTAGAAGAATCCAATGTCTATATATATGTGTGTGTGTGCACTCAAGTGTGTA